>JAZKJV010004661.1:0-600000 GCA_037367405.1 Ottelia alismoides | reverse complement strand
CATTTTTTTATTAATCAATTTTTTCGGTTTTTCATTTCCCTCCTTTTTTCGTCTTCTTTTTTTTAAAACTTGCAACGCCCTCTTTTTAAAAAACCCGGACCTTTCTCTTTTTTAAACGTTGGGCCTTTCCCTTTCCTTTTTTGTTGCAGCCTAACGTGGGCCCTCCTTTTTATAAACGACCCACACTCATTTAGGGTTCCCTCATGGGAACCCTATCTCTTCGAGAAACCCCACCTGTTGGGGGTCGCCGCTGCTGGGAGGAAGCATTGACAAGGTTGGAATGTAAGCAGTCGATGGAGAAGCTCCCCGCCTGGGAGTACTACGGGAGATCGGGCACCGCTAACAAGCTCTTCCTGGATCGCGATGGGACATCGCCACCGCGACCTACGTGATTGGATATCCGCCAATAAGAGGGTGGTGCTGCTTGGCTAGGGTTTCGCGCCTGGGGAGGAGCCGCTGGAGCAAGTATCGACCCCGACCAAGGAGAGGGGCTGCTGCAGGGTCGCCTGGAGCCCTGATGGGAAGAGGGCTCCGATGAAAGGAGGGTGCAACGCGTTCTCGCTTTGTCAGGAGCAACACGTGATGCACCATCGAGATGTGCGCCAACCTTTTATAGGTCTCACACGAGATGCGCCTAGAAGGAGGAGCGGTGTTAGAGAGATGGAAATCTCGCCGCATGAAGAGGATATCTCGGATGATGAGGAGCTTCTTGGAGTCGCACATGCAGTACACGAGGGTTGGGGTTCCCTTTGCCGCCTTCTTCTATGATAGAGGGTTGGAGCACGCCGCTGCGAGGAGGCCGATCAACCTACGCGAAATCAGAGAGAGAGAGAGAGAGAGATGCAACGCGCGAGGGAGGGACGACTTGAGGAGCTTCCAGATCTAGGGTTTCGTGGAGAAACCCTAGTTGATTTTAATGGCTTGATCTTCAAAAGATCGAACATGAAAGTTGGATCGTGTAGAATCAGATAGGATTCCCGAGATTGAACCCTAACAATAGAACATCGAATCTCGAACTCTTGAATAATTAGGTTTTCTTGATTAACCCTAGAAATCTTGAACAAATCTCAAACTAATTACAGAAAATCAAACCCGATAAAAAATCCTAAGAACGACTTGCTCTGATACCATGTTAGAAAATAGGAATGCGGAAGCGAAAATGATAAACAGAGCATGAACTACAAAAAGATAATCTTGAACATCAAGAATTTTACGTGGAACCCTACTCCCGATGGAGCGGGATGAAATCATGGGAGAACGCCTCAAAGGGTTGATAGTCTATTGCTTTTTTCACTGGATACATGGGGTAAGGGGCTTCTTATATAGCCCTCACTGAGTCTCCACATCTCCCAACTGGTAGATGTGGGACTAAAGATTTGGATGTGGTAAATGGATTCTGGAGGGATCCATTTGCCCATCTCCCCATATAAATAACGCATATAAACAAATACTCCAATAAGGTGAACTCGTATAATTAACATCAACATATGCAATAACAATAATGTAGCCATTTTCCCTATAGAAGAGGCCATGTCCTGATGATTCCTTCAAGTAGCGCAAGATTTGGAGAGTATCCTGCCAGTGGCTGTAACACGGTTGCTCCATGTTTTGGCTAGCCCTGCTCGCAGTATAAGATATATTTGGCCTAGTGACAATAAGGTAAAGGATTTTACCTACCAAGCTTCTGTATTGTGTAGTATTTTTGAAGATAGGATCAGTGGAAGTGGAGTGTTTCCTCAGGTATGTAGGAATACCAGAGGGCTTGCATCTAAGTAATCCAACATGGATCAGAATGTCCGGCAATACTTCCTCTGTGAGAGATGGAGTCCCTCTGTAGTGTGTAATGCTTTTATACCCATAAGGTAGTGAAGTTGATCAAGGTTCTTGGTGACGAAGACCTTTTGAATGTAAGCCTTGGTCTCTAACACACCATCATTATCACCTGTGACAACCATGCCATAAACATAAGCAGCAAGTATGACAGTACCGGTTGGTCGTCTTCTAACAAAAAAGAATAGGCAGAGGTTGTTCGATGGAAGCTAAGAGTGTTTATCTCGATAGTAAGCCTGTCAAAACAAGCCCTTAGACTCTGCTTTAGACCGTATATTGCCTTGTGAAATCGACATACACACCCCCTCGATTTCGTAACCAGGAGGCTGCATCATGCAAACCTCCTCGTCGAGATGGTCGTACAAGAAAGCATTCTTTACATCGAGTCGAAAGATAGGACATCCCTTGCTTGCTTCCACTGAAAGAATAGTCTGTATAGAGTCCATCCGTGCAATAGGAGAAAATGTCTCGAAGTAGTCAACACCATATGTCCACGTAAAGTCATCAACCACAAGCCTTGCTTTCAATCTGTTAAATGGACCCGTCTGGTGACTGTTTAGTTGTAAAGATCCATCTGCGAGCAACATGTCTAGTCCACTTAAAACATTATACAAGATCCTATGTCCCTCGAGAAATGAGAGCATCCATCTCCTTATTCATTGCCTGTCACCAGCCATAATCCTGCAAGGCATTATGATGGTCTCTGCTAACAGAAATAGTCATGAGAGCATCTGCATATCTTCTGTCAGTGCATAATAAGCTAATATTTGAAGTGAAATGAGACATGAGATGAAAAGTACACCACCTTTTTGTTATACAAAGAGCAATGGGAGGCTCCAAAGGATCATCCGGGACAGTAGTGATGGCGATACTTGAAGATGGCATATCATCCTGCAACAAAGGGACATGTAGTGGAACACATGATGGTGTAGAAGTATGCTTTTGCTTATGCATAATGGGTGGCGGGGGAAGGTCCAAAGGAATATCTGTGACCAGTGTTCAGAAAGTCGGCCTATGCGGCCGCATATGCGTAGGCGGCCCCCCTACCGCACCGAGTATGCTATATTCGGTCAATATGCGGGTCTGGGGGTATACTCGGTCGAGTAAACCGCATATGCGGTCACATATGCAACCGCATATGTAATAGAGGTAACTATTTGCTTCTCCACCATCTTCTCGACTTCCACATGGGTTGCTCCTCCACCATCTTTTTCTCCTTTGCCAAGGTTTGTTGATTGATCTATTTAGCTCGAAATCTCTCTATTTTTTAAATTTAGCATCAACAAATCTCTATTTTTTAGATTCTCCAACAACTTCTACATTATCTCATAACTGCATGAATATCGAATAGATTACATGTGTATCTTAGATCTTTTTATGATAAAATGAATATAGTTGTCAGATTTGCATGGAATTTTTAACTGCACGGACCAAATTACATATATTTAACTTAAATGGTTGAATTTTTTTTATGTTTAGCTTTGAGTAGACAAATACACCATTTACTAAAATATAAAGGTTCATGGCTGTGTTTACTAACAAGGTTACACTTCAAAAAAAAGGTTTCCTTCCAATTTAGACAAGGATATCCACCATTTTTTTCTATCTTCAATCAATTTACACCATTTTCTACTCTCTCCACCGTTAACATTTTTGTCTTTTGGAAATGGATGATCTTTGAAAATGCTTTGGTTGATATCACATTGTACAATAAAGTTTTCACTTCATATTTCTTCCATGCTATATTTTTTGAACATAAATATCTAATGTTTGAAATTATAATTATATTTTTAATTATCTAATAATAGAAATCGTATAATCCGCATATACTTTCCGCATATACTTCCGCCTGCCCACTTACTCGCTCCAGACCGTCTGACCGAACGAATACTGCATACCGACTTTCTGAACCTTGTATGTGACAAAGAAGCTGGTTTGTTCAAAAAAGATTACATCTGCTGAGATATAATATCGATGCCAAGCAAGATCATAGCACATGTAACTCTTCTGTATATGAGAATAATCAGGAAAGACACATCTAATCGCACGAGGAGATAGTTTGTCAGCAATGTGAAAATTATGGATACATGCTAGACATCCAAAAATTCGTAGAGGTAGAGGAAAGGGTAACTCTTTTGGATATGGTAATGTAAAAGGGGTAGATCCATTTAGAGATGCAGAGGGGAGCCTGTTAATTAGATGGATGTCAATAAGTACCACATCTCCCCAGTAGGTTTTGGAACTTTCATTTGAGTGAATGGAGCGATCAATGTTGAGAAGATGCCCGAGTTTCCTTTCCGCTATCCCATTTTGCTGGGAGGTATACGAAGAGGAGGTTTGATGGATTGTAACCTGAGAAGCAAAGAAGGTTGTCAAATCTTGTTGACTGAGTTCCAAGGTATTAGCAGAATGAAATATTTGAACACTGATGGAGAAATATTTTTGATATAATGAAAGAAATTCTTAACAATATTATTAATCTCTGAATGCTCCTTTAATAAATAGACCCAAGAGGATCGACTGTAATCATCAACAAAAACAACAAAAATACTTATGTCCATTCAGAGTTCGGATCGGACAAGGTCCCCATATGTCACAATGGACTAGAGAAAACGATACTTCAAGACGAGGCTCAGTACGTGCAGGAAAAGACGCTCGATGATGTTTCCGGAATTGGCACACCTCGCACTCAAAAGACTTGAGCATAGAAAGTTCAGTGAACATGATGGAGATGGACGCAGTGAACGTGTGACCAAGCGAAGGTGCTAGAGAATATGATCGTCAGAGATAGATGCCATGTCCATAAAACTAGAATCATATAGGATGTTGAGGTAATATAGGTTCTTCTCATGTCCCCCACCAAAAATCTGCCTTGCCCGGATGTTCTGAAAATAACTACAGAACTCATAAAAAATAATCCTACATTTAAGCGCAGTACATAGCTTTTGAACAGATAATAGACTAAGTGGGAAAGCAAGACCACAATGAACTCCAGTCAGTCGGAGTTTGGAGGAAAACTCCACAGTGCCAACAACAGTAATTGGTGAATGGGCCCTATTAGCAAGCCGAACAATCTTCACAGAGGAAGACTGATATGAGAAGGTAAGCATACTACATTCTCCTGTAAGATGTGTACATGCTCCTGAGTCAATAATCCATTAAGGGCTGGAGGCAGAAACATAGCTGGCTATTGTACTTGAACTTGTAACCAAACTACCAGTCGAAGCAGAAATAATGCTGTCACCGCCGAAGGGGCTGGAGTTCTGCATAGTTGCCTCAGACGTGTGTATTCAAAAGTTGTAAATGGTGCATGTGCTCCACCAAAGTGCGTGTCCTTAGTGGTGTCATAGGATGTCTCATACCAAGCTGTCTCATAGGCATTGTTGGCATTAGGTTGTATGCCAAACTCTTCCCATCAACGTTCAGATGGATGATTCCAACATCTACATTATATGCACGCTGGATAACGAACAGTAGTAGGATCGTGTCCACGTCCAAGACCAAAGTTACGGCCACAACCACGCCCAAAGTCATGGCTTTGTCCTCCCTTGTAACTCCGTCGTCCTCTGTTCCCTGATGATGCATAGCGGGTTGTAGTATCCGCAGATGACATGGTGGAAGGATGCTCAACATGTGTCTCAAGTTCTTGCAGACGATCAAAGATGGTGTCAATGGTGGGAAGTGTATCAACCGTCAGAAACTGATCCTTTACAGGTTTGTATCGTGGATGCAATCCAGAAAAAAATCGATAGACCTGCCATTCAGCACGATCTCCCATCTATTGATCACAACATGTTGGCTGAAAAATGAGGAGTTCCTCAAATAAGCTCATGAGCAGCCTGTAGTTCTCGACAAGATTCGAGTCTCCCTGAGTAGCAGACTGGATCCATGTGTATATATCTGAGAGTCGGGACTTGGTTGTCTTCTGGTAGTTTATATGCTCGAGATTCTCCTACACAGCCTTCGCAGTATCCTTGTAGAGGAGATTTTCCGTAATATTTGGATCGATGTTGTTGGTCATCCAAGTAATAAGCTGTCAGTTGTTAACATACCATGTGTCGTAGTTCTTGTTCATCTCTTTGGGTGGATCCTTGGTAAGAACATTGTTCTTTCCTTGACCACCGATGAATACCTTGAAGGATCAAAACCATAGTACGTAGTTCTCAAAGCCTTTCAATTTGATAGAAGTACCTTGTACCCTCACATAAGAAGTCAGGCAGACGGGCTTGGTCTTGCTGGATGCCATGGTGATCACGTATATCAAGAAAAAGTAACCAAAAAAGAATTTTTTATCTTAATCAAGCATAGAGGTGACCTAAATCACAATTTCAAGAGATTAGGGCAGAGATGATGATGGCCAAGGGTGCTGGTCAGAGTTTGGGGGGCTAGCAACATAAAGGAATGGACAGAAAAGCTCGGTGTTGCTGCTGGAGGTGCGTTGCGGTGAGTAGAGGGCTCGTAGGGGCTCTGCTTGATGTTGGACGCAACCTTCAGGTGCTCAGGGAGCCACCAACCAACAACATTTGGGCGGCCCACAGGGGCTCCACCAAGGGTTGGCGGCTGAGCAACAAGCCCTTAGGTGGCCATTGGCAACGTTTTGGCACCCAGAGGGACTACGCTAATGATTGGCGGCGAGCAGTAAGCTTGTTGGTGGCTGTTGCGATAAGCAACCAGCCAGCAGGTGGCTGCTGCGGTGAGGAGAGAGCCCGCAGAGGCTCCTCCACGTGTTGTTGGAAAGGAGGGGGCCCGCAGGGGCTCTGTCGCAACCTGAAGATGCGCGCGAGGTAGAGGTCCACATGGCCTTGTGTGGAGTTCACGCAACGATCAATGGCTGGTGGTGGCAGTGGGATCTAGGTCAGAACACCGGTCTAGGACCGTTGCTCTGATACCCTGTGGAAAAAGATGAAAAGGTACATTGAGATAATTTATTCAGAAGGTCTAGAGGACCTTATATAGGACGGGACCCTAGAAAGCTCATAACTGGGAAAATACATAAGTATCCCCAAAGGGGTTTACAATGAAATAAGAAACATAAACACATCACTAACAATCAATATTGCAACATCTGTCTCAAAAACAAAGTTTTAAAATATAACAAGTGGAAAAAAAATTCTTTTTTTGTTTGTTGCGAGTAACGAAGCAAACAAGCACAAACACATACAAGCAAACCACATACACATGGATTTACAAGGTTCACTTGTAACTGGGGTTCCTACTTGGGGAGCGGCGATTATTTTCACTATATGTGGAGAATGGGAAAATACAGAAGATACTGAGAACTCTAACACTAGGGAGTTTATATAGTATTTCCAATACAAACGGATCCCACGGACAAACGAATTCAAATACCCAAATAGAATTTCATTTCGGTGGCATGCATTGCCCCTGCGCTATGTTTTGTTTACAAGATTTTACCTATTCGGTGGTTTTTCTATTAAAAATCGGAATTTCTTGCTAACGTAAAAAAAGTTCTCTTTAGGCAGGGAAGAGTTTTCGTTTTATGTTTTATGACACTAATTAGCTACTTTGAGTTATGCAGGAGGGCACGGCGGGGGCAAAGATGATTATCCAGTTCCTCCTGGGACTGACATATTTGTTTCAGTGAGTTCAACTTTTATTTGCTTAATCATGAATTTGCTCCCGTTTGGTTAGATCTCCTTCCCTTTTATTTTTCCGGCTAATATATAAGGAAGTTTATAACAATTCTTTTATCCGTGTGAAAAATAAATTGAAGATCAACGACATTCTTAATCTCATTCAAAACATTTTTTTCTTATTCTAATGTTGAGAGAAGAAACTTAATGGTCTCTCAAAAAGGCATGCTAACAATCTAAGTTACACTTTTCGAAAGCTTTCAAGGAATCCAGACTTATTGTGTGTGTCAACGTGTATATATGTCCAACAAGGTTGGAGCCTTTTCTATTTCCAAAAGTGATCTAAATTTCTCAAGAATTTTGCGAAGTACATAAATATTTTTTATTCAAACTTCATTTTTTTGTGTAGGCTTATTTATTCAATGGTCGAGGTGAATGACTTTTTGAAAACCCAAAAAGCGAGATTTAAGGTTTCAAAAGGCCGATCATCTCATCGTTAATACAGTGACGCTTTGTAAAGCATGAAGAACATGCTATAATAGATTGACGACTGTGATACAAGATGACTAGCTCTTGACAACCTAAGAGATCTCAAATGATTGGATAGTCCTCGTGTTTATGGTGTAGTTTATATTCTGGTCCCCTCCTCTTCAATGCCCATCTCATAGAACTCGATTTTTCCAGGTTTATAATCTCCACAGATCGCCCTATTACTGGGACCGACCAAACGAATTTGAACCGGAGAGGTTCTTAGTTCCAAGGAAGAATGAAGACATCGAAGGATGGGCAGGTTTCGATCCTGCTAGAAGCCCTGGTGCACTGTATCCTAATGAGGTTGTCAGTCGTAATAAACAAATACATAGTTTTTTCATCATGAATCCCACAACTGAGAGCACATCTCACGCTAAAGCCTTGTTTTGCAGACCATTTCGGACTTCGCATTCTTACCTTTCGGTGGTGGTCCTAGGAGGTGTTTGGGCGATCAATTCGCTCTCATGGAATCCACCATCGCGTTGGCAATGCTCCTTCAGAAGTTTGACGTCGAACTAAAAGGATCACCCGATTCAGTAGAACTTGTTACCGGGGCAACAATCCACACCAAGAATGGGTTATGGTGCAAACTGAGGAAACGTGCGTGAAAATGTGCACCTGTCATACTCATGAAGAGTAATCTGTAGATTTTTCCCCCTTGAATGCTCCAGTTCGCATCAACGAGAAAGAGGTTCTTCGAGAAGCTGATTCTGCAACGATTTTCAGCATCACAATCTTTGCAAGTCCATCTCTGTTAATATTTTGCGTCAGCCAGTGAGGCGAAACTGTTCATTCTGGTAGATTGCTGAGTGTGATTCTTCTCATATGTTGAGCCACAGTTGGAAATTACTGAATCAGTGGAATTAAAATTGTTGTTGCAAGAAAATATCCATTTGGTGTTTATGGTTCAAGATTTACAACCCTTAAAAATGCCATTCTGTTGATATCTGTGAAATAATTACCGTGGAATATTTGACTGGATGGTTACTTCCGGAGCAAACAAATTCACCAAATAGTCAAGATTTGACTAATTGGTGGACCAAGAAAAACACTGATATTCAAATCCAATATCTTTCTAGTACTACATGTCGTTGTCAGGGAAACATATGGACAACGCAGTGGTGTTTCTTATATCCAAGCAACAAGTAATCCCAAGCTAGCGGTAGAGAATGAAAACCCTAGTTTCATAGATCATTAGGAACGCACATCAGGAAATGACTTCGAGCGCACAGAAGCTATTGACGGTTCTTATACGGAATGGAGGTACAACATGTCTAACATAGTCTCACATCGAAAACTCACGTTCTTCGATAACATCTTTCGAAGGAATTAAACTAGAAACATTTTAAGCCCTTTTTTCAAATGATTGAGATGCCTGGGGCCGCTATAGTTGACCGAAGCCTTGATGGTCAACGGGCAGCTATTCTAACGTGGATATTCCTTTCCCACTTTAGGTCGATATTCTCATTTTTTTTCTTATACGTGTGTTCAGAGCTGTCTGAGTTTAGGATTATTTTGTACGGGAGTAATATATAAATTCCTTAAGGTTAAGACTTTTTGTATCCTTTGTATTCTTCTTTCTCCTCGGTGAAAATCGATCGTCGTTGTCTAATGATGTAATCCAGTTATGGATGAACCTTGTAAATCTATGTGTCTTCGTGCTTGCATAATTGATCATGTTTGTGCGTCCTTCCACGATTTGCAACAAATAACGTATTGGTCGGTCTGAAAAGGAATATATTGGGGTATATCGAGGATATAGGTGAAAGTCTTGGAAATGATTCGAAGAAGCGATTTCCTCGCAAAGTAAGATAATCTTAATTCTTAAAATAATAACATACAAGTACACAATTGTATACAAGAGTGGAGTGTGTTTCGCACATAGGCACATATTATACGACACATATTCCCGTTGTCAATGATAACTGTTAGAGTAACATTTATTTTGTAGTATTTATTCGTCCTTGTTATGTAAATTACCCTAGAGCTTTTCTCCTATATAAGAGAGCTCTAGGGTTAATGGTAATTTATCTTGCTAGTTCCCTTCAACATGGTATCAGAGCGACGGTCCTAGACCGGAGTTCTCGAAACCCTAACCCTAACCCATCCCACCCTCCGGCCTCTCTCTCTCGATCGGCGCCGCCGCCTCACGCGCCGCCGCACGCGTGCCTCGCGCCTCCTCCTGGTCGCGCGCGCCTGGAGCCCTCCTCGCCTAGCGCCTCCATCACGCGCCTGGAGCCCTCCTCGTCGCGCGCCTGGGGCCCTCCTCGCCTAGCGCCCCCATCGCGCCTGGAGTCCTCGCTCCTGATCGCGCGTGGCGCGCCTCGCTGATCTCTCTTCTCCTTCTGATCATCTGCCTCTTCCGCAAGCTTTTCAGCAACCAGCTTCTTATGTGCTGACAAAACTGGCCCCAATGGGTCCCTCTCGGAACTCTTGGTCTTCATGATCTTCAAGAAGGCGAGTTTGAACGCCCGGCAGCCTTCCGTGAACTTGGTAACTCCATGCTGCACTGCGCCCGCTTCGTCATCCTCAGAACTGCCACCTTTCCCTTCGTACTCTTCTTCGACATCAAAGGCGCCGCCTTTCTTGCCGGATCTCCTGGAGCCCGCTGATCGCTCCTGGCGAGCCCCTGGCGAGCCATCACTTGATGGTCTCCCCTGTGCATGACATCGACGCAAGGCCTCCACTCGCCTGGTAACGCCACATCTCTCCAGACGCAAGTGCGCGACATCTCTCCAGACGCAAAACCCTCCAGTCTCCTGTGCGCGATATCTCATCGTGCGTCCTGAAGTCATGTTCTGTACAATGAAGCCGTGTGCACAATATGCCCTAGCCGTCCTTTGCACGTGAATGCGTTGAGTCTATGAACAAGTAAACACTGTCTTCGGATTGTGTAACCCCAGTTACAGGTTATTGTTGTCATTATGTCCGGCAACAAGGTAGATGTTCCATTCTCGGGTGCCTTCAGAGATTCCACACCCATTGCCGTTACGACGGGGTACAAGGCAGATCTATCAGAATGGATCATAGATTCAGGTGCATCACACCATCTCTGTGGTGACAAAGGTCAGTTTAGTGTTTTTCATCCTGCTCAATCTGAACGATCGGTGGTGATAGCTGATGGTACATATTCCCCTATTACTGGTCAGGGGGAGGTGCAGTTGACTCCTACCTTGAGACTGTCCAATGTTCTCTATGCACCGAAGTTTTCGATGAATTTGCTGTCTATTAGTCAACTCACCAAAGATTTACATTGCCGTGCTATATTTGATCCATCTACTCTTGTGTTTCAGGACATATTAACGGGCAGAGTGATTGGGACTGGCCGTGAGCAAGGGGGTCTGTATAGGCTGGTGCAATCTTCTTATGCTGGTGTCTCTCCTATGAGGGCTGGATCGGTGTCACCCTACACTTGGCATCTTCGATTTGGCCATCTTCCGTTGCAAAAGATGGTCCATGTTCTTCCACAGATTTCTCCCAAGTCCAATTTTCAGTGTGAGGCATGCCAACTTGGCAAACATCACAGGTCATCTTTTCCGAGTCGTATAGGTCCAAGTCATCATGGTCTATTTGAACTGCTACACTTTGATATTTGGGGTCCCAGTCGTGTCCCTGATCTTCAAGGGCACAGGTATTATCTTGTTGCTGTCGATGATTTCTCTAGACTTTCTTGGGTTTTTCTTCTTAAAAATAAATCTGATGCTGGTCAGTTTATTCAGTCTTTTCTTATTGAACTAAAAAATATTTTCTCCGCTAAAGTGAAGTACATACGGTCTGACAATGCTCTAGAGTTGTGCAGTACCCAATTGTCCAAATTTCTTATGTCTCATGGGATTGTGCATCAGACGTCGTGTGCTTATACCTCCCAACAGAATGGTGTGGCTGAACGGAAGCATCGTCATTTGTTGGATATGACCAGAACCCTTTTGATTCAGAGTCGTGCCCCTCACTCCTATTGGGGGGATGCGGTTCTCACTGCCTGCTATCTTCTTAATCGTATGCCTTCGACAGTGTTAGGGGAGAAGATTCCGTTCTTGACTGCGTTTCCCGAGAAGGATCTTTTCTCCCTAACACCGCGTGTTTTTGGGTCTGTTGCATTTGTTCATTGTTTGTCTCCTGGTCTTGACAAGCTCTCTCCCAGAGCTGTCAAATGTGTTTTTGTGGGTTATTCCAAAACCCAGAAGGGATATCGGTGTTTTGATCCAGTTAAACGAAGGTACTACGTCAGTGCAGATGTCACCTTTTTTGAGTCCATTATGTATTTTTCTCCTACAGGTGACAGACTCACTCACTCAGAGGAAGGAGATGACATCTATGTGCCGCCTCCACCTCCTTCTGTTCCATGCTCTAATCTACAACCACAGTCTACTCCACCACCACCACAGTTTACAACACCACCACCACCACCGCCACCACAGTCTATACCACCACCACCACCACCGCCACCACCGGCTACTGTTTATTATCCTCAGGTCTATCAGCGACGGCCCTCTGCTCATGTGCCTCCTCAATCATCCAGCACGCCTGAGGTATGTACTGATCATTTGAGTTCTACTGATGGCATAGGTGATTTGAATGCGCAGATGGATGTACAGGGTACTGATGGTACTGTCACTACTCCAGTCGATGACCTACATATACCTATTGCTCATAGACGGCAGAAGCGTGCTCGGACGATGAATCCCAAATATGGGATGGATTTTTGCTCTCAGGCGTCGTTGGAGCGTTTGTCCCCGGACTTTCGCAAGTTTGTTGTTGGGTTATCGGCAGTACACATCCCACGGTCTTATCAGGAGGCCCTACAGAGCAGCCCGTGGCGTCTTGCTATGGAAGAGGAAATGGCGGCGTTGCAGTCACGTGGTACGTGGAGTGTTGTGCATCCTCCACCAGGTGCGTCCATTGTTGGAAGCAAATGGGTTTTTACTGTTAAGCATCGGGCAGATGGTACGGTTGATAGATACAAAGCCAGATTGGTTGCTCGTGGGTTCACCCAAACATATGGGGTGGACTATCAGGAGACGTTCTCTCCAGTAGCCCGTCATACTACCTTACGGATTCTCATTGCAGTTGCTGTTGTCCGAGACTGGCCCCTATTTCAGCTTGATGTCACGAACGCTTTCTTGTATGGTGACTTGCAGGAAGAGGTCTATATGCAGCAGCCGCCAGGGTTTGCGGCTGAGGGGGAGTCTAGTATGGTGTGTCGTCTTCATAAGGCCATATATGGCCTGAAGCAGAGCCCACGGGCTTGGTTTCAGAAGCTCTCGGAGTTGATTGAACAGAAGGGCTTCGTCAGATCCACAGCGGATCATACTCTCTTTGTAAAGAGAGATCAGCGAGGTACTGTGATCATCTTAGTATATGTTGATGATATTGTTATTACAGGCAGTAATGAGCAGGGCATTCAAGCAGCCAAGAAGTTTCTTGGCGAGCAGTTTGTTATGAAGGATTTGGGTACACTTCGTTATTTTTTGGGGCTGGAGTTTGCACGGAACAAGCAAGGAATGGTAATGACACAAAAGAAGTATGTTACGGATCTCTTATCTGAGACAGGTATGGCAGGGTGTAGACCAGCTGCTACACCTATGGATTCTAATGTCAAACTTTATGATGATGACTCTGAGGAGGTAGACAAGAGACGATATAGAGAGCTAGTAGGAAAGCTCTTGTATGTCACGATTACCCGACCGGATATAGCCTTTGCGGTTAATAGGGTAAGTCAATTCATGGAGCAGCCCAGGCAGGCTCACATGAATGCTGTTTTTATGATTTTGAGATATCTGAAGTCCTCTCCAGGTACTGGTCTTCTGTATAGAAGAGATACCTCCATATCCATCACAGGTTATGCTGATGCAGACTATGCTGGATGTCCTAATGATAGAAAGTCCACTTCAGGATTTATTGTATTTGTTGGCACCTCACCAGTAGCTTGGAAGAGTAAGAAGCAAAATGTGGTGGCTCGATCAAGTGCAGAGTCAGAATATAGGGCAATGGCCCAAGGTAGTGCTGAGATGATGTGGGTTAAATCCGTTTTGACTGATTTAACCATTGATGTTCCGCTTCCCATGCATCTAAAATGTGACAATCAAGCAGCCCTGTTCATAGCCAATAATCCAGCCTTCCATGAGAGGACGAAGCACATTGAAGTGGATTGCCATTTTACACGAGACTTAATCAAAAAAGGACTTATTTCAACTTCTCATGTATCATCTGGAGATCAGGTTGCAGACATGTTTACCAAGGCCCTTGCTAGTGGTCCATTTCATCGTTGTTGTTCCAAGCTGAGCATATTGGATATATATGCTCCAGCTTGAGGGGGAGTGTTAGAGTAACATTTATTTTGTAGTATTTATTCGTCCTTGTTATGTAAATTACCCTAGAGCTTTTCTCCTATATAAGAGAGCTCTAGGGTTAATGGTAATTTATCTTGCTAGTTCCCTTCAACAATAACTGCTGAAGGTATTGGAAAGGAAATGATTTAATTCAAATAGTAAGAAATCAGAGCCCCACCTCGAACCACAAATCTACTCAATATTCTCGCTTTTAGCAAACATGAGGGGGGGGGATTCCAAACAGGGGAAAGTCTTTTGGGGGCAGTCTAAGAGGGAAACGAATCCTCTGTTGTTGTAACACATAGGGGTCATCTGATAGGTATCTAGATGGACGCTGAATCTGTTGATCACACCCTATCACTTCTACATGTGCCATCGGATGACCCTTGCATGTTACAACAAGTGTTGTAACATCAGAAGATTTGTTCCCGTTTAGGAGGAGCAGGTCCGCTCCCCTTGTAGCCTGTAGGGATGCGGGGGCACCCCACCTCAAAAGAACATTATAAGTCATCTTGTATTTTTAATTCTGAGAGTAATTGTACATGCAAAATCCTGAACAAATTAATTATTTAAAGTAAAAAAGAATGATATTGAGAAAAAATACCAAATATTGATGGTATATGTTGATATGATGTTTACATTGAGAACTCCTAATTTCGACTGATACAAGATCAATACGTTGATATCTCGTCGATGTCAAGAAAAATGGTATATGCTGGAATATTGATATACTTAACTCATCGATACTGATATATCGATGATATGTCATGATATTTGGAACCCTCCTCTTAAAATCACATGATTCGTTACCCAAACAATATCTTCCGTTGGATATTTGATAGACGGTCCGTAAAAGAATGCCATGTTTCAAGGAAGGTGAATTCGAGGAAGGTTCGCGGAAGCAGAGAATCCTTCTAGAAGCCTCGTGCCTGCGACCCCTCGTTTTCCACAACGGACGGCCCTGATGACACCAACCTCATTCAAACCCTCCTACAGCCCAAAAAAGACAAAAAAAATCGGGAAAAAACATAGGAAGCTCACATTTCCTTTCCTAATTAATTAAAGTATATAATATGTCCACATAATTTTATACGCATCTTTTCCACAGCATCACCGATTCACCATATTCACTTCCAGAGCTCCATCGCTCTCTCGAGATGACCACGCGAGACTCGGACCCCAGCCTAGCCGTCAATTGGATGCACGATCTCTACGACCACCACCCGATCGCGGCGTCATCGTCCGTGCTGGATCCTACGATCGTCGCAACCACTACCGTCGCCCCTTCGGCCCTTCAGCCGGAGAGGCGTGTGGCGAAGCCCGCGCGTAGGCGGTCGCGGGCCTCTCGCAAGGCCCCCACGACGCTCGTGAACACCGATCCCACCAACTTCCGGGCCATGGTGCAACAATTCACCGGTGTTGCTAACCCCCCGACGTTACCCACCGTGTACCAGCCTTCGACGGTGTACGGAGGGGGAGCAGGGATGTTCCGGATGGATCAAGCGCTGCACGATCGGCCGGTGGAGACGTCGTTTGGTGGCCCGCGGCAGCCCGAGGGGCACGGCGTAGCTGTCGGATTCCTACAGGGATTCAACGGCATGGATGGGAACATGAGTAACAATGCATGGTTTTGATTTGGAGGGGTTTATGAACGTCGGAGGCTATATATAAAATTTTTCCTTTTCTTAGTTTTGATTTTTCCTGCTTGTAAATCTTGATCATCCCACTCTTTTTACTTCCTTTATTTTCTTTCTTATGGAAATCGTAATTATGTGGTTTTTTAGATTTAAAAGAAAACACGTGGTTGATTTAGATTGTGTATGAGATAAAGTCAAATTAATTATGGTGTTTAGCCTAACTATGAGAGGTGTGGTTGGATTTGGTCTTCTAGGTTTGGTGAGATTCCCAATTGGTTAAATCAATGACATCAATAATTTGTATAAATTTATAAAATAATCGAACTATTACATTTGGTTTGTTGAATTCGATTTGATCGATATTTAATACAAATAGTTATATTTGATGCTGCATTATATATTCTAATTCATTTGGTAAGATTCATACAGTTAACGACACGTATTTCGTGCCAAAAATTATGAACACTCTTTTTATCTGCTCTAAATATATGAACAGAAAAGAAATTACAACGAAATTGTTGGGAGACGGGTAACAAGCTGCGCCGTCAATCCCTTTTGGATGGCAAATCCAATTCTTCGGAACACAACATCTATAAACCTGGGAACCATAACATTGCTATGCATAATTTTCTGGACCCTCTTAAGGAGTTCTACAGCTTCAGACGCCAAAACCCTAAGGTATCAAACCCGAAAGGGATGAAGTTATGTTGATTGTCAATACAAGCATTCTCATGTTTAGCAACTTTGGTTGATGCAGCTTTCTGTGCGTATCCCGCAGTAAAATCACTTTTTATCAGACCAACTAACGGAGACACTCCGGTTAAATCAACACATGCATGTTTTCCTCCATCCCAACCAAAAATTTACAGTTCAGAGTTTGACCGGTTGGTACAATTCGGCTTTGTTGGGATCCGTTGGATATGGATCGGACGACCCTCACGGGGGGACGACATCCTTGACCCTCAATGAAGACTGTCCGATCCCTATCCAATAGATCCTCTACGTTACAGTAGGGGCTCTTACAACAAGGGATCTCTTTCCTTATTTGCATGCTTATCCTTAAAGCTAGAGCTGGGAGAGTTTAGTTGGGTATTTATTATTGGGTTTTTTACACCTATGTCCCTTTGATATTCTACAATTACATTTATATCTCTACCTTTTTCACAATAACACTTGCCTTAAAATTCCGACCTTCCGCTATTACGCTTATGCCTCTATTTTACCTTAATGACATAGCTATGAATTTTGCAAGAATACGACACATGTGTTATTGTAAAAGAACATGGGCACGACTGTAATTACAGAATCTTGAAAGGTCACAAATGTAAAAAAACCCTTTTATTATTTGATCCATGATGTTGCATTCGATCAATTAAACCTAATTAAGTTTGCAAGTCATGCAATGCCTGCATCCTTTATTGCACTTCAAAGATATCATCTACTTCTCTTCCACTTTAGATAGAGGATGCGAATGCAAATTCTCCTTGAACCAAACTACATATGCCATACACCCACATCATAGACATTGGTATATCCATCACATCCAAGTATGCATATAAAACCAATCCGCCTATCCTTATCCTCCAGTAGGATGCAAACAGATTCAGATATATTCGTATTCGATTCGTCGTCGTATCCGTTTTATACTGATTTTGACATCCGTATCTGTTTTAAAAGGGATACAGATATGGATATCGTTTTGATATCCACAAACATCCGTATCTACATATGTATATTCATTTTCATTTATAAATATAACTATAGATTTATTTTTGATCCTATATAACACAAAACTATACCTTCTTTTAACATATTTGTAAATTTTTTATGATACAAACACATTTAATAAATTTATATCAAGTGTTTTCCATCCAATTCGTATATATTTAAGTTGATTTTATAGAATATTTCTAACATGCATTACTCGTATGCAATCAGTATCCGTTTTAGATCCATATCCGTTTTCTAAAGATATGGTAAGATAGTTTTAATATCCATCAATTTCCGTATTTGTATCTGTATTCAAAAATAGATAAGGATATGATAGTACCTATATCCGAATCATCATCCATCCATTTTGCATGAATCATATCTCGCAATCCATCCTCCTACCTCCCATGGCTAGCCTGTCTTGATTCCGACCCCAACGGACCGCTCTACGTGTTGTACGGAGGATACGGGCTAGTCGGGCGGCGGCACAGTCGTCACCGCGAGAAATGCAAATCCAACATCACCATATGCAATGACTTTCCACCATCACATCGACGTTGTGCGTTGATCGCAGAGGGTGCTGCAACTTCACAACAGTCGGCGGTCGATGCGGTTGGGAACATGAGCCAGAGGAGGACCGTTATCCGGATCAATAGAGAAATGTATTAGTAAGTGATCGGTACATTTTTAGGAAAATTCAGATATTGACTGATATGAAAAATGTTCTGAATCTAATATCGTACTCTACGATATATGTTGTAATTAAACGTGGTATTAGAGAGAAGGTCAACATCCCAAAGGAGAAGACGAACCTCACATTGCAAGGACAAGGAATGGACTCAACAACTATCGTACGGAATATCACGGTCAACACCTCTGGCAATACCTTCTTCAGCGTGTCACTCACCGTCTTCAGCGACGACATCATCGCGAAGAACATAAGCTTTGTAACATCTTTACTCTCAAATTGTCCCACATCTAAAACTCACACAGTGTGAGAGTGAGTTGTAAGTGGGGAGATTGCTACTTGATAATTTGAGCTTAAGTATTTTGGGTGGTTGTCAACGGATCCAATCGGGTAAAGCCCAACAAGTTTTTATGATCAGCTTTCTTCGATAACGGACCGAGGACCAAAGATCATGGATGTTACAATATCAGAGCAAATTTCCCTCTGATAGTGGAAAGGACTAACTGAGAGACGGAGCTACACTACAAAGAGATAGGAGGAAATGGCTATCCAGAGCGTGCAACCGCCATTGTCACTGTGAACAAGTGATGGGTCATGTCGCAACGAGGACGTTGCGAATATGAGTGGAGGATGTTGCAAAATCCATACCCTCAAACATAGTGCTACATCTAAAACTCACAAAGTGTGAGAGTGTGTTATAAGTGGTGGGGATTACTACTTGATAACTTGGACTTAAACATTTTGATTGGTTATCAATGGATCCATTTAGGCTCAAACCCAACACGTTGTTAAGATTGATTTTTCTCGATAACAGACCGGGAACCTATTTTCATTGTATGGTTTCACGACAACAAAATGGACTTGTAATGAGGAGATCGATCACCGAAATACCGGAGGGGTTCAAACATGACACTCTATGTACAGAAGCTGAATGATTCGCAGGCTTCTCCATTTCTCGACGTTTCTTACATCAATGGGGACCAATGGTTGCCACCATTTGCGTAGTAACCAGTATTTTTCTAGAAATATACGGGTACAAATACATAGGTACAGTTATTTGATAATCTGGTTACAAGTGAGGGACTTATTTGTAATTTAGTCAAAAGTTAGGGTACTGCGAGTAAATAACCCTTGCCTCTATAATGCCACCGAACTGATAGTCTGACGAGTTCGAGGAATTTGCGTTCACTTGCTCTTTGAAAGCAACACCCAAGTGTGGAGGATAGATGTGGTGACGATGAAGATGATGCAGTGCCCAGTAATGGCGATGGCGAGATCTCTCTCGCATCACTCCTCGTCCGCAAAGGCCGCAACTTTGCAGGAGATCGCATCCACTCGCAAAGGTTTATTGCTCAGGCATTTCGACGAACAGTTGGTGTTCGTGTTTTGTGATGTTCAGCTTCTTGTATATTAGGGTTTGGATTATGTTTTTTATTATTAAAATCTGGTTAAATGGTACGTTTTTGTTGGAAATTGGAGAACGTACTTCGTCCCTCCATGAAATCCGTGCCACTGTTACCAGCGATCGCTCTCTTGAGCATGCAGCTTTGCTGATATCTGTATTGTTTCCAAGACTTAAAGATCTAGCAATTGAAATCTTTAAATTTTCACAGAAAAAAATACTTCAAATCCTTGTCAGTATGCTCATTATCTTCTTCTCTTTTGGATAGTCCCCTCTGATTTTTTATGGTATCTCAAATACAGTAGTCTCGATCTTTACATATCCGTTATCATGAGATGAAATGTTCGTGTTTATTGCGCATCATGAAAACCAAATTGGTCCTGAATTTGGAGAAGGGCATTGATTATATGTTAAAGTCTTTTTTCTGTGTTTATCTCGCCTCATAAATCAATATACTGTCATTATCTTTCACTTGCATGATGCAAAAGGTTGTTGCCGTATGATTTTTCGTAGGATTTATTCTTGCTCGTGACAAGTGATTAAAGCTTAACGGACTTTAAGAATAACTCTACCATTTCTTGTAACCATGCCGTGCACTGGTTCTATCTTAATTGAAAATTAATTTGCTGATTGAGTGGATGAAGATTAATGCCTCCAACTTTAACACATCCCTTGTGCTACAATCAAACTATGGATATGGCATCCATTCTTTAACGTCCATATTTAGTTTGCTTTATACGTAGCATCCACTGTAACTAGCGAGGTTCATAAACCCGAGTAAATGAAGTTTTAAGTTTTTTCATTTGTAATATCTGTTATTTTGCAAAGTATGAGAGGTTTTTTCTTTCAATTTTACTGGACGCGAAGTGGCATTGCATAATTATCGCTAATAAATCTCCCAGGAGGTGGATGGTTTTAAAGTGACATGTTAGACCTCTGATGATGCCGAGTTTCACTTGATGGTGTGGAAATGGCTCCATATCTTCATTTTTTCCTATTTCCCAATATCTCCCCGTGGCATGTCCTTCTTCTGATATTCCAGAGTAATGAAACTACGATTTCCTGGTTTTTGGCCACACTTAATAATGCTATAAATATACCAAAGGCTAAAATTTAATAAGAGAGGAAATACTTTCGTGCATAGTACATATCACGAAGGCTTGTAACTGTTGAAATACTATATCGTGACTGGTTGGTTTTACACATGCAGTAGCAGGGCTGCACCGATTTAATTATAATTCTGTTTATTATATTCATTTAATTATTAAAAATAGAAT
This sequence comes from Ottelia alismoides, assembly GCA_037367405.1. NCBI lineage: Eukaryota > Viridiplantae > Streptophyta > Magnoliopsida > Alismatales > Hydrocharitaceae > Ottelia > Ottelia alismoides. Next base: position 579,002 of record JAZKJV010004661.1, on the reverse strand, counting down.
CTCAGTTTGTTATCATTCCTCCATTTCCTGTCGTTGGGATCTCATTATGCTATAAAGTTATAAACCATTACGAAAGAATGCGTGCATCTAAGTTATTCATGTGAGCATCTAACAAGCACTTGGTTAATCTGCTTTTTTCATGAAATTCCTAGAAGTTTGAATTTTTCAATGATTTTTTTATTGTCAGACCATCTGTTCCTGGCATGTAATAAGGTATTATTCTATGGTTAATTTACTATCTTTTGGCTTTTAGGCTTGGCAAAAGTTGTCTTAAAGAAAGGAAAAACACAACTTTTTCGTGATGGAAACCCTATGGTTTACAGTGGTGCTGTGGATAGAATAATTGGAAGACCACCTCCAAAGACTGGTGATATTGTTCTGGTGGCTGACGGATCTGAAATGCCCATTGGCTGGGGTCTCTTTAACTCAGTATCTATGTATTGCGTTCGACTCATGCAGTCGGAGGAAGAAGCAAAAAGGCATCTATTATACCTGATAGTAGTACTATATTTCTTGCAGACAAATTCTTTCTGGAAAAGGTGCAGTGTATAACTGTCAGGATCTCAAGATATTTTTTATTTTCAGGGATCCTACTTGTGCATTAGATATGGAGAAATTACTTGAACAGCGACTTGATGCTGCCACATCTTTGCGTCAAAAGTTGGGGCTACCATCTAAGGACACGAATGCTTATCGCCTGGTAAACAGCGAAGGGGACAGGTATGATCTGTCATGCATTTTGGGGCGGAACCTTCGCGTGTTTCACCCTTTTTTACCTCAAAAGAATCTGTCATCATGATTCATGCCTAAAATGTGACGCAAGGCTCCATGCTTGCATGTTCTTACACACAAATACATCCATATCCTCGAAACAGATATAGATACATTATCACTCATGTTTTGGGTGTTTAATTTTGCATTTTTGTTTGTTTCCTAGGTGTAGGCTGTATCCTTTGCCTCCCAAGCTTCATGTTTTGCTCTCAATATTTAGATTACTACCAAATTCTTCTTAGCATGACCATCAATTTATAATCAAGAAAATACATTAGTGGTTTAAAAGGACATTTGGTGAATGTTTGTTGTGGCGAGGAGTTGTGTTTTGATCTGAATGAGTTCATTTTGATATGTCGTTAATCACATGGTCTGATAATTGGTAACTTGTATTATCCTAGTTACTTCAATTTATTGTCAGATACAAATCATGCTTTACGATGTACAAACATAGTTACCTGTTCTTTCATATGTTTTTTCAAGTGAAGTACATTTCTCAATGCGGTAAAATGTTAGGCTGAACATTTAGTTATTTTCTTGGCAGGTTGTCTGGCTTAATAATAGACATTTTTGATGATGTTGCAGTAATAGCATCCTCTGCTGCATGGGTAGAAAAGTACAGAGCTCAAGTTGAACTATGTCTTACTAAAATTCCCAACATTCAACACTTGATATGGAGGCCGTCTATAGATATCTTGAAAGAAGAAGGTTTAGACTTGTCAGATCACCAACAACATAATTCTAATCTAGTGCAAACTCTTGGAAAATTGAAGGTAACGCAATTTTTTAAAGGGCAATCAAGTTGAAACGTACTTTTACTCTAGTTGAAGACATTCATCTGGAAATTATGAAAAGTATTATACTGGGTTAAGCATATCTTGGATGTGGATCCATTTACCCATGTCTCTATATTTTCCGTGCACATTCCTCCCCTTGTTTTCAAAGGAAAACCTAGCAATCTGAGAGAAGCGACTAGGTTATCATTCCCATGGTTTTCCCCCTCTTATTGAAGAGGGTTTCTACGTAAATTTCGTGTCTTCAATATTTGATTGCTCTGATTATTGCTCTCTACATGGTATCTGGGCTAATAATGATCTCGTGTTGGAGTTTTTGTGGAACCTCTTCATGCACTTGATGCATGTTGAGGATATCAACACAACCGTGAGCGTGGTTGGTAATTTTCGCAATTGCATTGAGATCTCCTATTTCTTGTTGGGTCACGTATTTGTGGTCACCTGTGGAGATCTTTCTATGAGGTTGGAGAAGTGCTTTGTCGTGGAGGCCCCAGATCTTCCGACTGCTATAGTTCGAGCGGTAAGTCAGAAACAACTGATCGATTAATGCTTACTTCTGCAAAGGTACAATTCCTTGTTTTGGAATTGTGATCGATTGCTTTCCGAAGAGTGATCAATCATATCATGTTCTTGGCTTTTCCAGAAAGAGACCATAATCATTCATGCTGACCAACATGTCCGATTATTAAATACTATTATTTTTGGGGGTGATTAATCACTTTTACCAACATGGCCTATCACTTGCACCACCTTATTTTGATCGTTACCTATCTCACTTAGACCAACATGGTCGATTACAGGTCTCCTGTCTTGGGCATGATTGATAATTGAGGGCAACATGATCGATCATATCTCTCTCCTTTTTTATCGATCAATCAGACTTTTGTGATTGATCATATCCGAGAAGGCTGATACTGAAAGTACAAGGGTGCTACGGCCCCTTTCATATGGCTTCTCGACAATATGATTTTTCGAATCGCATCCACAAGATCCAATCACACAATTAAACTCAACCCTAAAATATTCTCAACTTGTACCTAATAAACAAGCCTCCATCTTCACATTTTCTTTAGTCCATAATTGGTCCCCAGGAACCACGTTTCTTAATTCTACCTCTGTTGTTATGACAATCTAGAGTCTTAATCATTGTTCATATTCATCTTGTTTCTAGCAACTTCATATATATCTTGTTTCTGGCAACTACTTTTTCTCTCTTGAGCTCAAATTTGTTGAAGTATTCGTTGTATGCGTCATGAGTTGTAGCAGGGTAAATGGATCCTGGAGAAGATCCATTTACCCCATCCATGTGTTTAGTCCCACATCGTCTAGTGGTGGGACTTGGAGGCTCTGGGAAGGCTATATAAGGAGCCACAGACCTCCTGTATCCATTGAGAAAGTCAATAGACAAATACGCCCCATTAGAGGGCTTCTCCCGTGGTTTCATCCCGCTCATCACGGATAAGGTTCCACGTTAGATCCCATGTTCTTTGTATTCTTCATTTCATTTTTCATGTTTTGCTTCCGCTTTCTATTTCCTAAGATGGTATCAGAGCGGGTCGATTCTCGAGTATTTTGTGTTCTTATTTTATTCGAGATTCGTTTTCTTTGTTCGTAGAAACAATTCATCAAGATTATTGTTCGAGAGTTTTTTTTGGGTTCTTTGGAACCCTAGATCTGTTCTCCTATGTCGCACGCAACTCCTTCCAGTCACGAAATTAGGGCTTTGGAAGACCCTTCTTCTTCAAACAGCAGCGGCATCGCTCGCTGCTCGATCCAATAACAGGCTGCATCTCAATCTCCGCGGCTAGTCTAGCCACAACGATCCAGACGCGGGGCTCCCTCTCTGCATCGCGTGCTTGAGCGCGCAAAGCTTGTTCGAAGAAGCCCTCGATCGCATCAGGCGATACTGCTTTGGCTGCATTCCCTGCATATTCCTGCCAAGGCCTCGTATAAACAAGCAGCAGCACCACCGCACATGTCTCGTATACGCTACAAGAGCACGCTGCAGCGGCATCTCTCCATCACGACGAGCCCTATAGCACTACCTTCCTCAACGGCACCTCCTGGTGGCGCGCTTCTATGCGCATCCACCTGGAGGAGCCCCATCTTCAGCGCCGCACCTTCCAACCGGTGCCTCGGTTCCCATCGACGCAACCCCAACCATGGAGAGTCGCAGCGGTGCACCTTCCAAACTTCCAGGCGATCGGCGACGCAAGCCTTCAGATCGTAGGCGCGAGCGGCGACTTCCGCGCCCCAGGCCGCGCGACTCTAGATCGACTCCACTCTGGCGGTGAATCACTAGGCGAAACCTTGCGAGATCCTCCAGCCATAGCCGAGCTCCCGCGTGCAACTCTCCCCATGGCGCCCCCCCTTCTGTGCGATCTTCCTCTCCAAGCAGGCGGTGCTTCTAGCGTAGGCGGCGTGCGGCACCGTCTCCTACTCCAATGATCCGATCCCCCTGCAGGCCTCGGCGCCAGCGCCTCTCCGCGACGTGACTCTCCTCTCCCACCAGGCGGTGAAGGCACCCCCAGGCGCGGGCGTGCTCTCTTCCCATCGGGGCGGTGTCTTTTACAGAGAGGGTTCCCAAGCGGAACACTAAAAGGCTGCCCATTAAAAAAAATCATTCCTTTTGTAAAATGCCCATGTGGGCTGACGATTGAAAAAGGAGAGGGGGCTTTATTTGAGCTGTGGCTCTCTGTAGAAAAAAGGGAGAGGACTATGAGTTAAAAAAAAGGGAGAGAGATTTCAAAAAAAAAAGAAAAAAACAAAGAAAAGGCGCGTACAAAATAAAGAGCCGTACGCAGGTTTAAAAAAAAGAATGATGGTGAAGAATTCGGTCGGAAAAAAGGCGCGTACGATTAAAAAAAAGGTACATATTTTAAAAAAAATGTTGAAAAAAATGACGGCTTATAAAAACAAAATGATGAAGAAGAGCCGCACGAATTTTTTTTATTCATGTTTTCCCCATATTTATGTATTGTTTTATCTTCTCCCAACGTGGTCAATAATGTCATTCCGACCAGTATGGGAGAAAGGGGGAGTATATGTAGAGTCACATGTCTTGTTCTAAGATTCAGATGTCAGATTTTCCAGACCGGTCAGATGTTCAGACTCTACAATTTTCAGATTCAGACTCGACGACGACACATGCCAATTATTTGTCATTGGTCGGCCAGAGCTTTCATGTGAGCCATAGGGACTCCAGAGCAGAGGACCATTCCCTATGTCATTGAGAGCAAGGGTTTTCATGTGGTATCATAGGGACTCCAGAGTAGAGTACCATTCTCTGAGCCAGATAGATCCAGTTTCACACTCCATCCCCGTTCGTCCTCCTCACATGCACGCCATGAGACGCAACGTCATCGACTGCAGCAGTTGTGCGTGTTGGGTTGAAATTGTTTGTAGTGTAATGTATTGTGAGTTGAGTTTCTTTCTGTTTGTCCAAGCTGAGCATTGGATGCTCCTGCTTGAGGGGGAGTGTTGAAGTATTCGTTGTATGCGTCATGAGTTGTAGCAGGGTAAATGGATCCTGGAGAAGATCACATCGCCTAGTGGTGGAACTTGGAAACTCTGGGAAGGTTATATAAGGAGCCCCAGACCTCCTGTATCCATTGAGAAAGTCAATAGACAAATACGCCCCATTAGAGGGCTTCTCCCATGGTTTCATTCTGCTCCTCACGGAGTAGGGTTCCACGTTAGATCCCGCGTTCTTTGTGTTCTTCATTTCATTTTCCATGTTTTGCTTCCGCTTTCTATTTCCTAACAAAATTTAATCACTGTAGCGTGAAAAATGGAGATATAGTCTGGATTTTATTAGCCTTGTTAGCCTTGTTCTGAACATCAACCAGCTAACTCTGCATTAAGATTCAGCGATAATCTTGCATTACGATATTATTGTTTCTTTGATTGGGAACATAGAATTGTTTTCCTATATTGCCTAACTCCTCTGTATTGAATATTGTGGAGATAATGCAATGACTTGTTTATTCAAAGGGCCATATGGCTCTCTTATATAGAAAAGAGAAACACTAAATGGCAAATTACATAATAGAGACATAATAAATAAGTATATACAAGATACTTCTCAATACTCCCCTCAAGATAGAGCATAGATGTCAATCATGCTCCTTGGAACAACATAATTGAAACGGCCCAAGGCTAGGGCCTTAGTCAAAACATCTGCTCTATTCAACTAAGTTGAAGTGAGAAGTAGACATAAAGCTCTTTTGTGTCATATCTCGTGTATAATGACAATCTATCTTAATTTGTTTGCTTCTTTCATGAAAAGTAGGATTGTTGGTTATGAATAGAGCATCCTAGTTGTCATAAAGCATCTGCATGGAAAGATGCACGTCAATAGCTAAATCGGTCAGAACGGGTCTATAGAGGTATGTTTCTATATTTCTACATTTCTGTATTAGTTTATCTATTTTCTTTTTCTCTTGTCTGTTTTATGTAGTTTTCCCATATGCCTCTCCTCTATATAATAGAGTCTAAGGTTCAAGGAACAAACATGTTTCTCATTTTTTCCAACATGGTATCAGAGCGACGGTCCTAGACCGGAGCTCTTGTACCCGAAACCCTAACCCTAGCCCCACCTCAAACCCTCTCATGCGGCATCGCCGCCCGTCGCCCGCCTCCTCTATATAAGAGAGTCTAGGGCTCAAAGAACAAACATGTTTCTTTTATGAAAATGCCCCAAATAGACATGGGCTGCAAGAAAAACAATGATGCTGCGTGGAGGTTGCGGTTGTGGCGATGTTGTGTGGCGGTGGCAGCAATGCTGCATGGAAGTGACGGCGGGAGGGGGATGTAGAGACATTATAAATAAGTAAATACAATATAACTCTCAACAAACACGGGGAATGATAACAATAGAGAAATGTAGAAGACTATCCACTGAATAGGGATTCCATCACTTTAGTTTCTATCGAGGAGCTTTATGCCCACTTGATGTAACTCAGAAAATGCACTATAGAAACTTTAAGAACTTCAAATAATTACATTGATTCGCTGGTAGAGAAACCAAAACCGTCCTGTCCTTGAAAAACCAAAACTATGTTTCTCCCACTATGGGGTCTTCTTCACTCCCTCCCACAAGCAACTGCAGCTGATATTTTGAGGATTTATCGGGAGGATTTCGAAGTAGTTCATTGGGCAAAAAGAATCTTAATGATTATCTAAACATCATAGGTAGCCCAGATGTCTATAGTTGCATCGTCCACCACCTTTTCTTTTAAGAGACCAGTTGTACAGATATTCTTAATTAAAATGTCATCAATTAGTTTAACAAGTGAATGTGTGATTTTGTGGTTATGCAAAATATTGATACTGCATATTCGGTATGCTATATCTTAGATGATTTAGAAAGCTCAAATAGCAAACTTGTATGCCCATTATGAGCTGCTTGTTAATCATGGAATCTTCAGCTGTATAAGTATACTATTCTTATATATTGATGTGCATGCATAATGATTAGTGCCTGGAATTTGGTGTCAAGGGCTATTGATGCTTTACATGAATACGTTGTTCTTACTCTTGTGCAAGGAATTGACAACTCTTAGTGCCAGATAATTGAAAATGGAGTATGCTACTCCATCTCTTCGGAGGGACAAAAGACAGGATTCTATGCTGATCAGCGTGACAATCGCCACTACATTTCATTAATTTCCAAGGGTCAAAAGGTTCTTGATATTTGTTGCTATAATGGCGGATTTGCTTTGAACGCTGCAAAAGGTGGTGCCTCTGATGTTATTGGTAAGCACTAGAGGATAGTTTGTCACATTCTGTCGTACAAGTGGCATTTACCCAAACTCTTTTTAGAACATAATCTGTGTAAGAAGCTTGTTTTCCTTGTAGTTTCAACATTGCAAAATTCACTGTTGGCATGAACCTTCTGGTTTCTGACCTTTATGTCCGTTCTTTTCTTCTCAGTTAATGTCTGATTATATTAAGATCGACATGCAACTAGTGAATGCATTTTTTGTTGCTAGACTTTCTTTGTGCAAGGCAAGAGTAAAAGATGGTAAAACCTGTGCTATGACTATGTTATTCAGGCATTGATTCTTCTTTACCTGCTATTGAACTTGCAAAGGAAAATGTCTCCCTTAACAACATGGATTCCGCAAAGATATCTTTCATAAAAGAAGATGCAAGCCAATTCATGAAAGATGCTGCTTCCAGGCAAGAATCATGGGATTTAGTCATTTTGGACCCTCCTAAGTTGGCTCCTAAAAGAAAGGTATTGTATCTTTTCAATTTATTGTCTGATATCTGATTTAGGCATTTTTTTTTGCATATTTAGAGGTTTATTTATTTTTATCTTAAGTTCTATGGCATACTTTTGGATCTTGAAGAAGCCTCTTGATACACGTCACCTAAATTTTATTTTATATAACTACTATGCTCCTTTTTGTTTGTTTTGTAACTACCAGGCTCCTGTCCACCTACTTTCATGCTTTGTTATTGCAGACATAAGTGAACCCCAGCTATTTTTGTAACATGCACAAGTTCTATTTTAACAGCCTTACCAAACCACCATCTGTATTTGTAGCTTATTGAAACAGAGATATCCATATGATGAGTTCTAGATTGTTTATTGTTAGGGTAAAAGAGTACTTAGATGTGTTTATTCCATAGAGCCCTCGGGTCTCTTATATAGGGAGAAAACCCTTGGGTATAAATTACAGAGTCTTACGAAATATAAATAGAAATTAGGAAACAATAAAACGTAACATATATATAAGTCTCTACACTCCCCCTCAAGATGGAGCATAGATATCTATCATGCTCAGCTTGGAAGAACATCTCTGGAAAGGTCCTCTGAGCAGTGGTTTGGTGAATATGTCAGCCGTCTGATCTTCTGAACTGACATGAGAGGTGGAGATGAGGCCCTTCTGAATCATGTCTCTAGTAAAATGACAATCCACCTCGATGTGCTTTGTTCTCTCGTGAAAAGCTGGATTATTGGCAATAAATAATGCTGCCTGATTGTCACATTGGAGATTCATAGGCAAGGGGACATCTACAGTCAGATCTTCTAAGACTGCTCTAACCCACATCATTTCTGCAGTTGCTTGTGCCATGGCTCTGTGCTCGGATTCCGCACTGGACCTCGCCACAACAGTCTGTTTCTTGCTTTTCCAAGAAACTAAAGAGCTTCCTATAAAGATAGCAAATCCAGAAGTGGATTTACGATCCCTTGGACATCCTGCATAATCTGCATCTGCACAAGCTGAAATAGATAGATCCGTATCTTTCCTAAATAGCAACCCTGTGCCTGGGGAAGACTTCAGATATCTCAATATCATATACAAGGCATCCATATGAACTTGTCTTGGCTGCTCCACAAATTGACTCACCCGGTTTACTGCAAAGGCAATATCCGGTCGAGTTATAGTAATATATAAGAGCTTACCCACCATCTCTCTGTACCTTCTTTTGTCCACCTCCTCGGTATCATCATCGTACAGCTTCATGCTTGGGTCCATAGGTGTACTTGAAGGTCTGCATCCAGTCATTCCTGCTTCAGCTAGCAAGTCCGTGACATATTTTCTGAGTCATCACCATTCCTTGTGCATTTCGTGCAAACTCTATCCCCAGAAAATATCGTATCGTGCCCAGATCCTTCGTATGAACTGGTTTCCCAACAGGGACTTGGTTATCTCAATCCCCTGAGCATCATCTCCTGTGACCAAGATGTCATCAACATATATCATAACAACAACTGTACCTTTAGGGGTCTTCTGGATGAACAATGAATGGTCCGCATTTGATCTCCTGAACCCCTGTTTTTCAATTAGCTGAGACAGCTTCTGGAACCATGCTCGGGGACTTTGTTTAAGGCCATAGATAGCCTTATGAAGTCTGCACACCATCTGAGTCTCCCCCTCAGCAGCAAATCCTGGTGGCTGCTGCATGTAGACTTCCTCCTGTAGGTCCCCATACAAAAAGGCATTCTTGACGTCAAGCTGAAAAATGGTCCAGTTACGTACCACAGCAACAGATAGGAGGATGCGAAGAGTGGAGTGTCTAGCCACCGGTGAAAAAGTATCCATGTAATCTACCCCATATGTCTGGGTAAATCCCCGTGCTACAAGTCTTGCCTTGTACCTATCAAGACATCCATCCGCATGATATTTCACCATAAAGATCCACTTGCAACTCACCACAGGAGCACCTGAAGGAATGGGAACAAGAGACCAAGTCCCTCGAGACTGCAGAGCACGCATCTCCTCTTCCATGGCTAGACGCCAGCAATCAATCTTCATGGCATCTTGATAGATCCGTGGAATCTCAACAGACGAGACAGCAGCTACAAACTTCTGGAAGTCCCCATTGAGACGATGAAATGAGACTTGAGAAGCAAGCGGGTACGAAGGACACTGTCGCCTTGGCTTCCTTTGAGCTATAGGCCGATCAAGATCGTCTATGACTGGCGGATCCTCCTCCTGTTGTAAAGACTCCTGCACTGGTGCATTGGCTAATCCATCATTAGTGGTAACATCAGAACATACCTGAGGCGTGCTGGATGGTTGACATGTAGCTTGAGCTGGCCCTGTTCGCCTTGTATAGAACTTAGGAAATGGTATAATTGGAGGTGGTGGTGGTGGTGGAGGTGGATTAGAGGATTGACTCAGACTTGGAGGTGGAGGCACATAGACATGAGAGTCCGTGGATGTGGAGGAGATTAGTCTGTCACCTGCAGGGGAGAAGTACATGACTGGTTCGAAAAAGGTAACGTCAGCACTCACATAGTATTTGTTATGAATGGGATCATAACAACGATATCCTTTCTGTGTCCTGGAGTAGCCCACAAAAACACACTTGATAGCCCTAGGAGAGAGCTTATCAAGTCCTGGAGATAACCGGTGGACAAACGCAACAGTACCAAAGACCCGAGGTGTAAGTGTAAACAAATCTTTGTCAGGAAATAGAAGAGAGAAAGGAGACTTTTCGCCAAGTACAGTTGTAGGCATGCGGTTGACCAGATAGCATGCTGTAAGGATAGCATCCCCCCAAAAAGATAAGGGTGCGGAACTTTGAATAAGTAATGTGCGAGCAATGTCAAGAAAGTGTCTATGCTTTCGTTCTGCAACACCATTTTGTTGAGATGTGTATGCACATGTGGTTTGATGAATAATGCCTTTAGAAGAAAGAAAGCGAGCAAGAGAACGAGTGCAAAATTCCAAGGCATTGTCAGTACGCACATACTTAACAGTAGACGAAAAAACATTTTGAACCTCATTGATAAGATTTTGAATAACACTTCCTGCTTCTGATTTATTTTTGAGAAGAAAAGTCCAGGACACTCTAGAAAAATCATCAACAACAACTAAATAAAACCTGTGCCCCTGATGGTCTGGGACACGACTGGGACCCCAAATATCTATGTGAAATAACTCAAATGGGGAGCGACTGCTCCGACCCTGACGACTGGGGAAGCTGGACCGATGGTGCTTCCCTAACTGACATGCTTCACAACGAAAAGACGAACCCGGAGATATCTGAGGCAGGAGGTGGCGCATTTTCTGTAGTGGCAGGTGACCAAATCGAAGATGCCAGGTATATGATGAGACGGAGCCCTGAGAATGTAGTGAGACTCCAGCATACGAGGTCCGTACAAGACGATAGAGGCCATTGTGCTCAGAACCACAGCCAATCACCCTGCCCGTTAGTATGTCCTGAAAAATGACAGAAGATGGATCAAATATAGCACGACAATGCAAATCTCTAGTAATCTGACTAATGGATAATAGATTCATAGAGAATTCTGGTGCATGCAAAACATTCTGTAAGTGCATAGAGGGCAGCAAATCCGTCTCCCCCTGACCGACGATCGGGGAATGAGTACCATCAGCAATGAGTACAGAGCGACCAGGCTGAACAGCTCTATAGGACTGCAGGATATCTCTATCATGACATAGATGATGGGTGGCTCCAGAATCAACAATCCAACCTGTGAGATCATGGTTATGATATGAGACCGGAGGACTACCTGAGGCAGTAGCAGAGGCAGATGTACTGGCAGATGCCGAAGCGGCAATCTCAGAGGTGTCAGCACCCTCTGACGACGATTGTGGCATGATATCACGAAGTCGTGCCACTAACTCTTCGAACCTGTGATCTGTAGCAGGAGCTGAAGGAACCTGGACATGATCCGCGACACGTGCAGAAGGAGGGAAGCCGTGCTTGGAATAGCACGTATCCTCCGAATGACCAGTACGGCGGCAGAAAGAACTTGTGGACCGTACGCGACCTCCGCGTCCACGTCCACCATTTCCTCTGCCACGAAACGAGGACGAACCACCACGTCCCCTGGAAACTGCCATTGCAGACGGAGGTGCATTCGCTGTAGCGGATGGAACAGGTACACGACTGAGCCTCCTGTATACCTCTTCCATTGGCGGGATAGTGGCATCTGCTAGGATCTGAGAGCGTGCGGCCTCGTACTCTGGGTCTAGGGCAGCAAGTAATACGCCAACCATAGTGGCATTGCGGAACGTCTTCTGTTGTTCCGGCGTGGCTGTGAGCGGAATGGTGCTATAGAGCTTCTCGAACATACCACAAAGCGACGTGTACAGCGAATGAAGAGGTCTCCCATTCTGCTTCGTGGTAAATATATCATGCTGCAACTGGAGCATCTTCGTCTCGTTGCGGACCTGAGAGTATGTCATGGCCAAAATATCCCACATCGCCTTGGCGGTGGGCTGGTGAAGAACATCATTTGCTATCTCTGTCGTGAGCGTACCTGAGAGCCAAACCTTGGCGTACGCATCGTCAGCCTCCCATGAGGCATAGACTCCTGTCTTCTCCGGCGGTTCATCCTCGGTAAGAATATGCTTCTTACCACACGACTTCATGAGACTGAGGAACTGCATCGTCCACAGTTCGTAGTTTGTCTCGTCCATTTTGACGATCGGTGCTGAACCTTTGAATGCACCTATGGCGGGCATATCGAGCTTTTGTTCGGACATGATGCCGGAAAAGAACGACTATTGATAGACCAAGAAGAGGTTGTCTACCAAGACTTTAAGGATTCAAGTGCACATGTAGACGTTATGCACTTGAATCCATCATCTATCCGAGACCGAGCGAAGGGGCGGCACCCGGCGACAAATAGAGGCTCCGGAAGCCTCTACCAATGAAGATGACGGCTGGGCGGGGACTGATCAGGGGCTGGGCGAGGGCTGGACTGTGTATACAGCCCCCGGCGGCGGCTGGAGGAAGCCGGGGCGGAAGGTGGGTGGCTCCGGCGGCGCGCGTGCGGGACGAGGAGAGGGTCTCGGCTGGTCGGCGGCGCCCTGGGGGCTGGGCGGCAACCTGGGGTCGGCGGCGGCGCCCTGGGGGCTGGGCGGCAACCTGGGGTCGGCGGCGGAGCCCTGGGGCGGCGGCGGTGGGAGAGAGTCGGCGGGGGGGGGGGGGGTGGAGAGAAACCCTAGATTAGGGTTAGGGCTCTGATACCATGTTAGGGTAAAAGAGTACTTAGATGTGTTTATTCCATAGAGCCCTCGGGTCTCTTATATAGGGAGAAAACCCTTGGGTAAATTACAGAGTCTTACGAAATATAAATAGAAATTAGGAAACAATAAAACGTAACATATATATAAGTCTCTACATTTATGAAAGAAATGGTAAAAAACCAATTTATCCAATTTCAGTAAGTTTTTTTAATTGGATAAACAAGTACAATAATGGGTGCCCATTTGTAGTACTTAAAACAATTTTTTGGAAGGAAATTCCTAAGCATGGAAATGATAAAATAATTTTTTATGTAAGGTAGAATATAAAGACATTACATGAATACGGAGGTTGGATCTTTCCATGAATGAGGAAAGCCCATGATCTTGGCCATTATATTTAGATCTAATGGTTTTATCAACCTCACTTGAAACGTCTTTTAGTCATTCATTTTTATTTTAAATATCAAATTTATTTTATATTTTAAATTGCTTTATTTAATTTTCTTTTTTGAGTTTTTTTGTTAATGTCTTCTATTTTTTTGATATTTGATAACATTTCTACATCTAGCATTTTACAATACCATGCGCTACTTATTACATTCTGTAAAATTTGTATTGCCGTTGAAAAGGCTGCATGGTGCTCTAAAATGAGAAGTGTAAATTAATAGTATAACAATTTTAAGAAAGAAACTCACAAAACTAAATAAAAGCTTAAAATTAGTACTTAACTTTCTTAAATGAGGAACTTGGCACATAAAGAAAGCTAGCGACCTGTAAAGTGGTCATAAGAATCTTTTCTGATAAGTATCCATGCTAAAGCATACAAAAGAAATGAATAACCTTGTCAAAATCTGGGAAAAATTGACACCTTTCACTTCTCGCCTAAAATAGAAAATTCATGGTACATTGAAGAAAAATGTACAGAACATTAATGGTATTCCCCTACAAAAATTGGTTCAAAGAGTTCGTCATGTCCAAGGGCACATTGTTGAATCAATCAACGAGGGGAATAAAATAAAGGAAAACGATTCTACTTTAATGAAGGTGACTGGATGGCATTCCCAACCCCTGTCAAAAATTAAAAATTGGGATTTTTACCCGGCAGACCCTGTAATCTTTTGCAATTACCGCTACGACCTTTGAAACATCGATATTCCTTTCTCGACCCCGTAAACTTGCTCCGTTTTATCTTATAGACCCTACCGTTAATTTGAGACTTTTTAAATTAACTAGTTTGGGTTTAAGTTGAATTAATCTAACCCTAACAAATCCAAGGGTAGATTTTCTTCCACTTCCCCTCCTTTCTTCTTCTCTCCTCCTCCTTCCTCTTCCCCTCTCTCTTCTTCTTTCTTGCTGGACGAAGTACCCCATCGGAAGGGCAGTTCTTCGAATCGAGCAGCAGGGGGAGGGGTTCCTTCGATCGGGGGAGTGGACAGGAGGGGTGGGTCTTCGAATCGAGCGGCAGAGATCCGCGTGGTGGGGGGGTTTCAACTGACGCGGGATGGGGGAAAGCACAGGAGGCGATGCTGGGTGAGGCTTCGAATCCGCATGCAGGAGGGGAGGCGGCCCCGATTGGGGCTTCGACTGTCAGGTGGGAGGGGGGGAAGCAGGGGAGGCGACGCCGGGGATCCGCTGGGGGGGGCACACGATGGCTGGAGCTCGTGTTCCAATCCATCGCATTACTAGAACCCCTTTTGTTCACCTAACTCTATGTGAATTGGTCCAAGTCACAGTATTCGAGTCAGGTTTTCCTTTGCAGGTCTCTGTTCGATCAAATCCGAACATTGCTTTGGAAACGAGGGAGCTAATTCTACCACCTGGAGTTTGATTTCGATGTAGCATTCTGCGCTTCGAAGTTGCATCGCCGCGATCTGTCGGGAACTTCATTGTCTGGAGCCGGAACCTACTGCGTGTCTGAAGAACGAAACAATGTTGCCTCATGGAGTCCAATACTTGCAATCAAAATCAAAAGAGGAGGAATGATCCGAGCAGCACCATCAATAATTGTTCTTCATTGAATAAGTCAGTCATCTGGAGATTGACCAAATCCATGCATTTTCTGTTGGGGAAGTCGTTCCAATCAGAGAAACATAATAGAGCACCGCCATGGAGCACTATGTCTATTTGAAATCATCGTTGGAGAGATGATTCAGCCATTTAAAATGCATGAAATCGAGAGCTTTGTCAGTACAAACTTCAGCGCCTGGATGTTATAGACTGAGAGAAGAACAAGCGGTTATATTTCTTTCTTAGGAATCCGCGTGCAGCGGGGGAGGCGGCCCCGGTTGGGGCTTCGACTGTCAGGTGGGAGGGGGGAAGCAGGGGAGGCGACGCCGGGGATCGGCGGAGGGGAGGCGGCGCTCCTGGGGGGGGAG
Source organism: Ottelia alismoides (assembly GCA_037367405.1). NCBI lineage: Eukaryota > Viridiplantae > Streptophyta > Magnoliopsida > Alismatales > Hydrocharitaceae > Ottelia > Ottelia alismoides. Next base: position 563,600 of record JAZKJV010004661.1, on the reverse strand, counting down.
CAGGAGATATGCGGCGCCGAGTGGGGCTTCGATGCAGGAGGGGGGAAAGCACGGGAGGCGGGAGGAAGCACCGGGGGGGGGGGTTACAGCGGGGCAGACGGGGGGTTGGCGTCAAGCGGGGCAGGCTTCAGGCGGCGCAGGTGGGGGGAGCAGGGGCTTCGAGCCGGAGGAGGCGAGGCATCGAGCAGAGGAGTGGGATGGGGCAAGGGAAAATGGCATTGAATGTAAATTTTACAAACAAAATGGGTGTAATGTAAACGAATATAACGGAATCCGGTTAGTTTTAACGGACAAATGGATGGGGATTAACCACAGGGTTTGTAGGGTAAGAGTTAGCAAGTTTACGGGGTCGAGAGAGGAATATCGATGTTTCAAAGGTCGTAGCGGTAATTGCAAAAGATTGCAGGGTCTGCCGGGTAAAAATCCCTTAAAAGTTACTCAGTATCCACTTAAGTAAATATCCATGTTAAAATGGGCTCAAAGAGGAGTTCATCACGTGTTTAAGGCAACACGGATCTATCAATCAACAAGAGGAACGGAACAAAAGGAAAATGACTCTACTTTAAGGAAGGTGATCAAATGGCACTGCCAAGTGCCAATCCCAGATCAGTGCCCTCGTCACCCCCAACACTCATGCTTGGGCAGTGGTCCTCTGAGAATTTTGCAATGGAAGGAAAGGAACTCGGTGGACTTTAAAGGAGAGATTACTGCATGGAAGATATGGCACACAATGTGGATGCCATGTGGGCATCATGGGGTAGACAGAGGGGTAGTAAAAGTTGGTCTTAAGAGGTTGTAAGCTGGTTATGTTTGATTAGACTTGGTCTCGAATGCCTCAATCCAAGAGCATTATTTTTTTAGACCAAAAAATTGGGAAACACGCATTAGTGTCCTCCCCAATAAATTAATTAATTAAAAATAAACAAAACAATTTTTAAAAAGCCATGAATCAAGCAATTGCTTGTAATGGAAACATACATTCTCAAAGTAAAAATGGAGGCCAGAAAAAAGCACATCATTACGGGCCAACCAAATGGCCCACAGGACCGCCACCAGAGTAAGGATCTCTTTTCTTTGTCGACTATGTGCCCCAAAAAGAGGACCAAAAAGAGTCGAAATCACAGGTGTACAGCCAATCCACTCCCACGTCACTCCACGCAGGCGAGAAAACATGACATCGGAAAAAGGTGTTCCAATGTCTCAATGTCAATACCACACAAGGGACATCTATATGATACCATCTCAAATAGCTTTGCACATCGATCCAGAGTCATAATGCGCTTCCGTCTAAACTCTAAAGAGCCAGTGGAAGAAACCAATCCTCTCCGGGAGACCAAGTGTCCAGATGAATTCACAGTCCCGAATTATACTGTCCGCGATGGAGGGCGGTGGCCTACATATGGCGCCATAGGCCTTCCGCACCGAGAAGGATGCATTCTTCCAAATCCAGTGCTCCAAGCCAGAGGAGGGCCTGCCCACCTGCCCAAGCAAGTCCAGAAGGCAGAGGAACTCCTCCATGCGCTGATCTGAAAGCCGAGATCCAGTTCCCATGGTCCCAACACTCCACAACACACACATCTGAATTAGTCGCCGAAGCAATCAAGCGAGGGAAGCGACTGCAAAGGGGGCCGCCCCCGTCCAATCGTCCAACCAAAAATCAAAATTGGCACCATTCCCCACAATGGGGCTAAAGCGCTCACGAAAACACGACAAAACCTTCAGAATCCCCTTCCAGAATGCAGACTGCTTTGGCCCTCATCACAACAGACCAGGGTTCGCCATAGAAACGCCATAAAGGTGCCAGATTAGGTGACAACACATGCCATCATCTTTACCCCAAATCTTGCTCACCCATTTGAGTAATAACACTTGTTGAGAGTCTCCAAACTCTTGATCCCAAGACCCCCAAGCTTTTTAGGCTGAACAATGGTCTCCCAATCAACCAGGTGTATGTCGTGCCCCTTCCTGACCAGATTTGCTCCATAAAAACCAACGCATCAACCGTTCCAATCTTCGTATGATGCCCACTGGTAGCAAGCGAGAATAGAAGAAAAACACTGGGATCGCAGAAAAAACCTCCTTAATCAGCACCAGCCGACCACCACGCGATAGCAAAGTCGCTTTCCAACTAGTCATTTTCCTCTCCATCTTCTCCACCAATGGCAGCCAGTCCGACAACTTAATTTTAACATCGTAAGAGGAAGATCAAGATACCTAAGAGGGAAGGGAACCATATGCCGTGCCTAGCTCCACACAACATGAATGAGCCTCCTCCTCCGGCATGCCAAATAGGGCAACAATGCATTTGCTACGGTTCAGCTCTAGACCAGACATCTCACAAAATATCTCAAGAGTAATGCTCATGCCTCCCGCCTCCTCTTTGCCACCTTCGATAAACAGGATCGTGTTATTCATATACTGCAACAAGGGGATATGCACATCTGTAACCTGCCACAATCCCACTTCTCTGAACCCGGTCAACCATACAAACAAGAACATCGGGAACAAGTACAAAAAGTAAAGGAGCAAGAGGGCAGCCCTGCCTGACCCCTCTCTGCGGCTGAAGAAAACTTCCCTCAAGGTGGTTGTTAACCAACCCTAAGGGTGACGTCGTGGTGATGCAACGTTTCATCCATGAGATCTAAACGTCCAGAAAACCCCTCCTTTACAGAGCCACCCACAGAAAACGCCAGTTCAAGGTGTCACAGGCTTTGACAAAGTCTACTTTCCAAAGCAACGCTTGCTTGCTATTTCACTTCCAATCAGATATAATCTCATAAGCCATTACCAAACTATCCCCAATCTGACAGCCAGGAATGAACGCCGACTGAACTGGGGAGACTAGAAGGTCAAGAACTCGGTTAAGACAAATCCCGAGCACCTTTGCTACAATGAGGTAAATGCCATTGAAGAGGGCAATCGACCTGTAGTCTTCAATCCTCCCTGCCGTTCCCTTTTTTCGAAGAAGGAAAATCATAGCCCCATTTAATCTTTCAAATCCTGCATTGCAACGACAAAAGTCCTCCACAACCTCAAAGACCTCACCACCCACCACACTCCAGAATTCTTTATAAAAAAACTAGGGGGGAAACCATTTTGACCTAGTGCCCCATCTGCATTCAGACTCCATACAACTGCTTTAATCTCTTCCAAGGTAACCAACAACGTCATGCTACCTACGCGTACATCTGAGAGTCGAGAAGCCCCAAGACTACTCCAACGCCAAGGTCTGTAAGCAACTCTCCTAGAGAAATCATGAAAGTGGTCAGCAATCACACTACCTAGTTCTCTATCCTTTTCAATCTGTTTCCATTAACAATCATAGACCGGAAGGAGTTGTTCTGATGTCTACCACTAGCAATCATGTGAAAAAAGGCTGTGTTCGCATCACCCTCCTTCAATCTAGACAAGCCACAACCTCTATTTCCACTCGGTCACCTGCTTCCTGTCTTCCTCCACTATCATTCTAAGGGCAGAAACCCTTTGCCCCAACTCTTTGCATCCAGCTGCTGTCATCCTCTAGTCTGTTAAGTCTCTGGAGCCTCTCTCACCTCCTTCTTATAAGCACATAATCTCTGAATAAACACTTCAATTTCTCTGAGAACCTTATCGCCGTCGAACCATCAATAAACATGGATGTCCAGTGAGTACTCACCAGTCTCTGAACGAGTCCTCCAGAAGCCAAGCACATTGAAATATGAAAAAGCCTCTTGACAGAGAGGTGGAACCAGAATCCCATATTAGAGGTGTATGATCCGAATGCATGCGAGGTCTACACGAAGCGAAGGAACCCGTGAACAAATCCAAGAGTTCAGACGAGACAAGAAACGATCTATGCAGGAGTGAGATCCCGAGCTCCGCCAAGTGTGCTTTATGTTCGCAACATCAAGAACCTTAAGCTCTAAATCATCAATCAAATCAGCAAAGTCTGATGACCCCGGGTCCTGGCCACACTGTAGGCGAGGACGATTAGAAGGAAGCAACGAAACATTAAAGTCTCCCCCAACAAGCCAAGCACAGTTCGGAAAAGCACTTCTAGCTGCACGGATATCCGTCCGCATCTTATGCCACAAAACTGACTAACAGGGTCCATACACACACGAGAATGCAAAGAGAGTCGAGGAGGATGAGAATTCCAGAAGAACCGAAGAACGTGTGAGCCCTTTAACTCCGCCCGAAACTGAAAAGAGGCATGCTTCCAAGCCAAAGTCAAGCCTCGAGAGCTTCCCGAGGTATCCAATGTTCGATAATCGAAAACGAGCCTGGACCAAAAGAGTTCCATACGGCCATATTGCAAGAGTCAGGCTTTCTTCCCTGAAGAAGGGTGACGTTACACCCCACTCGGCGAACCTCGCACCCAAGACTCTCCTTTTTTCTGGGTCACCCAAACCTCTAAGATTCCAGGAAAGAATCTTCATTTAGGCACAGCTTTGCCCACCCACTGTGCTCACCGCTCCCACGAGCACCACTACTTGCGCCTTCCGTTCAGAGACAATCTGCACCTCACCACTTGTCGATATTTGTTTCTGCCTCTGTCTATACCACTTCGCATTTCCCCTACCACTTACGGAGACCGAAGAACTCCCTTCCTCACGATAGCTTTATCCCCTTTGCAAACCCCAATCAACAACCCATGCTAGTGGTGGTACTGGTGCTGCAAGGTCCTTATCAGCTGGATTCACAGCTTGTGCGGCTAACAAAGGAGAGGAGTTGTCAAAGTGTTGCGACTAGCAAAGGGCCAAAGCCCCCGAGTCTGCCACCCCCTCCGTTGGAGAGACCAGTAGAGGCGGATCGAAGTGTTGCACAAGGAAAGTTTGAGGGATTTTGCCTGCTGGACAAAGCACTCGAAACGATACAAGCGGAGCCTGATCCGTCTTATTACTCGAAACAGGATGGGTCTGCCAAATCGAAAGGAAACCTGATCTGCCCAAAATCTGACCCGAAGCCCCATATCTGAATCCAGATCGATCATCTCCGAAATCGGCCGTGGGACTTGAGTTTGATGCTCCACCCGACCCGCCCGATCGGCAACGAAACGAAGCCCCTCGATGTCTTGGAAAGGGCTGTCTTCGAAAAACTCCACATCCGTTACATTTTCCGAATGACGCGGAATATGAATCGAAAGCATAGAAGGCCATATCGAAATTGATATCATATCGGTCTGCCCGGAAAATGATATATCAGGATGTATCGCTGATATATCGTCAATATTAGTGGAAATGTCAGAAATGGCTCAAAAATGGCATTTTTGCCATTTTTTCAGAAATTAATATCATCAAAGATATTAAAACAATAAATAACCTACGAATACACACTTATATCACACATAACCCCATATATCACATATGCTGGTCATTTCGAACATATCGATATTATTGTTGATTCCTGATTTATAAACATTGGAAATGGAGTTCGTCCAAGTTCTTAGAATACTAAATAACTTACAGATATACTTCTAGATCATACATATCGATCATCTATGGCCCTTATATCGTACATATAAGTCATATCGAACATATCGTTGGTACTGTTAATTGTTGACCTATAGATATTGGAAATGAAGTTCATCCAAGTTCTTAGAACACTAAATAACTTACAAATATACTCTTAGATCACACATATCGATCATCGACGACCCTTATATTGCATATATCGGTCATATCGTTGTTACTGTTGATTGCTAACTTTGTGAATATTGGAAATGAAGTCCATCTAAGTTCTTATAACACTACGTAACTTACAAATATACACTTATATCACACATATAGATAATCTATGAAACTTATATTGCACATGTATGTCATATTGAGCACATCATTGTTAATGTTGATTGTTGACTTATAGATAATTGAAATGAAGTTTATCCAAGACTAATATTGCATCACATATTTTGTATAAACAATATGGTTGAGCTATTTTTGGAACCAAACAAATAAAGAGCATAATAACATTTTTTAAAAGAGACATAATTCATAATAATATTTTCGAAACGGAGAAGAAGATGAATAAAAATCAATTGGACCCCCAACTTGGAGAACCATTGTATGCACCCCCCCCCCCCCCCGTCGCACCATACCCTACTAGACGGGGGTCTCGTTGCTCGGTCATCGAGCCTGGGGGGGCTAGCAGGGTCCAGGTTGGCCCCCCCTTACGGTGGTGCAGGGGCAACGCCCCCGACCAGAAACAAATTATATAAAACATGATATGTTTTAATATTAGGAGTAGCAAAATAAGTAGTGAAATCAAGATTACAAGGTATTATTCATCAATATATAGATACCGACGAAATTTCGACGATATCGGTCGATATCCGGGATTTTTTTGTACCGAATTCAGTCATTTTTGACCGATATGGGCCGATATGGCGATATCACCGTTACATCGGTCATATATCGTTGATATCCTGATAAATGGATATGCATCATGATATCAATATCCCCTTCCTCTCGATACTGATATATCACGATATGGCCTTTTATAATTGAAAGATCGCGCGAGATCTCCTCAACTTCCGCAATCTTCATGATTTTCACATCATCACCTTGCTGATGTGGCTCCGCTGCGGAAGAGCTAGATTTCGACGACCCCGGCGGCTAGAACAAAGCCGACGGCAGCGACAAAAAGTGAACAATCGGGAAAGCCGCACGGCCAATCTGTACCCTCACCGGTGGAAGATGCATCACGAGACTCTCACAACATTCCATGAGGACGATGGTGACATCGGGATCGGACCCCAGCAAACTGCCATCGACCAAAATCTTCGTCACACGTCCGACTTCCCTTAGGGTTGGGCCAAGAACTTCCAGAGTTCGAGAGAGGAATGTGACTCCCCTAAGCTGAGAAACCCGCTTAGTGAACACCACCTCCCCTCCATCTACAAATCACAGGTGACGCCATAGCACGTCACTCTTCCCTTGCGGATTGAGCAGCTGCTCTGCCTGAGTCTTCGTTAATCCCCGCATGCAGCATTTGTTTCTTCCCAGCAAAATGACACCACTTGCGAAACTCTTCCCAAAGATGAGCAGTAATCCAACCCACACGGACCTAATGGATATCGAATCTTTCATCCACGAGCCTATCAGCTACCGAACTCCCTTCCTCGTCACCTTTTCCAGCCATGACTTCCGCAAACAAAACGCTCGGCCTTAACTGCTCACCGCCTCCCAGCGGAACCTCCCCATTATCACGCAAGGGCTCGTCTGTCGTCATCGTGGATACAAACGGGCAGAACGCCCGATGATGGCTAGCTTCTCCACAAACAAAACAATGCGAAGGCTTCAAGCACTCGGATGCAACATGGCCTGCCTCCTCACATTTGAAACATCTTTGACCACGCTTGCGATGAGTAACCGACACCCAGCCTTTTTCCTTCTCCTTGTGAGAGAGCACAACCTCTCCATCGACTCGCCACCACGCGCGGAGTCCCACAGCGATCCGCCTACTCGTCACCTCCATCCGACACCTCTCTCTCCCTCGCTGCCACGCTCCCTCTCCGTCCCCTAGTCTTCTAAGAGCATTATTCTACTTAAACTGGCTGCAGAGGCCTACAAAATTTAGTTATTCTCATGATTAACAATTTATCATAAAAGTGCACTCTCAAGCATACTGACTTATCTGAGCTTACCTTGGCTTGTGGTAACTGACTGATTGCTGTTGCTGGGGAAACTTGACAAGAAGCTGTCGGGTTGGAAGTTCACTTGCACTTGAGGGGCAGACGTCTAGTGCTTCTTAAGTTGGTCTCATCTGCCATCCTAGAATTTTTTTCTCTCCATGCAGTTACTGCTAGCTGGTGTTCAGACCCGTTTGAATCCATTATTAGATGGTTTTTATGGCCCAGTTCCGGTTATGAGAGCCTTGCTATTCATCTGATGGATTGGGAGTTAGTCTCTCAACCTTTGGATGGTGGAGGGTCTTGGTGTATTGAAGCTGAAAGAGGTGAACAAAAGGCTTTTGGCTATGTGGGTCATAAGGATTGGAACAAGGGTTCATGCTTGCTCTGCGAGCTAGTGTGGAAGGTTTATGGGTCATGAGTGGTGGCAAGGGTTCATACTTGCTCTGCGAGCTAGTGTGGGAGATTTTTGGGTCATGACTGGTGTCCCTACCTCGATTGGATCGATCAGACTGCCATCTACTTTCTAGATGGATGTCTACTCCATTCTGCCGAAGGTCCTATTGATGTTGTCACAGGTGCTGGGTGACTCTCTTTGGACCGCCAATGTTGGTTCATGTGGTGATATGATCAGGCCATGGCCACAATATGGGCACTTTGGTTGGCGTGTAATGGTGTAGTGTTCCGTCACGAAAGATTCTATGCAAAAAATGTGTTAGAGAATGTCAAGGCTCTCAAAAAGTCTTGGTCTTTCCAACTTATACTCCGATTTTGTTAGTATATAACTTGTGTGTGCATTGTGCCTACCACCTAAAAGACCAGGGTTCAAATCCCTCATTGTGGGGGTTGTGTTAGGGAAGTGTAAAAAATAATCAGATCTTTCAACATTTGAGCAAGAATCCATGTAGCCGACCCTACTTAAAAGTGGGAGAAGGCTTCACCATTTTTTTATAACTTGTGTGTGCAACATTAGGTGCACACCCATTTTTAATGTGCTTCTTTACATGCATTGTTCAGAGGTAGTATGTGCACTCATCAGTGAATGAAGTTGAGGTTATATGTCGTCCATTATACCTGTGTGACTATGATTTGCGATAGCATCCAACTTCTAATCATCTGGCTATACCAGGCTCCCGTTTATTATAGGAGAATTATATTCTAAATACACTCTAATGTAATCTCAGAGTTTTAGTTATGTTCCTCTTGGTCAATAATTGCAGGTTAGTGTTTGAACGTATATAATTTATCGTACTTCAGCTTTATTCTTTCTTAGACATAGCACGATCACAATGTGATGCAGTTTTTCATATCATTATATATATGTTACAGTGATAATTATTTCCACGCCAGACGTTTAGGTATTTGAGATTTTATGTCATCTCTTCAAGCTGATAGTTATGGTTTGTCGATTTTTACACTTGGATTTTGTTTTCGTATAACGGAGTTTTTTTTTACAGAATCTACAAAGTGCATCGGGCATGTACAGAAATTTGAACTCTTTAGCAATGAAAATCGTTAGGAGTGGCGGTTTACTCATGACTTGCTCGTGCTCTGGAGCAATGACACAAAGTGGGACTTTCCAACGCATTCTTCAGGCATGTTACTCGTACCTTAATGTGAACTCTTTACCTGGTTTCGGGAACTATTTAAGGGATGGCAGTGCAGAACATAATGGAAGGTTTTGGGATGCAAGTATTTTCTTGGGGTTAGAAGAACTATGCAAATTAGATATATTGTGCAATGAAGTCGTAAAATTCAAAACCCCAATTCATAGGTAATTAGGTGAATGTGTAAGCTCTACATTTATTGGATTCCTTTTATCTGGGACTTCCAAGTATTCCATCAAGATCGTTAAATTTTGCACTCCATATAGGAGTCCTCAATTTACACTGTAGTGGACTATATAATTGAGATTTGCAGCTGAATATATGAGGTATTTGATATGAAAGGAAGAATCTTGTTGTGGCCTGTGGGCTTCCCTGAGATTGGTGTCTTTCAGCTTATTTTCTTTCAACAACTCATGGATTTGAAAAAGAGCTTCTCAAGGTGTGTTTTGCTACTACTTGTGGAGGAGGGATCATGGAATCCATCCTTGAACATCATTACCAAAGAGCAATACCTCATTGTCACAATCTACACCGTCTCAACCAAAGCCACGAGGACTCAAATCCCCTGACGAGGGGCCCTCTACTTTTGTGAAAATCAAGAACGATTTGGTGGCAAACGGGATACAAAATTATATATGTGCTCCATCAACAACACTAAAAAATGGCGAGCCTTCTCCCACTATAACTAGGGTTGTTTCATGGATTCTTGCTCAAATCCATGTTGAAAGATTTGACAATTTTATACGATGGTTGTCGACTACCTAACGCAACCATCACAAGAGGAATTTGAACCCTGATCTTTTGTGTGGTAGGCACACTGTACTACCACCTCCACCAGACCACTATCAATAACACTTGACCAAATATAATTGGAAATCCACCTGCAGTTTATTATGTGTGTACTGAAATTCTTGGATTTCCTCGTTGAATATTCTCCGATGATTCTTTAAGAAGCAGGACTATCTTAAAGGATAATTCGTGAATTATGCTTTATAACTTATATTTTGAATCATATGCATTACCTTTTGGCGTAATAACCATAGAAGCCATTCAGTTTGTTAACTTGCTGATGAATTGCATTTCTAGGCGGAGTGTGGGCTCATTCTTGGAGGGCTTTATATTTAATTAAGGTCTTCGTTGGTTGCATCTTTGTTATTTCCATATATACAATCAAATGTAAAGAAGTAGTCTTGTGCATCAACATATGAATCAACAAAAAAGGCAAGAATAAGTAATTGAGGGAACCCTTTCTCTCGACTTCATGAAAACAGTCCCACTCTAAGCTGTGAGTCATGAAGGAGAAATCTGCTAAAAAGCGAAAGCAAATAGGTGGATATCCTTATCCCACGACAGTATTATGAGTTTCTTCTGTTCTACCATATCACTTTGAATTTATGATGCCCCGAATAACTTATCTGCACTCATGTTTGCTTCCGTTCCTTTGATCCTGGTGTCACTTGCACTGTCAGCTTTCTTTCTGATGTATACTGATTCTCGTGAATTACGATGCTCGAATAACCTTCACTAAGGCGTGCCAGTTACAGAGCAACTGGATTACAGTAAACAAAACAGATCAATAGTTGCATCCAGCAAAAACTTCAAAATATGCTATTTTGATACTATCTGAACTTTCTCCAGGGTGCCGCTTCTGCTGCAGGTAGGAAGATCACGATACTTCGCCAATCCGGAGCAGCTTGCGATCATCCGCTCGATCCATCCTACCCAGAAGGAGCATATCTAACCAACATACTGCTCAGAGTACTGTGAGCAGCAATGCGGCTATCTAGTATGTAATTCCTTGCAAATGTTTTTTTGTTTAGACTCCTTTGTCTCAATGTTTCATAATACTGCAAAAATCGGGTCAGACTGAGACTGGTAGTAACATCAGTCGAACTAAAGCTTGTAAGTCAAAATTTTGTAATTTTATTTGCACATATAAAATTGGAACATGATGGTTTCAAGTTGGGAACATAAGCATATATTCTTCTGTTATTTTCTTATTTTCATTTGCAGTTAAAGAGGATCTGGAAAATGGTAATCTTCATTGTTTTGTACGGCTCATATTTGTCTGTACCTCCATTGTATTTTCATTGTTGTGTTGTGGTGGTCGTTCAGTCGATTATTTCTATTAATAGTGGCGGTTCCATCGTTTGGTCATGTTGAGATGCCTTGAATCCTAATCCGTCTGGCATAAATTATGGATCGTGGTTCTTTCGTGCTTGCTTGTGTGTGTGTCTAATCTGCATTTGAGTTTCGCTACATGCAATAAGACGATCGTTAACCTTGTCAAGGAAACTGATGCTGACAACTTGTTAGGCTTATGATTAAAATTATATCCAACAGGAACCCATACAACACAAAATAATAATCTTTATAATTCATACTTCCAATTTTTAATATTTCATCTAAAATATTTTGAAGTGCTGAGCTCTCAATCTGGAGAAAAAGAATGCAACATCTTAATTTTTAGTAGTAAATAACAGATCAATTAATGAAATTAATTGCTTAGTTGATACTTTTTACCCTTGTACAATAGTTTAGTGGTGAAGTGCGTACATGAAACATTGTGGGGTATGAAAATAGACATGATACCATAAATATACATAGAAAGTGTGTACACAAATACGTCTACATCTCATCTGAAAGGATAGCGTGGGGAGTGGATACGATTTATATTCGTTTTGGAAACCCTAAGGAGGAGCACTTGAGGAGTCGAAAACAGGGAATCCCTTTATAAGGTCAGTGAAAGAAGGAAGCATATATTCTCCGAATGCCTGCAACTCAAGCTACTTGTCAGCTTTTTATTATCTTAAACAAAAGCCTCGTGCAAACCTAGCGTAAACATTTGCGGCCCCTTTCTCTCTCTATCTCTATCACTATCGGTCGATAGAACGATTCTTGTGCACATATAAGTAACACGTGGATTGCCATTCACGTGAGCAACAAAGTAAGCGTTTAGCGACGTGTATTTTGGACATCGTCGCTGTTGTACAATCCGGTGTCAATTCAACAACAACAATCGATCCTTTTCTCACTCTAAAGTGGGGTTAGCTGCATGAATTCGTTACTCCTAAACGGATCAAATTTGGATTTTACCTTGACTTAAATCTAACAAAGTCATATCTTTTGTAATAGTCTCTTTCTAACGATTCTTAGGTCTTCTCTCATCCTCTCTTATAAGGCTCTTCTTCTTAGTGTCGAGTTTCTCTTGTCATGTCTTCCATTGGTGCCACACCAATCTTTTGTTAGATCCTCTGTGTTTCGAATTCGAATCCGTATTTGAAAGCATCCTTCTTAGGATTAAATGTGCTCCAAGATTTTCCTCTTTCACATCTCTAAGTTCCTCGCCATCGAGCTTACATTCCATAAACTCAGTCATGGCTCTACTTTTTGGAAACCCTTACGACTCCAGAAACCGCTCTTCTAAATTCAAGCTTCTTGTTGACTCCATCCCTTGTCACGTACGCTAAAGATAATATCGTATGCAGATGACACGCACCGAGGTTTACGTCCCCTTGTATGTGCTTTGCTAATTCATCCATAATCAAGATGAAAAAGTAAGGGCACGTGAATGATCCTTTAGTAAACATGCTTCTATTCTACAAAAGCCAAAGATGTGAATCCAAATCATGCTTTCATATAACCATAGAGTTTTCACATTTGCTTTTATTCTTGAGAATGTTCCCATTATATATTCGATCAAATAAAATATGAAACCAATATTTCGACACATGAATGATTCAGGTGTGAATCAAATCATATTAAGATTCCAAACAAGAATGATACCTAATATGGTTAACAGTGGAGTCATAAAACAAAACCGTTGGTATTAAAACTTAACATCGGATTTTGTGTCCATATCCTTATGTATTGTTATTTAAATAAACTTAATTTTCAAATTGGTACCCAAGCTTTAAACCCTAAACTTTTTTGGCATTTGGTACCTTTAGCTTTAGCCCTTTTCTCATCAATTTGCTTCGGCTTTGAGATCTTTACCTTTTTTAATACCCTTTTCTTTCGTCATTTGATTTCACATCTAAAATATGTGATCTTATACGTAGAAAATGGGGGGTATATATATCAAGGATAAGTTGACATAATAATGGGAATGATTCTGGTCCGGTCAACTTGCTAAATTTAACACCATTTGTTTCTTAATTTCAGTCAGAAAAATAATGTTCAAGCAATTAATTATTCCCATCTTTGCAACAAACGCCTACGTAATAAAAATCATCTTACCAACAAATACTTTTCTAAATATTTTCTGCTTTATCATCCGATATTACGTATATAACAACAGATATTATCACTTGCAAAATTATAATTGATCTTTACGAAATCACAAGAAATGCCATATATATTCATTGCTAACGCTTCGCATTACAATGATCATACATTGATTTTTTCATTAAAATTTGTCCGTATTACTCATTGCTAATTCAATAACGATTAGCAAAAATATTCTTGCGAAAGTCAATGGATTATCGCCGCTATGACATAATTCTATAACGAATTTAAAGAATATGGCCACAGGTTTTTGTGGCCACAATTATCGGAGGCCACAGTTTCTTTGCATCACCATATTTTTTCGAGAAAAATTCTACCTAGTTCCTTATCTGATTCTACTATAACTTTCTATTGTCGATCGGTTCATAAATCTCAGATGAAGATATTCATATATGTGTATATGTGTAGTATATCAAGCTAATCCAATCTATATTCAACTTATTCCGAAAAAAGTTTTGGTTACATAATGTTCGCATATATAGCTTATGATCGATGATGGAAATTCCAGTACCACAAGCTAGATATTCTATCATCATAATTGATTTATTTTATAGGACATCTTTGATAAACATTCATATATGTTTGTGTGTGAGTATATGCATACATATTGGGATTAGGGTTAACTACCACACATCAACAAAAAAGTAACCCCATATGGTTAAGCATCTAATTAGACATATATTAACCTAATACCAATAGGAATATATTCATATGCCATAAAGAAAGATATGGTTCCTTGATGCTCTTTGTTCCTCACCTCCCTTATTCCCCTTAAAGAATTTTAAAGGTAAGAAACTAAAGAAGAAGCTTCTTGTGAATTCTTCTTCTCCTTCCTCTCTCTCTCTCTAGCTCTTTTGATTAAAGGACCAAAGTGTGCAACTTTCTCTCTCAAAGAGGAGATAGATAGAGTGAAGGGAAGGGAAGAGAGCACCCTATTCTCCATACTTGTTCTTCTCTTTTGCCCCTTGAATCTCTTCCTCCCTATTCCCAAAGGAGAGAGAGAGAGCATAAAATGTTCCATTCCAAGAATAAGCATAGCATGACCTCCAATGCGACCGAGAGGCCGCCTTCGTCCATGTGCGTGCAAGCCGACTCCGGCCTCGTCCTCACCACCGATCCCAAGCCCAGGCTCAGGTGGACTTCCGAGCTCCACGACCGCTTCGTCGATGCTGTCACCCAGCTAGGAGGACCTGATAGTACGCATGCTTAACCGAATTAGAGTTTACGCGTGATCTTCAGCTATGCTCATGTATTTTTTGTGGTGATTACCGTATACAAGAGGCGACGCCAAAGACAATCATGCGAGTGATGGGTGTGAAGGGGCTCACTCTCTACCACCTCAAGAGCCATCTTCAGGTACTTGCATATGTGTTTATCTTAATCACATACACACACATAGCTCTTCTAATTAATATGTTGTTGATTATATGCAGAAGTTCAGGCTTGGGAAGCAACCTCACAAGGAGTTCAGTGATCACTCAGCAAAGGATGGAGAGAGGGGTATACCAAATACCGTATACGTGTACATAAATAAGCATATATACATGATTTTATCTCAATTCTAAGATATATTATTTTTGATATACTCACAGCTTTATACAGACCTAGAAGTGCACCTTCCTCTGCAGGGATTATGGGTCCAATGCCATCGGAGTGAGTCAATTATTATGTAATTAAGTGATTCGTAGTCAACTAAATTAGGGTTTCAAAAAAATGTAATCAATCAGCATATATCTCACTGTCAGTACATATAACTTAATCTGGCAGAAGCTGCCACATTGCAGTACAGCACAGGATGCAGATGGAGGTCCAGAGGAGACTCCATGAACAACTCGAGGTAGATCGTCTCTCTCTCTCTCTCTCTCTCCCTGTGAATCCTGGTGTGCCTGTTTTGTCGAGTGCATCTGTGTGTCCGATTGATCGGATCCGTTCCCGACAATGCACAGGTACAAAGGCATCTCCAGGTGCGGATCGAGGCACAAGGGAGGTACATGCAGAGCATACTCGAGAGGGCGTTCCAGTCTCTCGCGGGGGAGGCGACCATGACGCTCGGGAGCTACGGGAACATGAACAACAACATGAATCAGGAGATCGGAGATGTGGATTCTCCGATGAGCTTCAATTCAAACCTATTTGGGAGTGGAGATCACCACAACAGTCATATCAACGCGCAGCAAACCCTAACGATGCAGCCCATGTGGTCTAACCAAGAGGCTGCTACGTGCATGGGATCCCAAGATCAATGATTAATTAGTGCGCTTGATCGACTTTGTTAATCTCAAGATTTATGGAGCTTGCTTGATCTTGGTGTGGTATAATTTCGAATTAATCAGTATTCTAAAGATGATGCTCATGAAAAAAACAAAAGGAAAAGAAAAAGAAATTTTTGCTGTATGATGGCTGAATTAATGATGATTAATTGATAAATATTTAAAGGAAAAAAAGTATAAGATAATTATTGTTATATGGATCGTTGATACGATAATAACGTCTTGCTATAGGCCAATTTTGTGTTTGAGCGCAAACCCGAGCTTCCGGGATCACAACCAACTATGGCTATCAGAAAATTCTCAGGTTCGACATTCGTTTATATTTGGTTCGTTAAAAGTTCGATTCATTCGAAAATAAACGAATCGAACCTGAACACGAGTTTGAGCTCGATTAAATAAATGAACCGAACAAAAAAAATAAGCTCGCTCAGGTTCGGTTTGTTAAAAGTTTGATTATATAAACACATACATACATAAAAGTATATATACATATTGTATATGTAAGGAAAAAATACATTCTATATTAACATAAGTGCTATTCGCTTATTTTCCCAACCCATCCAGTCATCCACTCTTTAAGTTCTCATTCCCTATTCACGAAACCCCACAAAACCCTCCCCTGCAGCTGCGGTTTTTCCCTTCGAACAAAATCGTCTGCACAACATTTATTCTTAAATGAACCTTTAACGAGCTGAACCGAAACTTTATGAACCTTACCTGAGCCGAACCGAACCTGATTACAGTTTTCATTTATCGAGTCGAACCGAACCCGAACCTGAAAGTATGCTAAACGAATCGAACCGAGCCAGTAGGTTCGCTCAGATTCGGCTCGTTTACACCCCTACCATCAACCTATCTTGATCGGGAACGAATCCCATGTTGTAGCAGCACCTGCTGAACGCAGGGGATCCGTTTGATGGAGATTCGACTGCCCTCATAGAAGGCGAGAGATGATCGGCACACATACCGGGACTGTCTAATTCCCATCCAACGAATCTCTTGAGTTACAGATGTAACAGCAGAGGATCTCTCCGATCTCGACCACCCTCCTCTGGTACTACTACGAGAGATTTGTCTCTCTCTTCGAAAGGTTAATCACAATCGTCCGTTTCCCTTTTCTCAAATTGGGCTGAAGGCCCAAACACAGCCCAAGAATCTCGGGCTCATGGGCCGACAGTACAACTCATGATCCATAAAGGCGTGCCCTCTCGTCATGTCATTGTTGGGGATTACGATAACATTTGCATGATATCGATCACAGGTCAAAACTTATGCGTAGAGACGCCAAACAAAAAGCCAACCAAAAAAATCCAATTATATTTAAAATTTCGATTGCCAAAAAAAATAAAATAAACAATCGTTTTAGCTGTCTTTGACAGTAACCATTAGAATCCAAACCTCGAGTATGAATTTCCTATTTCCGATTTCCCAAAATTCCTTTTGACTGTTTCTGTTGGAGCTGTTTATGCAGCGTGGGAGAATCAAATCAACACTTCCATCTCTTTTATTCCTAAATTTGAATTCAGAATTTTTACATTTGTACCTTTTCGAGATTTTGCAATTAAAGTTATGCGCTTTTCACCTGCGTATTCTTGTTAAATTTACAGTACTGCCCTTCCTTAGGGTCTGTTCGTTTGAGGAGTAAAGATAGATATTCCTCCTTATTCTTCTAATTTCTTATCCACCTCCACTTCAGGTCAACGTTTTGATCTCAGAGTGAAAATGAGGAATAAAGTTTTCCTCACTATTCCTTCGTAATAAACCTTTCTTGTCCAAAATTACAAATAACTACCCCTTTTAATAGAATCCCCTTACCTATCCTTATCCTTTCCCTCCTAGCAAACAAACAATAGCACATAATTACCACTTATCCCTTCTTATTCCTCACTATCCTTTCCCTCCATCCGAACAAGAACAACGTCTAATCCCTCCTTATATCCCTATCCCTTATTCCTCTACTGAACACCCTCTTAAGGTTTAATAGAGGCATAAGTGTAATAATAGAAGGACAATACCGTGAATATTATAAGATTACTTGGGCACAAGCGTTATTACAAAAACAATAGGGACATAACTATAATTATAGAATCTCAAGGAGGAAGCCTTAATGCGGAACATGAAATAGGTTTGCCTTCCAAAGGATCGGTCGGGGTTCTATAATTTACGAGGCTAATGTGAGAATTAGGGACTTGTTCAGCTAGGCTTGCCTAATTTCGATTACTCACAAATGTTTTGTTAAGGAAACAACATTCTAGGTTTTGGTATAACGATGCCTTTTGTAGTCAGAAAATCCTGGTAAAACTCCCTCAGTAACCTGTCTATTTGTGCACATGAATATGCAATAAGCAAGTTCATACTCATGAGATATATAGACACTGTCAAGAGTGTTGTTCGAATAAACACCAATCTTCCTGCCTATGAGAGGTCTTTGTTTTTCCATCTCGACAACTTTATTTTTCACTTTTTTTGGAGAATATGGCTAAGCAATGTTTTGGATGTTTGATTCCATGGCATCTACAAGCCTAGAGAAAGCATGATATAAAGCTCCTTTCTTTATGGCTCTTTGCACTCGCATGCTAGTATTTTTGCTAAATGTGATACTGGAATTTGCACTCCCATATGTATGCAAAAGATGGGAAATACTCTTAGCTTATGGGATAGTTGCTTCCTGAAAATGATGGTATCGTCTGCATACATAAGATGTGTAATAGGCAACATCGACTTGTGAATTTTGTTGCCTTTGATGACCTTGAAGTGCCATACAGAATTAAGAAACCTTGTTTATTGCTCCTCATTTCCTTTACCAAGGAACACAAATCGACCATCTTTATGAATAAGGATTTCCCTTATCTGCCTTACAAGTCCAGAAATTGGATCACTGAACACTTAGTCTCAAAATTTACTTCCAAAGTAAAGAATTGACTTCTGCTTACATTCTTCATTGCTAGCAAAGACAACCTCTCAAGATATACAGACACCCCATGCCACTGCTAGGGATGGAAATGGATGTGGAAATATTCGAATATCTGCTCACCATATTCAAAAAAATACTGAATAAGGATATCGTATTCGAATATCAATTGAATATGGATATCGGTTTTTTTTCAAATATGGATATAGATATGGTAACAACAAAAAGATTCAGATTGAATCCGAATATTTGAATACAAAATAAAATATACATATACATATGCATATACATAGGAGAAAATGGGACTGTTAGATGGGGGCAGCCAACGGATTGTTCCCATCACATTTTCACCATTTTTATTGGTTTTTTAAAAACACCATAATGTATTTTCATCACTATGTCCTTATATTATGTAATTCCAATTTTCATATGTCCTCCATCCAGAATAGATCAAGTACAACAATTATGAGACCATTAAAGTTCGATAGTCTGCATGGATGACATATGAGTTGTATTTCTAAAAAAACTGGAATAACATAACATATGGATATAGTAATGAAAATACATTGTGGTATTTTCCAAAAAATAAAAAATGATGAAAAATGAGACGGGAATATCCCATTGGCTGCCCCATGTAGCAACCTCATTTTTCTCTATATATACACGTATACGCATACATGCATATATAATTTTATGTTTAATAAACAACCATGCTAAGTCCAAATTCATGCATCCCCGTGATATCCGACAACTACAACATCTCTTTGCCTCAACAACTTCATAAGAATCATGACAACACGAGCCTCAAGGATTTGCATATTCTCGAGGATCCTCGTCTTCTAATGGCCTACGGTTATTCCTAATCCCACATGTACAAACTTGAGGAGTAGAAAGCATTAAAATTTGTATTAATCATTATCGAAATTTAACAAATATTAAAAGAAAATGACAACAAATAGTCATTAGTATATCATTTGTTGTTAGGAACACAACAATGAGTACGCTATTCATTGCAATTTAAAGATTCAAGTAACAAACGAGTATAGCAATGCATTTTAAATTTTCATTGTCTTATTCCAATTTCGTTCTAGTGAAATATTTAAATTATCCAATGCTATAAGTCAATCTTGTCGCAGTCAACACTACAACAAAATTGAGCTATAGTGACGGTTTTGAAAAAATCTGTCACTAAATTAGCCGTTGTTAAATATATAACGATGATATTATTCGTTGTGAAATGAGTTTTCGTACTCAAAATTAGCAACGAATATCATATCTGTCGTTATATCATTAGCATCGGTCCACATAGCGACACATATCCGTTGCTATTTTTCAAAATATCAACTAATCGTCGCTATTTTTTTAGTTCAAAAAAAAATAGAGACGATTAGTTGATATTTTGAAAAATAGCAACGGATAAACGTCGCTATGTGGACCGTTGCTAATGATATAACGACAGATATGTTGCTAATTTTGAGTACGAAAACTCATTTCACAACGAATAATATCGTCATTATATATTTAACAACGGCTAATTTAGTGACGGATTTTTTCAAAACCTTCACTATAGTTCAATTTTTTTGCAACTATTTAAATTATCCGTTGCTATAAGTTAATTTTGTTGCAGTGGGTATAGTTAGTGGGTATAGTTAGACCGAATATAAAGATTACTATATAAAAATCCTAAGAAAAGGTTATTATTATATAAAAATCCTGAGAAAAAGTTATTATACAAAAATCCTAAAAAATATGTATTTTTTGAACAGTCGCATCATTATCTACCATGAATTACAAGGAAAGACTAGTAGATGATTGGTTGTAAATCTAAATTAGTGTCAAGCTTGTGCGTTGCACTAGGAAATATATAAAATATAATAGAATAATATATTTCTTTAAAGATCATTTAGATTCTTGAAAAACCTATATTTATACTTTACTATATGTATAGATGTATTTTATCCGAAGTTAACTCACTTTTAGCATTAAATAAAATATTTAAATCTACCTTATATATCACGAATATAATCACATTTTTAAATTATCATGATGGCTATGTCATTTAAAAATATATGAGTTTATATGCATCCTTTATGAAAGAAATAACTTGAAAATTTTCAAATAAAATATATGTTATCAAATGATATATCTAGCTTTAATACTTAATAATCCAACATAATTCAACCTTGATGACAACTTCTGCACTTAGACTCTAAATATCACAAAAAATCAAACTCTTCGAACTTATCTTATCGACCGGATCACATAGAGGAACGAAGGGATTTAGATATAAAAGAGTTTGTTTAGTAGTAGTAATTATTTAAAATGAGATTTAGTTTTATTAATACGCGAGACATATGTTACACCAAAAGAATAACCCTTAATTTACAGAGAAATAAAGAAACTCTATTCGTCAATGCTTCATAACTACATGAACATAAGATCTAGCTAGTCAGTGTCGATCACATGTATTTATTAGACAATTGAGGCACACAACTCACTCTGATAGATTAGTAAGAGAATATTGATCCACACAAGTGAAATAATGAAATCTAGATGCATCAACAAAAAAGGAGTAAGAAAGAATTTTTGCTTCCCCTTTTAGGATTTATTCACACATCTAGGGCATGTTTGGTTGCAGGGTTGGGCAGGGTTGGGTTGGGCTGGATTGGGATGGGTGAATAGTAATCTGTGAGGAGGAAGTACCCTTGTGAATAGTAACCAGGGTTGGGCCAACCCTGCCCAACCCTGCAACCAAACATGCCCCTAGTGTCCCTAAGGTGTTCCTCAAACAACCGTATAATTTAGCATAAATTATATGGTTTTTATCACTTGCATTGTTGTTAATTTCTACAATATCAGTTCTACCCCTCTATTTTTATAAGTATTAGTTGTTCCCCTCCTTAGAAAATTCACAGTTATGCTCCTCCATTAAGGTAAAGTAGGGATATAACTGATATTACAAACGGGAAGAACTACGAAATGTTGTAAAAAGGTAGGAGCACAATTAATATTCTTAAAAAGGGAGGGGAATAATAAAAATTACAGAAGTTAATAATGGTATAAGTGATAAAAACCCTAAATTATACCATATCTTCACATAGTAATTATTTTTTCAAAATGATTTATTAGTAGTTGCACAATTATTTTTTATTCACAATCATTATTAGTGCTTAAAACTGAATTATATAACTACAGATATTTCAAAAATATTTAAAATATTCTATACCGAATGCATGATAATTTTTTATATTGTATGGAATTTGTATTATGCACCAACTTTGTTGCAAATCTATATTTTGTCTATTTAGAATACGGTTATAATCTAAAACTCCTATGATTTTTACATATATTCGTCCCTAAATCTTTCATTTCATATTGTAAATATCATCACCTCTTTTACAACAATGTCCATCTCTATAGAAATAATGTTCATGGATTATAGTTGTATAAAATATAATTATATGGAGCGCATAATCATGTGAACTTTAATAATAAATGGAAGTCCATAGTCACATATAATTATTGCTTCTTAAAAACTATATAAACACCATTATTCAGTCATCTGATTTCAAAATCGATTTTCCTTGATCGAGTAATAAAGACAATGCATATATTTTAGATTATACACAACACTATCCCCCCTTCTTTCTACACTCTGGCTTTCCATCTATGTTTCTTCTCTCCATTTGTGAAGTCTATCAGGAACTCGTGTCTTATCTTACTTTCCTCCTATTTTTCATTCCCAATTCCATCAATTATCTCTAATATTAGAACTAAAGATCATCCTTTCTTCCTTACCTTCTCTTTTATTCTCCTCATGCTCCACTTGAAGCTTGAGTTCTTTCCCTATCAATCCCAACCTGCCATATTTTCCAACCTTTCTCATGATATGGATTTCCGCATTAGCGAGAAAATCATAGTTTTTTTAAGAAATTTTGCATCTTCAATGCTTTTCTTCTTTTAAGGACAAAGGAAGAAAAAGCATGAGCTGAGTTAAGGCCACAATCATGCACACCGGGTCCATGCTGTCGTGGAAAGAGATCTAAAGTAAGATACTTAAGCCGTAGATACTAGATCGAGAGTCACC
Source organism: Ottelia alismoides (assembly GCA_037367405.1). Taxonomy (NCBI): domain Eukaryota; kingdom Viridiplantae; phylum Streptophyta; class Magnoliopsida; order Alismatales; family Hydrocharitaceae; genus Ottelia; species Ottelia alismoides. The sequence continues at coordinate 540,829 of JAZKJV010004661.1, read as the reverse complement.
GTTATAGCCAAGATGGGTCGAAGCTCTCCCCATATCTTCGAGCAATTTAAAGCCCTTTACACAATTCCCTTGAAGCAATGCAACTCTAGTTGTGACGGCCTCATCATTGCCAATGTTGCCTTCTAATAGCCAATGGAACCTCAGTTACTTGTCATAAAGGCCAATGACGCATTTATTATAGCAACAACTTCATGCCTCAATGACTATGTGAGGAAAGAAACCTCTTTGCATGACCATCATTACCAACCACATTGAAGACAATGAAGTCATCTACACATCTCAAATATCCTACTTAGTGAAGTCATATACCCCTTCATCAGATCTTCCACTTCCCTCTACTTGCGTTGTTTCTATAACCATGAGGTATGAGAGAGTTCTCAAGGAGAGCAATATTGTCCTAGAGCGATGGGGACAAATAGATAGAAAAGGAGGGGATGGCAATAGTCATATATAGGTATTACGTCGAATATATCATAAAATCAAGAAAATCGAAGAAATTACGTTCAAATATTGATTTTTTATTTAAAAAACATTGTAGATACACATATTTGTATTATATAATCTTTTATTTTTATATAAATATTTAATAACATTTGTGATTTGTTTTAACAATTTGCGTGAATTTAACATGTTTATTGCACCCATATATTCTTACAAAATTTATAGTGGTTCCCTTCTATTATTACACATGTGCTTTTTTATAACACTAATGAAGAAAAATTTTATGAAACTTTTGAGAATATAGTGTCACAATTGTAATTGTAAAAATGTCTTGAGCATAAAATCATCGGGAAAACTAAGACGTGTACAATTGTACGAATATCTTTATAAGTTGTCAATATATCTTCTGTATTTAATTATATAACAATGAACATAAATTGTTACAAATTTTATTTGATTTAAATATGTCGTGAAAATCATATTTGTTTATATAAATATTGCTAGCAATGGATCATACTAAAATGTTTATGGATTTCCATTTGCTAAATTTTCCTTTACTAAATTAGCAACAATTTTGCTGATGATATTATGTTAATTGATGAGATTAGAGACGGAGTAAATGAGAAGCTTGAGGTCTGGAGACATGAGTTAGAGACTAAAGGATTTCGTATAAGTAGGGCTAAGACGGAATATATGGAGTGTACCTTTGATGGAAGCGATGGTGAAGGAATCGAGGTGAAGATTGGTGACGATAACATTCAGCAGAGAGATTCCTTTAGCTATCTGGGATCTATTCTGCAACATGATGGGGAAATTGATGGAGATATTACTAATATAATAAATGCAGGCTGACTAAAGTGGAGAGGAGTCTTTGCTGTTCTCTGTGATAAGAAAATTCCTTTACAGATTAAAGCAAAGTTTTACAAAGCAGCTGTGAGACTTGCTATGCTTTATGGATCTAAATGTTGGCCTGTGAATCATAGACATGTGCAGAGAATGAATGTAGCAGAAATGAAAATGCTAAGGTGGATGTGTGGACACACATGTAAAAATCGTGTTCGGAATGATGCAATCAGAAAGAAAGTTGGTATAGCTATGATCGAGGATAAGATGCGAGAAAACCGCTTAAGATGGTTTGGACATTTGCAAAGAAGATCAATTGATGCACCAGTTAGGAGATGCGAGTGTTGGGATGTTGAGACGGCTAAGAGAGGGTGAGGACGGACCACGAAGTGTTGGAAAGAGACCATACGAAGGGATCATAGTTTTGTGGATATAAGCCTAGGATTGGCCCAAGATAGATCTGAATGGAGGCGAAGAATCCATGTAGCTGACCCTACTTAATTGTGGGAATTGTTGTTGTTGTTGTTGTTGTAAATTAGCAACAATTGGCACAAACATTTAATGAAAAGTCTTTGAATTATCGATATTATTAACCCTTAGAAAAACATGATATTCATTGCAAATTATAAGAATTAAGTATTATTTTCAAGGAATAGTATTTATCGTCATAAATTTGGCATCGAAAAAGATATGATATATATAAAAGGAATTTGTGCACTCATAACCCTGAGTAATTTCACAATAACATTCATAACCCTACATAATCACGAATTACGCTCAAGACCCTGAATAAATGTGCCGTCTTATATCCATAACCTTATGTTACTACATAACTCAACCAGGTGATTGAGTTAATCTAACCAATCAACGATCTACTGGTTGGGATTAATTTCAAAAAATATCCCATGCTTTTCACTTAGAGGCAGCACCTGCAACGAAGTTGACTTTAAGTTTAGGATGGGGGCTATGAGAGGTGGTGAAGGACAACCGCTAATGGCTTCCATGTTGCGGGATGGTGGAGGATGGCTGAACGATGGTGGAAGTTGGCAGTCCGAGGGGGGAGCTTGCAGGGATCGACGGGGGGAGGGACGGGTTTTTTTGGAAGGGGGTATGTCGACGGTTCTGTAGGGGTCTGGAGGGGGTAGGCCACCTTACATACATCAACGACGATGTCGAGGGGGTGGGGGTGGCGTGGGGGATACTTGTAAGCGGAACAGAAGGGAGTAGCTCACACAGTCTTCCCACCTCCAAAAAACCACCGTGTTCGGAGGACATGTGCTTCCTTTTCCATCTCCCACATGGAGCATCTCCATCTCGCTTCCAATGTCGTCCGTAATCCTGAGCTCACAACCCACAACCCCATCGAGTAACCAAACACATGCACACACCCCCCACCATCACCTTTCTGTCTCCCATTTTCCGCTCTATCCCACGCAAGCACTCATCATCGCGGTCCCATTCATCCACAACCACCACTAGAGCATACACATCACCCGTTTTTCTTCCTTCTCACCGGAGTAATCGAGAAACAACATCCCTTTTCAACATCGGCAACCGAACGCTGCTCCTGGACTACATCGCAAGCCATCGTACACCTCAGATGACTACTCAAAGCATGTTGCCCGATCTTCTTCGCCTCACACCTGTCCAAAGAGGTCGATGGAGATGGGGGAGGATGCGGTTGTAGGCGAGGTCTGGGGGGGGATGCACTTGCGAGGAGCGCGCAGATTGCCTTTGCCAGTCCTCCAAAATGATGGAGAGAATGATGGCATGATTTGTAAATGAGAATGAGTATAGGGGTAACTTTGTCCTTTTTTTTCAAACGGAAACCATCAAATATAACGGAATATAACACATGGTTATGTCATGTAAGAGTTATGCATTACTCGGGGTTTCTCGTGTAATTCACGATTATGCAAAGTTATGAATGTTATTGCGAAATTACTCAGGGTTTTGGGTGTAAAAATCCCTATAATTGAATAATTGGTTGCTATAAGCAATTGTATTGCAGTGCAAAGTCAAACCCATGCATATAAAAATTATATGTCCATGATATCCAACCTAAGAGTTCCATCATTTAGATTTGAGTATATGATGAATCCACATTTCATCATCTTTATTCTATCATTTTGGCCACAAAAACCCTAACAAATGCATCATGCATGTGCATGTAAATAGTGTGTAAAATTCCGTATTTAAAGCCAAAATTATAGAATAAATAAAAGAAAAGAAAAAGAATAAAATATTGTAAATATTTTATGACCCGAAACCCCGAGACCTAGGCATCTTGATGAATAGGTCGACAAGGAATAAAGTAGGGGGAGATAAGGGCCAGGTACCTATTTATTTTATTCTTTCCTTCATTTTTGGGACCTATTTTTAGTTCCACTTTTTATACCTCAAATAAAAAAACCTTGTACATGAAAGTTGTAGATAACTAAATAAATAAAAATACAAAATTTATTTCATACAAAAATACTTTACAGATAAAAAGTTATGATCTAAATAAAAACCCAAACTACCAATTTCCCAGACCTGTATCTTGCACATAAAAGCTTGAAATGCATCAAACTCACCTTTAATTGTATATAATTTAAAATAATCTATTTAATGAAGGTGGTTTCGCATTTGGCGGAGCTACGGTTTGAAAGTTGAGTTTTGGACCCCTATTGTATACTTGTACAGAATAGAATATTCATTTTATTATTTCTTCAGTATTTTCATATTTTTATATTTTTATAATTCTGTAAATATTATTTATAACTTATATGTACATTAAAATAGGAACAAAAACTTCAAGAAAACACAGAATAAAATACTTATGTACAACACACCTAGTGTAATATCTGTACATATACCTATATAATCACTATTTATATTTTATTAAGTGAACAAAATACATCAGAAAATAAAATAAAAATATACTTAAGTGTATAAAGATATTTTATAAATTCATAAAATAATAAACACAAATAAATAAATTAAATATACAAAATAAAAATAAAATAATAAAAAAATATATATACCTATATAGGGCATAAAAGGTAATTTGTAATTAAACACCTCATAAAAATAAATAAAAATCACCATAAAATTCTTTATAAAATAAGAAACATTTTTTATTTTATAACCTAAAATTAATAAATTCATTTACTATTTTATTTCGATTTTACAAATAATTTTAGGCTCTGAATTTCCTGGTTGGTCCACGTGGACCAACCAGGTGCGGTCGCTTGTTGACCTCGGTCAACTCCCTAACCGAGGCCTGCAAGCTTCTGACGCCCGTGATTTTTTCTCATTTTCAAGAAATTTCCGAGCCTAACCCTTGCATCTTCTTCCCTCGATTCCTTCTTGGGAATTCCTCTCTGTACATCCCTGATCCTCACCGAGCCCTCAGATCTCCCCAGATCTTCATCATTTGCGCGTGTTCTTGCTCCCAAACTCACGCCACCACCTTGTATATATCTTACCCGCCACCTTCGAGCCCAATTTTGAACCCTTCTTGGCCATCAATCCTCCTCCCTGTTGCGCTCTTCACGTTGCTGGAGGCGACAGCTCTTCAACCGTACCCTCAGGCGAGTCGAGGAAGCCTCGAATTGGCTCCACCATCTCCGCCGACCTCCGACATCGAGGTTCAACAACCTCAGATCCTCCACCTTCGAGGTTTGCCCTTTTACCTCTTCTTTTCGCTTCATTTTATTTCCCTTAGCTTCAAGATCAAAAACCCCCAAAAATATCCGAGTTCCATCTATCGATTCGCCTCCCATCGCTCATCGTCGGAGCACACCTCCGGTTGAAGCCCCCTCGCCTTCCACCGACCATCTCTGACTTCCACTACGCCTCCGCGGGGTCCAGGAAGTTTGCCCTGGACACTCTCACCCCGTTTTGCATGTCAACGCAGTCAAAGCCCCTGGGGGCCATTTTGCCTAACTCGCCGAAGCTACCTGGAGCCCCGAGCTCCACCGCCTTCGCGCCAGCACCTCGACGTTCCTCCGACGAACCTGAGCCCTCTAGCATCTAGCTTGACCTCCCAGGAGCTCGCAGCTCAATTTTGGAGCCCATCCACCGCCGGAGACCCGAGATCGAGCTCGGGGAAGTTCGCCTCGCCGGCGTTCTTCCCTGTTCCTCCACCTCGCTCCTCCGTCGTTCGATCAAGCCGCTGCCCCAGTTCTGATCTACGCCGTTGGATCGCGTCATGCCACCACCGTCGGATATTCATCCGAGGATCTGATATCAGCCGACCATCGCCGAACCGTCATCGCGCGTTGTGCGCGCGCCACGCGGATAAGTGAGCAACCCTCCGCCGTTCGATCGCGCACAAGGATATTAGGCGTGGGTATTTTGCACTTTCACCCTCGCAAATTTTGTATTTCAATTAAGTCCATAAACTTTTAGTTGTAGTTTAAATATTTCTGTAATATTTGCATCCAGACCCCCGTAGTTTCTATATTTGCACATAGGTCCTATCCACGTCACCTCACGTGCCCGTGCGCGTGAGGGGGCTGGATATTTTGCACAGGACCCCTTGGGGGTTTGTTCATTTTGTTTCAGTCATGAACTTTTTATTTAAGTTGTAATATTTTGGTAAAATTGCATCTGAGCCCCTGGAACTATGTAAAATTGCAAAAATACGCCTGCCGGGTCACATGCCCTGTGCGCGTGAGTTGGACATTTTGCAGCGAACCCCCTCTGGGTTAGGGTATTTAATTTTAGTCTAAAAAATTTTATTTATCGTTATATATCTTTGGAAAAATTGCAAGTAGGCCCTTGGACTCCTGTGTATTTACATTTATGCCCTTGCTAGTATTGTATTTTTGCATGGATGTTTGCATTTGTTTCATGCATCATTTTAACTCGAAAAATTACCAAAAAAATACCATAGGCTCCTATTGCATTGTAGTTTAACGACGTATTTTTAATTTACATTTTTATTGCATTTTCATAATTATCAAAAATCAAAAGCATGCATTTTCAGCGCTGTTTGCATTAGAAAATCCATAAAAATTATAAAAACATTTTTAAAATTTCAAAAAATTATATTTTGTGCGTTTTATCTTATTTTAGTGTCAGACCAAAAAATCATTATAAATTTTAAAACAAAAATCCTAAAAATTAGAAAACCGCTAAAAACTTCATAAAAATCTAAAAAATTCTAGAAAAATCCTAAAAATACAAACTCAGTTTCTATAGTTTCTTTATTTTATTGCCTTTATTTTAAAATTAAATTGAGGTATTTTGGATACTGTTTGCTAATTTTGATCCTCATTTTAATTTCGACCAGTAGGTTGGTTCACTGTTTTCTTGTATTTTGACTTTTAAAAATACCAAAAATATTTAGAAAAATCCCCAAAACTAAAAAAAACATCTTAAAATATAAAAAGACCAAACAACATTTTATCTCCTTATTTTTGAGCATTTTACCTTATTTCATAAATCCTTAATCTTCTCTTATATCATATTGTGTATATTTATTCTATTTCTAAAAATATAAAAAAACATAAAATATAAAAAAATATAAAATCAAAAATTAAATAAAAAATATAAAATTAAAACCCACAAAAACATAGCACATTTAGATAAATATTCACAATCACATCTTGGGCATTTTTGCTTGTTCTATCTTGTTTGCTCCCTGTGTTCGACACTCTACACACTTGCATACTATACACATGTTATGTAGAGTTAATAATAAATTTTAACTCCACTTTTGCTTGTCATTGTTTGATTTCATATCGTGGGTTAATTGTTGATTAATACAGGTTTTGTGAGCGGTCGCCGCAGCGACATTGTGGTCCCGCCTTGTGTGGACTATTTAGACCCTTGCAAAAACCGCGTTATCAGTATACAAAATCCCATGAGAACTTGAAATTAAATCATTATTTTATTAACTGTTACTATAAAATAAATGTTTGTATTCATGGTTTGTTTGTTTGTTTACATAAAAAAGGATAATAATATAATCTATCCATCTGTCAAACAGAGGAGAGATATACAAATTAAAATTTATTATTAAAGAAATTTTAACTTAAATAAATATAGAGCAAGTTACACAAAAGTCCATGCACCATACATCTTATTTCAATGTTTTAAAAGTAATAATGTGGCATCTAATCTTTATTATTTGCTACAGTGTGTTTTTGAGTCGTTGTAATTTTAAGATTAGTAAGGTAAAATGATCAATTAAATTTCAATAGTCAAGGATCACATTAAATAAATCTAAAAAAATGGATACCACATTTTTACCTTTTAAAGTGGAGGGATTTTTTTGCATTTATTATTAAATATATTCAAATTGTTGGCAAACCTCACTTTTATAATTTTTAATACAAAAATAAAAATTTCTCTAAAGAGTATCGACTTGATGACCTATGTGCTTTGGAAATTAAAAAGAGTTTTAATTCCTAAATCTTTGAGCTGTTATTATAAAGTATCATACACAGTTATAAGATCGATAGAATCTTCTTAGTACAATATGCACCAATTGTGTTGCCTCAAATTGAAACAGTGATGGTGCTTAGGCCTAGATATGCTATTGGGTCACTTAATTGAGACACTGCGGATCATTTGTAATGGAAGCATTCCCTGTTAACATAAGTCCGCATGACCTGACTGGATCTGTTTCAGGGAATTGTAGCATGAGAAGTCATGGCATACTTTAACAACTAAAAATGGAATAATAAATTGTATTGAGCGTGTATACTATATGATAACATCAAGTGGATAAAGATTCAAATGCTTTGGAGTGATTGATTGTCATTGTTTAATTGGATTACAACTAAGATAATCATCAATTATCCTAGCTTAATCATTTATTAGGATTAATCATGAGATTATTATTCGAAATGATTAATCATTAATTTAAACAAAATATGGACTAAGTCATATGATGACATCCATGGTCTCCTATCATTGCGAAGAACTCCATTGCCATGTGTTGTATTTTTGGAGATGTTCATGCGTAGTCATGACTTCGAAATAAAAATTCACATGGATCAGATTATTCATTTCTCGAAAGGGATGGATCATATGAGTGATCCCAATTTCGCTATCCATGTTATTGAGACAAACATTAGATTGCGCATAGAGTAAATTATATTTCGCTCAATGATGGTTGGTTAATCGACAATATGCTAACTCCATATATGTGGGGGGTGTGGATGTTGAAGACCAAACAGAGAATACAAGTTAGACTTTTATTGTGGAAAGAATTCTCGCGTCTTTCATTGTAGTTACATTTTCTCATATTATTGGGGTGCAATGAAAATGTAAAGGAGACTAATATCTCATAGTAAATCCATTGGGTCTGCATGCCTCATGCCTTGAAAACATACAAGGGAAAGACTTTCAAGGTACGAAAAATATGAGAACATCTTGATTTAAAAATATTAGAATGTTTAATCTTCTTAATCAAGGTTTATTAAAGTATATTTTTTTAATTTTAGATGAACTCTCTCAACCTATACAACAATCTGCTTAAGGTCCATCAGTTGATCGATCGATCCAAATTATTCGGATTGGATTCGTAATTTGGAACTCGTACTTGAGACAGTGCATATCATATGTGCTTTCGTCTGAGAAGTATGAAAGCCTTAAATATAGGATACCAGTGAGTTCAATAAGAAGTGGGACGAGGATCATTCGATTGCTCGATGTTCATTCTTGGCTCAATGACTAATGTGCTTCAGAAACAACTTATAGGCATTGAATCTTCTCATGAAATCCTCCTGAATCTGGAGAAGATGTATGGAGATGTGAAGTGCACTCTTTCTACATTAAGGTTCACTAGGTATATTATGAAGAAAGAATATCCCTCTAGCAATGCAATAGTTGCATAGGTTAAAGGGAAGCATGATAGGAAGCGTGAATCTCGGAAGGATATGATCCAAGAGAAGAAAAAAAGGTCAAAATTTTGTCAATCTTATAATGCTTCAATACACTTAACGTCCATTGAGATGGATGTCTATCAATACTGCTATAAGCCATTATTATGGAAGAGTAATAATCCAGAATATCTAAAGTCCTTAGAGAAGGATAAAGGTATAATTATGACAAATAAGAAATCTACATTCATCATCGAAATCAAATTACTCATAGGGCAATAATGTAGTTCGATTGTTGATTTTGGTGTATTTGTTAATGTATGCAATTTTTTGCATATGTTTCAAAAAATCAGAAGTCTTAATGATGTAAGATAGTCCTCCAAATGAAATTCGATGCAACTGTTGCATTGATCTCCATCGCAACATGTAGACTATCATTATCCAGTAGGAGAGTTCTAGATATTAGATATTTTCTCTATGTACCAGGTGTTAGAAGGAACTTACTATCTGCATCTATGATAGTTAGACATGGATATACTTTCATGTAATAAACTTATCATAAACCGTTATTGGTAATTTGATAGCAGATGGTTTTTTAACAATATGTAGACTCTACGAATTGAACATGCATGGACGTGTCGTGAATGTTAATACCACTATTAAGGATAAAATCCTTAAATGATCAAGAGATGATGGATATCATTTAACTATGGTATGGCATCAAAGACTTGGACATGTGTTGTTGATAGGATCAATAGACTAGTAAAGGATGAACCTCTGAGTTTCTTAGAAGTCTGTGAGATACCAAATTGCAAACATTATATTCGTGGAAAAATATCCATGGGAGCATTCTCTAAGAAAGTTGATCGATATTAAGGTATACTGTATCTAATACATATTGATGTATGTGGTTCCTTTCGTACCGTGACTTGAAATGGACATCAATATTACATGACCTTTATTGACGATCATTCGTGATATGGTTTTCTCTTCTTATTACGTCACAAACGTGAAACCTTTTGAAAAGTTCAAAGAATTCATGGCTTCGGTAGAGAATAAAAATGACAAAAAGATAAAATCAATTCAATCTGATAAAGGTGGAGAATACCTCTCAGATGAATTCAAAGAATACCATAAGAAGAGAGGAATTATTCCAATCTCACTCTCCAAGTACTCCTCAACTCAACGAAGTTGCAGAGAGACACAACAAAACTATATTGGACATGGCTAGATCAATAATGAGCAAAAAGAACTTACATCTTAGTTTCTAGGAATATGTAGTATATATTACAACTTATGTCCTAAACAAGATTCCATCTAAATCTGTACCTAAAATCCCTCATGAGTTTTGATATGGTGCCAAGCCGAGTGTATGCCACTTGGGGATTTGGGGTTGTTTGGTCCATGCTAAAAATGTGGATGTAAGGATGTTGGAATCTCACATTAGATAGTGCTACTTCATTGGATATGTAAAGAATGGTATTGGATACAAATTTTATGATCATGAAACTTAAAAGGCATTTGTTTCTAGAGACGTCAAATTTCTAGAAGATGAATTTCTTAGAAATCAAGAAAATAATGAAATTAAGGAACTAATCAAGTCTAGTGAGGTCGGTGAAATTTAAACTCTAGAAATCGAAAAGAAAATTGAAAATGACACAACTGTATCCCTGGAGGTCCATCTATGGTCTCAAATAAGATTGAAAATTACCGAGGAAGGTAAAGTGTGCAAACTAAAGAAATCCATCTATGAGCTCATATAAGATTCCCGTAGTTAGAACATCCGATTCGATGAAATCATAAAGAGCTGTGATTACGACCAGAATCCAAACGGACAATGCATGTACAAAAAGCTTAGTAGCAGTGTCATCGTGTTCATTATGCTTTATATAGATGACATCCTTAACATTGAGAATGATATAGGAACGATGAATAGTGTTAAGATCTGGTTATCTCATACCTTTGAGATGAAAGATCTTGGAGATTTATCTTATGTCTTGGGTCTGAAGCTGTTCAGAAACAAAGAAAAGTGTGTATAGGGACTATCACAACAAGGATGTATCAAGAAGATCTTAAAAAGATTCAATATGGATAATTCCAAGAAATGCTTTATTCCCTTAAGACATAATATTCACCTATCTAAAGTGATGACTTCTCAAATTATTGAGGAAAATAAAGCCATGGCAAGATTCACTTATGCATCGGTTGTAGGAAACTTGATGTATGACATGATGTGTACATGGCTAAACTCTAGCATTCAGTGGGAGTAGTAAGCCGTTACTAATCTTGATATGGAGAGAACCATTGAACTGTAGTGAAAAGCATCTTCAAGTACGTAAGAAAAACTCAAAACCACATCTTTATTTATTGATATAATGATCTCCATGTCCTAGGCTTGTGTGGTAATTGGGCTGTATTAGTATAACCTCTTGTAAATAGTAGTTGTTTGGATGGCTAGGAGGGTTAGAGAGGGTTGGAATGAAAAATGTCATGTCATGTGACATTGATTATGTATTATATTAATTTGTTAATGATTACAATATATTTTTATGTTAATTTTTATTTGAATGTTGTTAAAAAATATTATGAAAAAGAAATTGTATAGTCCATATAACTAATTCCAACTCAAGAATGCAAGGATAGAGCAATGGGTATGCCAGGTTACCATAGGATAACTAGGCAACTAAACAAGCCCTTAAGGTACACATATCCAGACTTCAAATCAGAAATATTAGATGACATGAAATCAACTTATAGGTTCTTAATCTTGATGTATGGTAATGCTTTGTGAGCAAAGTGTAGAAAGAAGCACGCCACTATGGTTGTTTTAATAAAGTAAAGCATTAGCTGCATATGATGTGGTAACTGCGTTGGATGTAGTTAATGTTCACTTGTAGAATGCAAGTTTGTAACATAACTTGGCATAGTCGTCGGCGACAGAGTGACTAATCATCTTACCTAGCTATTTGATAAAATAGTCAACAATTAGCATAATAAATATGGATTGAGAGTTGTACATGAATTGTTCTAAGGGCCAGTGGGGGACTGCTGGATTTGTAAGCCTTTGACGACCTATTAATGCAATAAAGTTATTATCTTATTATGTCCATCCGAATTAAATGATTGTGAATGCACTTAATATTAATGTCTCTTTGTACAATTAGGGTTGCGTAACACGGCCATATTGAATACCATACGACTGGGAGGACACAAGTGATTTTAATATGTTATATTCAATAAAGATCTTCGGTCTGAGATAGAGATGTCAATCATTCTCTAAATACTAATTTCTGATAGACTTCTTGATGCATGTCCTCTACATAGGAATAATGATTCTGAAATGTTGAATAATTGTCGTTTCCGAAAATGCGGCTTTTAAGAAGTTGTTTTTATCGTGTCGTGCGTTGTAGGTGGCAATCGGAAACGATCAAGAAAATACCACAAATAAGTTATTCAATTTTTTAATCTCGTGGTTTTATGTTTATTTTACTTGGGCAAGTCCCAAGGTCGATCACAAGGAGGCAAAGGAACAACCTAGAATTAAGTCTATCAAAGTTCGTGTTTGGTTTTCGAGGTGGTCTTTTTTATGGAATTTTAAATGCAATGAAGGATGCAAAATGCAAATTTGGCCTTATTTTAGGGACTAAAATGTAAATTACGTTCAAATAATGTCTGAAAAATACGAAATTTGGCCACAATGTAAACTATAATAAAATGGATGCACTGTATTTTTTTTGGAATTTTGGATGCAATATGAATTTTTTTATGGATTTTTAAATGCAAACAAAATGATTTTTAATATTTAATTTTAATAAATATCAAACCTACTTATTTTCGAGAATCAAAATTGTCTGAGATCTATCACTAGGTGACGGATCTCAGAAAAATCCTAAACCTCGAAAATGTGGGATTTAATACCTATTAAAAATTAAATACTAAAATGTGCACAATGATTTTTACAGGACAAAATATGCATGCAAATGCAAATCTTTTTGGGCACAATGTTAAGAATAATTAACTCTATAAGACGTGATTTTTCGAGAATTTTTAGAGTAACGGTTAATCAACTATCAATTTCAGAGCAAGAAATGGGTAAAATACGCAAATTTTCACAAAATAATTATTTGTTAATTAACCGTCCATCACAAAAATACCCACAATATGTAGAGAATCAATTAACAAACATCATGCAATTTTTGGATTAAGAAAATAATGTAGAGATGAGGTTCAAGTATACGAGGGAACACAGGGGTATAGATGCAATTATTATAAATAAATATAAAGCTGCAGGGGGGACTTAAGAGCAATTACCAATAGGCCTAGGGAGGCTGCTGCAAAATTTCCAGTGATGCACGTGCGTGTCACGTGCCCTTGGCTGGTGGGGCTCTTTGCGCAAAATGGAGATCTCCCAGGGGGGTCTTCGCAATTTTTCCCGCGGTCACGTGCGCAACACGTGACCCGGGGGGTGATGTAAGCGTGACGTCCCCCCGCCCTCACGTGCCGTGCACGTGGCGGGGGTCTCGGGCGGGAGCCCGGTGGCTGGCGAAGAGGCGATGACGGAGCTGGGCTCCTGTGGCTGCTGGAAGAGCAACCCAGGTGCGGCGGGAGTGCTGGGCCCCGGTGGAGCGTCGGCGTGGCGTCGGAAGCTCCTGGAGCGGGAGGGTCGAGGCGGAGGGACGATGGGGCTCCAGCACGGCCGGTGGCGAGGTGGAGAAGGGCCGGCGCTCGTGATGTTGGCGGTGGAGTCGTCGATGACGTCGGAGGCGTAGCAGGTCGGGGAAGATGGAGGAGCGGGGGCGATGTCGCTGGCGTCGCGATGGCTTCGATGACGTGGTGAAGGCGATGAAGCGTCGTGTGCGGCGTGGAGGCGAAGTTGGTGGTTGCGGGCGTTGGGCCAAGGAAGGCGGAGGAGCTCGCTGGTTGTGCTCCTGCGGCAGATGGCAAAGGCGGTGGCCCGGGAGGCGATGGAGATGGTGGTCGAAGGCGTCGTCGTGGGCTCAACGACCCGAGGTCGGAGCGGGGCAGAGGCGCGGTGGAGGGGCGCGGCTGCAACGAGGATGCTTGGTCCTCGGATCTCGTCGACGTAGGAGATGCGGGCTGTTACCACCGCAATCTCTGGTGAACGACGGATGTCGATGAAGACGGAGGGGCGATTCTTTAAATAGGGGGGTCGGATGGTGCCGGAGATGGAAGGAGATCGGGGGCGAGTCGCGGGGAGAGATCTGATGTGATCGGCGCTTCGAAGAGATTGGGGGTGAAATCGGGTGATGGCGGAGAGATTGAAGGTGGCCGCGAGATTTGGGGGATACGGAGATCAGAGAGATGGTGGGGCGGCGGCGAAATCAACGGAGGCGGAGATATGCGGCGGCGTTAGGCGGTCGAAAGGGGAAAGGGGGTGGATGAGGACGACGCACAGGCGCCGTCCGATCAAGCGTGATCGGATGGCGCCTGTCGCGCCATGTGGCGGCACAAGGCGAGAGGACGAGGTGCACGTGCGGAGCACGTGCCTTGGAGGCACGTGCGACGCACGTGCATCTTTTTTTATTTTTAATTTTTTTTTATAAAGCGAATATATAATAGTGCCAAAAATGGCTGACACGTGGCGGCACCAGATGCGGCCACGTGTCAGCACAAAAAAAATCGCAGTTTAAAAATCTTGTAAAATCAAAAATAAATAGTAAATGACCTCGGATCGAAAAACTTTCTTCACAAAAATTGCTCGTCTCGATGAGAACTACAACTTTCATGAAGACATCAAAACCAAAATCAATCATTTGCACAAAGTGAATTTTTGGGGTATCCTATGTACATAGAATACCTTAGTTTTGGGGTTTTGTAATTTTTTTGTCATTTTTAAAACAGATAAAAATTCGGAAAAATTACGGTAAAATCAAAGATAAATAAAGACACTTAATTCTAATTTTTTGGGTTTTTATTGATTAAGAAAATATATACATAAAATACAAGGTAAAAAACCGCGAAACTATACAATGTACAAAAGAGGCCCAAAACCCAACTTTCACATACGAGCTCCGATTCACTTGAACTTGGCCTTGTTTTGAAGGTAATTGAATGCACATTATTTCAAAAGTGAGTAGGATTAAATCGGACACTGGATGGAGAAGATATGTGGCTTTTAGTCCGAAAATCCTGAAATTAGGGTTTGGGTTTTTGGTCCACTTATTTGGGTTAGTTATTTTTTTGTATTTTTCCTTTATTCTTGTTAGTGATATGTACACAGTGGAAGTGGTTTTGAGTCATTCGGAGTTAGCAAGAATGGGTTAAAAATTAGGGAAGTTAGGCTATTTACAGGTCATTTTGGCTTGGATTTTTGGCTTCTTATTTTATGCAGATTTTTGTGCTAAAATGTCATTCTTATGGAAACATGCATGAATGCTAATTATGCAAAATAGATGCAAGAATGCTATTGATTTTGAGGGATTTGAGCTTAATAAATGATATTTAGAGTGATGAATACGAGATTCATCAATAATCAAGTCAAAGAGTTGACTTGATGAGACCGAGATAAAATTAAGGCTTGATCGTAAATGCCATGAACATGTATACATCTTTTGATCGGAGACATATATACATCCACATGCCTGAGTGTGTACATTTGGTAGACCAATAGGTTGGTGACCTAATCAAGGTCCATATACCGACGAGTTGGTATGCATATGAAGATATATTAGAAGTATAATATCTTAAAGGAATCATAAGTGTTCATAGTTGACGAATCGGGAGATAGAGCTCACTCATGAGATATATTGGGGTTATAATGAATTTCATGCATGGTCGTATTATTTATGAAATAAGACACGAATTCAAAATATTAATATATGCTTTTTGAAAAGTATATGATTATTATTGTTGCTCAATTATCAAACAAGGAATCTATTGATATGTTCTGAACAGTCAAACTAGAGTTCAAACTTCGGATATGTAAAAGTATGCCAGTATGAAGGATGAGTGAGATTGGAAATACTCAGGGTTAAATCTATCATACTAGCTCATCTACCATGACACTTCCATTCTAAGGGAATGATGAAACATGATGGATTTTAGTGGCTCCATTTCTTAACGTAATGATTAAAGAGTTAATTGGATTAAGTCTCATCTCATTCGAATCCAATGTCCAATTCCAATTTCAATGTTCAAATATTCGAAAGTGAAATGGTGATGGAAATGAAAATAAACACACTCCTTGAGCTCACTTCAAAACTCCAAATAAATTTGGATTTTGATTATAAACAGTTAAGGAAGCTGGAATCACCTCACTTATACTTTCGTTAACTCACGGAGAGTGTGACGCGTCTCATTGAGCTCATTTAGAGTGTGAATTATTTCAGCTCGAGCTCAACATTTATAAATGATGCATTTGTTAAAAATGATATAAACCCTGAAATTCGATACTTATCCGAATTTCAAGTTACAATACATGGATATCATGATTTCCCTGACATTATCTACAATTATCCAAGACTTTTGCTTGCGAGTCCTAATTGGATTAGGACTCGTACTCAATGATATCTATAATACGATAATAATTGTTATTATCATGGATATGTACACATATAGGGTTTTGTGGATATCATCCATGTCATATATATTTAAATAATGTGTATATTGATTAATACTAATATATATATTATGACTATGATCCATATAATTATTTCGAGGCATGTGTGTAAATATGATTCACATTGAATTTTGAAATGTAAATTGGATTTACATTTTCATTTGGATTTATGAATACGATCCATAAGCTATTAGGTTTGTCTCAAAACACTACCAATTATGATAATTGGATTATCATGATAATTAAGCAACAAATTCAATTCAATTTTGACAACAAAAAGGGGGCATGTGTGTAACACATGGTGCCACCATTGAGAGTCCTACTCTCAATTGGTCGATTGATTTGTTGCACTACTTATTGATAATTCAGAAACAACATCCATCCATATTTGGAATGAGGGGGGTGTGTGTTGTGACACTTGGAACCACATAGAAGAGTCCATGAATTGGACTCTAAAGTGATTTGTTGCTTAATTAATTAATTAATTAATTTAATTGGTGATTAAATGGAGACAATTCTATTCTTATTTCTTGGTGAACAAGGACTAAATCATAGCTCTTGATTTCTCATCCAAGGGCCATCATCATAAACGTGCCCCTAAAAGTAAGATTCTAAGGGCACATCTACAATGTATATAGAAGAGAGGGCATGCCTCTCTCTTTTTACAACATATGATATAGATGCATGACTTTGCCCTTTTGAGAGCCCAAGTTGCCTTGATCGTTGAGAAGGAATTCTTGAGAGCTTGAGACTCTCAAATACACGTCCAAGGAACTCTCTCTACATCCCTACACATCCACCATTGAGCTTGCATCTTCTCTTCATAGGCATAGCCTTGTGAGAGAAGATCGTCTTCTTCGTTGTGCTTCGCGTACTTGCAAGAGGAATCAATTTCATGAGAGGAAATCAGAATCTTGAGATCTTATTGATATCAACCTTTGGTGGACAACTTCACGGAGAAGAAGAAGATATCAAAGTTCATAGGAAGTAACACGACTCATCATCGCGCCTACGAAAGAAGAGTCCTTGGATTGGATTTCATTCGGAGGCCTCTTTCTTTAGAAACTCACGCTTCAAGAGGTGACCTTGATCTCTTCCTAATATTTATAAGAGTATTTTAAACCATGTTTGGAAATCATTTCCTTGAGTATATGGTTTTTCTTTGCATAAAAATTTTGTTATGTTAAAACAAGTGTTCATACGATGAACACTTTGTATATGCAAACCGTTCGCTATCTTCTCCTCATTTCTATGATGCAAAGTTCATAAAAGTTGTGTTTAATTCCTTCAAGTGAATACATGCCCACTTCTATATCAGTAGAGATGGTGCATATAACAATACTCGTCTGCTGCTGTTTTCCAATTTTTTTATCATTGCTGATTTATTAGTTCAAAATTAAGCAATGATTTGTTAAAATTTCAAAAATAGAAATGACTAATCATTGTTATATAAATGTTCATTAATGTAATAGGACATTTTTCACTAATTTTAAGTATAAAAAATAATTTCATGATGAATAATGTCCTCATTGCATATTTAACAACAAACTATATATTGATAGACTTTTTAAAAAATATCATATAGACCTATTTTATGTAATTTTTATTGTAATTTGAACTTAACTATTTTTAAGTGGTTGTCATTTAATCCAATTCACAGTAATTAAAAAGTGCAGGTGTACATCCTTCAAACTGCAACGCTAAATAATCCATTATTAAATATATATCAGTGAATTCGGAAAGATTGACATATCAATCTATTGATATATAATTCATCAAAATTGTACTAATCATCTCTAATAATGAATAGTATAGAGTTTGATGATAAAAGCAATGGATAGTCATTTATATATAGGAACTGTCTCAAGCAATATCATAACTTATATTTCAAGTACAATATATGATTTTGCAACGGATAACATTCGTACTTGTCTCGGTCTTTGCATCCATGTCTTTTTTTTCGTCTTGAACCTCAACGCATTTACGACATCTTATTAGAAGGGGGTCGATTTCATCTTAACCTTACACATGTTGAAATTGACATTTCGATCAAACTTCCCAATCTCAAATATCGTCGTCATCTTGGATGCTGTATCAGATCAAAATCAATCTGTTGTTGCACGAGGCTTCAAAGCAAAGTAGAAGCTGTCAAACCTAACAGATCCTCGGTGAAGAACTCTCAAACACGTATAAAATACATGGACAACCCCGGATTCAAACGCTATGATAGTAGGTTATAAAGAAACAATCGAACCCACAACAAACAAATAATCACACATAGCAAATACCAATTTACGTAGGAAAACATCACTAGTGTAGTCGAAAAAAAACATAGAGAACCGAAGTACAAGATACAAAAATCGTTGGATATGTCTCGCAGATGATCCATTGTAAATGGATCCTTAAGTAGTCTTTAAACGACTTGCATCTTGAAGGTATATCTCAACATAGAATCAGTATTCCTCGATAACGGCTCGAGACCAAGTTTTTGCATGATATAATTAATTCGTTGGAAAAGGTTGGTATGGCTTCTCCATCATGGAAGGTGTAATTGCTTCAAATAGAGGCTTTGCCATATCTACATGATTTGTGTGGAACTTAGGTAAGAAGGAAGAAGAAGCATCCGATTTCTTAAAGAAAGCTTATGGGATTTGAAGTTAGTTGGGGTTAGGAGTTGATGTATAAGTCATACCAAGAATGACGTCAGCAAAAATATTCAGAGGATTACATAAAGACCATGATATATACAATGTGATATTTTTGACGTATAGGAGATTATACCTAAACGTGCATGGGGGGCATGAAAAATATGGAAAGACAAAGCATCAACACGTGCAATTATATTTGAGATTTTTTTATAATAATTAGGGCACGTATTCTTCACTCAACCTATATGTTTAAGTAGTAGAGAATTAGAGTTGCCCGAGAAATAATTTAATGCAAATCTAGTTTTGAAGAAGACTATGCAAAGATTAAGTAAATGCACTTTCATGACTAGGTTTAGAAGTATGTATTTATGACATTATTAGCAGTGTTTTCTTTAAACATGTGCCTCGCAGCTAGTTTAAGCTCGTGTCTTTTTTTTGCAATGACATTTGTGCCCCTGTATTCTTATACGATATTGCTTTTCCGTTGATGTAAATAGGGGCATAAATGTAATAATTGAAGGATTGATTTGTGAATTTTGTAAGAATACAAGGGTACTCTGGTCCAAGAACTTTCATCCATGGGTATCATTCTTTATGTTGATGGTTGCTCATGAAAAACTCATAATTCAAGATAAACTTCACTTATTCAAAGTCAACCTCACCCATTGTTGCTACTTATGTTTAAATGATAATGAAAATCAAAATTATCTTTTTCATGACAACCTATATTCAGGACAAGTTTTGTCTCTTTTAATTACATACAATTGCAGTATATCATATTCCAGGTAGTATTTCGAACTCAATCGCATATTGGCATATGGAAATCCTTGGTAGCATAAGCTTGGCGGTTGATCTGGAAGGAGCAATGTGAGAGAGTCTTCGAGACCATCTCTCGTTCAACTATTAAAATTGCTCAAGAGGCTGTTTTTTTTTCCAAGCACCTTCGACCCTTGGGGATCTAGGCTCTAACTATCCAGGTTTTTGTTCGTGTTGTTGTATATGAATTCCTGGTATTAATTAATTGGGCGACGATCTCGATTGTTTTTCCTAAAAAAACCATATAGATATTTGCATATTATGTACTGATATTTATCTATTTCATTTATATGTATGCCTATGTGTGTTCTTATATGCATATATAATGATATTTATAGAAAAAAATAAAAAAATATTTGCTTTACATCGTATTTGCCACGATTAATGTGATTAATCTTTACATGCAAATTCCATATGAAGAGGATACACATTAATAAGGGTACCTCCATATAGCTTTAAAAACAAAGGCCAACCAAGAAATTAAATGGCCTCTGCCCCATTTAAATCAACGCACGAGGTATGCCTTTGTGTGTATGGTCCATTTCTTCCTATATTTCTACCATATGTACACATACCTATATGCAATGGCATATTTGTAGGTACTAGTGAATGCCCCCATTAATATTTACATCTACATCCAACATTGTTTCCTATAGTTAGAAGGGGCCCAAACAAAGTATATATCTCATGGAATATTCCATGGTATCCTATGGATGAATGCATGTATGACATTTCCATTTTGTTGGTACTAAGACCTCCAAATTGATCGAGTACTAGTATTACCCAGATGAAAATAATTAACTCAGTATCGAGATATATTCTTCGCCTTATGCGATTTTACCATGCAGGTGATGACGAACATGTTAGATAATGGACTAAGAATAAGGAGTTTTAAGTTTGATTTGTCTATCATTCTTGTTCGATTGTTTTGAAGGATAAGAAACATACAAGTACCATAAACCTAGATTGAATGATTTAGATGTAAAAAGTGATGCCCTACCCCCAAAAGCTACTTGATCCACACCACAAAACCCTTCTTGGATACCCTTTACCTCCGTGCAAAGGACATTGATTCCATCAATCTACTACTTGATTCCTAGATTTTTTGGATTTTTTTACACATGTGCTCCTATGAGATTCTATAATTACAGTTATACCTTTACCTTTTAGCAATAACAATTGTGCCCATGTATTCTTACAAGCATCGTAGTTCTACTTTTTTGTTATTACACTTATGCCCTTATTTTACCTTATAGAAAAGGCAGTACTATGGATTTTGTAAGAATTAAAGGCATATATATATTATTGCAAAAAAGATAGGAGAATAATTGCAATTACAGAATATCGGAAGAATACAAGTGTAAAAAGCTTTTTTTCTCTTAATTAAATTTCTCCTGGTCTCTCTCTAACCCATCAATGTCATAGTTTAGTACCACATCCCAACAAAGGGTATTGGGATCCTCCAATCCGTTCTTTTGCAAACTTCCACATCATTTTTTCTTCAGAAAAAAATAGTAAAGTATTTAACTTCCATTCACATCCCCAGATAAAAAAAGAGAGGATTTAAATAAAAGGTAAAAAAAAGTAGTAGTAAAATATATAAAAAATAGGAATGATAAATTATAGTAATTAAATAATCACAAATGAGAGTTTCTGTTCTTTCAGATCCCATATTTAAAACGCTCCTGTTTCGCAGCTGTGAAACGCACAGATCGAAGCAATCGGATTTTTGCTCAGAGATGTGCGGTTCTGGCGACAGCCCATCACTCAGGATCCCAAATTGATCCCATCCCCATCTCAAATCCGCGATCTTTGCCATTCTCCAGTCGCCATTTCCGTCCTAACGTACCTCTGCGCTGTCCCTTTCTCTCTGCACCATCTGATTGCGGAGTGGTGTGGTGTTCGTGGAGTTCAAAGCTTCAAAGATCGGAGGCCCACAAACCGACATCCACAGGCGCTGAAAGCGAGAAAAGACAAGGACTTGGAGGTGGGTTTTTGAGCTATAGAGTATAAAGCAAAAGGAAAACAAGAGTGTGGTAGAGAGAGAAAGGATGAGAGGAGGAGGAGGATGTAGGGAGAGGGAGACGATGACCCACAAAGCATTTCATGGAGATTGAGAGATTAAATACAAAAAGAAATCGAATTTCACTGCAGTTGGGGACAGATGTGCTGTCGCTTTTGTCCGTTCCGTAAAAGAGCCATTTTTTCTCCCACATCTCTCTCTCACTATCTCTGAGGACGCGCCTCGCTTTCTCTCACTATAATCCTTCAAAATCCTTGCATGCACAACCACATTAGCGCAGAGGGCGCTGGATCCGATGCTCCACTCAGCTTGCTGTTGATCTCCGGGCCCTGAGAGGTTTTTTGTTTGCTCTTTGTGGGTGGTGGGCGGTAAGTGTTTGAGGAAATGCCGCAGAGGGGGAAGGGGAAGAGCAGCAGCCACCACCACCACCACAGGTGGAGGGTGCAGCCGCTGACGCCGCTGGTGGAGGGGCCGGAAGCGGAGGTGAGCGGGGAAGGGACGAGGAAAGAGAGCTCTTGGGAGGTCTTCAGGTCGTGGGTGCGTAGAGCTAGAGATGATGGGCAGTTCTCCATGGATTTGAAGGGAAGGAGGTCGGATTTGAGGTTGGCTCTCGGGATCTTGGGGTGCCCTCTTGCTCCTATCTCCGTCTCTCTAGCGGATTCGTTCCAGTGCCTCTCCTTGAAGGATGCTCCCATTGTAAGAGCTTCTTTCTCCTCTTTTTTCAAATCCTGGAGCCTTTTTGGTGTTTGATGCAAATTGGTTTTTTTGCAGAAAATTTAAATTTAGCTGGGTTCGAATGATGTTTTTTAAGATGGGTTTTCAGCAGATTTTGAATGTTTTTTAAGATGGGTTTTCAGCAGATTTTGATTTTGAGAGTGTGGTGATTGTGGGTATTTTCCCAGGTTTTTGGATTTCCCTGTAGACATCAAATTTTGATTTTTCTGGTTTTTGAAAGTGTGGTGTTTTGTTCCTCTTGCGAATGTGTGACTTTAAAATCTTCGGATTCGCAGGAGAAATCTTCTGCGCATTACATTGTGCAGCAGTACTTGGCAGCCACTGGATGCTTGAAGCAGCAAATGATCGCGAAGAACATATACACTGCAGGTTCGGTGAGGGTGACGTGCTGGGGAACGGAGGTGGGCAGTGGGAGAACAGCCTCGAGCACGAAGGGAGTGGTCGAAAACGGGTGCTTCCTCCTATGGCAGATGTTGCCCGGTATGTGGTCGATAGAGCTTGCTGTAGCAGGCTGCAAGATCGTCGCAGGAAGCAACGGGAAGGTTGTGTGGAGGCACATGCCTTGGCTCGGGTTGCACGCTGCAAAGGGGCCGCACCGGCCACTGCGACGCATCGTTCAGGTGATTAGATTTCTGTTTTAGTTGTATATTCTGATTTTGTTGGTATTGGTTAATTTAGACACCAGTGTGTGAAGATCACCTTAGAACACTGGTTTAACGATTGATGTACTGTTCAACAACCAGTTGTTTTGCAACTGCGAGTAATTTTGAGAATTGAAACCTATTGAAGTTGGCTATTCTGAACTGTGAAATCGATTATTTTGTTCAACGATAATCTGTGGTACTTTGGGAAATCGATGGGAATCAATGAAAATTCATGAATAATTGGATCTTGAAAAAAAATAGAATCCGTTGAGAAACCGGAATCACTTCAAAGTAATATGGATTTTTTGTTTCTTTGATTGCTCACCGCAGGGACTGGATCCCAGAACGACGGCTAGCATGTTCACTCAAGCACGTTGTCTTGGCGAGAAGCGCATCGGAGACGAGGATTGCTTCGTGCTAAAAGCCTCGGATGATCATGCTAACATTGCAGAAAGGAGCGAGGGCCCGGCGGAGGTCATACGACATATCCTCTTTGGCTACTTCTCCCAGAAGACGGGCCTCCTCATCTACATGGAAGACTCATACCTCACTCGAGTTCAAGCACCTGCATCCGAAGCGATCTACTGGGAGACGACTATCGGTAGCAGCATTGAGGACTACCGAGAGGTAGAGGGAGTCCTCCTTGCGCACGGTGGACGGTCGGTTGCGACGGTCTTCCGTTTCAGCGAGGGGGCATCGCAGCAAAGCAGGACAAGGATGGAGGAAGAGTGGTGTATCGATGACGTCGTGTTCAATGTTCCAGGTCTTTCCATGGACTGCTTCATTCCACCAGCTGAGATTTCAAGGGCCGTGGAGAGATTGTGATTGCTGTTCAGCAGAACTGTTATACTAGTTTTACCACGCAACTCCTCGGATTTGCAGCTGGGATCTGATACGAATGCTTTCTTCCCCTGTAAATTACTGGTATAGAAGATTATTGGCGGTAGAAGATTGGATGATCGTGGTGAAGGAGAGAAAAAAAAGGGCTGCGATGTTTTCCCCCACTTTTTCTGTTGTGTATAATTACTATGAAAGATTATATGTTAACTGATCAGGTATCTGTAGGGTTATGATATTGCGCAGTCGAGATACGGTTTTTTTTGGGGTTCCATTTTGATCGCCTAGAATCTTATTTTGAATATCCGTTCACTTCTTGCGTTAGAAGATTGTCAGTCTGTCAGGCAACCATCTTCATCATTCAATGTGTACCCACTCAATAGTCTAGTGGTAGTACAGTTTGTCTACCACACAAAAAACCAAGGCTCAAATCTCACTCTTGCAAAGGTTGTGTTAGGTAGTCAACGGCCAGCGTAAAAAATAGTCGAATCTTTCAACATGGACATGTAACCGACCCTACTTATAGTAGGAGAAGGCTTAGTACATTATCTGATTCAATGTCTGTGTGGGAAACGAATTACTGCGAAGGAGACGAAGCATCTTCATTAATCATTGGCTTTTCGTCGCACTTAGTAGTGAACGTTGACTGTCCATGCTGTTGAGAGCTACACCTTTATAGGGACTGTTTGTTTGAGAAATAAGGAGAGATATCCCACCATATCCAATCCATGTTTTGGTCATGGAGTCAAATGAGGAACAAGGTTTGACTCACTATTCCTCCATCATATACCTGTCAAAAAAAATACAAATAACTCCATACCACTTATCTAACATATCTCCCTTATTCATTCTTATTTTCTCATCCTATTGCAAACAACTACCACATATCGGTCCCTCCATCATATACCTGTCAAAAAAATACAAATAACTCCATACCACTTATCTAACATATCTCCCTTATTCATTCTTATTTTCTCATCCTATTGCAAACAACTACCACATATCGGTCCCTCCTTATCCTCTACCTCAAGGTTTCTAGACTTTTTAAACTCCCACTGTGTTGATTATGATTTGATTGGATGCCATAAATATCACTTATTTTCAGCATGTTCACAAATTCAGGGCTTGATTTCAAACCAAGGCAAACGATGCGCATCCAGAAACAAGGAGTCAGACTAATCCAAGAACAGATACAAGATAACGATTTGCCAATTTAGAATAGGAAAGTCAAGGAAGATATTGTAGAACGTTCTATATAAATTACATATCGCTACAAGCAAGTGAAAAAGCCTACACATACAACAAACTCGGGCAAATACCTCTTCTTTTAGTACAGTGAAAAAAGAAATAAAGGGAGAAAATTCGCAACCTAAGCTTCTCAAGTAACCGACTAGTACAGACTAATGACTCCACGGCCAAAATTAGATCCAATCCTTTGGATTGATGCACGCATCCAACAGCTTCCATTCCTCAGTACCTTCCTCCGGGAGCTGAAAAATTATAAGAGGTCTCAATAAAATGTGCCTATATGACTAGAATGCTGCGTGTGCAAGTAAGCTTACATGGTCGTATTCCCATCTGGATGTCAATGGAAGAGAGACAAGAATGCTCTCGATGCGACCGCCAGTCTTTAGTCCAAATGTAGTACCACGATCATATACCTAGGTGGATAAGAGGAATGAAACAGTTTAATACATGTAGGATGCTGTGAATGCAATTTAATAGCAATGGATTTGGGTTTAAGCAATACCAGGTTAAATTCAACATAGCGCCCTCTCCTTAGTTGTTGCCACCTCTTTTGTTCCTCTGTGAATGGTGTGTTTTTCCTGCGCTCAATCAGAGGTATGTATGCCGGCACAACAGAATTTGCACACTCTGTAGAAGAGTTGCCAGTCAAGTTCGGTAGGAAAAAAAGCATGAAACTGAGACTTTTTTCATTACGATACGTTCACGCATCAATTTAATGCAGGAAACACAGTATGCTAAAAGAAGGTAACTAGATATTGGAATATTTTCGTATGTAACTAAAATAACGTTTGGTATGCAAAAAAAGAACACCAAAGCTTTGACCAATCAGCCATTAGATTAGGATTCAGTGATACACATGTTTAAAGATCTGCATTTCTAGATTTCAGATAAGCCTAGCTGATGAAACTTAAATGTCATCCAGGACAAGGAAGAAATAATGGATATCATGGTTTCATATCTTCATGAACTCAGCTCATCACCCGGCATAATTTATGAAATGAAAGGAATGCCAGTGGAGGACGACGACCCTAGCATGTTGCGGATGGTAAAAGCTTATCATTTGGGTGAAGGTACATTTGAGAAAGGACCAAAGAAATCCCCCGGATAAGTTTACTGTCCTACAACTGAATTTGGGAGAGCTGTATCATCCATTAATTCTAGCCTTTCTACTTGGAGGACTTCTCACTGTCGGTCACCGTAGAGACTCTAACATATGCATACTCCATAATTACTTAACAGATTACAATCTACAGTTGAAAAGATAGTGTTACAAAAAGTCAACTCGGAAAAGAAAAAACGTGTATGCTAGATCTTACCAGTCGAAAAAGCTAATAGCATTTCCTGGTCATAATCATTGAGATCATCAAAAAATATCCCCCCAAGGCCACGCCTTTCACCACGGTGCTGTACATATAAATATTGATCAGTAGAAGCAGATTTTAAACACATCTAAACTAACAAGTCAAATAGTATGTAACATTCGTAAAGGTTGAGAACAAGTATTACCGTAATACAGAAATATTCGTCACACCATTTCTTGAAGCGGGGATAGAAAGAAGGATCAAATTTATCACAGGCTTGCTTTTGAATCTGAAGGAAAGAAATACAATTTAAGACTCAATTTGAAAATGAAAAAGGCTACAGATAACACCAAGAAGTTTACTATTCTACTTCTGGGGAGAGTGAAAAGAGTAACAAAATGTTTCTTTTAATTCACAGAGACCATATTACTTCAGGGAGTGTACCACTGAGGAGTCAGTGCTCAATCAAAAGAGACTGTACTAAGAAACATCAACATAAGTCATGAAACGTTTTGAGTGGGACAAATAGAGAAGATGGCCAGAAATAAAAATTGCTACAAGTAATCCTAGTTTGAGCAAGTGGCAAGTGGCAAGGCAATATATCCTTGTAATAGTTTATTCTGACATGTAATGGATTCGCAGGAAAGCTGACAATTATTATCATCTTGAATGACTTAAAATGCATATTGTTTTACAAAATTTTCTATATCAAGCTCCTAAATTGCCAATAACATGCAAAAACGTCTACTGTAAAAACCCAAAAGTGATGAGTGACAGTCCTAGAAAATCCATGCACAGTTTCTCGCGACTTACACTATGGAAATGCTTTACATCATCCTCAAAGATATAGGAAGGAGTCAAATCTGTACCACCACCGAACCACCATTGCCTAGGTGCCCCAGGAGCATCTGCACCAAACAGTCACAAATGTTACAGCAATGTTCAGAACACAAGTTGTGCAATTCACAAAATAAAATATGACCGTAAAATTCTTCAAAATAAACAGCTTATATATTATTATAATTGCAGCAATGACCAGTTGCTTATGAAGTATGAACCACATTAGCATTAAATCAACTGAAGGCTAAAATTAACATTATTCACATACACAAATTCAAAAAACTGGCATAAAACTAAAAAAAACTACACACTTAAGAGCCAAATCAAGTACCTTTTGGAGCATCGGTCTCAAAGTATCTGTAATTGAAATGCAATGTGGGTGCAAAAGGGTTCTTCGGATGCAAAACCTGCAAGTGTGCAAAGAACAAACTTTACAACTGCATCTCAACACCGAAAAATAAAATAAGGAATACTTCATATGCATTCTTACACAACTCGAACCAAAGTTCCGTGTCAAGTGTCAACCCTACATTCTTATGCATAATCACAGGGATACAACACATAGGCCTAAACCACTGCTGCTATTGCAGCTTTAAATTTAGACAATCCAACATTCTTAGATGCATTCATGACCTCAAGGTCGAGTAACACGACTAATCTCGTTCATCGTACATTGTTAGAATTAGCAATCAGAATAGCATTTAAAGCTAAAATAGTTTTAAATGGTTGACTTAAACGTCCTCCTTCTCATTGAAAATATTGCATCTTGATGATCATGGACCTGGAGATCAGAACGTTTTCTGCTAATATTGAATTGGTATAATTACACAAATACCAATTTAGATTTCACTAGGCCACATGGCAATTTAGTAAGAACGACCCAACAAGTTGGGCTTACTCAGATCTTATGAGGGTATGTACACGACTATTTTAGTTCATTACACGTTGTTAGATTATATCAAAGAATTGCATCCCGAATCCGAAGAAAGTTACGATCTTTTCGCGAAATAAACAAGAGGGAATTCTCACCGAGCTGATCCCAGCAGCGAAGAACGGCACGGGGCCGGGCTTCTGCGAGCCATCGTCCACTCCAGGTGTCCCACGGGCCGCACGGTAGGCCTCCGGGGGCATGACGCCATACACCACGGAGACATTGACGCCGGCCTTCTCGAAGACAGCGCCGTCCTGGAGGACCCTGCTGATTCCGCCGCCGCCCCCAGGGCGCGACCAGACGTCCTCGCGGAACTTGGCGGCGCCATCTGCGACCTCAAGGGCGACGCAGACGCTGTCCTGCGTGGCGCGGATCATGGTCTCGAAGCGCTGCCGGACGGAGAACGAGTCGTCGGAATCGCGGAGGAAGGTCTCGGGACGAGACTCCTCCGGGGTCTCCTTCTCGATGGCAACCGCGAGCGCGGTGGTGAGGGAGCGGCGACGGAGGGGGAGGAGGGGCAGGGCGCGGTGGAAGGAGAGGGGAAGGTCGGAGGCGCGGCGGAGGGGGGCGGTGGAAGGGCGGCGGAGAGAGCGGGGAGTGGTGGCGGAGGAGGAGAGGACAGCGGAGGCCATTGGAGTCTGAGAATGAGATTAAGGCGGAGGGGATAGGGGAGAGTACTTTGGGTTGGTTGTGTTTATATAGTGAGAAGGACGGGCATGGGATCTTTTTTAAAACTAACCCTTAGGTCCTTTATCCTCCTGGCACAAAGGCTACTGTTAGTCTGGCTTCAGCGAAATTCCGTCGAATTTCTGTCGAATATCGATATCCAGTCGAAATCGAAATACGATGAAATGTCCGAAATATGATGGTCCTAGTACAAAATATGATCGAAATGATCGAAATTCCGGTCGAAATTTCATCAAAATTCTATTTTGATCGAGATGCCGAAATGATGATCGAAACCGACATTTAGGACATTGTTGTCAGTACACGAGATGAACATATACACGAAAAGATGTGTGGTAGGAGGGATGAAACTCAAAGTCTGGTCGGGCTACCTTGATGATTACTTGACCAATACTGAGATATGTCGTTAATGTTATTGTACGTAGAATAACAATTTCATGATAATTACATATCATAATAGATTGTCTTTGCAGTGAAAGAGATGGAAGTGGATAAATTGTACAAGATATTTTTTGTAAAAGAGAGAGGAGGGCTCTTCTGTAATTTAGCATCAAAACAATCTCAAGGTCC
Organism: Ottelia alismoides; assembly: GCA_037367405.1. Classification (NCBI taxonomy): domain Eukaryota; kingdom Viridiplantae; phylum Streptophyta; class Magnoliopsida; order Alismatales; family Hydrocharitaceae; genus Ottelia; species Ottelia alismoides. Next base: position 510,866 of record JAZKJV010004661.1, on the reverse strand, counting down.
AATGGGGGGTGCACATGGATGTAAATATCCCAAAGGAAGCCGGTGGTTTGGGCCCTTTGGGGGTGAGGGGACGGTGTCCGGAACGTGGGCGGAGGGAGAGGATAAAGGGTGAGCCACAGCGAAGGCTGTGATTGGTCGGAGCACTGCACCTCGTGGTTAGATTAATCGCTGGATATTATGGGTTAGGATTACCCACTGGTTGGCTCACCACCCCTGGTTTTGACCTCAAGCCCCCGCTGCCCGTTTCCCCAAGGTTTCCCCTTTGGACTACTCTGGTTGGAGATCTACCGCATCTTGAGCTATAAGAAATCTTAAATTTTAATGGTTGATGGCTTGCAATAATTAGACTTTCGTAATTACCCTCCATTGGTATATACTTGCATCCATGTACATATAATAAACATACAATATCTAGTCAACTTCTAACCAATCGTATTTATATATTCAGATTAAGTTTGTGTTCATGTTTTATTATTTAAACATATAGACACATGCACGCACCCACTCACCCACGCACCTCTCGCATGCACACACGCACACACATATATGTGCATACACACACACACACAGAAAGACACACACAAACAATCTTGAACTTGTATTCTGCATGTTCGATTGATTTGTTTTCGAGTGAATCTTAATCAAGCTTTTGATATATTTAATTTGAGCGAATATATGACGACAAATTTTTGACAGCCCTCGACATTGTGTTTCTTGTTTATACAACAATGTTAAAGTTATATATTTTTAATAGTAAAAACTCCTTGGTTAAACTGTTATATTTGACGGTTAATCAAGGACTGAAAAGTGACAACATAATTTACTTCTAAATCGTTACAAAAAATATTTATATTTAGCTCATTCTTCTTCAATTTAAGCCTTGTCACTACGAGTGCACTGTACGGATCCTCTGCTGTAGTGTTGTAATGCACTACAATCGCCCAGTCACTACTCCTATTACCATATTAATAAAATTGTGTTAGTTTCATTAGTGTGTAAAGTGTTGCAAATGATATCGGTGAACGTAACCATTAGAAATCTCATCGGAACATTCTTTTTTAAATTGTTCGAAATAGAACGTGAAGATTTGTCGTGTTAATATTGTAATCCATATATTACATTTTCGAGATGTTCTCTAATATTTGAATATATATATATATATATAGGGGAATGATCCTATGAGATGTGCTATAAATGAGATGGTGAGATGGTAGTTTTCCACCGTTGATCTCAACTAGATTGAATGGTTCTGATTTCCCTTTTTATTTCCCATCCAATGAGGGCATTGGAGCAAATATCCCCCATAATTTGAGGGAAGTCGTTTCTCTCTCTCGCCCCCCATCTCTTTCCACAACGAGCCCTCTAATCCTTGTGCACAACGCCTCCCTCCCTTCCGGTTCTTCTTCTCCTCTGCATGCTCGATGTCCAACTCGGCCACCATCGCAGGCTATCGGTCGCGCTTCAGTAACGGTCGATCCTCTTGCCCTTGCCATTATTGATCACCTCGACGTCCTTCGACATCTTCCTCGACAAACCCTCCTCCCTCCATTTTTCTCGGTGGCCACCGTCAACAGTGGGGTCTCCTTCGTTGCCCGACAACGGTCACAACAACACATCATCTTTCCATCAAAGAAGTTGCTGCTACAACGACGATACTCTTCGTATCGACATCACAAGCGAGGTCGTTTTTTCGACCCGTCATCGTCACCGGCATCTGCAATGACAAAGATGAGGTTGGACGTCCGGCATCTGCAACAGCAAAGTTATGGTTGGACGTCAATGGCATGCAAGTTGTTTTACATGAAATTTCCTTTAAGTTGTTGGATTTCAAATATAACAGTGCATCATACAATTTTTATAATTAAAAAATTGAGATCAAACGTGTTTCACATTTTCTACGATATTAGAAATGGTATATGCATGCTCTCATCTATTAATTAGAATAATGAGTGTTGTCGATAATATGTTGCATTATAACCTATTATGCATTCATTTCGATTAATGAGGCAAATTCAAATCAACCAATTAACCGGTTAACGATGCATCAATTATTAGATTTGAATGTGAGGGATGAGGGAAACGGGTCCAACGAAAATTTACGAGGCGCATTGTTGTATGCTGAGGACTTCCTGAGATCAAATTTGAATGATGTTTGCTCATAGCAACATTTGCCTTCTTCGTTGTTGTTGACGATCAACTGCCTCAATTTTTGTAAGACTGATGTGAGTTATAGTTTATTTTGCATGTTTTGTACTTTATTATGCAAAACTTGAGCTTTAATTTTCCACCATAGAATATGAATGAATTGAGTTCCCACCACAAATTTCTCAAGTCCTTAATAGATGTTTAGTTTGTATTAAAGGATCGTAACAAATCACTCATGAAATTGGTATTTTTTGTATCGATATTCATGAAATACCATGGACTTTATAGATAAACATGGATAAATCCTATCGTGTTAGTGAGAAAAATCATAACATTACCACATCTATCATTGCTTTTGTTATTGGATTATTAACAACATATAACTGTTGTTACACATTTAACATCAATTGAGACATAACAGTAGTATGTTCTCATTCATTTCGTATCATGTATTCACAGAAGACACTGCACCACAATTGTTAGTAGATATTGACATTGACCATTAAGATACGTATACAATATATTTCAAAAATCGGAGTATATGAAAATAATTTTGATAGTAGAACATTTCATAAATAACTCCATCAAGTTCATTATTCAAAGAACTCCAAATAGTGCATCATAAAGTAACAATCCAACCATTGTTTAATAGAAAACACGTTGCATTAATAGAAAAAACAAATAACATCGATATCTTCTTGTAGAAAGAAATAGAACTGTGGATAAATATCTCCATCAACTACATTGCTTTATTCGATTCAACCATTAGATGACCTGAAATTTTTTAAGCAAAGTCAGAATACAGGTAAAAAGATAAACTTTTGAAGAGAAAAAGAAATAAAGTAGCATTTACCTATAGCTTTGCAGGGCAATTTCGACTATCATGATAAGATTGTTGTCCACATGATCTGCAAAATCTTGGTCGCTTTTGTTGTTGCTCAATAGACTTCTCCTTACCCCCTTTTAATCTTTTTCCACTTCCTTTTGTCTTTGAAATGGATGGTATGGAAATGGTCACCTCAGAATTTTCTTTCGGAACACTTGAGGAAGCTTGATTACTTGGAATATTGTTTTCAATTTGTAACAATTCCTTCATTTTTTCTTCAAGATCAGCAACCTTTTCTTTTGCCATTAAAAAGGTTTCATTAGCTTTACTAGCTAGGTACAAACATCTTGAAAATGAACCCCATAGTTGTGCAAGATTTAACGAACCAACAACATAAGAGCAATTTTGGAGTTCATTTCCAAATGCATCAAACAACGGCTTCCTTGTGGCGTTTTTCGTCCATCTATTCTTTATATAATGATCTGCCAGTGATTCAACCGAGTTCCATCGCAATACTACAAGTATATGGCGGCATGGAATACCTTCAGATTCAAAAAACTTACATGTACAACTCGCAATCTTTGTTATATGATTGTATGTCACTTCTCTTTCAATGCAAGTACCACTTACTTTCTCCTTAATCAACTGAGTACTTGTATCTCCTTCTTCTTTAATTTTTATTGAAATACAACGTATGCAAGAAAAATAAAGTTCTTCTTGAAATATATAAAATCATTCGCGTGGTAACAACTCTGCCATTTGCTTTTCAATATCATCTTCAACTTTTAGTTCAACCCTTGAGTATAAACTCTTATAATCAGCCTCTAATTCCTTTTGCCTTTGTTGATCAATAGCATTATCAAATCGCAACCAAAACTCAACCAAACTTAGTTCTTTATTGAAAAAATGGCTAAAAAAGGAATTCATACTTTCTGAGCGTTGTGTAGTCCTCATTCCGGCCCAAAACATATCCCTAAAATATGCTGGAATCCACTTTTCACGCAAGGCATACATTTGACAGAACCAATCTTTTTTTTCTAAGGTGTATTCTTGAATTATATCTTGCCATGACTGTTCAAATTCATCAGATGTTTCTGAACTCCAAATGCATGATCTAAATTTGCTCTGAAATTGAGTATTAGATGCTACAATTGCTCCTGCTTTTTCTGAAACTTTTTGTAATATATGCCACATGCAATAACGATGAGTTGCATTCTTAAAAGAAACTTTGATAGCAGCTGTCATAGCTGGATCCTGATCAGTAATAATTGCTTCCATTTGACGCCCCCCCATTGCATCCAAGAATCTTTCAAACAACCACATAAATGATTCAATTTTTTCATTTCTCAATAATCCGGCACCAAATGTAACTGATTGTTTGTGATGGTTAACTCCAGTAAATGGTGCAAAAATCATAAGATATTTATTTGTCTCATAAGTAGTATCGAAAACAACTACGTCACCAAATAAACTATAATTCTTGCGAGAAATACCATCCGCCCAAAAGATATTTTTCAGTCTCTTCTCTTCATCCAATTCATATGCATAATAGAAAGATGGGTGTAGTTTCTTCTTGTTTTCCAAATTCTCAATAAAGGAAAAAGCATCTGAGTCTCTAGTAGATTGTCGTACCATCTTCTCATAATTTCTAATATCTCTATCTAAACATCCAATGTTCTGATAACCCCCAACTTGCACCTTTAGAACATGCATCATTTTAGATGTTGGAACATTTGCTTGAGAGAAGACACTATGAAGCGCTTTATGTGTTGATGTCACATTTCTAGCAGATCTCAAAAAATGTCTCTTTGTTGGTGTTGCTAATGGATGATTATGTTCCTCAATGAACTTGTCAACTATCCATTTGCTTTCTTCATTTTTTCTAACAACTAGTTTTGCTTCACATCCCTCTCTTGTGATACTCTTTCGCTTTTCCTTCTCATTTGTAATAAGATCAATGGAGACCTTTTTCTCTTGTTTGAATCCTTGTTTTGAACAAACAAAATATTTCCTATTAATTTCATTTGTTTTTGTATCTTTTGATTCAGAGGATTTTCGTACACTAAATCCAAAACCATGGGCATATTTACTGTAGAAATTAAATACCTCTTCAAGCGAATCAAGTATCAGGCCCACATATGGTCTTACATCATCAACACATGGAGATTTAATCTGAGTAGTCTGTGAAAAAATGATTTTGAATAAGAAATATAATTAATTATGGAAGGTAAAAGCAATAATAAAAAAACTTGCTAAGTTATGAAACGTACCTCATTATCAATATTGTCTGAATCTAAAACTTCGATTTGATTGAATAATATATTCGAACATTCATTTATACTCAATTCAGTGGTATCTTCCATGCTCATTTCGATAGTGTCCATCCCTTCTTATCCTATTACAAAGAATACTTCAGCGTGGGATAGTAAATCGATTGTTTAACTCTCGTATACATCCCAAATATGGTGTAACTAGATGGAGGATATACTTACAAAGTAGAGAACAGTTCCCCAGTATCAAAACCCGTTGATGCTTTCAATATGAAAGAAATATTTCTATATACGGCGTACGACGTAGAATTACTATTACTCCAGTTATAAAACCCAGAACTTCCTGTGGGAAAAAAGATTGGACGTGAATTAAACAAATTGGATGCAAAGATTACAAGAGAGTATTTCTTAGACTGCATTGTTGTATGACATCCAACTATAACTTGTAGGAAATTTCATATAGAAGTAAACGCATATAAAATCCAAGTAAGCTGCAGAAATAAGTATATTAATATCAAATATTGCAAAAAATATATGCATATAGTAATCTCGCATGAGTACCTAATGTCTTTATAGTTGCAGATGCCGGTGACGATGACGGGTCGAAAAAACGACCTCGCTTGTGATGTCGATACGAAGAGTATCGTCGTTGTGGCAGCAACTTCTTTGATGGAAAGATGATGTGTTGTTGTGACCGTTGTCGGGCAACGAAGGAGACCCCACTTTTGACGGTGGCCACCGAGAAAAATGGAGGGAGGAGGGTTTGTCGAGGAAGATGTCGAAGGACGTCGAGGTGATCAATAATGGCAAGGGCAAGAGGATCGACCGTTACTGAAGCGCGACCGATAGCCTGCGATGGTGGCCGAGTTGGACATCGAGCATGCAGAGGAGAAGAAGAACCGGAAGCGAGGGAGGCGTTGTGCACAAGGATTAGAGGGCTCGTTGTGGAAAGAGATGGGGGCGAGAGAGAGAGAAACGACTTCCCTCAAATTATGGGGGATATTTGCTCCAATGCCCTCATTGGATGGGAAATAAAAAGGGAAATCAGAACCATTCAATCTAGTTGAGATCAACGGTGGAAAACTACCATCTCACCATCTCATTTATAGCCCATCTCATAGGATCATTCCCCTATATATATATATATATATATATATATATATATATATATATATGAGGTTAATGGGGCTGCCCCCTTGGGGTAGCCAACATGGCTGCCCCCACGCCATTTACGGCATTTTTTTATTTTTTTCAAAAAATATCGCCATGTATATTCATCCCGATGTCCCTCCTATATGCTATTCGAATTTCGTTAGAAACAGAGACTCCTACGGCCTCCATCTAGACGATCATTTTTTAACGGTAACAGGATTTTTTAAATCGACACCATCTCGATGGAGGCCGTAGGAGTCTCTATTTCTGACGAAATTCGAATGGTATATAGGAGGGATATAGGGATGAATATACATGGTTTTATTTTTCAAAATAAATAAATAAACACGTCGAAATAGGGGGCGGGAAGCCATGTTGGGGGCAGCCCCATTAAATCCTATATATATATATATTAGCATGTTGAACTATATCTCAAATTTGGTGAACATTAGGGCACAAAGATTTATGAAATATCATATGGATGCTAACACTCTATTTTCTCTTAATGAAATTTTATTTATTTTTTTCTTGATATTTATAAATTTTAAACTTTTACTTAAAATATATGTATGTTAATATATCTAATATGGATGAAATCTCACATGTTTGTTAATAAAAAAAATTCATTTATACATTATTATATTTTTATTTCTATCTACATATGTAATTGGTTTTTTGAGTTTTTTACTGGTTAGTCTTTTTCTCTAAATCGGTGTATGTTACCACGCAAATATTGATAAAATTTGTAAGATATGTTAGTACATAAAAATGTATTTAAATTAAGATTTTATTACTTTTATCCTAAATTATGTATCATATTCTTTGAGTTTTCTAAGAATTAATCTTTCAGTTAAAATTTAAGTATATTAGAAACAAATGTGGATAAAACTTCATATCTATTAACAAGTTGAATAATTTCTCAAAACAGGTATATCGGCACACAAAGATTCTCAAAGTCGGTCGAATGCTAGTATACAACAATCAATGTATTAGTATGTGCATGTTAAAAAACAAAAAATTATTTCAAAGAATATTTCTTATTATTAAAATATACACTCTATTCTTTGAGTTCTTTTAGATTTAAAATTTAGTTTAAATAAGAATGTCTTATAACAAACATATGAATAAAATCTCATATATTAGCGAGTTGAACAATTTACCAAAATTAGTGCATATTAGCACACAAAGATTAAAGAAATCTCGTACACATGTTAATACACAATAAAATAATTCTAAAGTTGAACTTTATTTTTTTATCATTCTATATCTAGCAAACTTATTGACTTTTCTAGAATTGAACCTCTAGTTAAAATTCATGTATACTATCACATATATAATAGGATTAGATCTCCTATATATGTTAATCAATTTTAAATGAAATTTATTATATTTTTATTGTAATGTATAACATTTTATTGAGGTTTTTTAGGGGTCGATATTTTTCTCGAAATTGTTGTATGTTAGCGCACCAATATTCATAAAATCTCACATGTGTGTTAGCGTGCAAAAACTTATTTTACAATTAATTTTCTAATTTTTTATATATAAATATAAGTTATTGTTTTTGAATTTTTTAAGAATTAAACTTTTGTTAAAATTGGAGTATATCATACTATAAATATTTATAAAATCTTATGTATATATATATATTTATTTATTAACGAGTTGATCAATTTCCCAAAATTATGATATAAAAGCACACACATATTAGTAAAATCTGATATGAATTTCAATATACATTTTTTAAAGTTTATTATTTTATTCATAATGCTTATCATGCTTTCTTGATTTATTTAGATCTACTTAAAATGATGATTGTTGACACATCAAATATGGATGAAATCACATATATATATGTCACTACAAAATTACTTTTCTATAAACTTTACTATATTTTTTATAATAATTATACCATTTTATGACTTTTTTAGGGGGTTGATATTTTCGTGAAATTGGTGTATGTTAGTAAACAAATATTTTCTAAATATCACATGAATGTTAGTTGACAAAAAAATATTTTAAAATTAATTGTTTCTATTTTATCAAAACTATATATCATATTCTTTGAGAATTTTTAGGAATTAAACTTTCAATTAAAATTATTGTATATTAGAAAATATGGATAAAATCTCATATGCAGTAACGTGTTGGCTGATGTCTAAAACAAAATAATTAAAATACTTTAAAAAAAAACATATTTTATCATAATATATCTGTCATGCTTTCATGTTTTTTATGTTAGTAAAAGCGATTTTAAGAGAATTATAATTATTTTTTATTTCAATAAATAAACATTTTTCTTGAGATTTTAGGGGTTGGTCTTTTTTCTCAAAATTGGTGTATGTTAGAATATGACTGTTAATTAAATCTCAGATGTAGCTTAGCATACAAAAAATTATTTAAGAATAAATATTTTATAATTTTTATGCACAAAATACATATCAAATATTTCTTTAGGTTTTTTTAGGAATTAGGCTTTTACTTTAATTAGACAGAAAACCACTATGTATACAATCATTTATATAAACAAGTTGAATAATTTTAAAATTTGGTATACATTAGAATACATAGATTAACAAATTAACATATGAATTTTCATATATTTTTTTTAAAAACTATACCATGATATTGTTAGCATAACAGATCTATCATGTTTTCTTAATTGTTTTAGTTTTTGAACTTTATTTAAAATTATTGCATGTTAACAGAAAAAATACTTATGAAATCCCATGTGTATGTTAATACAAAAAAAATAAATTTCAAAGATGTATTACAAAAATTATTTTGCAATATCGTAGGGTTGATCTATGTTCTCAAAATCAATGTATGCTAGCACAAAAATATGGATGAAATTTATATTTATGTTAGCTCAAAAAATAATTTGAAATTAATATTTATTTTTATCATAAATTATATATCATATTCTTTGATTTTTTAGTAATTAAACTTTCAAATAAACATAGAGTATGTTCAAATACAAATATGGAAAAAATCTCAAATATATAGTAATGCTTTGAACATGTTTTCAGAACTGATGCATATTAGCATAGAGAGATTAACTAAATCTGATATGAATATCGATACACGAATAGTACAATTATTATTATGTTTATCATGATTTCTTCAGTATTTGAAATTTTATTGAAAATTGATATATGTTAGCACATCAAATATACCTGAAATCTCATATATCGGTTAATACAAAACTTTATATTAAAGGAATATTATTATGATTTCATCGAAATATCTATAACATTTTCTTGATTTTTTTATGGTCGTTTTTTTCTCGAAGTAAGTGTGTGTTGGAACACAAATACTGATGGAATCTAATATGCACACATGTTAGCTCATCAATATTTATTTTACTATTAATATTCTATTTTATTCATAAGATATATGCAATATTCTTTGAGTCTTTTTGTGCCTTAAATTTTCTGTTAAACTATAAATACGAAAAAAAATTCTCATATATTGTAACGAGTTGAAAATTTTCTCAAAATTGATATACCTTTGCATATCAATACTAATGAAATCTCATATTTATGTAAACATGCGAAAAAAATAATTTTAAAATAAAAATCTATTATTTTTCATAATAGATCTGTCATGGTTCCATGTTTTTTAGCATTTGAACTTCCTGTTAATTGAATGTATGTTAGCACATCAAATATGAATGAAATGTCATTTATATGTTATAAAAAAATAAAATCTAAGAGAAATATAATTATATTTTTATTGCAATATAAAAAAATTTCTTCAGTTTTTAAAAGGTTGATCTTTTTTCTCTAATAATCGTAGTACTGTAGCACATGACTATTACCGAAATGACATATGTATGATATCATAAGAAATCCTATTTAAAAAAAATATTTCTATTTTTTATCCGAAACATCGTATTCCTAAGTTTATTTAGGAATTATACTTATACTCAAATTAGATTGTGTTAGGAAACAAATATGGATAAAATCTTACATGTTGGAGTGCGCGTGCATGCGTCTGTGCATGCGTAGATATTATCAAGTTGAACACTTTTTAAAAATTGGTGTTTATCAGAACACAATGATTAATGAAATCACATATGAATTTTCATATACAATTAAAAAACTAAACTCTAATATTGTTATCATAATATACCTATCACGCTTTCTTAATTATTTTAGTTTTCGAACTCTATTTAAAATTATTGTATGCTAACACAACAAATACACATGAAATATCATTTGTATTTTAATAAAAAAATCAATTTTAAAAAAAGCTTTACTATAAACCTATTGTAATATGTATACCTTTTAATTGACTATTTTAGGGTTTATCTCTATTCTCGAAACGAATGTAAACCATTAAATTATGATATGTAGACTCAAAAAAATAAGTTTTAAATTAATATTTTATTATTTTTACCACGATATGTATCATATTCTTTGATTTTTTTAGAACTAAATGTTCTATTAAACATAGAGTATGTTCAAACACAACTATGGACAAAATCTCATATATAAATGACTTGAACATGTTTTCAGAACTGATGCATATTAGTACACAAAGATTAACTAAATTTGATATGAATATCAATACATGAATAATTACCTTTAGAACAATCGTTATTATTTTTGTCATAATATATCTATCAGGATTTCGTGATTTCTTTAGTATTGAAAATTTGGTTAAAATTGATGTATGTTATCACATCAAATATGCATGTAATCTCATATATCGGTTAATATGAAACATTATATTAAAGGAATATTTTTATATTTTCATTGAGATATCTATAGCCTTTTCTTGAGTTTTTTAAGGTTGGTCTTTTTTTTATCGAAATAGGTGTGTATTGGCACCTAAATACTAATATAATCTCATATATATATATATAAGTCACCTCATAAAATTTTATTTGAATATTAATATTTTATTTAAATATATATCATATTATTGAGTCATTTTAATACTTAAATTATGTTAGACTTACATTTTGCTAAACGATAAATACAGATAAATTTTCATATATTATAATGAGTTGAAACATTTCTCAAAATTAATAAACAATTGCACACCAATATTAATGAGATTCGTTATTTATGTAAATATGCGAAAAAATAATTTTAAAATAAAATTCTGCTATTTTTTTCATAATATATCTTTCATGCTTTCATGTTTTTTAGCACTTGAACTTCATGTTAATTTAATGTATGTTAGCACATCAAATGAAGATGAAATGTCATATGTATGTCAGTAAAAAATAATTTTAAGAATCATATAATTATATTTTTATTGAAATATATATATAACATTTTTCTTAAGGTTTTTTAAGGGTTGATATTTTCTGTAAAAATTGATGTACATTAGCACATGGCTATTAACAAAATCTCATATGTATGTTAGCAAGCAAAATCTTATTTTAAAGAAAATATTTCTTAATATTAATATTTAACATACAAACATTGATGAAATATCAAATGTATGATAGCCCAAAATTTTGTTGTTAATATCATCATTTATTTATTTTATCGTAAAATTTATATAATATTCGTTGAATTTTTTTTAGAAATTTTAGGAAAAAGTAGAGATTAGAAAATCAGGAAAAATTCTAATATATATGAACAAGTTAAATAATTTCTCAACATTGGTGTACATTGGCACACAAGATTACGGAAATCACATATGAATATTAATACACAAATAAATAACTTTAAAATCAAAGTATTTTATTTTTATCATAATATATCTATCATTCATACAAGTGTTTTTTACTATTTAAGGTTTTTTAAATTATGTATTTTATTACATCAAATATAGAAGAATCTCTTATGTATGTTAGTATACAAATTAGTTTCAAAGGAAATATTATTATATTTTTATTGGAATATATTACACATTTTCTTAAACTTTTTAGAGGTTGCTTTTTTTCTCAAAATCGATGTATGTAAGCACATGAATATAGATGAAATCTTATATGTATGTTAAAACAAAAAAATCAAAAAATTTATAATTTTTATCTCAAAATATATATCATATTTATTGAGTTTTTTGGCAATTAATATTCTAATTAAAATTAGAGTATGTTATAACATAAATAAAGAAAAAATCTCGTTCGTATTAATGAGTTGAATAATTTATCAAAATATGTTTATTAATAATGCACAGAAAGATAACTAAATCTCATATGAATGTTAATACATGAAAATCAAATTTCAAAAAAATCTTTACTTTTTCTCATAATATATCTATCATGCTTTATTGGTTTATTTCGGTATTTGAACTTTTTATTTAAAATGATGCATATCCTCACATCAAATTTGGATGAAATCTCATATCCTATATAATACAAAAAATTAATTTGAAATGAAATTTTACTATTACTTTGTTGCAATATACATATGATTTTCTTGACTTTTTGAACACTGGATATTTTTTCAAATTGGTATGTTAGCACACAAATGTTGATGAAATCTCATACATATATTTGCAAACAAAAATTTAAGTCAATAATATTATTTTATTTATCTTATCCAAATATATATAATATTATTTGAGTTTATTTTCGAAATTAGACTTTTAATTAAAATTAGACTATGTTAGAAAACAAATATAGATAAAATATCATATTATCTATGAGTTATACGATTTCTCAAAATTGAAGTATATTAGTAAAAAAACATTAGCAAAATATAATATGTATGTTAATGCATAAAAAAGATAGTTTTAAAGGAGAACAACAATTGTATTATCTTAATGTATCTATCATGATATCTTGATATTTTTAGTATTTGAACTTTTATTTAAAATTAATTTAAGTCAGCACATTAAATAAGGATGAAATATAATATTATTAAATGAAACTTAAATTAAATTATAATTATAGTTTATATAAAAATTTCTTAAGTTTTTCCAAGCGATGATTTTTTTATAGAACTCGATTTATGATAGCACATAAAACTTGATGAAATTTCGTATGTATGTTAGCATACAAAATATTAAAGTTAACATTTTATTTTTTATCATAAAATATAAATCATTTTATTTAAATGCTTTTAAGAATTAAACTTTCAGTTAAAATTTGAATATGTTAGAATACAAATATGGGTAAAATGTTATATATATTAACGAGTTGACTAAATTCTCAAAATTGATGTAAACTAGCACACATAGATTAGAGAAATATCCAATGAATTTTATTGCACAAAATTAATTTTAAAATAAAACTTTATTTTTATCTAATATACCTATCATGTTGTCTTGATAATTTTGATATTTGTACTTTTAGTGAAATATGATGTATGTTAGCACATCAAATATGGATGAATTTCATATATATATATATATGTTAACATAAAAATTTATTTTTAAACGAAAATTCATGATCGTTCTTTTGTAATATTCATAACATTTTCTGAAGTTTTGCAGGGGTTCATCTCTTTTATCAAAATAGGTGTATGTTAGCACATAAATATTGATGAAATCTCATATGTATGTTAGCTCAAAAGAATTTATACAATATTGATATCTTCTTATTTTTATCATAAACTATATATTACAATCTTTGAGTTTTTTAGGAATTACATTTTCAGTTAAGATTAGAGTATGATTGAACACAAATATGGATAAATTCTCATCTATATTAACAAGTTGAACAATTTATCAAAATTATTGTACATTAGCACACAAAGATTAAAGTAATCTCATACGAATGTTAATACTCAAAAAATAAATTTAAAATTTTTTATTTGTATCTATCACTCTTTCCTGATTTTTTAGTATTTAAACATTTAGTTAAAATTGATGAATGCTAACACATCAAATATGGATAAATTTTGGTATATATGTTTATAAAAATAATGATATTAAATGAAGCTTTAGTATAATTTTATTGCAATATATTTTTATTTTCTTGAGTTTTTATGTTTTTTCTCGAAGTCGGTGTATATTATCATATAAAATATTTACGAAATCTTAGTGTGTTAGCACATAAAAATTTATTTTAAAATTAACATCTTATTATTTATCATTCTTTAAGATTTTTAGAAATTAAACTTTAGTTAAAATTATAGTATGTTCGAATACAAATATGGATAAAATCTATATATTAAGGAGTTGAATTTTTTTCAAAATTGATGTATATTAGTACACAATGATTAACAATATCTCATCTACATGTTAATACACAAAAATTTACTTTTCAGATAAAATTCTTTTAATCTTATCATAATATACCTATCGTATTTTCTTGATAGTTTTTAAGTATTTGAACTATTATTTAAATTTAAGTATATTAGCTCATCCTATATAGATATAATCTCATTCATATGTTAACATAAATGGTATTTTTGAATGAACCAATATTTAAAAAATATTGTAATGTATAAGACATTTTTTTACCTACTTCCTTTCTTTCTTTCTTTTTAACTCAGCCATGACCGGACCCAAGTCCGGGTAAATGAGGAGGGTTGTGTTAGGCAGCCTACAACCAACATAAATAGTCAGAGACAACTACCAAAATAGTACTTTTTTTTCTAAAAAAATACTATTTAAGAAGTTGGCTCATGACAGTCGGATCTTTTCAACATGGATTTAAGCAAACATACAGATTTCGTTGGGGTGTTCCCTACTTGCAACGCGTTCATTGCCCGGATGCAATGAAAAATTGGCAAGGGCCGCTACATCGCAACCTGGATGTAGTTCAAAATTTGCAAGGGTTCCTGCATGAGGAACGCATGTGGGTAATTAAGCTAGTTCCGTTGCATCACCGCTCGGATGCAATCCAAAATTTACAAAGGTTCTCGCATAATGGACACATGCGAGTAAAGAAGTTAGTCCAAAAGAGATTGCAGCAGAATTTGTGGATTGGTAGTTGGATTATTGACACTTTAACTGGAAAGTTGATGGATATACTAGATACGATGGAAAGAAGGAAGATTCAATACTGTCTTCAAGAGACTAAATGGGTTGGAGAGAAAGCAAGGGAGATTGAGAAGACATGCTTTAAACTTTGGTATTCAGGTAGAGATAAGGGTAGAAACGATGTTGGAGTGGTTGTTCATAAGGATTTGAAGGGTTGTGTGGTTGAGGTGAAAAGATTTGGGGATCGAATTATTTTGCTAAAATTGGTGCTTGAAGAAGAAATTATGAATATCATCTCAGTTTATGCACCGCAAATTGCTTTAGATGAAAGGACTAAACAAGCTTTTTGGGAGGATTTGGATAAGAGTCTTCAAGAAATCCCATAAAGAGAGATGATTTGCATCGGTGGAGATCTTAATAGACATGTGGGAAAAGATGCTTCAGGGTATGCTAATATTCATGGAGGACATGGTTTTGGGGATAGAAATGAAGAGGGAAAAGCCATCCTGGATTTTGTAACAGCATATGATCTTTTCGTAGCAAATACTCTCTTCAAGAAGAGGGAGGAGCGTTTAATTACTTATAAGAGTGGGCCAACTAGAACACAGATAGATTACTTTGCATTGAGGAGAAGATATCGGTTGTGTTGTAAAGACTGGAAAGTAATCCTAGGAGAGAGTAGGACAACCCAACATCGCTTTGTTAGTCTTGGATGTACAAATGAAAGGGCCGGTAAAGAAGAGGAGGGTTTCTAAGATAACTAGAACTAGATGGTGGAATCTTCCACTGAAGCAAGCGAGCTTCGGGAAGAAGGTTTTAGAAGACTTATCTTGGGATTGTAGCGGTAGTGCAAACGAGATGTGGGAGGCAGTAGCAAACGAGATGTGGGATTGTAGCGGTAGTGCAAACGAAAGTAGCCAAAGAGATGCTAGGCGAGTCAAAGGGAGGAGCTCCAGGTCAAAAGGAGTTTTGGTGGTGGAGTGAAGCGGTGCAAGAGAAGCTAAAAATAAAAAGAGCTTGCTTTAAAGCTATGTCTAAGGATAGAACAGAGGAAACTGTCACAAACTACAAAATAACGAAGAAGGAAAAAATAAAAAGAAGGTTGTAAGCGAAGCTAAGTCAAAAGTTTATAAAGTTTTGTATAAAAATCTCGTCTCTATGGAGGGACGGAAGGATATATTCATGTTGGTCAAAGCAAGAGAAAGAAAGATCAAAGACCTTTCTCAAGTGAGATGCATTAAGGACGAGGAAGGTCATGTGCTTGTTACTCAGAAGGATATAAAGACTAGATGGGAGCAGTACTTCCATAAACTTTTCATTGGGGAAGGAAATAGAGAGACCACTTCGGGTGATCTAGCTAGTAGTGAAAGTTACTAGAATCGTGCAAGCTATAGACTGATACAAAGAAAGGAAGTAGAGGAGGCTTTCAAGGTTATGAGACCCGGGAAAGGTGTAGGACCGGATGACATCCCTGTAGAATTAGATTATATTTTTAGGAATTAAATTTTAATTAAAATTAGAGTATGTTAGAAGACAAATATGGATAAAATCTCATATCTACGAATGAGTTGAAAAAAATTTCAAAATTGATGTATATAAAAACACACACAATAACGAAATCCCATTTGAATTTTAATACATAGAAAAATACATTTAAAAGAAAACATATATTTTTTCATAACATATCCATCATGTTTTCTTGATTTGTCAGTATTTTAACTTTTGTTAAATTTGATGCATGTTAGGACATCAAATATGGATGAAATATCATATATAAGTTAATACAAAAAATAAATTATTAGATACAATATTATACATGTATCATATATGTATATATTCTTAAGATTTTTGTGGTTGATCTTTTTTTCTCGAAATTGGTGTGTTTTAGCACACAAATACTTATGAAATCTAATATGTATGTTAGCTAACATATTTTATTTTAATATAAATATTTTATCATTTTTCATAAAAAAATATATCATAATCTTTGAGTTTTTAGGACTTAAATTCTCTGTTAAAATTAGAGTACACTGGAATGCAAATATGGATAAATTCTCTTCTATATTAATGAGTTGAATATTTTCTCAAAATTGTTATGCCTAGCACATAAACAATAACAGAATATCATATTAACATATATATGAAAAAAATATTTTTTTATCATAATATATTTATGGTAAATAATCATATTAATGTATATGCTAAAATTAGAGTATGTTCAAAAACTAATATGGATAAAATCTCATAAACGTTAACAAGTTGAATAATTTCCTAAAAATGGTATATATTAACACACAAAGATTAAAAAAGTCTCGTATGAATATAAATATACAAAAAATAATCTTAAAGCAAGAATTATTATCTTGTCATAATATATCTACGCGCTTTCCTGATTTTTTAGTAAATGAACTTTTGATTAAAATAAATATATGTTAGCACATCAAATATGGATTAGTTCTCATAGGTATGTTGATACTAAAAAAGTAACTTTAAATCACATTTATTATAATTTTATTGTAATATATAGAATATTTAATTTAATTTTTTAATGGTTGATCGTTTACTCAAAAACGATGTTATGTTAGCACCTAGATATTGATGAAACCTCATATGTATGTTAGTAGACAGACAATTATTTTAAAATTATTAATTTATTTTATCATAAAATATAATTGTATATTATTTTATATTTTTAGGAAGTAATCTTTGAGTTAAAAATAAAGTATGATAGAATACAAATTTGGAGAAAGTGTCATATATGTTAAAGAGTTGAAATAATACACACACACATTAGCACACAAAAACTAACAGAATTTGATATGAATGTCAAGACAGAAATGATTACTGTTAAAAGAAAATGTTATTGTTTTTATCATAATGTATTTATCATGTTTTTTTATTTTTCTAATATTTGAACTTTTAGTTAAATAAATGTTTGTTTGCACAGTAAACATGCATGACATCTCATATGTAGGTTAATACAAAAACTATATTAAATAAACATTTTTAATTTTATATATATACAACTTTCCTTGAGTTTTTTAGGGTTGATCTTTTCTTATCGAAATCATGTAGGTTAGCACACAATTATTAATGAAATCTCGTACATATGTTAGCACATAAAAATTTATTTTAATATTAATATTTATTATTTTAATCATAATATATAGGAAACAATGGGGCTGCCCCCTGGGGGCAGCCAACATGGCTGCCCCCGTCCCATTTTTCTGCGTTTTTTTTATTTTTTTTTTGAAAAATAAAATCATGTATATTCACCCCTATATCCCTCCTATATGCCATTCGAATTTCGTCAGAAACAGAGACTCCTACGGCCTCCATCTCGATGGTATCGATTTAAAAAAATCCTGTTACCGTTAAAAAATTACTGTCCGGATGGAGGCCGTAGGAGTCTCTGTTTCTGACGAAATTCGAATGGTATATAGGAGGGATATAGGGATGAATGTACATGGTGTTATTTTTCAAAAAAAATAAAAAATTTTGCCCAAATAAGGCTGGGGCAGCCATGTTGGCTGCCCCTAGGGGGCAGCCACATATGACCCTAATATATATCCTATCCAATTAAAATTTGAATTTCCTTGAATGCAAAGATGAATAAATTCTCAAATTTATTAACAAGTCGAATAATTTCTCAAAATTGGTGTACATTAGCATACATAGATTAATGAAATCTCATATGAATGTTAATGCACAAAAAATTTAAAAATCAAACTTTATAATTTTTTGTCATAATAAGCCTATCAGTCTTTCTTGAATTTTATGCTATTTATTTTTTTTTAAATTATGTATGTTAGAATGTCAAAAATGGATGAAATCTCTTATGTACATCAATAAAAATTAATTGTAAATGAATTATTATCATATTTTGATTGCAGTATATAAAATACTTTTTTTTGAATTCTTAAGGTGTTGATCATTTTTCTCAAAATTAGTTATGTTAGCACATGAATATCAAGGAATTTCACATGTGTGTTAACATAGAAAAACTTATTTTCTAATTTTTACACCAAAATATGTCATATTATCTGATTTTTTAGGAACTAAAATTATAGTTAAGATTAGAGTATGTTAGAGAACACAAATATGGATAAATTATTTTTATCATATTAAATCTATAATGCTTTCTTGATTATGTTTAGTAATTAAACTTTTACTTAAAATTGGTATATGTTAGCTCATTATATATGGACGAGATCTCAAATGCATTTAAACTAAAAAAGGTAGTTCTAAATAAAAAGCATATTTTTATTGTAATATATAAAATAATTTTCTTGAGTTTTTAAGGGTCAATAATGTTTCTAGAAAATGGTACATATTAGCATGCAAATGACGAAATCTCATTTGAATGTTAGCTCACAAATTTTTAAATGAATATTTTATTATTTTTTTACAAAATATATATCCTAGAATTTAATCTTCTTTGGAATCAAACTTTTAGTTAAAGTTATAGTATGTTAGAAGACAAGGACAAACAAATTGATGAATTCTCATATATATATATATCGTATATATATATATATATATATATATATATATATATAAACGAATTGAACAATTTCTCAAAGTTGGGGTACATAGGAAGGCAAGGACTAACAAAATCTCATATGAATGTCAATACATAAAAATTTAGTTTTAAAACAAAACTTTGTTATTTTTTCGTAACATATTGATCATGCTTTCTTGATTTTTTTAATGTTTGAACTTTTAGTTAAAATTGATGCAAGTTAGCACATCAAATATGGATGAATACTCATATGCATGTTAATATAAAAATTTAATTTTAAATGAAACTTACTATATTTTTATTACAATATATAATATTTTCTTGAGTATTTTAGGTGTTGATCATTTTTCTCTAAATTAGTACATGTTAGCACACAAATATTGATGAAAAATTATATGTATAATAGCACACATTTCTTTAAATCTTCTCACAATAAGAGCTATCCATACATTGACAACATTTAATTAGGAAAGTTGGCTAGGTAGCTGACCCTTTAAGTCTGTTATTACAAGAATCGTAGCATAATTTTGTTGTTTCGCAAATATCATGCATTTCCCCTATTTAGTGGATATTATTCTATTTTTGATTTGCTACAAATGGTGAAATGTTATTCATCCCAAATCAAGGTGATTGGATTTACATAATATTCTTTTTTTATCATAATATATGTATAGCATATTCTTAAATTTTTTAGGAATTAAACTTTCAATTAAAATCAGAGTAGAAGACAAATATGGATAAAATTTCAAATAACCATTTGATTCGCTACAAATGGTGAATTGCTTTTTATTACAAATCAAGGTGATTGGATTTACAAAATATTCTATTTTTTATCATAAGATATGTACATCATATTCTTAATTTTTTTAGGAATTAAACTTTCAATTAAAATCATAGTCGAACACAAATATGGATAAAATCACATTTATATCAATGAGTTGAACAATTTCAAAATTGACGTATATTAGCATGCATAGATTAATGAAATCCCATATAAATGTTAATACACAAAAAATAACTTTAAAACAAAACTTTATTATTTTTATCATAATATATATCCATCTATCATGCTTTCCTGGTTTTTTAGCATTGAACTCTTTGTTAAAATTTATGTATGTTAACACATCAAACATGGATGGAATATCATATATTGGATAATGCAAAAAATATTAAAATAAACATTATTTTATTTTTATTGAAATATATAGCTTTTTCTTAAGTCATTCAGGGATGATCTTTTGTCTAAAATTCGGCAAAAGTTAGCACATAAATAATGATGAAATCTTATATGTATGTTAGCTCATAAAAAATTAATTTAATGATAATAGCTCATTAATTTTTTATCATAGAACATATATGATATTCTTTGAGTTGTTTAGGGAAATGAAAATTTTAGTTAAACTTATAGTATGCTAGAATGCAAATATGGATAAATTCTCATATATATCAACAAGTTAAACAATCTCTCACAAATATTAATGAAATCCCATATGAATGTTATAACATAAAAAATAATTTGAAACAAAACTTTATGTCTAACGTTAATATCCAAAAAGGCATTTCAAGAATTAATATGATTCTATTTCTGTTCGTTCGGTTTGATAAAAGGAAGGATCCAAAGAGTTGATTCTTCTTTTAGCTGTAAAAACTCTATTTGATTGATGATTTGTGACATTCTGAATCCTCATTTCTAATGGAACTGAAATGATTTCTGGATTGATTAGAAGATCCTTTCAATTAGCTAGAATCTCTTGCTTGAATGCATTATTGTTTTTTTAAATATTTGAACAACTTGTTAAAATTCTTGTATGTTAGCACATCAAATGTGGATGAAATCTCAATCGTATGTAAATAAAAATTGATTTTAGATGAAATATTATTGTATTTTTATTACAATATATTAAAAAATCTTAAGTTTTAAGGCTTGTTTTTTTCTTAAAATCGGTTTACGTAAGCAAATAAATATTGAGGAATGCTCATGTGTATGTTAGAACACAAAAACGATATTAATATTTTTTATTCTAGAATATATATCAGGTTATTTAATTTTTAAGGAATTAAAATTCTAATTAGAATTAGAGTATATTGGAATACTAGATAAAATTTCACATATATTAACGAGTTGAACAGTTTCTCCAAATTGGTGCATATTATCGTAAAAAGATTAATAAAAGCTCATATAAATGTTAATACAAAAAAATATTTTCAATTATACTAAATTATTTTTGTCATAATATACCAATCACTTTTAGTTAATTTTTTAGTACTCAAATTTTACATAAAATTGAAGTATGTTAGCACATCAAATATGAATCAAATCTGATATGTATGTCAATCAAAAAATAAAATTTAAATGAAACTTTATCATAATTATATTGCAATATATATAACATTTTCTTGTGTTTTTTTTGGGTTGATAATTTTCCTTGAAATTGGTGAATGTGAGCACAATAATATTATGTATGTTTGCTCACAAAATTTTGTTTTAAAAATAATCTTTTATTATATCATCATAACTTATATATATCATATTATTTTATTCTCTTAAATTATACTTTTAGTTAAAATTAGAGTAAGTTAGAACATAAATATGGATAAAATCTCATATGTATTAATGGGTTGAACAATATCTCAAAATTGGTTTATATTAACCATATAAAGATCACCGAAATCTCATATGAAGGTTAGTACACAAAATTGAAATAATTACACTATTTTTTTCACTCATGCTTAAACTTTTATTATTAACTATTCTTCAATGTATCCTTATCTATTATGTTTGTTTGTAATTATGTGCTTTTTATGAATATTTCCTAACTTAAAAAATCATTTAAAAACAATGATCATAAAAAGTGAATCTAGGTTATCATAGCATACCATAGAAATATGATATTTAAATGTAAACAGCTCTATATTTTAGCATGTTTAATTAACATCTAAAAATCTAGTCTCTATCAGCTTCCACTACAACAAAATAGTCCATTGGAGACAACTACAAGGGATCATTAATCGGTACCTATCCTCTATAGATATTGAGAGGACAATCACTAGAAAATTATCTCTTATGATGAGAAATGGAGACGAGCATCAACCACCATCTCTTTTAATGTTTGGCTTTTGAGACATTCGCTCATTTGCATGTCCCCTTCATTAAAGGTGGCATTACAAAATATTTTAGTCTTAGCAGATGAGATGATTATAAGTCAAGCCATCCCATACTTTCATCATAGGGTAGTTAGGACGATCACACTATGCTTGTCCACCATGCCCTTTGTTTACATTATACTGTCGTCTTGAGGATATTGACAATAGATGAATATTTGTGACCATCCTATCAATCTCTCTGCCGTGGCCCCTTGATTCATTTAAGGGACAATCAACATCCATCCCTCATTGTTGCTACCTTGGATTGGACGAGTGCGAACAATCACGAGTACCTAGAGAAGGGGGTATCGCGTGTGACAGTCACGTGTGACCGTCCCTTATGTGTTGTCATCACCATCAAGAAATATTCCGCCTATAGATATGAAGACATTGTATATCGAAAAAATAAGAATGATTATATTAGTTTGAAATAAAGTGGTTGGTTATAGACAAATGAATCATTTACATTTGAAAAATAAGTTGAGCAAGTTCATACATTCCAACAAATTCTCAAAATGATTGTCTACTCATAAGAATCGTTTCTTTATGTTACTTTAATGTAAAAGATGTTGACTTAACATACATCGGCAATGCATATCAAGGAGGAGCTTATATCAGTTCTTCTAGTATGGTACATGGTTATGTAAATACAGTTAATAGGAGATTTTGCCATATAACTAAAAGGTAAAAAAAATCCAATTTGTTTCTTTTAATTGTAGGTAATTATTTATATTTTTTTTACATGATAAATTTTAGACACACCACCTCCAACCCCTCCATATTCTGATCCTTAACCATCCACTACATATGTCAAACTAAGGGGACCGTCATAATGCATAACTTTCAATTGTCTTCCTCTAGAGATACATTATAGAATAGTTATATTATGATGGTGGTATTGAAGATGATTTGCGGATATTAAATCGTATGGAGAATGTTTCGTTGCAATTAAGGACCAGTAAGGAGTACTACAAGTAAATTGATCTTCTTACAATAGTTGTAATATATAATGTTAATGTTTGCTTTTCAGTATTTCGACCAACAACTTCCATCAGAACAACTTTTTCTTAGGGCACCTCCAGGGAAAAATACAAATTAATTATATGACAAGTTCATAAGTAATTAGTACTTTACTTGAGTTTTACATTACTGTATTATTTAATTTTTATACATAAATTTTTATTTAGATTCAAGAACAATGTCGAGAAATATAAAATTTCAGCAATCCAAATGTTATGATCTGGATGGACTTGTTGAATGGGTTGATGGTACCTATGGACCTATTCATTTGTGTAGATTTACTTAAAAATGTAAAGCCCTAAAAATCAACTTCTTTGAATCCTAACGTGCTTATGGATATTAGATCCGACCTGACGAGACAAATACAATGGAACTTGTATATCTAAATCAGAGGTCATTTTAAATTGTTATGAATTTTGGAAGAAAAAAAGCTTAATGTAGGTTAAGTCGTCATTAGCTCCTAATCGCTATAATTACTACTTACAAATTTTAATTAAGAATACAATGGTCATTAAGCTTACTGATTATGGTTAAGAAATATTAATTGTTTTTAAGAATAACTAATCATGACAAATGCTAATTAATCACAATTAACGCTAATGAAGCGTCACTAGGGAAACAATGGGCTCCGTGAACAACAAAACCTTTTCCCACGATTAAGTACGGTCGGCTACATGGAATCTTCACCTCCATTCAGATCTATCTTGGGTCAATCCCGAGCCTATATTCATAAAATTAAGATCCATTCGTATGGTCTCTTTCCAACACTTCTTGGGTCGTCCTCGCCGTCTCTTAGTCGGCTCAACATCCCAACATTCGCATCTCCTAACTGGTGCATCAGCTGATCTATAAGCTTGGAAAAATCATGGACTGCAAAACTATGGTATCGAAGGAAACTATGATTTTGGATGTAACCATACGTGAAAATCATGGATTTTAAACTATGATTTTCAAGGGTTGGGAGCATATAAATACCTATGTACCCCTTTAACTCTCTACAACTTTCATTCCATACACCAACACCACCGGGGTTAGAGTTGAGAGGTTGGGAGAAACGGAGGGAGATAGTGGAGAAGTGCTAGCGAAACACCGTCGAAAAGAAGAGAAAGAAAATAGTATGTACCTCTCCTCAACAACTTCGAGTAGGAAGTAAGTCTATCTTGATCTAGGATTTCAAGTTCTTTCAAGCTCTTTCCCTTTTATACGCTAGAATTAGCGTATAAGGGAGAAATCTAAGCATATCACTGCTTGAATGTGGACGACTATGTTGTCAGTGAGTATGATTCACTCACCCACGACATTAGACTAACTAATTCTTTGTTATATGCTAATAGTCTTGTTATATGATGTAGAAACCTAAGTAAGGCCTACTTGGGTGTGTGCCATTGGACCGTCAAGAAACATACACATCACCCACCCATGATGTGATGTGTATCACTTATGCATCATCTTTTATTTTGATTCTTCTTTATCATATCTCTTTTTTCCCGAATATTATTTTATAAGAGAAAACTCTACATAATTTTTCTTTGGAATATCATTTGATGTAAGTGAAACTCTGGCAAAAGTTTCCTTGAAATATCACCCAATATAAGGAGAAACTCTACCGAATTCTGAGAGATTATATTTTCGAGATCTTTTGTTCTCCTTTGTTTTGTGTGTTCTTCTTGTTTTCTTGGTATTCTAGAAGCGAAATGCATTTTATTCATCTCAGGAGCCGTTAATCATCTTATTTGAACATGAACCAAAATAGGTTGCATCGCTCGTAAAAGTTAACAAGTTAAGTAACAAACTACCACCTCTTTTTTGGATTTTCATATTAAATTAAAGAAATTCCTAGACTTTACATACTTCGTTGCAAAGAATATCAACATGCTTATTTTGCAAATTTAGGATGATTTATTCATGATTTCTACGAAAATATTTGAACCAATTGAATCGATGTGGTGATGCACACATATGCATGTTATGATTCCTACAAGTAAGCTAAGTTAGGTCTTTTGGAGATGTATATTATGTAAAAGCCAATATGAGTATTTGTAAAGGATAGAGAAAGCAAGCTAAAGATTTATACATAAAATTGTATCATATGGAAATAATATGGATTAAATCGTATCCAAGATATAATATGCCCTACATTAAGAATAACTTGGAGTAGATACTACAGTTCGAGCATGCAACATCTAGATTTGTCAAAAGAGATGACAAGCCAAACCTATGTGGTACACGTTTTCCTGGATATGTTGAGAGCGCGTAATAAATTATTTGCAATGTGTGGTACTCGAATGCCATTCGACGATTGACTGACTGAAGAGATAGTCATGTTAGCATTGTATTTAGAGCCGATAATAATGATAATTAATTGTTAGCACGTGGTTTAAACTACCAGATTCTCAAGGACGACGTGCTTCCTTTTTTTGTCAGGCTAAGGGTTTGGAATCCGGAATAATAGAATAAAAAAGAGTTAGGCTAGCATTGGAGGATTGGTCGAGACAGCGTGTGGTGACATAAGCTCATTAGATTAACATAACCTCCATTCTTGAAGTGTCCACGACATAATCCTTGAGAGGTGAGGTAAATCACCAAAACTAATCTCCGACGTGTAATGGAAGGAATATAGTATAATGAGAAAAATGATTTTTTCTAGAATAATAAGTTTTGCTGACTAACCATGTTTTTTTTACTTTTCTCTTTGTTAATTAGCACTGACTAATTGTTATGCTATGATTTTTGGAAATCCAATAGGCATCGATGAGCCATCATCCGAGCTTTAAGGTGCCAACCAACCATCCAATAGTAGTTGTTTCTATTCTAAGGTAGTTAGTAATTCTTTTGTATCCTTTTCTTTCAACGTGAAGTACATGTAAAAGAGTATAGTTGGACAATTTGCTATGTAAGCTTTATTTCGTGAATGGAAAACTGCTAATAAATCTCTAAAGAAATTTTATTGTAGTTTATTTTTGAATGTTAATTATTATTTGGATAAAATTATTGTTGAGTAACCATATCCTGTAAAGGAAATGATCCGGCGATCCAAAATCAGGGTCGTGACAAACACAATCACATAATAGGACATTTATATTTTTAAACATTTTAGGATGAGATGTTAAGATTGACCACCAACTGCATCTCTAGATATCATAAGCACCAGTCAAACACATGCTACTCATTCCGACAAGCGGATAGTCTTCGAACATTCTAGACGTGCGAGTTGTGGTGGTCGTCAAACCATTATATAGACTTGGTATGGAGGAGGCAGCAACTTATCTTCTCATGGTAAGGAGCTAAAGAACACCATGTCACAATTGAAAGATAGTGTATCCTCTCAAGATGAACAGATACGTTAGCATCAGGAAGTGATGAATAAAATGCGAGAAGAAACTGCACAATTCCATTCATCCATGCGACTTCACAACAGTGGCGGTATTGGTGGTTCATCTACACAAGCATAGGCCAGGTACTACAATGACGATAAGGACAATGAAGACGGTGATGCATGAACATTTAGCGTAGTGTTTTTTCTAAACTCTTAGTTTCCCTTTAGCAAAAAAACACAGCATAATTGAACAACTTTGCATTGTAAGCTTCTAGTAGAAACTATCGGGCCTGTTATACATTCTATTATGTTTTATTGTATGTTAAACTGTTAAAATGTATGGATATGTTATATTATTGTGTAGATCAAGCAAAAGGAACTGGCCTGCTACAAAAAAGTACCAACATTATTTTTTTGAAACTAGACCGAACGGGATGACTCGTAGCTGTTCCAGAGGTTACTGGACCCATCCGAAGAGGAAAGGACCCCAACTGGTGTAACGGACTGGACCAGTCAAGACGAGCACGACTGTCCCGCCTGTTCCTAAAGTTGGACAGCATGGATCTAGTGAACCTCAAGGGACAGGTAAGATTGTTCTATCTCTGTGTAGCATCACCCTTGACAGCTTTCCGTGCTCTCTCGAATTCTCCTTGACCTCATCTCTGATCACCCTCCTCCCACTCCAGAACATATGTTGCATTCTTACAAGAATGCGCTGAAATTCTTTATGTGGTCATGGTGATAGTTCTTTCTACTACGGCTTAACACCATTACACGAGCCTACCAGCAACGACAAACTTCTCGCTTGACAACCTCAATGGATTCCCCTTATGCAGCAATGGCTACAACTGTTAACCAGATTTGGACAGCAAAAACCTTTTTAGCCACGGTACTTCGACTTCATGCATCCAAAGCAAAACTTCTGCTGTAGGAATAAAGTACGAAAAGATCGTTACGAGGTTCACCCACAACCGGACTATGTCAACACCATATCACCTAAAAATGGAGAAAAGACAACAGAAGACCACAAATAACTCAGCATCTAACCTTATTTTGGACCTGCTGATATACCACCACTAAAATATCCAGGAAAAAAGCAACCCAAAGAAACGCATGAGAAGTTAAGGACTATATATATAATACTTGAAGATGATGAGTAATGGTGAAGACATGCAGTCCACCATTGACACAACGTGAGAAGCATTACCATCTCTATCTCCATTCTAAACATAAGGGGATTTGCTGTACACAACCCCCAAAAGATCACCCAACCAACATGTACCCGATGAAATCTCAAAGCATAGCTTCCAAGGAAGATGGTAGGAGGGAATGCAACCAACAAGAGGATTTGGTAATTCGATGCCAAGGCAAGAAGCTGTGGATATCGGCTGGCGCACCATCGCACTTGAGCAAACTGCCCACACTCCAGCCAGCTAGGCCTAGGTTCATCAGCCTCAGTCTCCCATGCTCGATCTCGTCCACCCCTCGGTCAGGTACGTTCCAGATGAGGAGCTTCAATAACTGGGCTAACCAGGGTCACATCTACAACAAACCCATTCCTTGCCAGTTGACCAGAGAGTCCTCCTGCCATGGTCTCAAACGAGAAACGAGCTTGCTGAGGAGCAAGTCATGTGGGGACGGGAGGTCGTCTTTGCCCCCCGACGAGTTCGATATTTGCACGAAGCACAGCATAAGCGGTATGGAGCATGTAGCTGCTGTCAAAACCAACAAGAAGGAATCAATGCATCACAAATTCACTGATGATTCTACAGAAGCTGAAGAATCATTCAAATGCAGAGCATTGTGCATGTTCATCCCCGGTAAGTCCAAGGGAAAACCGGTTTCATACGGCCACAAGAAGGCACAAGCACTCGGCGGAGCTTTTTCTAGGACCATCTCGCTCGAGAAGTTCGAGTGTGGTTCGTGGGCATCATCAGCAATCGTGGAGGAAGTGCAGCATGAGAAGGAATACTACGAGTTGCCCGTGGAACTGATAATGGAGGGAGAAAATGACACACAATCACCGGTGAGTGCGGCATTCGTGTTTGAGGACGAGAAGGTGAAGGGGGCAATAAAGAGGCACGATTCAAGGTTGGGGAGGCCTTCAATGCAATCTTCGGAGAGACATGTGAGATTCTCTACTTCCACACAGGATGTGCTGTCTGTCCCTTCTTCCCCTGTAGACATACATGCCAATCTCGAACTGGATTGAGTAGAGGTCATGACAATTTCTGTTAAACCTAAAAATGTTTGTTGGTCATAGCCACATTTGTTCATTATTTGTTTCTTATACTCCATTTCACCATGTACAGCAGTTGACCAGCAATAATTTTACATCTTTTCTTCCCAATTAGGTGTTTGTCATCAGCATCAACTGAAGCTGCTCGGGTAAGATGGCAAATGAGGATGGTTTCGAGCGAGGACTCCCAATGTCGATGAAGCCCCTCCCACTTGGGAGGTATGTATAAGCACGTATACACAAGTCCTCCTTGGGATTCAGAGTTGGTTCGATGGTAAGAAGAACTGTAACACCATTGCACTTCGACCATACGGTCAGTTCGTCTTGAATGAGTGATTTAGCTACTCAACAGAAAGAACCCATGTGTATTAATTATTCTCCCCCCTTACAGATACGCTGATCAATGCATTATCTACCAGCGAGCTCTAAAACAGCCTCAAGAGAAGCGAGCGGTGTCTTACTCATAAAACTGAATTAAACCATTGGTTGACAGTACCTCCTAGCTTGGCACACAAATATACAATTTTAACTACCTACAAAAATAAATATGTGCAGCTAGTGACAATTCATTTACAAACAAACAATTCAGAGCTGCATAAGTGTAAAGAGTTGACCATGACGAGGTATCAAAGAGTTCCGAAGGAAACCATTTTGAGTTTTATCAGAAATTTTCAAGTTGAAAGAGGTACACTGGCATGGTCAAACCTATTTAGAAATAAATAAACAGGTGTACTCAGCTTTTATAACTTAATCCATTTACCCAATGAGGCGAGCTATGTACGAGTACATAGCAACTAAAGTCGAACTCTATAGCTCGATCCTTGTTCAAACCTTACCCTTTTCTCCTTGATAAATAGAGAAGGGCCCGTATAAGAGATGTCATGAAAGACCAAAGAAATGTTGGAAGGAGAATATTGAGAGGATATTGGATTCTGGGATCTAACTCTGTTTGGAAGCAAAAAATCCATGTAGCCAGCAAACTTAAAGTGAGTAAAGGCTAAGTTTTTCTGGTTGTATCATTGTTGGACACGCTCTACAGAATTCATCCCCTTCCCCTTAATTGGTCACCATCAGTGAACACCACAAACTTTCTGAACAGGCAAAACAGACGTGTGACAATACTTGTACAGTTACGTGTGCCTACTTGCAGGCCAACCTAAACTGCTTAAATCCTGAATTCTGCCAGTCACCGTCACCTAGTCCACATGGACAAAGTGGCATTTTCATTTGACGATATACTTATTCATCAAGCTAAACCAAGGACATGTGAGAACAAGTGTTATCGGTGTGACAATACTTGAATATGATGTTACAAAAGTACCGTCAGAATATACATTGCTTTAACAGATTTGCTTGTCGAACTCTTATGGTCCCAACATGTAGCTGAAGGATGCTCAAAAAATAGAGCCAACTCATTTTCATATATCAATGGAGTTTGACTTGATTAGAGATTACATATGGTTATCTCCAAAAGGCAATGGATGTATCTGAGAAGACAAAAATGTGAGAAAAGCCAACCTTTACTTTTCGTCTCTATTTAACAAACCTTGAAGAACTGTTTCGAGTGCTGCATTAGGAATAAAAAGTCCAACAATCCGCCTTTTATCATCGGTTGTTTCCAATCTGACAATGCGGACCCTCTTGTGGCTTTGCCGAGCCTATGGATAAACAACTTAAATTAAACTCAGAACCAAATAAACGAAAGATGCATGAACGACCACGTCAGCATAACCTGAATAGATTTATACAAATTTACAGCAAAATCTAAAAACATAGAGGTCACCCTGAAGGTATAAATATCCAGAGTTTCAGTGATTCTCCATGTTGGGAAAAATGAGAAACGTGTTTTATTCCTTGAGCCTTAGACTCTCTTATATAGGGAAAGACCTATAGGCAAATTACATAAATAGGGAAAAGAAAACAAATAAAAAGATACGGAAATATGAAATTATTCTACACTCCCCCTTAAGATGGAGCATAGATATCTATCATGCTCAGCTTGTATGAACACTTCTGGACGGACCCTCTAAGTAGGGCTTTAGTGAAAAAGTTTGTCGTTTAGTCCCTTGAGCTGACATAGGATGTAGAAATTAATCCCTTCTAGATTATGTCACATATATAGTTACATTCGACCTCAATGTGCTTTGTCCTCGAGTGGAATGCAGAATTATTGGCAATGAATAAGGCCGCATGATTGTCGCATTCCAACGACATGGGAAGAGGAACATTTATAAGTAGATCTGTTAGGACTGTTCGAACCCACATCACTTCTATACATGCTTGTGTCATAGCTCTATGCTCAAATTTAGTACTAGATCTAGCAACAACAGTTTGCTTCTTACTTTTCCATGAGACAAGTGAATCTCCAACAAATATATCAAATCATGATGTGGACTTTCTGTCCTTGGGACACCCTGCATAGTCCGCATCTGCACAAGTGACACGCTTTTTAAATAGCAGCCCTGCACCTGGAGATGATTTAAGATACCTTAATATCATCTGTATAGCATCCATATGTACCTGACGAGATTGTTCCATAAACTAGCTTATCCGAGTGACTGCAAAAGAAATATCGGGTCTGGTAATATTAATATAAAGAAGCTTTCCCATCAGTTCCCTGTATCTTCTCTTGTCAACCTCATCAGTATCATCAACATAGAGCCTCATGCTTGGATCCATGTGTGTAGTCGCAGGTCGACATCCAAGCATACCAGTGTCACTTAACAAGTCAGTAACATTTTCTCTGAGTCATCACAAGCCCTAGTTGATTTCTAGCAAACTCCAACCCCGAAAATTATCTAAGAGCTCCTAGATCCTTGGTAACAAATTCACAACCCATAAATTCTTTCGTCCTCTTAATCCCATAATATCATCTCCTGTAATAAGTATATCACCAACATACACCATAATAGCAGTCATACCTCTGGAGGTTCTCAGTACAAAAAGAGAGTGATCTGCATTCGACCGTTTGAACCCCTGCTTCTCAAACAAATCAGAGAGCTTCTGGAACAAAGCTCTTGCGCTCTCCTTAAGGCCATATATTGCCTTATGAAGTCTACACACCTGTGAACACTCTCCCTCGGCAGCAAACCCTGACGGTTGTTGCATGTAGAGTTCGTCCCGAAGATCACCATACAAAAAAAACATTCTTGACATCAAACTGAAACAAAGGCCAATCTCGAACATATCAACAGATAAAATAATCCGTAAGGTACAATGACGAGCAACTGGTGAGAATGTGTCAAGATAATTCACCTCGTATGTCTGAGTAAAACCACGAGCAACCAGTCAAGCCTTGTACCTATCAATGCTCCCATCGACATTGTGCTTCAATGTAAATACCCATTTGCAACTGAATATAGATGCCCTAGTGGGGGCTGGGACACGACTCCAAGTACCTCTCGACTGAAGGGCAACCATCTTTTCTTCCATATCTAATCATCACGGACTGTTCTTTAAAGCCTCCTGATGATTCCATGGAATGTCTACCACAGACAAAGCAACTGTAAATTTCCTAAAATCTCCACTTAAATGACCAAAGGAGACCATAGATGCAATAGAATATGGTACAAGAGGTAAGTCCAGATCAACAACCTCTACATTTGTCTCCTATAAAGAACCTGCTCAAGTAGACCATCAGACCCATTGTTAGCAACTGTGTATTCGGAACAAACCTCATGCATGCTAGATGATGAGCGGTGACCACGAGCAGAAGTAGGCGAATGGGTATAGTGATGAGGTAATGGTTGGACTGGGACCGTAGGAGGTGGAGGTGGCGGCGATGGTGATGACGGTGACGGAAGAGGTGATGATGGTGGAGGTGAAGGAGGTGATGATGGTCGTGGTGGCATGTATATTTCATAAACAGAGTATAAGGAAGTCAACCGATCACCTACAGGATAAAAGTACACCACATACTCGAAAAAGGTGACATTAGCACTAACATAATACTTCATGCGAGTTGGATCATAACATATGTACCCTTTCTATGCCCTGGAGTACCCGACAAAGACACACTTCACAGATCTAGAAGAGAGCTTATCAATACCTGGAGAAAACTGGAGGACAAAGGCGACCAAGCCAAACATATGAGGAGTAAGTGAGAACAATTCCTTTTCAAGAAAAGCACGAGAGAAAATAATTTTCTCACCCAAGACCGACGAAGGCATGCGATTAATAAGACAACACGTCGTAAGAACATCACCCCAAAAAGAGTGCGGAGCACGACTCTGAATGAGAAGGGTTCTTGTAACATCACGCAAATGACGATGCTTCCTCGTTGCAACACCATTTTGCTGGGAAGTATAGACACATGATGTTTGATGATTAATACCTTGGATTGAAGAATAATTGGAAAGAATATGAGTACAAAATTTCAAGGTATTATCAGTTCTCACAAATTTCACATAAGAAAACACATTTTTCACTTCAGTTAGAAAAGCTTCGATAACATCTCCGGCTTCATATTTATTCTTTAATAAAAAGACCCAGGACAGATGGTAGAAATCATCAACTACAACAAGATAAAACTTGTGTACCTGGTGATCAGGAACACGACTGAGACCCCAAATATCTATATGAAACAACTTAAAAATAGAGCTACTGCTCCGACTCTGATGACTAGGGAAGACGGATCGATGATGCCTTCCCAACTGACATGCCTCACATTGAAAGGATGAGTGAGGAGAGATCTGCGGCAGAACATGACACATTTTCTGGAGCGGGAGGTGGTCAAAGCACAGGTGCCACGTAAAGGGTGAGATAGGTCCAACAGAAAGAGGAAATTCCAGCATACAGAGTTCAAACTAAGTGATAAAGACCATCCTTCTCACGACCACACCCAATCACCTTACCCGTAAGGATGTCCTGAAATACAAGAAAAGATGGGATAAAAATAACTCTACAATATAGATCCTTCGTAATCTGACTAATAGATAACAAATTCATAGAGAAGTCAGGTGCATGCAACACATTTTGTAGATGCATAGAGGTTGTCAAGCTAATCTCCCCATGCCCAGTAATTGGAGAATGAGTCCCATCTGCAAAAACCACAGTTCGTCTTGGATGAATCTGCCAGTATGTTGGAAGTTGACCTCTGTCTCCACACAAGAGATATGTGGCACCAGAGTCCATAATCCATTTTATAACATCAAATCCATTACAACTAGTAAGTGCATAAGTACTACCCGAGGTACTGGAGGAGACAGAAGGCGTTAACCCTAGTCTTCTCAACCAGGTCTTCCTCGATAAGAATGTGTTTCTTACCCGAAGAGAACATCGTGCTCATGAACTGCATCGCCTACGGTTCGTAGTTCGACCCATTCATCTTTACTATAGGCACAAGACCCCTGAAGGTGCCTGTGATGGGGATATCTACCTTGCTGTCCGACATGACAGCTAGAGAAAACTAGTGTTGAAGACTAGACAAGCATATGTCTACACTGACAAAGAGAGATTTGGTTGCATGTGTAGACTCAAGTAAGCAATCTCATCAAGAGAGATGAATCGGCGGCAACACCCCTATAGAGAGGAGTTGACGATGGCACTCCTAGAGAGGAGTCGACGACGACACTCCTAGAGAGAGGAGTCAGCAGTGGAAACTATTGAAAGAGGAGTGCAGCGGTGCCCCAATGAGACTAGGAGGAGTCTGTACTGCTCTTTCTTCCTCTCGGTTTTACGGTATTGGCTCTGTTCCCTCATGTTGACCATATGAGCCGATTGACTGCTTCATGCTACCGGACCCGATATCTATCCTTTCGATCTGTTGACTCCGGTAGCTGACACCCACTTGATTGCATATTCGGGTGTATTTTCACCTTCTGACCGCGTCCTCGTTCTCACAGGGAGACGACGACGAGAGCACGGTAGTCGCTTGTCAGATACCGTCCTGTACTTCACCAGTCTCTTCACCGCTTGTATATATGTGTATTCTGTTCATCCTTTCTCCCGCATGTTATGTGTGCCCTAGATCTATCGCCATATCTTTGTGACTACACTTAGGACGTACCTTGTCCTAAGTGTAGGGGGGTACGCACCGAGTTGTTCTTTCCTTGCACATTTTTCGTCACTCCTTTTGTTGCCTATATTTAGGGATATCTCACCCTAAGTATAGGGGGAGTGATGTGTATATTCTCCACGACCTTTTCATCTATCTGTATATATATATATATATATATCTTTTCTTCTCCTTTTCTTCTTTTCTTCTTTTCCTTTTTCTATCTTCTGTATCTAAATAAAAGGTGTCACCCCTTTGTGTCAGTTTTCTGTACTTAGGACGTACTTTGTCCTAAGTATAGGGGGGTGCACCCCTGATTTGTTAATTCTTTGATCTATTTATTCCCACCCTTGACCCTCCCTGCTTTGTGTACAGTCTGCTATACTTAGGATTATTTGATCCTAAGTATAGGGGGGACGGTCAACTTCTATTTCCTTTGTCTCTTATTCTTATTCTTTAGACTTGTCTATACTCAGTACGAGTTATGTCTTCTATTTTCTTTTCGATCTATGAGGACATAGCTCAAGCTAAGTATAGGGGGTCGTATATACTATGTATATACTTTAGCCATAACTCGTACTTTCGTAATAATATGGCTAATAATTCTTTAAATTCGTTAAAAATCCTTAATAAAAAGATGGGATTATTCCTCAAATTCTTTTTGTATATACTGATTAATAAATCAGGTGAAAATGTTTTTTGCAAAATGTTTGAAAAATAGTTTGAAAAGTATTGTGAACATTTATTGAAAACTATTTTGAAAACGTTTTGTTACATGTTTTTAACCTGTGTAAAGATGTGTGGTTTGTAAAGATTTATTTTCTTTGTGTGAAATAAAATGTTTGAAAAATGATTTGCAAATGGTTTGAAAAATGGTTGCAAAAATATTTTGAAAAATCTATATATACTGTTTTGAAAAACCTTTGCAAAATGATTTTCAAATGTGTGTACATGTTTGTAAAAATGTTTGTAAAAATTATTTTGGACTATAGTTTTCAAAAATTGTTTGAAAAATTTGTGTCAAATAAATTTGAGGAATAGTCACATATAATAATAACTAATATAATATATATATCTTATGAATAAAAATAAAAAAAAAATAATAAATAAACACAATTCTTTAATAAGTGTACATATATGCTTATAAATAAAAACTAAATTGTAAATTCTTAATTCTTGTAAAATAAAGCGGCACGCCCGTGTAAATAGTTGTACATATTTTCTACTGTGAGTGCCAAAATTGTTTTATTTTGCAAAAATTCTTTCTCTGTGTAAAAATCTTTCGAATTCTGTGAAAAATTCCATTATTCTTTGCATATTTGAAATAGCATTTGCATAGCATTCATATTCGTTGATTGAGCTTGATGATTGAACTAGTCCAATAAAGTCGAAGATTGGAGTTTGGTTGGACCTTACTGCACCTAACTGCACTGGAACCTTATGGGAACTAGGTTTAAGGTACTTCAGGTCTATTCAGACTTAATTCTTTGAGAAATCAGGGCTAGGTTCAAGTCACCTCAGTGGACTAACTAGAACTTTTCGAAACACACGTATGACTCTTGTCGGTTGTGACCTAACTTGGACACTTGCACCTTTCACTTGGCTCAACTCAGTTGGAGTGGTGAGGAGGTTGGATTTGCCAGTCTGAGACGCACACGAGTGGAAACATTCGTCCTCGTCTAGGGAGGGAAGTGCACCCCAACCTGGTCCAGTTTCAATGAAGTCGAATGACAGGAGAGTGTGGGTTGCAATAAAGCTTCAAAAGAGGGATAGTCTTCTGGCTCAAGAGGAAAAAGTCCTTATGTAAATGCTGCTGTACATAGTATGTTGAAAAAAAAAAAAGAAAAAAAAGGCCAAAAAAAGTGGACAGGCTTGTAAATAAAAATAAAAGTGCCTGCAAGAGAATGTATATTTGCAAGCTTGAGCATCAAAGTTACACCATGTGAGCCTGCAGCTTGATGACTCGACTACACTGGTCTTGCATCCCCAGGATTGGTAGCTACACTGGCTACTGTCCATTTTTCTTTTCTTCACCCCCTCCTCTTGAGTTGGATGCCACTTGAACTTAGAAGGGAATACCCCGCTCCTTGACGGTAGAGGGCTGGATTGGGGAATCATTGGGTTGTCATTCTGGAGAAGTCAGTCTCCTTTGTCATTTCAGTTGGGGAGAGCCACTATCACTTACACCGTACAAGTCAGCTTCATAGTCATAAGGGTTTGCGTATGATGTAGGCTAGTCCTGACCTGGCTATTGAGGTGATTTGAACCAAGTTCTGTGACTATCGAAGGCTGTTGTGTTTTAAATTTGGTTCCCGACTAGGTTCCACACACATGCTCACACCAAGGTCTAACCTGAGATCCAAACCTTGATTTTGTACAGATGAGTTTAATAATCATGACCAATTCAATTTATTCTTTAAATTCTTTATTTTTACTTTTTCTTTTCTTCTTATTCTTTGTTCTTTTTGTACTTATTGCATAAGTATTTGCTAGGGACTAGCAAAGGCAAGTATAGGGGGGTGATGAATCTCCATTTCAGGTGCCACGTAAAGGGTGAGATAGGTCCAACAGAAAGAGGAAATTCCAGCATACAGAGTTCAAACTAAGTGATAAAGACCATCCTTCTCACGACCACACCCAATCACCTTACCCGTAAGGATGTCCTGAAATACAAGAAAAGATGGGATAAAAATAACTCTACAATATAGATCCTTCGTAATCTGACTAATAGATAACAAATTCATAGAGAAGTCAGGTGCATGCAACACATTTTGTAGATGCATAGAGGTTGTCAAGCTAATCTCCCCATGCCCAGTAATTGGAGAATGAGTCCCATCTGCAAAAACCACAGTTCGTCTTGGATGAATCTGCCAGTATGTTGGAAGTTGACCTCTGTCTCCACACAAGAGATATGTGGCACCAGAGTCCATAATCCATTTTATAACATCAAATCCATTACAACTAGTAAGTGCATAAGTACTACCCGAGGTACTGGAGGAGACAGAAGGCGTTAACCCTAGTCTTCTCAACCAGGTCTTCCTCGATAAGAATGTGTTTCTTACCCGAAGAGAACATCGTGCTCATGAACTGCATCGCCTACGGTTCGTAGTTCGACCCATTCATCTTTACTATAGGCACAAGACCCCTGAAGGTGCCTGTGATGGGGATATCTACCTTGCTGTCCGACATGACAGCTAGAGAAAACTAGTGTTGAAGACTAGACAAGCATATGTCTACACTGACAAAGAGAGATTTGGTTGCATGTGTAGACTCAAGTAAGCAATCTCATCAAGAGAGATGAATCGGCGGCAACACCCCTATAGAGAGGAGTTGACGATGGCACTCCTAGAGAGGAGTCGACGACGACACTCCTAGAGAGAGGAGTCAGCAGTGGAAACTATTGAAAGAGGAGTGCAGCGGTGCCCCAAGCACCGGCGACGGGAGACGAGGAGAAGAGTTGGCGGCGACGGCACCCCCTAGAGGACCGGCAATGACGACGACGGTAGTTCCTCCTGTAGAGAGGTGGCGGCGAGGAAGAGAGGGCGTTGGATTTAAGGTTAGGGTTTGTGGGGGTATGAGAGCTCCGGTCTAGGACTGCCCCTCTGATACCATGTTGGGAAAAATGAGAAACTTGTTTTATTCCTCGAGCCCTAGGATCTCTTATATAAGGAGAGAAATATGGACAAATTACATAAAGTAGACATAGGGAAAAGAAAACAGATAACAAGATATAAAAATACGAAATACTCCTACACTTCATATAGCTAAACCTAGTAGCCTATAAAAAAATTGTATTGTTGTGAATTTCCATAGAACTTTTTACACCTCTAGTCTTAGAAGTTTGTTGATGTCCTCTCTAGCAACAAAAGTTGTACTAAAATTCATCCAGATCCAAGCTTTGATGGTTTTTTTAACTGGATACTCAATGGCTAGTAGTGGAAGCAAAATGGACAGACACTTATCTTTTTATAGTTCCGGGTATGAATACACATTGAGTTACTCACAGATAAAAAGTGTACTCATATTAGGTTTTAATAAAATGATGGATAAGGGGATAAAGGTATGCATGTATTTCTCCAATTCTACCAAAAGGGTTCCCGTTATATACTATATACTGAAAAAGATCAGATGCGGATATTATGCTGATATTTCTCACGTCACGTTATATGTATGTTCAAGATGAGTTCAGCATTAGTTAAATATATAGAGGAAAGGGATCCTACTCCATGGAGTAGGTAACTTACCTACTCCATTTTCATTTTCTCCACTTTTTTTTTGAAAAATGCTTTCATAGATTTTCATAACTATATCCCTCTAATACGTCATTCGAATTTCGTCAGAAACATAGACTCCTACGGCCTCCATCCAGAACAGGTAAAATACAACAAATCTGTGACTTAAAAAATGGTTGTCTAGATGGAGGACGTAAGAGTCTCTGTTTCTTACGAAATTTGAA
This sequence comes from Ottelia alismoides, assembly GCA_037367405.1. Lineage (NCBI taxonomy): Eukaryota > Viridiplantae > Streptophyta > Magnoliopsida > Alismatales > Hydrocharitaceae > Ottelia > Ottelia alismoides. The sequence goes on along the minus strand of JAZKJV010004661.1, from coordinate 470,946 downwards.
TGACATATTAGAGGGATATGGTTATGAAAATCCATGGAAGCATTTTTCAAACAATTAAAAAAATATGGCAAAAAAATGAAAATGGAGTAGTGATGAATCTCCATTTCATCACCTTTATTCTATCATTTTGGCCTTAAAAACCCCAGCAAATGCATGTAAATAGCATTAATTTGTATAAAATAGCATTCATTATTTATTGTATTTACTATACATAGAATAAGGTTTTTAATGCCAAAATTATAGAATAAAGGGAAGAAAAGAAAAAGGAATAAAATATTGCAAATATTTTATGACCCTAACCCCGAGACCAAGGCCAGCATGGAATTGGTCGACAAGGAATAAAGTAGGGGGAGATAAGGGCCAATTATACAATAAACATCTCATTTAGTCATTCATTCATTTATGCATTTTTGACACCTATTTTGTACATAATTATTTATTCATCAAATAAAGAAACTTCGTACATAAAAGTTGCAGATAATAATGTAAATAAAAATACAAAATTGAGTTTGTGTAAAAATAATACTCACTGTACATTTTATACACAAAATAAAAAGCAAAAATCTCAACTTCACAGACCCATATCTTGCAATTAAAAACTCCAAATCAACCAAACTCACCTTTAATTGTATATAGCATTTCCCAAACTATTTTATAAAATTAGTGTCATAATTTTTAGAGCCCATCTGTGAAAGTTAGGTTTTTGGCCCTTCTTGTACATAATACCTGATCAAAATATTCATTTTATTCAATATTCATTATTTTTATAAATTCATATTTTTAGAATATTGTAAATAATGTATATAATACTGGTACATATCAAAACTCAAAGAAAACCAAAAAGAAATTGAGAAATAAAATAAGTCTATGTATTACATAGGCAAAATACCTATGGGAAGAATGTATATAAATAAAAGGAAATTTAATTCTTTTATTCTTTTATTCATCCATATTTTTATAATAATGTACATATTATATACTAGTATTAAAAATACAAATCCGAAATAAAAACACATAAAATTCACTAAATAAAATAAATGAATATAATATATAGGTAAAATACCTATAAGTATACTCACATATACATATACAAATTTATTTAAAAAATGAAAATAAACTCTTAAAAATGAAACAAAAATACCTATTTATTCACAAAAATAAATTATAAATTTATAAAATAAGCTAATAAAATAATAAAAGAAAATAAACAAATTAAAAATAAATTACATGAAAATACATGTAAATACATACATATACATATTATCCAAATAAAACTACAACGAAACACCTCGAAAAATTCAATAAAAATCATAAATAAATACTAGACGAAATAATACACATTTTTTATTTTATACGAAAAAATTAATAAAATCATTTAGGGGGTTAAATAAATCAATCTTCCTTCAGATTTGCTATTTTGTCTCGTAGCGGCTGACGTGGCCCAATAAGGCTCCGGCCTTCGTTGACCTCAGTCAACTCAGCCTCCTGCCGCCCGACCTGACGCATCCCGTCTCCTCGCCCGTCTTTTCCCTTTTTTCCCGGGCCATCCATCCGTCAATCGAAGACGCTTCCTTCACAAGAAACATGCCCTAATCATCACTGAGGCCCGCCGATTAATCAGATCAATCTGATACTCATTGGTTTAATCAATAATCGCCGGTCAATAAGGCCACTCGTCAATGTCTATAAATAAAAAGCTCCGCCTTCCTCCTCGAATTTGGCCACTTTTTATCCAATCTCAAGCCTTGACTCTAGCCCTAGGACATTCCTCGTGACAGGGGGAGTGAGCTGGTGCCTCGAATCGGCCGGAGAGAGGAGGATTTTGTCGCGGCGGAGCTCCGGCGTCCGCCCTGCTCCCTGGAGGCCCCCAGGTATAAGAGCTGCCTTTTCTATGCATTTTTAGTTAGACTTAGATGTCAGCTTTTCATTCCAGTCATTAGATTAGGTTTTAATTCATATCTGTAGTTTAAAAATCAAAATTCGAAGTTCGCCGGAGCTCCGCTCCGGCGACTTCTCCACTCTTGTTTCGACCGTATCCGACCGTTCCAAGCATCTCATCTCGTTCCTCGACGCCTTCCTCATCCATTCCGCATAGTTGTCCAACCCAGGACCCTAGGTCCTGGCGAATCGGGGTTCCTCCTCCGCCGTTCGTCGGAACCCCTCCGCCCACCTCATTTCTGCTTTGCAGCTTCAAAACCCCGGGTCGAGGAGCAAGCTCTCTCGCCCGCGGTTCTTCCTGTGCAGGAACTTCGAAGAACCGAGCCCAACTGGACTCGCATTCAACCAGGAAGAGGTTCCTGGGGGCTCCTTTCTTCTCCGACCTCGCTCCATCGACTCGGACCCCCAGGAGCCATGAGACCACCGTCAGACTATGCGGAAGCCTCCCAGCTGCGATCAGAGAGCTTCAGATGCGCGGGAGGTGCCCGGAGGAGCCCGAGCTCCCCGATCGAAGCTCGTCGGGGGCGAGCTTCTTCCCAGTTCTTCCAGGTGCCTTCCGCACCGTTGGATCGAGAGGGGCGGCCCAGATTGAACGCCAACCGTCCGATGAAGATGCACCACCACCGTCAGATCAGCCAGGAGGGTCTAATCCTGGCCCTTCATCGCCGAACCGATACCCGCCGTCCGATGGATGCCACGTGGATAAGTGGCGCCTCCAGCGCCGCAGGATGAAGCGCTTGGTTTAGGGGTAAATTTCACATCCAACCCCTTCGCTTTTTGTATTTATTATTTAATGCCAAGAATAAAGGTTACCGTTGTAAATAAAATGTGTATTTTGCATACGGACCCCCAATGTTTTAATATTTGCACTTTAGTCCCTCCGCACCTCACGTGCGACAACCACGTGAGGCGCGTGAAGTTTTGCAGCTAAGCCCCTCCGGGTCCCTGTAATGGTTAAATGGCTCTGAAAATAAAAGTTAAAGAGCATTTTTGTTGTGATTTTTGCATGGATGCCCCTGTGAACTATTTTATTTGCAAAAATACCCCTGCCAGGCCATTTAATTTTTGAAGGCTTTGTCTATTTATTTTGTGCTTCATATTAAATCAAAAAAAATCTTGGAAAAATAGACTTAAGCTACTGATTGGCTGTATTTGCACGCTATATTTTTAGTTTCTCATTTTGGTGCATTTTTGCATTTATTAAAAATCAAAAACATGCCTTTTATTCACTGTCTAGATTATAAAATTCCAAAAAAATATCAAAACCTTCCTAAAAATTCCAAAAAATTACCTATGGTGTATTTCGTCCTATGCTAGTGTCAGTCCAAAAATCCCTAAAAATTGGAAAAAGAAAATTGAAAAAAAAATCAAAAAGCCCCAAAATTCCAACAAAAATCAGAGAAATGATTTAAAAACCCCAAAAAGATGTATTTCTCTTTTATAATTACCTATATATTATTATTAATATATTCAAATTAATTTGGGTAATTTTTGAAAGTATTTTATATTTTTAAAACCCAAATTTCATTCGGCCTATTTAGTTAGTCCCATATTAAGGACATTTTTGAAATTAAAACACATAAAAATTACAAAAATCCCAGGAAAATAACATAAAAATTAGAAACATATTAAAAATCATAAAAAAATACATCTATATATGTTTTAAGCATGTATGTATGTATATATTCTATTACTCTTTCCCCTCTCTCTTTATATATATATCTCTCTCTATATATATATTTATATCTTTACTAAATAAATAAATATATAATTATAAAATATAAAAAAATACATATATATATAAAAAGAAGATAATATAAAAGATAAAAACAAAATAAAAATTATAAAAACAAAAAAAAACTATAAAAACCCAAAACCCACTAAAACAATAATTGGACATGATCATTGGATTGGATAATTACATCACACATACATTCCCTTCGCCTCCCAGTGTTCGACCTCTACTTGTGCTTACACCTATACACATTTTACATGTAGAGTTATAATAAATTTTAACTCCACATTTTTGGATATTCATTGCATATATTATTGTGGGTTAATTGTTGATCGATTCGGGATTCTGTCTGAGGTCAACTCAGCGACTGTCTCTCCGCCTTGTGGAAAGATACGATCTCAGCAGAATCCCGGTCATCAAGTAGGTAAGTTACCTACTCCATGGAGTAGGATCCCTTTTCTTATATATATAGGGAAAAGGGAAGCTACACCGGGGGGTGCAGCAAGGTTTTAAAAAACGTGAGGCGTATCGAGGCGTTTTCCTAGTATTGCATCGAGGCGTAAGCCTCGAGGCGTAAGCCTCGAGGCGTATCGAGGCGTAAGCCTCACTCGTGAAAGAAAATTTTTCATAAAATATAATAATTAGTCATACTTACAATTTTCAAGTTCTAGAAATTAAATAGTTATGATTAAATACATAACTCCATGATATTTCGAGGCTAACATCACGGTTTAAACATCCAAGTTGTTATATAACTCTCTTTTTTTAAACTCGAAATCTGTAAGGAGTCAAGTAAATATGGATATGTACGCGCAATAATGGGTAACTCTCTTCAAAATTTGAAGTTTTGAATAAAATTTAACTAAAGGGACTAGATATAACATAACATTTTCAAAATTAGGTGAGATATGTGTCATTCAATTGAGAAGGATAAGAGAGTAAGCAGTGAATAAGTGATCACTTTTTACTTTACCATAATGATTGGGAGATAAAATACTTGAATATTGCATGTTATGATCATCCTTATTCATGCATGCTTTGATGTGTATTAATTTAGTCACGATTGAATAGAAGAAAAGATGAGACATGTTTACAAAAACATACTATTTAAAATTTAGGCCAAAGTAGAGGACTTGAATCCAAACATTTTAATAAAGAAAGTATTCATGCTTGATTCATACAAAAGAGTAGAGGATTAGATTTAAGTACTCAAGACTTAATTTTTTTGTTCATGTTGATTTATAAAAAAAAATAAATAACAAAGTAAAAATAAGCTTATATGTTAATAAATTTTTAAAAAAATGCATTTCGGTGAATCATGAGCTTGAAGACTTGAAAATACTTGTCTATGAAATATGAAAAGCTCACAATCAAAAAGGAAAAGAAAAAAAATTGCATAAAAAATAAAAAAAACAGCCCATACATGAGGCAATGCCTCATAAGCCTCGAGGCGCACGCCTCACTGGGGCTGAATGAGGCTATAGCCTCGAGGCATTTTTCCTTGTAAAACGCCTCGAGGCGTACGCCTCAGCGCCTCGAGGCGTACGCCTCAGCGCCTCGAGGCGTACGCCTCAGCGCCTCGAGGCACGTTTTTAAAAACAATGGGTGCAACCAACTAGCTACACCCGCCCATTTTTCTTATTGGTTTTTATTTTTTATTCAAGGAAACCTATGGGGATTTACTTAGTTTATTGAGTGGAATATGTATTTCAAATTTCATGCAAAACAAACATTCCTAACATGCCCTAGTTAAGGTTAATTTTAGCAATTCTGAGATCGTTAAAATATGATAGCCTTGATGGAGATGATAGAAGTGTAGAATTTAGTTGAATTTGGCATGAGGACAATGTGATATATAGTGATTTAAATCCCCCTATGTTTCATTTCAAAAACAAAAAAATCAATGAAAAAAATAGTCGGATGCAGTCAGTTGACTACACCCCCGGGTGTAGCTTCCCCATCCCCATATATATATACATATACATACAGAAGAGTGATCCTATGAGAGCAAAAAGTTGTGAGAGCATGAGAGGGATGATTCTGGACCACATGATTCACCGAGGAGAGAGAAGACCAGGAGAGAGAAAACAGAATCATGTGGTCCAGAATCATTCCTCTCATTCTCTCACAACTTTTTGCTCTCATAGGATCACTCCCCTATACATACATACATACATACATTCCTGTCAGAGTCATTGCAACTAGAAAATGAGTCTCCTCGTCGGGGAATTGGGTCGCTCCCATCTGGCACAGAGAATGGTGCACGCTCTAGTGTACATATTATACCACATGAAAACCCTTGCCAATATAGTATAGGGAATGGTCCTCTACTCTGGAGTCTTATGGCTCACATGAAAACTCTGGCTGATAAAACAAGAAAGGATGGGGACCACTACAAAATGGATCTTCTCTGGGATTCATTTATCCTCCTACAACTCAATAGACGCACAACCAAATACTCTAACAATAAGCAGAGCCAACCAACACATGGAACAACCTTGTTACAGTCACTGGCAGGATGTTCTTCAGATTCTACGATATTTAAAAGAATCATCAGGATGTGGCCTCTTTATAGGGCAAATGGGTACACCGATATTATTGCATATGCCGATGCTGATTATGCAAGTTCACCAGAGGATCGACGCTCCACAACAGGTTATGTCATGATGGTTGGAGGAGATCTTGTTACTCGGAGAAGCAAGAAGCAGACGGTTGTATTGAGATCTAGTGCTGAAGCAGAATAATGGGCGATGGCTCAAGCTACTTGTGAGATCACGTGGCTATTAACATTTCTACAAGAACTTCGTATTGTTGTCTATGAGAAAATAGGAAGCGGAAGCGAAAACATGGATAAAAGATAAAGAACATATGAAGAATGCGGGATTTACGTGGAACCCTACTCCGTGAGGAGCGGGATGAAACCACGGGAGAAGCCCTCAAAGGGGCATGTTATGCATTGCACTTTCTCAATGGATATAGGAGGTCTGGGGCTCCTTATATAGCCTCTCCAGAGCCTCCAAGTCCCACCACTACACAATGTGGGACTAAACAACTAGATGGGGTAAATGGATCTTCTCCAGGATCCATTACCCTGCTACAACTCAATAGGCGCACATAACAAATACTCCAACACTCCCCCTCAAGCTGGAGCATGCAATGCTCAGCTTGGACAAGCAGAAAAAAACTCAACCCACGCTACATGACACTACGGACAATATCAACCCAACCCGCACAACTGCTGCTGTCGAGGATGTTGCTTCTCATGCTGTGTAGGTGAGGAGGACGAACGGGCTGGAGTGTGAGTCTGTTGAATCTCCTCGTCGGAGAGCATATGCTCTGAATTACGCCAGTCAGAGTCACTGCAACTGAAAATGAGTCTCCTCATCGAAGTACTCTGGCTCTCCACAACATGTGGACAACTGCTTCATCTCTGAAAAAGGGCCTAACTGAAAAAGAGACGTGGTTGTGCAATCCTTGTCGGAGTCCACGGTCGCTGGAGAATGGAGTTTGAAAGAAGTCTCCTCTTCGGAGAACTGGCTCTCCCATCTGGCTCAGAGAATGGTGCACTGCTCTGGTGTACCTATGATACCACATGAAAACCCTTGCCAACATGGCATAGGGAATGGTCCTATTATACTCTGGAGTCCCTATGGCTCACATGAAAACTCTGGCCTACAAAACAAGAAAGGATGGGGACCTCTGAACTGAAGGCATACATGTGCTCATCTGAAAATGACTGCATACATGTGTGTGTCTGAAAATGAGTCTCTCTATGGAGAACTCAAAAATGGGGCTCTCGTCATGGAGTTCCTCGAACTTGGACTCTGACCAATTTGAATGTCGAGTCTGAAATCTGAACTGTCTTTGTAGAGTCTGAAAATCTGGATGGTCTGACGAATCTCTGAATCTGGAAGAAGACATGTGTCTCTGCATATATACTCCTCCTTTCTCCCATACTAGTCGGAAAACATGGACGTCGACAAGTTGGGAGAAGACAAAATAATGGGGATAAAGAAAACATCAAATAGCCAACTTCATTTTTTTTGGCTTTTCAAACATCATCATTTTTTTATTTTTTTCGAAACACATTTTTTTTATAAGCCTTTGAGAAAGAAACCACTTCCAACTTGGTGCAGATTCCACATCCACGGAACCAAAAGCGTTTCATCATTTTTTTTTGCAATTTGCGTACGGCTTTTTCCTTTGTACGCGCCCTTTTTTTGAAAATATTTTCTTCCCTTTTTTTAATTTCTCTCGGCTCATGATGAGCCTTAACAAAATAACCCCCAAATTTTTTTATAGCCGCAGGGCCCCTTTTTTTTTACTCACGGCTAACTGGGCCCTCCTTGTTTCTTCTTTCTCCCCATTTACAAAAACACGGCCCACTTGGACCGAATGCACGAACCTCCCTTGGGATTTTTACGTTAGGGTTTCCTCTTGGAAACCCTAACTCTCGAATGCTGTCGCTGGTGTTCTCGGCCTGCATGTGTGCGCAGAGCAGATGGGGCTGTAGACAGAGCAACGCGATATGCGACGGGAGGAGAGCTCCGCCTGAAGGGATTTACCGCCGCAAGGAGGGGAGGAGCTACTGCGACCAGCCGCCACTTGGATCTATTGGAGCGGCTTCGCCTGGAGCCCCACGGAGAGAGGGATCGCGCATGGAGAGAAGATCGCGCGGCTGAACGTACGTGGAGGGAGGCGCGAGGGTATCAACCTGCGCCTGAGAGCCATATGCGACTAGGGCGTCTGGAGGATGCACCGCGATGGCTTGATGCGGCCTGGATCTGAAGAGGGGCCTCCACCGCAGGGGTTTCGCCTGGGAGCATAGAGCAACCGCGCCGCTCGAGAAGGTCTGTCTGGGACGAGGACTCGAGAGATTAGGGTTTCAAAACCTAATCTTCCAATAGATGTGGCCAGGGAACACTGGAGGTTGCTTGGCGGTGCCGCCAAAGGCTGAAGAAGCGACTAGGGTTCATGGGAACCCTTGCAAAGAGATCACATATCTTCCAATAGACGCCTTCAACAGAAACTAGCAAGAGATGTGGCTAGGGCTTCGATGAATCAAAATCAAAACTTGAATCGGCCAGAAGTAGAAGTGCGTTGCAGAGAAAAAAAAACTAGATCTTCGTCTCTGGAAATGAACGTGGACAGGAGCATGTTCCGGGAATCGAGCATAGCTATGTTGAACAGAGACGAGGATCAATTAGGGTTTCTACGGAACCCTATGATCTTCTCAAACCGATGAACAGATCTTTAACATAAACATAATCTTCAAGAACATAAATCCAGAACTCGAATCTCGAATAAAAAAATAAAGAACACAAAATCCTCGAGAATCGAACCCGCTCTGATACCATGTTAGAAAATAGGAAGTGGAAGTAAAAACATAGATAAAAGATAAAGAACATATGAAGAATGCGGGATTTACGTGGAACCCTACTCCGTGAGGAGCGGGATGAAACCACGGAAGAAGCCCTTAAAGGGGCATGTTATGCATTGCACTTTCTCAATGGATACAAGAGCTCTGGGGCTCCATATATAGCCTCTCCAGAGCTTCCAAGTCCCACCACTGCACAATGTGGGACTAAACAACTAGATGTGGTAAATGGATCTTCTCCAGGATCCATTTACCCTGCTACAACTCAATAGGCGCACATAACAAATACTCCAACATTGTCAATATTCCTATTCCACTATACTGCGACAACAAATCTGTCACTTATATTGCCACGAATCCTGTGTTTCATGAACGAACCAAGCATATAGAAGTTGACTATCATTTCATTCGTGATGTTATCAAAACTGGAAGAATCATTACTCCTCACATCATCACTGAGATCCAGCTTGCAGATATATTTACGAAGGCACTACCCAAGAAGCGACTCTCCTGGATTGTCTCCAAGATGGGCATGATTAATAAATATTCTCCAACTTGAGGGGGAGTGTTAGAGAATATTCTATCTACTGGAGAATATTCTATGAGTATATTCTTGTTAGGAGAATATTCTATGTATATTCTTGTAAACCCGAAAGGGGTATGTATTTTATCCTTTGAGCTCTCTAGGGTTTTGTCCTATATAAGGATCCCTCAACCTTGAAACTACCACATTGCAGACTGAATTTGTTTGCCGAAGATTCAATGCCCTAGAACACGTTGGTTTCCAATGTCCTTCCTTGCCATAACTAAAACACCATGGTGGAAGCATGCACAAAGCAAACCCATGTCCATAGATCCCATGCATGAAGCATCGCTAGCCTCATTTTTGATGAGAAACGAACGATCGATCCTCTTCTTCCCGCTCTCCCACATGTTTGGTGTCTCTCTAGCACCTCTCCACCACATTTTTGGTGGCCTTCCTCCACTTCTTCATCCTCCTTACACCTCCCACCACAGGCGTTCTCTCCACCATCGAGAACTCCCCATTCTCCACCCATTACCAGAGTCCTAGACCAACAAGTTGTGTAGGCTAGTGATCTATGTTAACGAATCGAGTCTAGGCACAAAACGTAACAAGTTACGAGTAACGAGGCGCAGATAAGAATGAAACATTATCACCAACATTGAGGTAGTGGTCAATGATGACACGTGAGGGCATGAGTCATTACAACGATGTAGCTCAAAGGTAGATGTTTGCGGTCTCCTTCTGCCAAGGATAATGGTGGTGGTATTCAACAATGAGGTTGGGTGTAGTCTCCCCAAACCTTCCCAGATCTCATCAAGCATAATGATAGCCACATTATAATAGCACTGATTGTGTGAGATTCTCACGGTCGTCAAAGCAGATGCAAGGCAATAAGGAAACTCTTAAGGAGAGATGGTGTGAGCTTCTCGCAATCATCGAGATGGATATACGGCAACAGGGAAACCCTCAAGGAGTGATGGTATGTGGAGGTTCATCGCCTCGAGATGAAGAAGCAACAGTTGATGTCAGGACCTATTGCCAAATGCTTAGGGAAGAAGACGGTTTGGTGTTAGCGTATGCGAATTTGAAGAGGACTAGGTTAGACCTTGATCCATTGTTGGCGCACATCTGGACATAAACCTAACACCAACCATGCATTCCTGGGTTGAGATTGCTTGTATTGATCCTACAATTTCTTTGGTATAATATTTTTTAACCATGTTCAAATAAACTTATTAACATAAAAAACATTTATAATCATTAAAAAGAGTCAATATAACGCAATCAATGTCACATCACATCACAATTATCATTCCAACCCACTCAAGCCTCTAAACAGCTACAATTCAAAGGAGGATACCCCGACCCAGCCCAACCAAGTAACCAAACATGCCCGTATGTCTGAGGGTGATATGATCTACTTAAAGAAAGTTGTTTACTCAGTGCTTTCATAAAATTAACTCAATAATGTGAGGTAAATCGTGAATCTCAGTGAGAAACTACCTTCTTTGGAATACCATGAATATGATTCACATGTGTAATATATAATTGAGCAAGTTGATCTACAACAACAGTTAAGCTTATTGCAATAAAATGTGCTACCTTGGTCAGTCGATCTATTATTACCCAAATATTGTCTTTACCACATGTGATTGGTGGTAAACCGACGATGAAGTCCATGAAAATGCTTTCCGAACTCCATTCATGATGCAACGTGGAACCAACGGATCTGGGGCTGTAGTATGTTCCAAGGGTTGGGCTGTTCGCCGATGAAAGCGGTACGAGGGTGAAGAACGTCGTAGTTCGGTCCATATCCGGTGTGGGCCTTAGAGCATTGAGAGGACCTTTCCCTAGTACGAGAGGACCGGGAAGGACGCACCTCTGGTGTACCAGTTATCGTGCCCACGGTCAAGGCCAAGTGCGGAGCGGATAACTGCTGCCCAATATTTATCTAATTTTATTGGTCAAATTTATTTACGTTTATTTAAATTTTCGAGTCTTTAATTAAATAAATGAGATCGCATGTGATCTCAATATATCAGTTAGAGATTTTTGAATCTCAAATTAGGTAGTTAGTCGGTTAATTAGTTAGAGTCATTTTAGGATAGTTGGTTGTCAATTTAAAATTTGTTTTCCATTTTTTGTAATCCCATCCCTCCTATATAAAGGGATGGTAGTCCATTGTTTTTAAATAGTTCAGTATGTTACAAAATTGAGATTTTATCTCTCTCCTTCTCTCGTCTCTCTCTCCCCATGTGGTCTTCACGTTTCTCTCCCAAACCCCTCGTGTTCCCGACGAGCTTCTTCTCTCAACCCATCCATTCTCTTCTCAATCCCTCCATTTTCTTCTCCACCAAAATCCACCGTCAAATCTTTTATTTTTCGCCGTCGCCGAAAAGCAATCCGCATCAATTGGTAGCAGAGCATGGCCTACAGATCGTCCTCACGATCTGACGATCCGTACCGACATGCGCGCTGACACGCGACGAAACACCATTATTCGTCGGAACGACAACGGTGAGCCACCGACGCCCACAACGAGAAGATGAGGAGCAAGCTACTAGAGATCCAAGCCAACTTCGAGTCCATGTTTCGAGATCTTAGGGCTGACTTCGAGTACCTACGCGCCAAATCGAAGGCCCCAACCACCGAAGCCGTTATCCCAGGTTTTGGCGACAAAAACCTCGCTGTGGAGGAGGATTCGTCCGATGTCCAGCACCTCCCAGATCTGATTCCGCCACCGGAATCGATCCCATCAGCCCCTCCGACCGTCCCGGCACAACCCCACCAAGGTTCAGAAAGTCGGTATGCGGTATTCGTTCGGTCAGGCGGTCTGAAGCGAGTAAGCGGGCAGGCGGAAGTATATGCGGAAGTATATGCGGACTATGCGGTTTCTATTATTTAAATTAAAAATAATTAACAATATAACAATAAATTCAAATACTAGATAATTTATATTTAAAATAAATAAAATGTAAGTATTTTAATGTGAAGATTTTCAACCCAAGGTCGAAAGCATTTCCAAAGTTGTCTATTTTGATTTAAAAGTGGATCATAAGATTCACAACAAAATATCTATGAATGACAGCTCAAAAAAGGTTCATAACAGCTCAAAAGAGGTTCATAGTTCATACAAAAATAATCAAACTCCTAATCTAAATCGTCAAAAACAACAGGAGGAATTTCATCATCGCTGTCAGTGTCTGAATCCGTGATAAAATCTTCTTCCTCCGCCACACTCGGTAATGCATCCATGTTCCTTTGGCTCCTCCTATGCTGCACCAATTCATCTGCTCCACTTGCCTCGGCCACCAAGCTCCAAGTTAGTCCTGAGCCTTGGAACACCTCTTCTTCACCTTCCTCTGGTCCGATCCACTCGTCCACATGTGCCCTATCCTTGGAAATAAATGGGTCTCTTCCTTGTTGCGACTGTCGCTCTTTCAGCTTTGAGTTGAATTTCACAAAAACCAAGTCATTCAATCTCTTGGTTTCAAGTTTATTCCTCTTTTTAGTGTGGATATGCAACGAAAGTATTTACTCAAAATGTCAGTCACTCAATTTTGGTAATCAATAATCATAAATCACAAATGTGGGTGTACCGCTGCGAAAGAGCTCCAATTCCTCTCACATCCAGAAGAAGAGGATGTTAGCTTTAATATCTTCAACGCCATTGCCTTCATGTATGGTGTCTCACCACCATATAACGACCACCAATTAGCTACAAGAAAACTAAGGAAGTCAACTTCTTAGTCCTTACATTCTTAAAATATGTATATAATGTAACTACCTGGATCGAACGCATCCTCGACGGATCTCTGCTTGATTGCTAATGGTTTTCCGAATGGACCATCTCCATTTTTATACAGAACCATTTCTTTTGTTGTGATGACATCTTGAACATCCAAATCAGGGTAAAATATCTCCAAGCAGTACAAAAAACCATCTATGACAAAGCTATCTTCTGAGATGGCTTTATCATCCCTGTAAAAATAATAGGGGTTGAGATATTAAGCTGCAAGGTGAAGAGAACTATCTAATATCCCTTTTGACTTGGAATCAATGGCATCTATGTAGGGCTTATATGAATGCTCATTGTCTCTAAAAAGACTCTTTATCTCCTTCTTCGCATCTTCAAGCCCTCCATAAACAAAGCTCAATGATGGTCTCCGATCCCCATCAACAATACGCAAGAGACGGACGAGTGGGGAAAAGACCTTCAAGGTCAAGGAAACTTGGCTCCAAAAAGATGTACTAAGAACAATTGATCCAACCATTTCACCTTTCCTTGTCTTGGACCACTTGCATTGTCTCCATTCATCAGAAGAAAACATCAATCTCAGCTTTTCTTTCTTTTCGAAGACACTTTGTAGCGTGAGAAAACACGTGGCAAATCTTGTTTGCCCTGGTCTGACTATCTCTCCCTTTTGAGTAAAATGCCGCATCAAGCTGAGTGTCTTTGCATGGCTATAGATGAAAATAGTGAGTGTTCTGGCCTTTGCTACGCAATTTTTAACCTTCGGCTCTTTGCCAAATTCTTCAAGTATGAGATCTATGCAGTGAGCAGCGCAAGATGACCAAAATATCTTTGGATATTTGGTCTTGAGGAGCCTCCCAGCTGCCATGTTAGCAGATGCATTATCAGTCACGACTTGCAAAACATTATCTACGCCAACTTCCTTGATGCAATCCTCCACCAAAGAAGATATATATTCAGCGGTATGTGCATCAGCTGATGCGTCCACGGACTTCAGAAAACATGTGCCCAAGCTACTGTTAACGCACAAATTCATGATGCTTCTTCCCCTCATGTCGGTCCATGCATCTGTCATGATGGAACATCCACTTTTTTTCCATGCATCCTTGTGACTTTTCAAAAATTCTTTTGTTTCTTCCACTTCATCTTTTAACAAAGGCTCTGCAATTTCATAATAAGATGGGGACTTGTACCCACTTCCGTATTGGCCAATTGCTTCACACATGCGTATGAAGGAGCTCTTTGTCGCCACGTTGAAAGGAATATCACAGTCATAGAAGAATTTGGCCACATATTTGTTGACACGTGCGCGTTCTTCCTTTGCTAGTGTTTCCTTTATAATAGTTTGGCGCATTGGCATTGCGCCCAATGATGCAATATCATCATCAGATGATCGTGGTCTTTTTCCAAGACATGTTCCGTCACAAGGTGTTGTGGAAGAGCCTGTAGCTCTAATCGCCACCTCCTCTCTCATTTCTTTCAAAGTGACAGCTTTCTCGTTTTTCTTCTTCACGATTCCCTCAATGTAATCACGTATCTCCTTCTTCACTTCATCGTTAGCCTTTGGACATGCTTTGCAATTCCCCTTGATGTGTCCAAGGTGTTGTTTCATTCGATTAATTCCTCCTTTCAAGACCTTGCCACACAAGCGACATGTCACAGAATTCAGATCGGTATTCTCCATGAGATAAGCATATTTCCATCCCGGATCGGTAGACCCAGGTGGAGTAAAAAGCACATGTTCCTCAACATGTGTTGGTTCCGAATCCATGATAACCTAAACACATGAAAAATATTAAAAAACCTATACAAAATAAAAGTTTTTATTAAGATTTTGGATATTTGAGAAAATCTACTAAACAAAGTTGGCTTTAGGATAATGCATAACAACAGAAAATGTTGGCATCACAACAGAAATGCATAACAATAGAAAATCTACTAAATGCATAACAACAGAAAATGTTGGTTGCATTTTTATAAACTCACAAAGAATATGTATTTATTGGCATCGAGTAGTTTGGAAGAACCTTATGGTCAATTTGGTTTCTATGGTCAATTTGGTAAACTATGAAGTGTTGAATTTTTTAAAAAAAAAAGATAAAATGCCCCACCAAAGCCAATAATTCAGATTCACTGTGTGCCTTCAACATCAGACAAAATTGGTTCGCATTGCGATTAGTATCAGAGAATTAGATAATCAATCTACATCAGTAGGAGGATGGTGTATATTTTGCTAGATCTCGATTTCCAGGATGGAACGCACCTAACCAACAACCACAGCTCAAAAATATATAAATGTATATATTATGATTTTAGTAGTGGTGGAACCCTCGCACCCAACCAACAATAATTCATTTTCCAGATGAACAACTTGCCACGCATTTTCTTTCTGCTTCATATGATATTCTACCCCAAATCACCCCGAACGCATGACAAAAAACAAAGGACCGAGGTGATACCTGCTGCTGGATGCGGAGGAGCACGCACGAGGCGGAGAAAATCGGAGGCGGAGGAGCACGCACGAGGCGGAACCTGCTGTTGTTGGAGAGCACCGGAGGTGAAAGCGGGGTTGTTGGAGAAGCTACAGTGCAGTTGGAGAACACCGGAGGCGGAGGGGCGCAGCCGCGCAGCAGGCCAGAGGCGGAGAGGCGGAGGGTTTAGGGATGTTCGAGGATCGCGAAGGTTTTGGGAGGAAAGGAGGAGTCGATGCGAAAAGATCGGAGATTGGCGAAGGTTTCTAGCGAGGGTTTCTGGGCTTATTATCGGGTTCTGGCCAATTCAATCGGGTGGAAAAGTTCCATCACAAATGCGGCCGCATATGCGGCCGCATATGCGGATTAAGCGGACCGAGTAGGCGCTTTTAGCGCATAACAACCGCACAGAACATATGCGGTTCGCTATATGTAACGCCTCCGCATATGCGGCCGCCTAGGCCGAATTTCTGAACCCTGAACCCCACCCATCCCAGGTAACCCCACTACCTTCCTCGCCCGGCCGTTCCCCCCAAACACCACCTCCGACCCTCCTCGCACCCTCTGCGAAGCCCACCACAGCCCCAACACCCCCGCTCTTCCCCGATACCCCCAACAGCCCCGCCCTTGCGACACAAGCCCCAGTTCCCACCGCCCCTGAACCCCTCCCGATGCCCCAACCAGCCCCCATGTCCCCTCGCATCGCCCCCCTCGCCGAACCCACCACCTCCGCCCGCCACTCGCCGCCCTCCCCTTTCGCCAGCCCGCCCCTTCTCCCCCCCACGGCCTTGACCCTCCCCGGCGCCGCCTCCTCCCACCCCTGTGCATCCTCTCCACGTCGCGCCACCCCTCCCTGCACCTCCCCTTCCCCGGACCACACTCGCCCCCGCTGCCTCCCATCCCCTAACATCCGCGCCTGCCCAAAACCGCCCCTCTCCCAGCGCGCAGACCCTCGCGACGTCGCCCCACATCGCCGCCGCCCTGCTGATACACCCCCCAGCGCCACCTTCGGCCGCAATCACCCTCAGAAGCCCCCGCGTTCCCCTGCGACAACCCCCCACAGCAGCCCGCTGCCGCCGCCGATGCCAAGAGGAAGGAGAATCCCTATCGCGGGGTGTCTCTGGAAGACTGGAATCGAAACCCTCAACTTTAGGGATTTGAGATTAAATTGGAAAAATTGCAAAGAAAAACCCTTGAAAGCCCTATTTGCAGAAAGGCCGAAATTGATAGGAATTTAAAGAGGATTGAAGGGGTACGAAAATTGCGGAGGCGCCCTCCAATTGGAAAGAACTACAAACGTAATGTTGAAAAAGATCTAATTACATGCTACAATTTCAAAGACGATTTCTCCAACGACGCATCTAGATCAAGCAATTCGTCGGGAGACGAATTTTTAAAAGCGGGGGAGAGTTGATGCAGCGTGGAACCAACGGATAGGGCCCAATATTTATCTAATTTTATTGGTCAAATTTATTTACGTTTATTTAAATTTTCGTGTCTTTAATTAAATAAATGAGATCGCCTCTGATCTCAATAAATCAGTTAGAGATTTTTGAATCTCAAATTAGGTAGTTAGTCGGTTAATTAGTTAGAGTCATTTTAGGATAGTTGGTTGTCAATTTAAAATTTGTTTTCCATTTTTTGTAATCCCATCCCTCCTATATAAAGAGATGGTAGTCCATTGTTTTTAAATAGTTCAGTATGTTATAAAATTGAGATTTTATCTCTCTCCCTCTCTCATCTCTCTCTCCCCACGTGGTCTTCACGTTTCTCTCCCAAACCCCTCGTGTTCCCGACGAGCTTCTTCTCTCGACCCCTCCATTCTCTTCTCAATCCCTCCATTTTCTTCTCCACCAAAATCCATCGTCAAATCTTTTATTTTTCGCCGTCGCCGAAAACCAATCCGCATCAATTCAGGAATAGGAAGGGGTTGCAATAATCCTAATGGTCGTTAATGAGAAGCCTTTACTTGCTGAAAGGTAAAGCAGGAGTTCACAAACTCGACAACATCCTCCTTCATTTCAGGCCACCAAAAATATGAACGAAGACCTCTATACATCTTTGTAATTCCAGGATGAATTGATAAGCTTGAACAATGTGCTTCTCGTATGATGTCTCTTCTTAACTCAGGTGTATCCAGTAAACAAACTCTATGATGGTTATACAATAAACCGTCATGAATAAGAAATCCATCGATTTCATTTCTTTCTAATTTTTCTCTTAAGTCGTTTAAACGTGAATCATTTTCATGACTTTTGTCTATGTTATCCCAAATTACCGACCTATATCAACGAGGGATGGTTATTGTATCTATATTATTGTCAAAATGTTATCATTCACTTAATGCAGCTAGCACACCACAAAATTAGATTCTGGTCATCATGCCTTGGGAATAAGTTCTACTAAGGGCATCTGCTACCACATTTCCTATCTCGGATGGTAAGAGATTGCGCAATCATAGTCCTTTAATAATTCTACACATCGTCGATGTCTCATGTTTAGCTATTTTTTGTCAAATAAGTATTTTAAACTTTTATCATCGAGGAAGATCTCAAAAGTAATGCCACAAAAGTAGTATCTCCATGTTTCCAAAGCAAAGACAACTTCAAATATTCAGTTATAGGGTTTCTTCAAACCCTAAATCTTCGGTGTCAATCAAGGTTGCAAAACTCGATAGTCGGTACTCGGTCAATCGTGTCACTGACTAAGGATTAATCGGCAGTCGGATGATTAATCGGATTTAATCCGGCTTTAATCGATTTTGATTTTTTTAATATATAAATCATTTTTATACATATATTATTATATATTTGCAACGATTTATATATATTTTTACTATCACAATGAATCAAAAGAAGTAATTGAATTTAAATAAAACATTAAGCGTATTGGAATAATTTTGCCTTTAAAAAAGTAAAAAAAATATATGATATCTCCAAGCAAAAATTGGTTGACTAATGGACCTAGTAGGAATTAGTTGGTACTCGAACGACCACCCCACTCACAAGACTAGTCGGACCTACTAGTCGAGCTAACTTTTACAACATTGGTTTCAATGACAACGTCATTTTGCATTATGTATTTTGTATCTTCAACAACGAAATAAGGTTTCAGTGGATTCCTGCATGTTTAGTTCATGTTCTTCGCAGTCGTAAAAATCCAGAGCCTCGCACGGGCATACACACTCAGGCGTAGATCCTAGCCACATCTTGCGAGATCCCGGCTCAAAAGGCGAAGGTGGCCTCTCCATACCAGTTCAGCAGGGGCGGTGCAAATGGGTTCTCCCCTCACAGGGATCCCTAAGATTCAATGACGAACCCTACTCCCATAACGGTGCAGAAACACTTGTGCAACCCCTCTACTCCATCGCGCACAGGCATAGCCATCTCCCAGAGTGAATCTACCTCACGCGTGAATCACCCAGGAGGAGCCATCCTTCAACATGCCCCTCTCACCGTGAAGCTGCGATCTCCGGATTGGCACAAGCTCCTCCAGGCGATGCGCATTGCCGCCTCCATCTCCCCATCGTCCCCTACAGGCAAAGATCGGGCTCCAGGCGGCGCGAGACCTCCATTCCAAGCAGAGCCTTCGATCTGCAGAAAGAGCCCATTCTCCCAAATGCCATCTGAGGCGGTGTTGATCGCTTTAGGACAACACCTCCTCCTTCGGCAGAACATCGTCCTGCAGACGGCAGACCCACTCCCCCTCCCCCCCTTCTCTTTGTGTTTTGTAATGGGTTCCCCGATGATAACCCTAAAAAGGGTTGAGCCCCTTTGGGTCGTGTATGAGAAAAAAAGGAAAAGGAAAAGGTGGGAGAAGAGTTTGGGTCCAATTGGGCCGTACATGGCAAACGAAAAAAAGGAGTGGAATGATTTAAAAAATGAAAAGTAAAAAAGAAAGTAAGATTTTGATAAAAATGCATACAAAAAAAAATGTACGCGACAAGAAAAAGAAAGGAAAAGATGTAAAAAATTTGAAATGATTTAAAAATGAGTGTGATGGCTATTAAAAAAATTGAAATAGCCAAGAAAAATTTTTCAAACGATTTTAAAGCAAAAAAAAAGAACCGAGAAAAATTGTGTGATGGTTTACATGATTTGTTTTGTCCTCATTTCTTGTCTTCTCCCAACACTTTCGATGTCATTATTTTCCGACAAGTATGAGAGAAAGGGGGACTAGTATGTAGAGTTCTACAAGAGGCTAGATTGTCAAATTCTTCAGATTCTACAAAAAACCAATTAATTATAAATTTTTGCATCAAAAATCATACGTTTAATGATCATTTGTGTTCTTAATAAAGATTTGTTAGTACTAAAGATGGTGATTAAGAGCTAATATTGACGTAACCGATGTCAACATCGTTTGCTTCCAAAATTCATAACTATTCGAAAATGACCTCCGATTAAGATGAGATAAGCGTCATTGGATTCGTCTCATCGAACCGGATGTAATATCCATATTCACATTAAGATCCGAAGACGTTGATTTTCATGGTTTTACAATTGTCGAGTCCTTGGAAGTGGGTGGTAGAGCTTCGTTACTAGCTCCCAAATGGTAGGGGAAGCTTCATCTGGCTGGGGGGGGGCTTCAACGCACAGAGAATGAGGTGAATAGAGGCAGATCTCCGACAACGGAGGAGGAGGTCGTAGACAATTGCCTAACGCAGAATAATAAGGTGGATGAAACTATAAAGGAGATAATATGTAATTGCGCTTGCAACCCTCCTTTTTTTATGGCGATTACGTGTGCCCCTAAGGTAACGTCTATTTGGGAGGATAATGGACGGCAACTAACATGAGGGGCATAATTATTAACCCAAGAAGGTAGGGACATAAGTGACATTGCATGCAGAATCTCGAAGGGGCACAAGTGTAAAAACCAAAAAACCCTATAAATATCCTCGTAACTACAAGTTGTCATGCTCACATCTCAAATAAATTTTTTAAGGAATTTCAGAATCATATAAACTTGAAACTTTATCCCTGTTGTCATAAACGAAATCCCCACCATAACCCAGATGAAATGATTTTGAATTTAATTCTCCACCGAGTATTATGTAGACAGAATTCTTGCCGGGTTTCACATAGAACTCATGGATGAGATAGAATGTTATTGATTGATGCAATGTAATCAGTGCTAATATCAAAATATAATAAATACTCCAAATTCTCACAACGGACGCAAACAAGCATGCAATTAACCAAAAATAAGGTATAAACCTGTTCAGCCAGAGCCTTTTCAATGATTCCCCAGACTGGAAGAATGAGACCACCCATAACATTTACTTCCTGTAGTCGTCTTCCCACTGTACAATAGCTTCCAAGTTTGCATTTGGGCCCATGCATGCACTGCAATTTTAATTTCATTTTAGACATGAATAAAGACTAAAAGGAAACTGTCAGATTCAAGGAAATATCTCTCATTAGCTGCTGCATTTACAAACAAATTGCACAGAAGGAAACGGTACCATATCCGCACTTCATCATTGCATGCATGCTTTAGTGGTTAATTTTTGTTTTCTCTCCCAAAAAAGGGAAGGTTGGGCCGATCAAATTTCAAACTCAGGTGTCAATTATATAGGCCACCACCTTCCATACGATGTCACCCTTGACCAGTGATGTTGACACTTTAATATACAAGATATGATTTATATCATATGTTTAGGGATTATTTATGTTGCACGGCACATTGCATCATAAGGTTCGTGGCACGAAAGAACGGGTGTTTCGACATGCATATAAACACACCTCACATCATGGGATTCTTTCCAACGTGTTTTTATACTTCTTTGGATTGTTAAAAGACTGAATGAGGTAAATTAGTAGAAAGTGCACTTGTAATATCCTCTTTCGTCCAGAGAAATCAACAGATTTCCTTCATGTCAGACAGCATTCTTTACTGAGTATTTAATGGCATCGTTCATCATTTTAAGCCAAACCCAATCATGCAGAAAACCAGCTTGCACTCTCTTATTTTCCAAGTGGCAATCCTGTTTGAGATAAAATAGATCTTCAGCGTGGATCCATTTAATTCTCATCTTATAAACACTGTAGACACCCTACTTTTATTTCATAAGTGGAAAAAAAAAGAAAATCTACGTATTTACGAGCAGTTGGTCATCCACCCCCATGGTAATTTCCATGTGTTGAAGGGTTTCATAAGTAAACCTCTTGTTTTTGCGACTGTTTGCTTGCAGGTATGTTTTTCCACGTGCCATCAGAGCCAATATAATTGAGGGGTGGATAGGTCCAGACTTCAATTAGCCGAGACCTCCCACACTAGGAAGATCAATTGTTCACAAAAATCATGGGTCGAACAGAATCAGCACCGATTCCTCAAAGTTCACAGATCATAAATTGCTCGAAAAATAGTTACCCTGATAGATCACTAATTTTTCTAGTAATCGATCAGACTTTTTCTGGGAAAAAATAAGATTTGTTTCTTACAAAACAGTACATAAGAAGTCAAAAACTTTAATCTGCACCATAAAAGAGATATTTCTCAACAAGGCAACCACTCAAAAGGGTGCAACATATTGTTGGAGAATGACCTAGGTGGATAATTGGACCTTTCCAGGATCCAATTATCGCACCATGAAAATAGTCATGCATCATCTCATCTGTGGGTGGAACTCCGGAGAGTCATAGCCTTACACCTATGTAATGATTGAGAGATTCAATATAGGAATCATCCCTTAGTGGTGTTCCCCCACGGCCCACGGTAGCTCAAAGGTATGTCACTTATGGAATGAGTAAAGTGGTTGGTATGTTCGAAGAAAGTGACATCAGCAGAGATATAATAACGATGACCAGTCAGATCGTAGCACATATACCACTTCTGGGTGTGAGAATACCCAAGAAAAACACACTTGATAGCATGAGGAGAAAGTTTGTCAGATGTTCGGAAGTTATGAACAAAAACAATAGAGCCAAAAATCTCCAAAGGCAGTGAAAAAAGGGTTCTAATTAGCATATAAACGATAGAAAGGAGTTCCAACCATGAGAACAAATGATGGGACCCTATTTATGAGACATGTGGCAATGAAAATGCCATCCCCCCAATATGTTGTAGGAACATTCTATGAGCGAGTAATTATCGTGCAATGTCAAGGAGGTGGCAGACTTTGTCAATCCGTATAATTTAAACATAAGTAGAAAAAGATGTTTTAATAAATTGAAAGAAGAACTTGACAATTTTATTTATCTCCGACCATTCCTTCATCAGAATGGAAAGAACCCAAAGTGCAGAACGGACAAGGTCCCCAAACATCACAATGAACCAAAGCAAGAGCTAAAGTTCAACATGGCTCATCCCTAGGAGGAAGGAGATTCGATGATACTTTCCGAACTGACACGCATCGTACTCAAAAGGCTTCAGTGAAGAGAGCTCGAAGAACATAATGGAGAGAGCTTTGGCAGAGGGATGACCAAGACGTAAATGCTAGAGAAACGAGTTGTGAAAATAGAAGTAGTACCAGCAACGGTAGAATAAGAAGGAATGTCAAGATGGTAGAGGTTGTTCTTCTCATATCCCTCACCAAAAATATGCATCGTTCAGATGCCATGAAAATAACAGTATAGCTCATCAAAAATCACATGGTAATTTAGCTCAACACAAAGCTCATAAACATACAATAAGCTCAGAGGTAAGTCAAGAGCACAGTGAACACCAGTGAGTTGGAGCTCAGAGGAAAAATCCATAGTACCAAGAGCGGCAAATGAGCCCGTTAACGGGCAACCCGAATCGAATTTACAGTAAAAAACGGTTGGGAGGAGGTCAGCAGGCTACCTTCTCCCGTCAGATAAATGGAGGCACGGATGTCAATAATCCAAGCAGGTGTTGTGTCCGTGGCTAAGTTGGTTAAGGTAGCTGAAGTACTGGCCAGGAGTGTGGTACGAGTAGCATCATTTGACATGAATAGTCTATGGCGGAGAACTGGACCATCTGTCCACTGGAATCATGATCAGGTGCCTTTGTCACTGTAGTATCAGAGTCACATGCAAGGTTGTCCTTAGCGACATCCGAAATTTCACCCAATAGCTCTCAGATAGGTGATTTGTCTTTTAACAAGGAATACATGCAGTAACAACCGCAACTACGATCAGAGTCACAGACACGGCCTCCTCGACCACAAGAAGTTAGAAACGTAGAGTTCTCTACTGGCTATGGCGACTGAGTACAAACAATAGAAGTCTCAATCTGTTGCAGACGACCAAAGATGACCTTGATGGATGGAAGAATATCATATGTAAGGAAACGTTCCTTCACATTCTAATATTGAGGATGTAGGCCAGTTAGAAATCTGTCAACTTACCATTTCGATCACTCTGTCACTTGTTTCATACGAGCTGGCTAAAATATGGCAAGCTCCCCATAAAATTCAGTAAGGTGGCAATAATACTCCACTAGAGTTGGGTCTCCATGAGATGTGGACTAGATCATGTTGAGATACTTGAATTCTTTTATTATTTTCTCTTATTTATGATTGTCTCTGTCCATCGTATGTAGTTTACACTAGGGATTTTCTCCTATATAAGAGAGTCATGGGATCTCTATAAAGGTATCTCATTCTATTCTCCCCACGTGGTATTAGAGCAACGGTCCTAGATCGGAATCCTAGCCTAAAATCCGTCCCATACCGCAAGCCCCTTCCCCTCCCTCTCATGCAATCCTAAGCATCGTCGCCAGGGATCACCGTAGCACCCCAGCGTGGTTGTTGCAGCATGTTCAGCGGTCCTCGTCTCCACCAAGGCTACCCGACACCCCCGTGTGACTACTGCAGCAAGACGATGTCACCACCAAGGCGGTACTAACACGCCCGCGCACCCTCTGGGTGCCTCCGCACTTCTCTAGGAGGCTGATCTGTGATTGGAACTGGTCTGATTTTGATCGGAAAACATTATTTCATACCTATAAATCGGGTTTTCTGGCCCTAGTGCGCAATAAGGACTGATGAGGACGGTTGTGTAAGGCTACACGTATAGCTAATCCTTTGTATGATCGTGTAGGCTTGCTCAGATCGGTCTACTCCCCAGCCGAGTTCCTTTTCGACCATTTTTTAGCATGTCAAAGAACAAGGGTGATATATTTTCTTCGTCTGGTGCCTATAAGAGCTGGGCTCCCATCATAAAGATTGATGGGACCAACTACAAGTTGTGGTCCATATAGTTTCTCACTCATATGCAGTGCAATAACAAGGAACATATCCTAACTGACTCAGAGACGAAGGATAAGACTGGGGCCAATGCTTCTAGAAAGCAAGATGATGCTTATGCACGGGTTTGGCTCTCCGGGACACTCACCAAAGAGATTGCCAACGACATCGCAAATCAACCCACAACCAACGCCACGTGGGACATTCTAGCTACCACATATGGACAAGCAAAGAATGAGAGCGAGATCCTCCAGCTTCAATATGAAATTTTTTCGACCAAACAGAATGGCCAACCTCTCCATGTCCATTTCTCACATCATCGATGCATGTTCGAGTGGCTTCACGATTTCATGCCTATTACTCCCAGCATAGAGCAGCAGCAGACGTACAGGAATGCCACTGTAAAAGGAGTATTTCTATCATCTCTCGACTCAGAGTATGATGTTGCACGTACGCAGCTTCTTACATGAGACTATTCCACAGATGGAGGAAGCCTACAAAAAGTTAAGTAGGATCATCAGATCATCTACTACATTGACTCAGACCCCCTCTGCGATGGTTGCTTCTTGCGATAGAAGGGTACCTTGCAGTTTCGTGGTCATGGCCCATGAGGTTGAGAAGAAGGATGTCAGCAGGGTCCATGCACATACTATCATAGGCTAGATCATTCAGAGGACACATGCTACCAAAAGCATGGTTACCGAACATCTGCATGTGTGGTCAGACTGAGATTGCTTCACCTACTCAAGACTCAATGCTCGATGACATTGTCCCTCGATTGAGGGAGATAATGACTACTCTGATTGCACCTCCTATAAGATCTTCAGATACTGTTGATGTTGCCATAGCCTCCAATATCTCCTCAGGTATATACTATGCACTTACCAGTTGTAGCCGCTCGAACTTTGCTCGAACTTTACTTACTGAATCATGGACTCCGGAGTGTCTCATCATACGTACGGAGATAGAACATAGTTTAGCTCTTACAAATCTGCCCCTCCTAGGAGATCAGTGGTGATTGCAAATGGGGTTCACTTACCCAATGTTGTCCCGGGGGAGATTATTGCAACACTCTCAATGCATATGCAGAATCTCTTTCATGCAGCTGCTTTTCAGATGAATTTTTTGTCTATCAGTCATATTACAAAAGATTTACATTATCGTGCCATATTTGATCCACCATCTCTTGTATTTCAGGACATACTCATGGGTAGGGTGATTGGATGTGGTCATGAGCAACGAGGGCTTTACAGATAGGTCTAGCCTCCTTGTGCTGGTGTTGCACCTATTCCTAATGGATCAGTCTCTCCGTTCATGTGGCACCTTCGCTTTGGACACCTTCCTCTGCAAAAGCTATGTCATGTCCTCCCTCGGATATCTCGTCATACCACCTTAGAGTGTGAGGCATGTCAGCTTAGGAAGCACCATCGTTCCTCCTTTCCGAGTCACCAGAGTCGCCACACTAGTCAATCATTTGAGTTATTTCATTTTGATATTTACGGTCCTATTCAAGTTCCTGATCATCAGGTACATTGTTTCTATCTGGTCGTTGTAGATAATTTCTCTAGATTATCTTGGGTTTTCTTGTTAAAGAATAAGTCTGAAACGGGTCTTGTCATTAAATCATTTCTTATTGAAATAAAGAATATTCTTTTCTTATGTGAAGTTTATTCGTTCTGACAATGCATTGGAGTTTTCCACTTTACAACTGATTGATTTCCACAAGTTTATAGATATTGTTCACCAGACTTCATGTGCATACACATCGCAGCAGAACGGTTTTATTGAATGCAAGCACCGCCATCTTCTAGATGTCACAAAGGCTCTTTTGATTCAGACTCAAACTCCTCATTCATTATGAGGTGATGCATTCATCACTGCTTGCTATTTAGTGAACCGCATGCCTTCTACGGCTCATGGAGAGAAGGTTCCATTCTCGATTGCTTTTCTCAAGAAGGATATATGCTCTCTTACTCGCAGGGTCTTTGGGTATGTGGCCTTTGTCCACAATTTTACTCCTGGTCGTGACAAGCTCTCTCCAAAAGCAGTCAAATGTGTATTTTTTGGCTATTCTCATACCCAAAAGGGTATAGATGTTTTGATCATGTCCGGAAAAAGTATTATGTGAGTGCTGATGTCATATTTTTTTAGTCAGTCATGTATTTTTCTCCTACATGTGACATGCTTTCTGACTCTGGCAAAGATGTTTTTGTTCCACTGCCTCATTTTCTTCCATCTCATCAGGTTGAGCCACAATCACCTCCTTCACCACCACCTCCTCCTCCATCAATGTCTACCCTGAGACCGTTTCTACCACATTTTTACATCCGTAGGTCCTTCATTCTTTCCTCTGCTCATGCTCATCGCCTCAGATATGTACTGAACACATTGTTTTTACTGATGGCCCATGTGACATGAACGTTCCACAGGACACTGTACATGAGGTGCATATACCTTCTCCAGAGAATAGAGAGGTCAATGATTTTGATGTGCTTATTGCTTTGCAGAAGCCGTATCGCACATGTGGTACTTACCCTCTAGTTCCTCATGTTTCCTAGGATCATCTATCAGAGGATTATAGAAGGTTTGTAGTAGTCTTTCAGCTGTTAATATCCCACGAACATACAAGAGCATGTACAGGACAGTAGATGGCGACTTGCCATGGAAGAGGAAATGGCAGTATTACAGTCTCGTAGTACATGGAACATTGTTTCTGCTCCGCCAGATACTTCTATGGTGGGGTGCAAATGGGTCTTTACGGTAAAGCAATGGGCAGATGACAGTGTGGATCCCTACATGATAAGGCTTGTAGCATGCGGATTCACCCAAACATAAAAGGGTGGACTACCAGCATACCTTCTCACCGGTGAGTAGACATTCTACTCTACGAATTCTTCTCAATTGTTGTAACTCGGGATTGGTCGCTTTTCCAGCTTGATGTAAAGAATGCTTTTCTATATAGGGATCTACAAGAGGAGGTATACATGCAGCGACCATATGGTTTCGCTATTGAGGGGGAGTCTCAGAAGCTGTGCAAGCTCCACGTGGTGATTTATGGCCTTAAGCAGAACCCGAGAGCCTGGTTTCAGATGTTTTCAGAGTTCATAGAGCAACATGTGTTTGTGAGATCTACTGATGATCATTCTGTATTCATTCAGAGGACACAGAGAGGAACCATTGCCATTCTGATTTATGTTTGATGATATAAATGGCACATGTAATGATAAGCAGGGTATTAAGACTTCTAAGGAGTTCCTAGGTCAGCAGTTTGTGACCAAAAACCTTGGTGGTCTATGCTACTTCCTTGGATTAGAGTTCTCCAGCAACCAACGTGGTCTTGTGATAAACCAGAGGAAGTTTGTGACTGATCTTCTACAGGAGACCGGTATGACAGGCTGCAGGCCGGTAACTGCCCCTATGACCCGAGCATGAAATTATATGATGATGACACCAAGGAGGAAGACAAGAGGAGATACATAGAGCTAGTTGGGAAGCTCCTTTATGTTACCAAACCATGCGTACATATGAGTCAATTCATGGAGCAGCCAAGGCATGCACATATGGATGCAGTCCATATGATTATGAGATATCTAAAGACCTCACCAAATCCTAGCCTTCTATTTAGAAGAGGCACTTCTTCAATTGTGACAACATGCGTAGATGTAGATTATGCAGGATGTCCTAGAGATAGGAAGTCTACATCTGGTATGCAGTTTTTGTTGGGGTTCCCTAGTATCGTGGAATATCAAGAAGCAGATAGTTGTTGTCATATCTAGTGTAGAGTCCGAGTACAGAGCTATGACTTAGGGGAGCATAGAGATAATGTGGATTAGGTCAGTTTTGACTGACCTTGCCATCGAGGTACCTTTTCCCATGCAGTTCCAATTTGCAATCAAGCAGCTCTATTTATTACCAGCAATCAGGCATTCCATGAGAGAACCAAGCACATTAAGGTGGATTCATTTTGATAAACATGAGTTTCGGGAGCGGATTAAAGTGTCGGTGTAAAAAATCGCTCGGAACCAAAACCCGAGTTCGATCAAACAAAAATTACGATAAAACAGGAGATGAAATCTTATTCTACCAATCACTACGAATTTAACCAGGTGAGTGTGCCCGGGTCGAACACAAGGAAGCAGAATGTTCAAACTACGGTTTTCGAGACAAGGAATAAATCCCAACAAATCATCTTTTATTCTTGATTTTACAATGAAAGAAATGGCAAACAAATTCGGTTTAAAACAAACTCGAGAAGACAATAATTAAAACCGTACAAGAAAGCGACGAAAAATTCGGGAAAATACTCAAAAAATCCTTTGGGTAGTTATCAAGCTACCCTAGAAAATTCGCGGGAAAATTAGAAGAATTCGAGGTCAAATGGCCCTTACAAGCCAAGGGCCTAACTGCAAGAAAAATGTTTAGTTTTTGTTACAAGACAGTCCCTGAAAGGACTAAAATGCGTAAGAAATATGATTTATTACAATTAGGTCCTCGCACAGGGACCTAATTGTAATTCTGGAAAACTCTTGGAGCGCGTCTGAAATTCTGAAACATAGTGGGCTTATGATGCAAATTTTCCCGCCCTTCGCAGCGAACGGCCTAGATTTTAAGGTGCGGGGCGGTCTGAACCGTCCAATTGTGGACACATGTCAGCAGGATGTAGAGTATGGTGTTCTTGAAGTTCCTCAAGCTCTTGACGCAGCTGGCCAAGGGACTCTCTTCTCCAATTTCATCTCGGCGTATATCGTGGCGATCTGGAGCCTCCTACAGGGTCAGAGGGGTGGCTCCCCCACCCTCGAGCTCTCATGCAGATGAACACGACTTGAGGTGGTTGATGACGACGGGAAAACGTTGATGAAGATGGCCATTCAACTACTCCTGGAGCTACTGCATGAGGTTGCACCGTGTTTGATCAAGTGCTATCTTGTGTTTGGAAGCTCCACTTGCCTTTGATTCGCTCCAGATGAAAGTTGGATCTGCATATTACAAATGTATATGCTCGATTTGCAAGAAATCGGCCGATGGATTACGAATTGCAAGATCAAAAATGGTGTTTCCAGAATTAGTGAAGAAAGGCGTGAATGGTAGCAAAAAGTGGGACGCGAATTGGTTTGATTCGATTGGATTTGAAGTGAGTTGAATGTGTGGCGTTTAAGATGAATTATCAAGTGACCTACTTGAGCGATTAAAGTCGCTAATGGGGGCACGAAGATCGAGAAAGAAAATAGCAAAACATATGGATGAATAGACCTGGGAATAGAGGTGTATTACCTCTGATGATTGCTCGACGGCCAATCCTTGTCGGAGCTGAACGCGGCGCGGGGCTGCGATGCAAGGCGGCGCCGCACCTTAGAGCTTCTCCTCCGACATCCTTCTTCCACGCTAGGCTACTTCGAGATGCTGTCACCGACTCACCACCTCAGAAGGCTGGCACGAGGCTTGGAAGAGAGATGGGTCGGCTGATGAACAGTGGTTCAGAATCAGTTGGAAGAAGTTAGTTGGATTTCGCCAACTTCATGGCCTTTTATAGATGATTTGCTTGAGCTCCAAGGTGAATCTAATGGTAGGCGAGTAGGAGGGTTGTTAGGAGGAAGACGTGGAGGGTTAAGATCGATTGAAGTAGTTGTGGAGTGCGCGGCAAAAATTAGTGAAAATGGCCGGACACGGCAAACTCGCCATCGGTTTCTTGAGGAAGAAGAGCCAGGTGCTGACACGTGTCAGCACCAGGTTGGCCAGAGTGTTAAATGAAGTTATTTAAAATATACCCGGCAGACCCTATAATCTTTTGCAATTACCGCTACGACCTTCGAAACATCGTAATTCCTCCCTCACCCCCGTAAACTTGCTCCGTCTTACCCCACGAACCCTACTGTTAAATTGACACATCTAGGGTTAACTTTCTTGAGTTAAAAACGAGTTAATCTAACCAATCCCTGATCGGACGGCTAGAATTAACCAATAAAAAAATAATTCTCTATCAGCTTCCTCTATCAGCTTCGTCTTCCACTGCAGCACTGACTGGAGGAGATTGGCGGTGGGTGCATGTGTACCGGGTCGTCTTCCACTGCAACACTCTTATAAGGCGAGTTTTCCTCCAAGAATTATTATCCTTGTACTGCAAGTTCAATTTTTTCATGGATCGATCTTCCTCCGCTTCCCTCCGGAAATCATATTCGAGTCGACCAATAGAATCTTTTAAATTTATGCAGAACTGCGAAGTGGAGCTCCTTGTCTCCTACATTGGATTCCAGGTTGGGGTACTCAACCTTAAACATGGTGTCCTATATATATTATGATACGTACAGAGGAAGCATACTACTGTCGACATCACCGCCCCCTCAAAGAACAGCACGCAGAGTATCCGAGACATCTCCCATGGAGAAGAAGACAATGGGCATCATCGGAGCCGGCGTCAGCGGCCTCTTGGTCTGCAAGTATGCACTCCAGAAGGGCTTTCAACCCATGATCGAGCATGCTGGCGGTGAGGAAGACGACCCGGTACACTGCCAGGCGGAGGGCGGGTGCATGGGTGCATGTGTACCGGGCCGTTGAGGAACGTGTACCGTTGAGGAACGCACTCGACATGGAAGGTCTCGGAGCGGTGCTGGTGGAGGCGGGGGAGTAGGAGAGGTCGCGGGGGGGGGGGGGGGGCCTCCCACGGGAGGATGCGGGCAGAGGGACGGCGGAGCGAGGCTTGGATCAGAGGCACCGGTGGGAGCGAGCCCAAAGGGGGGGGCGCTTCGCAGGTGGAGGCTTCCAGCGGGGGAGGGGATTCGAGAGGGGGCCTCCGAGGCGGAGGTGGGCTGCGACCGGCGGCAACCGAGCAGGGGGAGGTCTGTGTGTGGGTGAGGGGGGGAGCGGGGGCGCTTTGAGCTTTGAGCAGGAGAGGCAGCGCGGGAGCGGTGCCTCGGGAGGGGGGGCTTCGTAGGTGGCCCGCGGGGGGTGCGGGAGGAGCTTCGACCGACGGCATGGGAGGTCCACCAGGGGGCTTCGAGCCGGACGTGTCGGTGGGAGGTGGGAGGGAATGGCACTTGTCGTAAATTTGATAAATCAGATGGGTATCATGTAAAGAAGATAACAGAATCCGTTTAGTTTTAACGGTTAAATGGATGGGGGTTAACCATAGGGTCTTTAGGGTAAAGGTTAACAAGTTTACGGGGGTGAGAGAGGAATTACGATGTTTCGAAGGTCGTAGCGGTAATTGCAAAAGATTATAGGGTCTGCCGGGTAAAAATCCCTTATCTAAATTATGGTATAAGTAGTTTTCATAAATAATAAATATTATACGAAATGGAAATATTACATTAATAAATAAGTATAAATAACACTTAATAAATAGGTAATGGATTTTTAATTCAATATATACTTAATTATTTATTAATTTTATATTTTCATAATTATTAGAATAATAAATAAAGTCTTTGCCAATTTTTATGGATTTTTAATAAAATAATTTAGATATATTAATAAATACAAGTATAGGTTAGATAGTTCAATTCCATCTATAAATTAGGGTTTTGGATTTTATTAAAATAATAATAACCTCCAAAAATTCTGAAATAAATCATGATGAAAATAAAATATCATGAAAATAATAAAAAAATTATAAAATTATTAAAATTATAAATAATGGGTTCTAAATAAAACACATAGCCCAGAAACCCCATTGTCATTAGGTCTCAAAATCGACTTTTTGCAAACAGACTCCGATTTCTGTGAAACCACCTCTATTAATTAGAGAATATTATTTTATGAACTTTAAAGGTGAGCAAAGTGAAACTGGAGTTCGTATGAGGAAGTTATCATGTTCGGAAGTTGAGATTTTGATGATTTAAAAGTTGGATTTCTTGGCATATATACAAGATAATATTTTGAACTTATTTTTATATTTTTATATACATTTTTAGAAATAATTAGGAAAAGAGTTTGATGAAAAATATGTTCATATGAATTAAATAAAAATCAATGAAGATTTGATAATTGTTTGATAAATAGTGAATAATGTGTGAAATGTTATTTAATTATTTTTTATGGTTTTCTTCTCTCATCTCCCCCTACTTGTTATTTTGTCGACCAATCCATGCTGACTTGGTCTCGAGGGTTAGGCTATATAAATATATCTTTGAGCTATATTTATATTATCTGAGTCATATTGTACATAAATACATATCTACAATCTGTCTTATTTCCTTTTCTTTATTTACTATTTATTTACATGTTTTTAATGCATAAAAGTGCATTTTTGTTCATGAATAGTATTTTGATAAAATGTGGAAAGTAATGAATATTTACATGTATTTGTTAATGGTTTTAAGACAAAATGCGACAGAAAAGTTAATGAATCATGGATTCATCAACCCCCATACTTAAACTTTGCTAGTCCCTTAGCAAACACTTATTTGCAAAAGTAAGTGAAAAAGAAAGAAAATTAGAAAGAATTTGCTTTCCAAAACCAATTCATTAGAACAGAAAAAGGACAGAGCTCGATCGGGCCTGAAACAAGCATTTTGTCGGAGCCTTAACTAGGATTAGGATTTTATCCTCAACAGTCCTCAAGTTCCATAAATCCTTGTTCAAGATCACCTCATCAGCTAGTTCAAACTCGCTTATTCATATCGCAAACTCTATCATCCTTGAAGTCAATTTGTACAGTGTGTGAATTGATTTAGCTCTTCCTGCTTAAAGAAGCGAAGAAACCGTCCATTCCAGCTACACAGTTTCATTGATTCCTCATCTAGCTACTCTTTCTTCGGGGAGGGAGGTATTCCCTTCAGAGGTCAGTTCATGATATGTCTACAATCGAATATAGAGAGAAAATAGAAGAATGAGAAAAGAAGTGGAGTGCGACCAGAGACGCATCTCCTAGTGAAGCTCAACCGATGTAGCTAAGTCTCCAAAAAGATGTGCAGGCATTTTTGGTGGAAGCTTGGACCACTGTGGTCATATTTGTATTTGGTGGCTTCTTCTTTGATTTGGTTTTGTAATTTGCTTGCATTGCATTCATATTTTGTGCCTCGACGGATATAGCATCTTCTGTTCCGTCCCTTTTTCGAGGTCTTAGAAAAATTGTGTCAGCAGATCCTTCCCTCATCCGAAGCGACTATCGCAACCCCAATCTCTCCCGTCTTTAGACGTCAATGCTGCAAAGACAAGGATAGAAACGCACTACCAAGATGTACTGTCCTTCGCAACTCCATGCAAGTTGAGCTAAGTGTAGAGTGCATGTGTCCAAGATTGGTTCACTAGTGCAGAGTTGTACGGATGACACCAAGTGGTATACTTAAGCACATATGAGTTGATCAAGGTTCAGAAAGTCGGTATGCGGTATTCGTTCGGTCAGGCGGTCTGAAGCGAGTAAGCGGGCAGGCGGAAGTATATGCGGAAGTATATGCGGACTATGCGGTTTCTATTATTTAAATTAAAAATAATTAACAATATAACAATAAATTCAAATACTAGATAATTTATATTTAAAATAAATAAAATGTAAGTATTTTAATGTGAAGATTTTCAACCCAAGGTCGAAAGCATTTCCAAAGTAGTCTATTTTGATTTAAAAGTGGATCATAATATTCACAACAAAATATCTATGAATGACAGCTCAAAAAAGGTTCATAACAGCTCAAAAGAGGTTCATAGTTCATACAAAAATAATCAAACTCCTAATCTAAATCGTCAAAAACAACAGGAGGAATTTCATCATCGCTGTCAGTGTCTGAATCCGTGATAAAATCTTCTTCCTCCGCCACACTCGGTAATGCATCCATGTTCCTTTGGCTCCTCCTATGCTGCACCAATTCATCTGCTCCACTTGCCTCGGCCACCAAGCTCCAAGTTAGTCCTGAGCCTTGGAACACCTCTTCTTCACCTTCCTCTGGTCCGATCCACTCGTCCACATGTGCCCTATCCTTGGAAATAAATGGGTCTCTTCCTTGTTGCGACTGTCGCTCTTTCAGCTTTGAGTTGAATTTCACAAAAACCAAGTCATTCAATCTCTTGGTTTCAAGTTTATTCCTCTTTTTAGTGTGGATCTGCAACGAAAGTATTTACTCAAAATGTCAGTCATTCAATTTTGGTAATCAATAATCATAAATCACAAATGTAGGTGTATCGTTGCGAAAGAGCTCCAATTCCTCTCACATCCAGAAGAAGAGGATGTTAGCTTTAATATCTTCAACGCCATTGCCTTCATGTATGGTGTCTCACCACCATATAACGACCACCAATTAGCTACAAGAAAACTTAGGAAGTCAACTTCTTAGTCCTTACATTCTTAAAATATGTATATAATGTAACTACCTGGATCGAACGCATCCTCGACGGATCTCTGCTTGATTGCTAATGGTTTTCCGAATGGACCATCTCCATTTTTATACAGAACCATTTCTTTTGTTGTGATGACATCTTGAACATCCAAATCAGGGTAAAATATCTCCAAGCAGTACAAAAAACCATCTATGACAAAGCTATCTTCTGAGATGGCTTTATCATCCCTGTAAAAATAATAGGGGTTGAGATAGTAAGCTGCAAGGTGAAGAGAACTATCTAATCTCCCTTTTGACTTGGAATCAATGGCATCTATGTAGGGCTTATATGAATGCTCATTGTCTTTAAAAAGACTCTTTATTTCCTTCTTCGCATCTTCAAGCCCTCCATAAACGAAGCTCAATGATGGTCCCGATCCCCATCAACAATACGCAAGAGACGGACGAGTGGGGAAAAGACCTTCAAGGTCAAGGAAACTTGGCTCCAAAAAGATGTACTAAGAACAATTGATCCAACCATTTCACCTTTCCTTGTCTTGGACCACTTGCATTGTCTCCATTCATCAGAAGAAAACATCAATCTCAGCTTTTCTTTCTTTTCGAAGACACTTTGTAGCGTGAGAAAACACGTGGCAAATCTTGTTTGCCCTGGTCTGACTATCTCTCCCTTTTGGGTAAAATGCCGCATCAAGCTGAGTGTCTTTGCATGGCTATAAATGAAAATAGTGAGTGTTCTGGCCTTTGCTATGCAATTTTTAACCTTCGGCTCTTTGCCAAATTCTATAGATGAAAATGGTATGTGCATCAGCTGATGCGTCCACGGACTTCAGAAAACATGTGCCCAAGCTACTATTAACGCACAAATTCATGATGCTTCTTCCCCTCATGACGGTCCATGCATCTGTCATGATGGAACATCCACTTTTTTTCCATGCATCCTTGTGACTTTTCAAAATTTCTTTTGTTTCTTCCACTTCATCTTTTAACAAAGGCTCTGCAATTTCATAATAAGATGGGGACTTGTACCCACTTCCGTATTGGCCAATTGCTTCACACATGCGTATGAAGGAGCTCTTTGTCGCCACGTTGAAAGGAATATCACAGTCATAGAAGAATTTGGCCACATATTTGTTGACACGTGCGCGTTCTTCCTTTGCTAGTGTTTCCTTTATAATAGTTTGGCGCATTGGCATTGCGCCCAATGACGCAATATCATCATCAGATGATCGTGGTCTTTTTCCAAGACATGTTCCGTCACAAGGTGTTGTGGAAGAGCCTGTAGCTCTAATCGCCACCTCCTCTCTCATTTCTTTCAAAGTGACAGCTTTCTCGTTTTTCTTCTTCATGATTCCCTCAATGTAATCACGTATCTCCTTCTTCACTTCATCGTTAGCCTTTGGACATGCTTTGCAATTCCCCTTGATGTGTCCAAGGTGTTGTTTCATTCGATTAATTCCTCCTTTCAAGACCTTGCCACACAAGCGACATGTCACAGAATTCGGATCGGTCTTCTCCATGAGATAAGCATATTTCCATCCCGGATCGGTAGACCCAGGTGGAGTAAAAAGCACATGTTCCTCAACATGTGTTGGTTCCGAATCCATGATAACCTAAACACATGAAAAAATATTAAAAAACCTATACAAAATAAAAGTTTTTATTAAGATTTTGGATATTTGAGAAAATCTACTAAACAAAGTTGGCTTTAGGATAATGCATAACAACAGAAAATGTTGGCATCACAACAGAAATTCATAACAACAGAAAATCTACTAAATGCATAACAACAGAAAATGTTGGTTGCATTTTTATAAACTCACAAAGAATATGTATTTATTGGCATCGAGTAGTTTGGAAGAACCTCATGGTCAATTTGGTTTCTATGGTCAATTTGGTAAACTATGAAGTATTGAATTTTTAAAAAAAAAAGATAAAATGCCCCACGAAAGCCAATAATTCAGATTCACTGTGTGCCTTCAACATCAGGCAAAATTGGTTCGCATTGCGATTAGTATCAGAGAATTAGATAATCAATCTACATCAGGAGGAGGATGGTGTATATTTTGCTAGATCTCGATTTCCAGGATGGAACGCACCCAACCAACAACCACAGCTCATAAATATATAAATGTATATCTTATGATTTTAGAAGTGGTGGAACCCTCGCACCCAACCAACAATAATTCATTTTCCAGATGAACAACTTGCCACGCATTTTCTTTCTGCTTCATATGATAATCTACCCCAAATCACCCCGAACGCATGACAAAAAACAAAGGACCGAGGTGATACCTGCTGCTGGAGGCGGAGGAGCACGCACGAGGCGGAGAAAATCGGAGGCGGAGGAGCACGCACGAGGCGGAACCTGCTGTTGTTGGAGAGCACCGGAGGTGAAAGCGGGGTTGTTGGAGAAGCTACAGTGCAGTTGGAGAACACCGGAGGCGGAGGGGCGCAGCCGCGCAGCAGGCCAGAGGCGGAGAGGCGGAGGGTTTAGGGATGTTCGAGGATCGTGAGGGTTTTGGGAGGAAAGGAGGAGTCGATGCGAAAAGATCGGAGATTGGCGAGGGTTTCTAGCGAGGGTTTCTGGGCTTATTATCGGGTTCTGGCCAATTTAATCGGGTGGAAAAGTTCCATCACAAATGCGGCCGCATATGCGGCCGCATATGCGGATTAAGCGGACCGAGTAGGCGCTTTTAGCGCATAACAACCGCATAGAACATATGCGGTTCGCTATATGTAACGCCTCCGCATATGCGGCCGCATATGCGGCCGCCTAGGCCGAATTTCTGAACCCTGGAGTTGATTTCCCCAATATGGTCTTATGGAACCCAAAGATTTTAAGTCAAAGACCTGAAGAGTCTAAATTCCAGATCCTAACTAGGATCCTTACAACGAA
This sequence comes from Ottelia alismoides, assembly GCA_037367405.1. NCBI lineage: Eukaryota > Viridiplantae > Streptophyta > Magnoliopsida > Alismatales > Hydrocharitaceae > Ottelia > Ottelia alismoides. Next base: position 432,830 of record JAZKJV010004661.1, on the reverse strand, counting down.
AGTTAAAGGCCATAATCAAGCTCCATCCTTTAGACTGGACTCAATCCTTAGTTTCAGAAATCAAACTTATTCTGAAAAATGCGAATGCAAATGCAACAATGTTTTTGTGAAGTATATTTTCTGAATTTTAGTTATTTTTATGGATTTTAAGGATTTTGTAATTTCTATGAATTTTATGATTTTGTATTTTTATGGATTTTCTGATTTTTATTAACACACATTTGTACAAGAATTTTACAAGATATATTTTATTTGAATTAAATATCTAACGTATTTTACAGATTTTATATACAGAGAACTTTACAAAGATTAAATAATTTTTACACATATTTTAATAAATAGAATTTTAAATAAGTATTATACAGATTTTACATTTCAAATACATTATTTAATTTGTCTTTTAAATACATACATTAGACATATTTTAATGATTTACAAGGATTTTATAAGTAATATATAGATAGATGGATTTTAAATTAATCTTCACCCACTTTTTATGGATTTTATAGATATAAAAAAATACATAAAAGTACGAGTTATGGACTAAAGTATATATATACAATATCTCCCATATACTTAGCTTGTGCTATGTCCTCATAGCGTCAAAGGAGAAAAAGGAGGACATAACTCGTGCTAAGAAAAAGTGGGTGAAAAAGAATAAGAGAATACAAGTCAGTCACCCCCCCCCATACTTACGATCAGGTCATCGTAAGTATAACGAAAGAGCAAAAATGAGATGACTAAGTGAAAAGAATATATAACGAAGGAACAAAAGGAATAAAGAACACGAGATAATCAAAGTCACTCGGTCCCCCCTATACTTAAGATAAGGCATTCTAAGTATAGAAAAGAGTGTAGCCAAAAATTGGGGACTAGTGATTTGTGAAAAAGAAAGAATATACAAAAGTAACATAACAAAATAGAAAACACTACTCAACGAACAATCAGTCGCCCCTATATGTAGGATCTGGTATCCTAAGCATAGAAGATGAGTAAAAAAGAGGACGACTGTGGTCTACGAAGAATATACTAGTGTTGTGGACTTCCAACAATCAAATGGCTCAAAAGTCTTTGTACATGATGAGATAAAGTGGAAGAATGATCATGAGTCCTGTACAAAATAGATCACTTCAACACGGACCAGATGATCAGTAGTCTCTACATAATGCTTCAGCATATGCCCGTTAACCATGAATGGCTCTGCACCATGTGACACATCTGATATAGCTATGCTTCCATTGTCGTGCACCGTTCTGACTATGTAAGGTCCTTCCCACTTGCTTTTCAATTTGCCAGGAAAAATTCTCAATCTTGCATTGAATAACCAGACTTTCTGCCCAGGCATAAAGATCTTGTGCCGAATATGTATATCATGCAATTTCTTCACTTTGTCCTTATAAATGAGAGTGTTCTCGTATGCCTGATTTCGAATATCTACTAGCTCATTTAGATCCATCTTCCTCTTGGCCCGTGCTTTCTGTACATCAAAGGAAACTTCTCGAATAGCCCATTCAGATTTATGCATGATCTCTACGGGCAAATGGCATGGCTTTCCATAAACCAGTCTGAATGGTGAAGTACCTAAGGGAGTCTTATATGCAGTACGATATGACCAAAGAACCTGATCTAAAAGCTATGACTAGTTCTTCCTATCCGGTCGTACTAATTTCTGAAGAATTGATTTCACCTCCCTATTTGAGACTTCAGCCATGTCGTTCGTTTGTGGGTGGTAAGGAGAAGCTACTCTGTGATCAATGTCGTATTGCTTCACTTGCTTTTTAACCTCCTTATTAATGAAATGGCTACCCCCATAAGAAATAAGAATATGTGGAATCCCGAACTGTGAAATAATATGTTCCCTTAGGAACTTGCAAACTATCTTACTGTCTGTGATTCGTACGGGTATAGCCTCCACCCATCTACTAACATAATCTACAGTGAGAAGAATGTACTCAAAGCCGCTGCTAGAAGGGAACGGTCCCATGAAATCTATGCCCCATGCATCAAAAATCTCACAAATAATAACGGGCCACATAACCATTGCATCTCTAGCACTGACTGTCCCTACAACTCTCTGACAATCCGGGCAACTCTTCACGAATGTACAAGCATCTCTAGTAAGAGATGGCCACCATAATCCATTCTGAAGTACCTTATGCGTTGTCCTCATCCCTGAGTGGTGTCCCTCTGCCTCTAAGGAATAGCACAGAGTGAGGACACTATTATATTCCTCCGGAGGAATACAACACCTATAAACACAATCCGGTCCCTCACGAAAAAGAATCGGATCCTCCCAATATTATTATCGTGCCTCGAAAACTAGTCTATCGACTCGATCCTTTGGCCAACCCTGTGGACTTTTCTGTGTAACCAGAAAATTCACTATATCTGCATATCATGGAAGCTCGGCAACTGCAAAGATGCTCTCTTCGGGTAATATCTTTGCAATCTCTAGCGTGTATTCATCTGAAGGTTGCTCTGTCTATAATCGGGAGAGGTGATTAGTTAACATATTCTTTGCTCCAGGTTTGCCTCTAATATCTAAATCAAACTCCTGAAGTAAGAGAATCCATCTAAGAAGGCGTGCCTTGGCATCCTTCTTTTCCATCAAAAATCGGATAGCTGAATAATCTGTATAAACTGTGATTTTGGAGCCAAGAAAATAAAATCTGAATTTATCTAATGCGAACACTACTGCCAACATCTACTTTTCCGTCACTGTGTAATTACGTTGAGCATCATCTAAGGTTCTGCTGGCATAGTGGATAGCAACCGGAAGTCCATTCCTCCTCTTTCCTAATACAATCCCGGCCGTAAAATCTGAAGCATCCGTCATGATCTCGAAGGGTAGAGACCAATCAGGTAGATGTAGGACAGGAGCACCGATAATCATGTCCTTTAATGCGAGAAATGCAGTAAGACATTTGTCATCTAACAAGAACTCGAAGTCTTTGCTTAATAATTTAGTTAACGGCCGGGCAATCTAGCTAGGAGAAATCCTGAATGAACCGTCGGTAAAAGCCGACATGCCCGAGAAATGACCATAACTGCTTAATGTTGGAAGGTGGTTCGAGACATTTAATGACATCCACCTTGACAGGGTCAACCTCCATGCCTCGCTGGGAGATGACGTGCCCCAACACAATCCCGTGTGTAACCATAAATTGTATCTTTTCGCATGACAGAACGAGATCTACCTCACAACATTTCTGAAGAACCTGGTCTAGGTGCGCTAAACAATCGTCAAAGGACTCACCATAGATCGAAAAATGATCCATAAAGACCTCTAGAAAATCACCGACCATGTCTGCAAAAATACCAAGCATACACCTCTGAAAAGTAGCAGGATCGTTGCACAATCCAAAGGGCATCCGTCTAAAGGCATACGCGCCAAACGGACATGTGAAGGTCGCTTTAACCTGGTCTTCAGGAGCAATGGTTACCTGGTTCTATCCGGAGTAACCGTCAAGGAAACATAAGTATTCCTTCCCTTCCAACCTTTCTATGACCTGGTCTATAAAAGGTAAAGGGAAGTGATCCTTCTTCGTCGCGGAGTTCAGTTTCCTATAATCAACGCTTATCCGCCACGACGTGGTTACTCTCTTTAGAATCTCCTCTCCACTCTCATTCTTAATCATCTGAATTGCTGCCTTCTTCGGGACAACATGTAATGGGCTAACCCATTCAGAGTTGGAGATGGGATACATAAATCCTGCTTCCTACCATTTCGTAAGCTCTTTCTTAACAACATCTCGTAAAATCGGATTCAGCGTACGTTGAAACTCTCTGAAAGGTTTGTTGTCATGATCGAGATATATATGATGAGAACACAAAGCAGGATTGATCCCGCGGAGATCGGATACAATCCACCCAATAGCCTTGCAGTTCCTTTCAAGAACCTCAATCAGACGAGATTCTCGTTCTTCGGTCAAAAATGAGCTGATAATGATCAGAAACTGTCAATGTGGACCTGTAAGGAAAGTGTACTTTATATTTGGTGGTAATAACTTCAGCTCTGGTAAGGTAGACTCTAGCTCTGCTGAAACCTCATCTATATGTGTACTGGGATCTGTATCGGTAGTGGATTCATCTGCAGTATGGTTATCAACCATCTCAATATGCTCTAGAGTCAAACTACAGAAGATGTCTAAAACATCATCCGACTCCATACTATGCTCATCCATAGAATGACTAGAGGAAAACAACTCAGCTAAATGAAACTCTATCTCTAAGTCATCTGAGGTGGAGGAATCGTGTAAACATTTTAAATCTGAAAGATCTGCAACAAACTCCTCGGAAGTCTAATCCATCTGCTTCTCATCATCCAAACTGAAATATAAGGTAACCTCGGAAGAACTGCCAGCTGTAGTCTCGGACCCATCCTCTACTAGGAAAGCTTTGGTCTCTACTTGATAGCTTTCAAGGTCGTCAAGACGAATCTCATCCATGTAATCACAGGTGGCTAAAGAACTCAAGAAATCTGAGGATGCATCATTGGATGTGTTTGATTCTCTCGCCATCTCTATATGTACCTTCTCGCCGTCGGCGGGAAAAGATACCTTCCCTGTATCATAATCGAAGAGAGTCTTTGCGGTCTCTAGAAAAGGCCTCCCGAGAATGATCGGGGTAAGGTGCAACTGTGTAGGGCAATCCATGTCCAGGACAGTAAAGTCCACTGGTAACTACAGGCCCAACACGGTTACGATAACGTTCCTTAATATGCCCTTAGGTCTCTTTACAGATCTATCAGCAAACTGAAGGATCGCATGGGATTTGTAAAGAGGACCTAACTCGAGCTTGACGAGTAAATAAGATGGTATCAAATTGATCGAGGAACCATTATCTAAGACAGTGTGATCTAATGCAGTATTGGTGATCTCGCATCTGACATAATGCGCTCCTGAATCCTTCTTCTTCTTAGGTAACTTATTCAGAATGGCGCAGGATGTAGCCTTGGTCAAAACATGTTTTTTATGTACGTGATCACTTTTTCCTACGCGTGGTGCATCTGTTTTTAATTGATTCTTGAGCGTAGGAAAATGATCCAAGGCATCGTGAAGTGGGAACTTCAAAAATATGTGATCTTTCAAGAGTCTTTCAGTCTCTGGGGTCACAACATTCTTTTTGGAATTTTTATTTCCTTTTCCAAACAAAGCATCAGGAAAAGGAATAATATCAGGAATGAGAAAATCAGACTTTTTATTGAATTCAGGATCATCGTGTACATCGAGAGTTTCAGAATTATTACAAAACTCTCTAAAACAGGGGAAGAAACATTTTTGTCGGGAGTATCTACATGGTTTGGCGTGATATCATCGTCTGACTCGTCGGTGTCCATCTCAATAGTTTCGGCATCGCCCCCTTCTCTCTGATCTTCATGGTGGTCCTTATCCCTGTGAAAGTTCTCCTCCTCAGCATCAGAATGTGGCTGCTCATGGATTTGTACTCGCTCCTCGTCAAGTGCCCTCTCCTCTACTCCATCAGGTGCTCGTGGTGATTTACCGCTCCTAAGACGAATGAAGTTAGATAAAAATTCAGGAAAAGAGATCATACCTGTAGTGGTGTCTACCTGATCTAGGTGTCTCCTCTTGTTATTCGGATTTATCTGAGGCTGGGCTGGAAGAGTGGTCTTCAGCGCGGCTAACTTGTCCAGACGACGGTAACCTGCTCCATTTCTGTCTTGTGCGTAATCTGGAGCGTACTCAACATGTCCATGATTTGGTTTAGAGCCTGCGCCTGTGAAGACATCTCGGGTTCGGTGTGATGACCCTGGTTTTCCACTCTCTCATGCCTTGGCGTGTATTACTGCGAGGTGTAAGGCTGGAAGAATCTCTACGGTGTAAAGGAAGATTATTACAGCTGCTGATAATGATATGGTTGTGAATGATTAGCAGGATATTGATAAGAATGTGGTCTCTGATAAGCATGCTCGTGAGACCGCTGCTGCTTGAATTGCTTTCGGTGCCGGAAGTGCGGATGTCCATGCTACGGTTGATTATACTGCTGATGCAGATGATGAGGTACACTCGATTGCTGAATCGAAGTATACCAAATCTCGTTGATCTCAAGAGTGGCTTGAGGCTCAACATCCACACCTGCAGCACTGGTGATCTAATCGGGATTGGCATGAGATTGATCCTCGTGCCAATCAATCTGCGGAGTCTCGGGCTCGTTCTGTACAAAATGTATCTGTCGGGTGGGTAGAGCGGGTAAAGTCCTCCGTACAGGTTTTGCAGCCAAAGAAGACCGAGCCTGCTCATACTGAAATTATAACTCTAAACCATCTTTGTGAGATCACTCAGCTGTTGAGGCAGAGATAGGAGCTTCTCTAACTCTCGCAGCAGATGTAAGTCCGGAACTTGCTTCTGAATCACATCCACCAACGTAAATTTCTCGCTAATAAAGCCCATGTTGGTGTTGGATTCAGATTCTGAAATATTAGCCATCATATGATGCTCTCGGTGATGTGGTGGCTGAGGGGCCTTCTGGAATGTCCGAGTAGAGTCGACGACTCTTAAGTTCTCTACCATCCCTTCGAAGGTGGACCAGACTGACTCGGCATCCTTATTCAAATAACTACCTCCACAAGCGGCACTCACTAGCCCCTGAATGTTCGGCTGGAGTCCTCCAAAATAGTTTTGAACAAGCACCTTCATCAATATCTCACGATGCGGGCATCTCTCCGTAAGATCCTTGAATCTATCTCATGCCTCATGAAAAGATTCATTCGGATGCTGCGTGAAGTTGGAGATCTGACTCATCATCATATTCGTCCTCCCTAGAGGAAAATACTTACGCAGGAATGTGGACTTTAAATCGTCCCATGTAGAAACTTCCCTTCATAAATGACTCAACCAGTAAAGTGCCTTATCTACTAAGACGAAGGGAAAGGTTTTGAGGCGAATAGCCTCCTGCGTAACTCATGTATAACTAGTCGTACCACAAATCATCTCGAATTGTTGCATAAAAAGTAAACGGCTCCTCTGTAGCATTCCCGTAAAACTTGGGAAGCAATGAGATGAAGGACGGTCTTAACTCGTATGGCCCTTGATTCGGCGGTAGCCGAATCCAATGATGTAGCGTTCTCGCGCCCGGGTCATACTCTTCTCGTAAAGTGGCGGGAACCACTGCAGGCAGTAAAGGGTTCCCGGCCCCTGCTCGCAACGCGGCTATCTCAGCTCGCAACTCGTTCTGAGTTCTAAATTGTTCTCGTATCTGACTGTTCATCTGTTGTAAGGTATCGAGAATTCCTGTCGTGATATCTGCGGCTGGATCTGGTCTTCCTTCATGGTGCTTTTCAGCTGTTGGCCTCTCCTCTGTTGGTCCTTTGCCACGAGCCATCTGCTTCAGGTCTTCTGGAAAAGAAAATTTCTCGCAATAACTCAGCGAAAAGTCGGCTGGAGATATTGATGATATTTTGAGGAAAGGGTCTGCCTCAAAAGATTGGCCGGGAGGCGAGGGAGTATGGGTCTGACTCTCCTCGAGATCAGATGGGACCAACTCGGGAAGAGGGTCATCCCGAGCTTGTGAAGATATACGACGGACGGTGAACGATCGAGGGCTCACGGAGTCTGAGCAGAAAAGCCGTCGAGTCGTCATCTTCGATGTCAAGAGAATGATCGGGAGAACACGATTTACGATTCAAGAAAGATGGGAAATGCATAAAAGCCGTGGTAACTGACACCCCCTAAGCAAACACAAAGCAAACTCGTTTTCAGCAACACAACCTGATGATAACCGTAAGAGTTCGATCATTTATCTTGTCGGTTTTAGGATTGTATTAGCAAACAAGTATAATCCCTGATTAACGCGAGAAGATATGTGTCCGAATTTTCCCCGCAATACTGTCACGAGTCCTTACAGAAAATCACTTACTCTCAGCCAGTATGGGAGTAAGTACGGACCATTTCCGGGTTCCCGTGTTGCTTGAGGACGGAGCCTTACGCAGAGTCCTCTAAACCCCCCACTCTGCTAAGTAAACCCGAACCGTTTCCGGTTACCCGAGCGTACCCACTGAAAAGTGATGATTAGGTGTATAGACTAAGTAGTATTTTGAAAGAAAGACGGATTTTGGTTCTATTCTTAAGGGTCGTCTCTCACTCGCGCACTATGAGAAGAACTTGTGCAGAGATTACTCTCCCAAATCAATTGAATCTTACGTTTGTTTTTAAGTCAGATATCTTAGCAGTCCTGATTTTAGTTTTGGGTTATATATTTTTTAGGGTTTTTTCAGACAAACGTCTAACGAGTGTATTTATATTTTTTTATAAGTCCTAAAATCATTCACCTAGGTTGCGAGTCCTGAGACTAACTATGAAAGCGCAATGAGATAGGAAAGAAAAAAACTCCTAAGCAAGCACCTAGCCTCGTAAAAAGCTGCGGAAAACTGACCATGCGAGCAAAACCGCGGTAGGTGCCCCGATCCCCCGAATGCACGGCACCCGGCCAATCAGACCCCGAAAAAAATGGGAGGGGAGGCACAAGTCGGGATGCCCTTATGGGACCCCTTTCCTAGGAAAACAACAACACGGGCAAGTGCCCTTTCTTTTTCTTTTTCTTTTTCTCTTTTTTAACAAGAATTACAGGAAAAGTTACAACACAAATCCTAACTAAACATGCCCTCAGCAACCGAGAATCTCGGTCTCTGCACTTTCAACTGTTTGCGTCTTTCGAAAAAACCGGTTGAACTTGTAGGCCCTACAAAGTTTAGTTAAGAAAAAAACACACAAAAAAGCCGTAAACAGTAATTTAAAAGACACACAAAAAACTGTAAAACCGAATGAAAACCGTAAATCGAAAACCGAACGAAAATTTGTAAAATCAAGAATAATAGAATAAAATCGGTTCAAAAACCACGGTAAAAACAATGCTTCCCCGGCAACGGCGCCATTTTGATAAACACGAGTTTCGAGAGCGGATTAAAGTGTCGGTGTAGAGAATCGCTCAGAACCGAAACCGAGTTCGATCAAACAAAAATTACGGTAAAACAGGAGATGAAATCTTATTCTACCACTCACTGCGAATTTAACCAGGTGAGTGTGCATGGGTCGAACACAAGGAAGCAGAATATTCAAACTACGATTTTCGAGACAAGGAATAAATCCTAACCAATCATCTTTTATTCTTGATTTTACAATGAAAGAAATGGCAAACGAATTCGGTTTAAAACAAACTCAAGAAGACAAGAATTAAAACCGCACAAGAAAGCGATGAAAAAATCGAAAAAATACTCGAAAAATCCTTTGGGTAGTTATCAAGCTACCCTAGAAAATTTGCGGGAAAATTAGAAGAATTCGAGGTTCAAAAGGCCCTTACAAGCCAAGGGCCTAACTGCAAGAAAAATGTTTAGTTTTTCTTACAAGACAATCCCTGAAAGGACTAAAATACGAAAGAAATATGATTTATTACAATTAGGTCCCCGCACAGGGACCTAATTGTAATTATGGAAAACTCCTGGAGCGCGTCTGAAATTTTGAAACTTAGTGGGCTTATAATGCAAATTTTCCACCCCTTCGCAGCGAACGGCCTAGATTAGAAGGTGTGGGGCGATATGAACCTTCCAATTGTGGACACGTATCAGCAGGCTGTACAGTCTGCCATTCTTGACGTTCTTCAAGCTCTTGACGCAGCTGGCCAAAGGACTCTCTTCTCCAATTTCTTCTCGGCGTATGGTGGCGATTTGGAGCATCCTGCAGAGCCAGAGGGGAGGCTCCTCCACCCCTCGAGCTCGCCTGCGCGTGAACACGACCTGAGGTGGCTGATGACGACGGGAAAACGTTGACGAAGATAGCCGTTCAACTGCTCCTGGAGCTACTGCATGAGGTTGCATCGTTTTTGATCAAGTGTTATCTTGTGTTTGGAAGCTCCACTTGCCTTGGATTCGCTCCGGATGAAAGTTGGATCTGCATATTACAAATGTATATGCTCGATTTGCAAGAAATCAGCCGATGGATTACGAATTGCAAGATCAAAAATGGTGTTTCCAGAATTAGTGAAGAAAGGCGTGAATGGTAGCGAAAAGTGCGACGCGAATTGGTTTGATTCAATTGGATTTGAAGTGAGTTGAAATTGTGGCATCTAAGATGAATGATCAAGTAACCTAATTACGTGATTAAAGTCGCCTCTGCAGGATGCTCCAAATCGCCACCATACGGTCAACGAGGCTTTTCTCCTTAAATGGGTAAATCGCCTTTGGGGCCCGGAGGATAATCTTATGATTAACTTTTTAAGGTTGGCTGTGGGGGTTGATCGTGGATTGGGCTTGGATGTTCGTTTTTTGGGCTCTCCTTCCTGCTTCGCTCGTGATATTTGGAATTCTATGGTCCGTAACCGTGCTCTTTTTGTCACTAAATTGGGTAATGGCTCGCTCATCCGCTTTTGGGGCGATGATTGGACTGGTAGGGGCCCTCTGAAGGATGTTTTCCCGCGCCTCTTCGCGTTGGTGGATGATAAAGACGCGAGGGTTGTTTCTTTCTGGGATGGGGCTGCTTGGGGGCCCAGCTTTGCGGGCAACCTTTCCGATCAACGCCTTTCGGAATTCTTGGAATTGCTGGAGGTCCTTGCGGTTTCGCCCTCGCCTTCTGTTGGTCACGACCACCTTTGTTGGAAGGACGGTTCTTTCTCCATTCGCGAGGCTTACCGTGCTCTTCTTCCGCCCTTGGTTCGGGTTGATGATTCTTTGCTTCGGGACTGCCAATTCTTTTGGGGCCTCAGGGTTCCAGAACGAATTGGCATTTTCTTATGGCTTTTCCGTCGTGGGCGTCTTTTAACTCGCAGCCGGTGCTCTGTTATGTTCCCTTTGGTTCCGCCTACCTGTGGTCTGTGCAACCTGGAGGATGAGACTTCTGACCACCTGTTCTTCCGTTGTGGGAAGACGATTGGCATTTGGGCGGACTTGGATTGGCTTGATGTCTCGGACTCCGCCTCCTTCTGTGGGTGCTTGGCTCGTTCTCGGGCGCGGAGTAGGAGCGACATTCTTTCTTCTATCTCCCGGCTATGGTGCATCTGGATTGCTAGGAATGAAGCCCTGTTTGCTGGCCAGTGATTCTACTCGGAAAACGTCCTCATCTCCGCTTCTCGGTTGGTCTGTGATTGGTTTGTTCCCTAGGGGGTCTGCGCTGTTTGGAGGTATCATATTGTGATACCTTCGGTGGTTTTGGGTTTCTTCTCTCTTCCTTTCTTCTCTCCATGTACTCGCTGTAAGTTTGTTCTCAACTTTGCTTTATTTTCAATAAATATGGGGCGAGCACCAACGAGTGCGTCCCCCGTTTTGGAGCTTCAAAAAAAAAAGTCGCTAATGGGGGCACGAACATTGAGAAAGAAAATAGCAAAACATATGGATGAATAGACATGGGAATAGAGGTGTATTACAACTGATGATTGCTCGACGGTCGATCCTTGCCGGAGCTGAACGCGGCGCTGGGCTGTGATGCAAAGGATGCACCATGAAGCTTCTCCTCTGACGTCCTTCTTCAACGCTTGGCTACTTCGAGACGTTGTAACCACCTCAGAAGGCCGGTACGAGGCTTGGAAGAGAGATGGGTCGGTTGAGGAACAGTGGTTCAGAATCAGTTGGAAGAAGTTAGTTGGATTTCGCCAACTTCAGGGCCTTTTATAGATGATTTGCTTGAGCTCTAAGGTGAATCTAATGGTAGGCGAGTAGGAGGGTTGTCAGGAGGAAGACGTGGAGGGTTTAGTTCGATTGAATTAGTTGTGGAGTGCGCGGGAAAAATTGGTGAAAGCGACCGGGAACAGCAGACTCGCCACTAGTTTCTTGAGGAAGAAGAAACTGTGCTGATACGTGTCAGCACCTGGTTGGCCAGAGTGTTAGAATATTTATAAATTATATAATAAATAGTAAATGACGTTATTTAAAATAGGTATAAAAACGAAAAATGTAAATAATTAAATTTTCTAAATTATGGTATAAGTAATTTTCGTAAATAATAAATATTATATGAAATAGAAATATTACATTAATAAATAAATATAAATAATACTAAATAAATAGGTAATGGATTTTTAATTCAATAAATACTTAATTGTTTATTAATTATATATTTTCTTAGTCATTAGAATAATAAATAAAGTCTTTATGAATTTTTATGGATCTTTAATAAAATAATTTAGATATATTAATAAATACAAGTATAGGTTAGATAGTTCAATTTCATCTATAAATTAGGGTTTTGGATTTTATTAAAATAATAAAAAAGCTCCAAAAATTCTGAAATAAATCATGAAGAAAATACAATATCATGAAAATAATTAAAAATTATAAAATTATTAAAACTATAAATAATGTGTTCTAAATAAAATACATAGTCCAAAAACACCAACCCCATTGTAGTTAGGTCACAAAACTGATTTTTTGCAAACAGATTCCGATTTCTGTGAAACCACCTCTATTAATTAAAGAATATTATTTTATGAACATTAAAGGTGAGTAGAGTGAAATTGAAGTTCGTATGAGGAGTTATGATGTTCGGAAGTTGAGATTTTGACAATTTAAAAGTTGGATTTCTTGGCACATATACAGGATAATATTTTGAACTTATTTTTATATTTTTATATACATTTTTAGAAATAATTAGGAAAAGAGTTTGATGAAAAATACGTTTATATGAATTAACTAAAAATCAATGAAGATTCGATAATTGTTTGATAAAAAAGTGAATAATGTGTGAAATGTTATTTAATTATTTTTTTACGGTTTTCTTCCCTTATCTCCCCCTACTTGTTGTTTTGTCGACCAATCCATGCTAACTTGGTCTCGGGATATAAATATATCTTTCAGTTCAGCTATATTTATATTATCTGAGTCATATTGTACATATATGCATATCTACAATCTGCCTTATTTTCTTTTCTTTATTTATTATTTATTTACATGTTTTTGATGCATAAAAGTGCATTTTTATTCATGAATGGTATTTTGATAAAATGTGGAAATTAACGAATATTTACATGTAATTGTTAAGGATTTTAAGACAAAATGCAACAGTGTTAATGAATTATGGAATAATCAATTGTCACCACACCAAAGATATGATGCAAAAGGGACTCATATCCACCTCCATGTCACTTCAGGGGATCAGATTGTTGACATATTCACCAAAGCACTTGCTCGAGGCCTATTTCAGAGATGTTATTACAAGCTGAGCATGATAGATATATATGCTCCACCTTTAGGAGGAGTGTTGAGATACTTGTATTATTTTATTACTTTCTCTATTTATGTTTCTCTCTCTCCATCGTATGTAATTTACCCTAGGACTTTTCTCCTATATAAGAGAGTCTTAAGGTCTCTATGAAGGTATCTCATTCTATTCTCTCCATGGATATGCATATAGATGTCGGCTAAATGGACTTAATAGTCTATTGAGAGAATGTTTGTCCTTATTCCTCACATCACCTTGGTGGTTTCCTTGTACAGAATTTCATCGTGATGTGGGGCTCCACATTGTTGGCCATTCATGTCCATGACCCGATAGTTATCTCCAAGTTAGGACTCATAGTCCTCGCAAGATTAACGATTCCGCTTTATCATTTTCCATGCATACAAATGCAATGATATTGCAACGGATCATCGATACATGACGAAATATGTCACTTCTTTGAAAATCAACATTACTATCCTTTCAAAGGAATAAATTAAAGACAAAGAAAGACCTCAATATTTTGGCTCTAAAGGTAATGGCATAGACAATATCACAAATAATATTGTTGGCAAAGATAAGTCCACAAACGAGGCGGTCGTGGTACAAAAATAGACAAAAAAACCGTTAGACGAGGTTGAGATAAGATAATTCAAGCACCAAATGAAATCATAGCAGGCTAAGAAGTGGTCTTCACAACCCCAAGATGTGGTCTTCCCTTAACCTCTTGCTTCTTTTGAAGGCAACAATGACGGACAAAAAACAAAGACAAGAAGAAATGAAGATGAGCGTCCTATAGCTATCAGAATGGAAGAAATAAATTGCATGCCAAGACGGGGGTTACAAAAATAAATTGTGTACTCTCATATTGGACCCGGATGTAAACGTTCTCTCCCCCTTTGTTGCTTGTGCCATTCCCTAAGAAAGTAGTTGAAGTTGATATTAGGTGGTTCGGGATTGCTTATGAAGAAATGTGAATGTTGACGAAAAAAACACTCGAGACATTGGTATCCCGAAGTACATATTGTAGGATCCAACCGTGGATATACCAACAAGTACAACATAGATGGGGCCAATGGATGGACAGAAAGGAGACTACTGGCAAAAGGTTGCACAACAGACTCCATAAGTAACCTTCATGTAAATGATTTATGGATGTGTCATAACCGACTAGGCAACTGTCGCAAATTGAAGAGATTTCTATATGGTCTCGAACAATCTTCCTAAGCAAGGTTTGATCGTCAAGTGGTTGTGAAGAGAAGGAGTATAAGTGGGAAATATGGATTACACCATCTTCCATGTGAAAACAAGAAAAATAATGCTTTTGATTATTTATGCGGTGACATGGTCATCGTGAAAGATGATGTTTAGGAGACCAATCGATTCAAAGCGAAGCTTACAAAAGAATTCGAGAACAAAGTCGTGGGAAAATTGAAATATTTCCTAGAAATTGATATTTGCTTTTCAGAGGAAATATGTCCATGACTTACTAAATGACAGCAGAGAATTAGGGTGTCGTCCTACCTAATCTTCCATCTAGACATATCATGAGCTAAATCTTAAAGATGAAAACAAATCTTTCAAAACGTACAACTCCACTTGGTTGGATATCACTAATATTGTGAGTGTTGTGAGGCAATTCATGCATGTCCTTGGATGCTCATCTAAGCATTGTTTAAAAAATCATGTGCTACTTAAACGGAAACATGAAAAATCATCGTTTTTTACAAGAAAGAATGTGAAGTTGAAGCATATTCAAATGCATATTGCAATGGATCAATAGATGATAATCTGCCTGGAGATAGTCTGTGTACTTGGGCAATAATCTCACTATATAAGATATCAAGAAACAAATCGTGTGTGCCTAGATCCAATGCTGACACAGAGTATCGTGATGCTTCTCTTAGTATTGTTGGCATGCCCTGAGTTCAGGATATAGGGATTCAAGCCAACATGCCCTTGAAGTTACATTGTGACAACAAGGCCATCAATCTTGCAATAATTTAATACGACATGACTGCACCAAGCATGTAGAAATCCATATACTCCATTCAAGAAAAAGTTTGATGCAGAATAACATTGTCATCCTTTCATTAAATCAGAAGACCCGCTGATAGATATTTCTACTAAAGCTCTCCCGACAGGACAATAGAAGAGTAATGTGGGTAGGCTAGGCATAATTGACATGTATGTCCAACTAAGAGAGTGTTGAATAATGTATATAGGTTGGATGGAGACCTTGGACATAGATTTAATATCATGATATATCACTCAATATATCTTCGATGGATTTCAGGTACTAATATCACCATGAAACTCTCTTTTCCGAGTAATCATTTGATATATTTGTGCCATAAGATATCATCTCGTAAAGTTGATATTGGTGAAATGGGAAGTGTTTACTGTCAATTTTACATCATTTCGATCGACATGGCCAATATAGATGCTCACTTGTCAATATAGCGGCAATAGCTTGTTTTTTATCGCATGTTGATGCAAGAAAAAAACTTGGAAGGAAACTTCTAATTTTGAGAACTTTTAAAGGTTCATTTGTTAGGTTCTTTTATAGAGACTCAAACAGAGTTAACACATTCCAATATAAATTACTACAGACAAATAATTAAATTTGTGAATTTATTTCAGGAGATTCAACTTGCTATCGAACCCCTGCATGTCGACCCCCTCTCCCGATGGACACAAACATATCATATACTTATCAAGGCATATCTACAAACCAATTGGTATATTGCTAGTTGTTGCATGGTAAACATTAATAATCTAGTTATGTGAATCTATTAAGGGCTCCAGAAGGTATTCATCGCCCTTTTTAAGAAATAAAAATGGACACAGCACGAGGACTTCTCAAGTGGTCACACAACCAGTACTACACTCGCCTAAGCATGCATACCTCGGAATTCTAATAGGATCCAGTGCATTAATGCAGGTATGATCACACCCTTCATTGTCTTTATTTCAAGTTGAAATTGTAGTTTTTGTTTATTTCAATGCACTTTTTCTTCCAAATTTGTGGTTATTGTCAACGGTGTAGTCTATAATCTGTGTATTTGCTTGTTTGCAATGTAATATCATTCAAGCTACAGTTTATATATAGTAGCCGACGAAGTATACTACTAATGTACTAAATGCAACTCATAGATACCTATAAGAGTATATTTGTATGTTACTTATCTAATAACTAAGATGGCCTAAAATTATGAAAAAATGCTTTTTGAGCCATTTTTCGATATTTTCATTGATATACTCCTCTCCATATAGATATCGGTATTTAAACCATTGATCTTGGATATAGATGTCTTTTATCCTCATCCCTATTAATATTGTACATACTCCACCCTTGCTTCATAAGTGGAAAAGAAAAACATAACCACCTACCAGAACTAGACCATCCCCTGTTGTGGTTTTTCCTTCTATGAAGTATCTGCCACTTAAGTCCTTTTATACTTGGGATTGTTTGCTTGCTTGCATTTCTTAGAAAAAATATGCTGAATCTTACCTGTGTACAAGAAACGTCATATTCTTCTTGCCAACCTTTGAACGCCTTTTCCACAGATAACACCTTTCTGTACTTATTCTTTACCTCAGCTAAAGGCATTTCTCTAAAAAAATAAAAAAAAATCAAGATACTGTACAGCAGGCCAGGGATGAAACGCCAACTATAAAAATCAGGGCATGCCCATCATGAGTACCTTAAAGCCTCCCCCACGGTAGGGCGAAATATCTTGAACATTCCTGGATCAGAACTGACCAATGTGAAACAAAAAAAAAACAAATGAATAAGTATCTACATAAAAGTTATTCTACAACACGTGTTTCATGAAAAAAAAATTAAGATAAATCGGGTACACTATACTACAAAAAAAAAGGAATCCATCTCAATACAAATCATTATGGATGGAGTTGGTGAAGGAGGTGACAACGCAGTGGTGAACCCGGGTTTTATGGTAGGCAGAGCACAAATGAGAAAAATGATTATGATACTCGCAAAAATAAATTATTATACAAGTATGTAAGGTTATACATACATCTAGAAAGAGATTTTTTTACTTATAAATGCAATTGAAAAGGTTCGTATTTCTCATTATTTTAAGTGGACCTCATTTATTATGATTTCAAAAAAAAATGGAAGACAATGGAAAATGGTTTAGGGATCTCTATGACAAAATATCCACATAGAATTAAGAATATTTAACTGTAGAAAATGACAATGTGGAAGCATAATAATTAAAGATAAAAGATAAAGAACATCAAGAACAATGGGATTTACGTGAAACACTACTCCATAAGGAGTGAGATAAAACCATGGGATGGGAAAACCGCTTCAAATGGTTGATGTGTATATTGAATTCTCTCTCCCAATTAATACAGAAGGTGTCGGGCTTCTTATATAGCCCCACCATAATGACTGGGTCCCACGAATAGATGATGTGGAACTAACATAGCTACATTTTTTTAAGCCAGGAACAGGGGGAGACACTCAGTGGTGTTCTCCCCATTTATTAATTAAAGAAAAAGTAAACAGAGAGTTTACAAGGGTCACGAGAAAACGAAATAAGCAAAGCAACTACAAAGCCCATTCAACCACCAACTGCGCACAATGCACCTCCATACATAGCCATCTCCTTTTGTTTTTGCTACTCTTATTTTTCCTACAGTTGGGTTCAAAATATTGAAAGGCAACCCCATTGGGGCCCAAAAGATGCCCCTGATCTTTCTTTTTCTTCAAATTGCATCCCATCACAACTAGACACTCTTCCTTTTTTTGTATAGGCTTTCCCTTTCTTTTCAAGCCCCCTAAACAGCATTTCCCCTCTTCCCCCCCCCCCCATGTCTCTCTTGTTTACAAGAGAGAGCAATAGCAAGATGGGCCTGAAATAAAGTTGTTGGAGATATTTTATAAAAGGAAAATAAGCTATTAAAGCCTAGGTGGTGGTCAAAGGGCAACAATCCCTCCTTCGCCTTAGGGCTCCGCATCTTCTACCAGCTCATCGCAGCTATCACATTAACTATCTTGGATACCAAGCAACCCGCCCCTCCTTTCTTTATTGCACAGCCTACCTCTTCTAAAGCACCAAAGAAAGACTATGACCATGCACTGAATTTTGCTAGCCCAAATGATCTTCATGCCCCCCTTAAGCTCGTCATCAGTCTCCACCACACCCCTCTTGAAACCCGCGTAAATCTTCTTGACCGAGAATCTGCCATCGGTCCAATCATAATGATCTCTGCCCTGGGTAATGCGCCCTGGTGACGGAAACTCCGGCTGCAACCTGTTCAAGTCCTCTATGCGTTGGTCTGAGAACTCTGTTATAAAGTCCGACAACCATGACCCAGACCCCCCTCCTCGCATGGACCAACGTGTAATCCTTTAAAGCGGTCAAGGCGAAGAAACTCTGGAACCAAGAGCTCAGTTTTCCTTCATATATCCAGTCATCATTCTAGAACCGAAACACCTCCCCTCCACCCACCTCCGGCCGAATCCTCGACACCACTAGTGGTAATGTTACACGGACACCCGCCCGTAGAGGAAATTCAAAATGACTCCTCCCTGCCTCCAAAGCCCATTCACACCGTACAACTCCCGCAATAGCTTCTCCACCAGTCTGTCTGAGCCCTCCATATACGGATTACCCATTTCGCCAGAAGCGCCATGTTCACGCATATCACATCTCTAATACCCAAGCCGCCTTCACTCCGAGATCTCGTCACCTCATCCCAGCCCACGAAGTGCAAACCATGCTTTTGTTGCTTCCCATCTGACCAGAAAAACCTCCTCATCATGGTTTCTATCTTCCTCCTTACGCTAACCGACATCAATCTAGTAGAGTAAAAGAAAATGGGAACGATTGACAACACGAGCTTTAAGAGAACCAACTTACCACCCTTTTTAGAGAGTAACCGACTTCCAACTAGCAAGGCGCTGCTCTAACCTCTGAAATACCAAATCCCAGCCAGATTTCCCGAGTCTAAGGTAGGTAATCGGTAACTCCACCAGCGGGCAACCAAGTAATTCCGCCAATGAACCATGCTCGTCCTCCAGGTGTCCCATCATAATCACCGTCGACTTGCTCCTATTAATTATCAAACCGGATAGGCAACCAAAATCCCCCACTAGTTGCAACGCTCTTCTGCACATGTCATCAGAGCCACCCAAAAAAATTAATGTATCATCTGCGTATTGCAAGAGAGGGACCGCTATGCTCCCTAGACGAAAGCCCTTACACCAACCATCCTGGCTTGCCCGCCTGAACAGGACCGCCAAAGTATCCGCCACCAGAACAAACAGCAAAGGGGCCAATGGACACCCATGACGATCTCCCCTTTGTGGTTGGAAAAAACCACTCTCAGGCTTACCATTTACCAGAATAGACTAAGAGAAGTCGTAACGTATCTCTTCATCCAAGCAATCCACTGATCATGAAAGCATCTGCGTTGGAGAGATACCCATAAGAAGTTCCAATCTACAAAGAAGTAGGCCTAAGCAAAATCAATCTTCCACATTGCCCCCTTCATATTTGAACGCCTCCAATGGAGACAGATCTTGGATGCCACAACGAGACCATCCGCCATTTGTCTGCTCGGGAAAAAAGCAAATTGACCTGGGAGGACGACCGAGTCCAGGACTA
This sequence comes from Ottelia alismoides, assembly GCA_037367405.1. Lineage (NCBI taxonomy): Eukaryota > Viridiplantae > Streptophyta > Magnoliopsida > Alismatales > Hydrocharitaceae > Ottelia > Ottelia alismoides. Next base: position 413,029 of record JAZKJV010004661.1, on the reverse strand, counting down.
ACTTTCTTTGCCACTACGAGATATATTGTCTTGGAGAGCGCAATAGGCATGTAATCATCTATTCTTACCAGATGCTCCTTCTAGGTTGGGAAGGAGGAACAGGAGAGCTCTGTTGAATTTCTCAATTCTCCTATTGCCGTCTCTGAATTCATTAACAGTCTCCACCACTTTATCCCTCAGCATGTCCTGAAATTCCCGGTAGAAAGAAACTAGAAATCCATCCGAATCAGGGACTCCGTCTGTATTGAGCCCCCACACTACTTTCTTAATCTCTACTTCCTCAAAAGGCGCTACCAGGATGGCAGCCTGCGTAGCCGACAACAACTTTGCTCCTCTCCCCCACCAACCCCACCCTTTGCCCCTCCTACGAGTACGACACACATAATGGTTTTTGTGAGGATGGCCCACCTGTGCATCCCCCACCACCCTTTCCCCATCCACCTCCACCTCATGTATAAAATTTCTCCTCCTTCAACTGGATGCCACAGCGTGAAAGAATATAGTGTTAGCATCCCCTTCTCTTAGCCATTTCTGCCTTAATCTTTGATGCCACTCTACCTCCTCCTTCCAGTCGTCCAAACACAACTCCTCCAAAAGAAGCGCACGTTCAGCCAGCTCCTCGGATAATCACCTTTGATCTTCTAGCCCATCCAAACAAACCACCCCCTCCTGGACCGCTCTTCTCAATCTCCTTTCGCTTCGCCCTCACCCGCCTCCCAAAATCAATTAGAAACCTCTTCAAATATTCCAACTTGGCTGCGAGATGCCAACCATCGAACCCTGAGGGTTCCAACACCTCCAACGGACCATCACTTCCTCCCTAAAGCCCTCCTCCAAAAGCCATGCCCGCTCAAACATGAACAAATACATCGACCTCACGCATTCCCTAGACGTCTAAAGAATTGGTGTGTGATCTGAGTGGGCCCGCGATAGGGCCCATGCTCGAAAAAGCGAGAAGGTCTCCGACCCCGCCAGTGAGAGGAAAAATGATCCAACTTGGATCTCGACCTTGTGTTGCGCCAAGTGTAAGCACACCCAGTCGCATCAATAATCGACAGTCCCATCAAGTGAACAAGGTTCCAAAAATCCCCCGATCATGCATCCCTCCGTCCACCCCCAAGGGCCGATCCTCGAGGAGAAGAGTAAGGTTGATGTTTCCACCAAAAATCCAGATCCCCACCTCCCTGGCCTCCATCATCTAAGTAAGGTCATCCGCCAGGCAGCCCCTCCCAGTACCCGTGGGGTCGTACACATAAGTAATTCTGAGGACGATCCCATCCTCCTGCCTCTTGAGAGCCACCGAGAGGGAGAAGCTAGTACTCCACTCCCCCAGCTTTTCAAACTTCACCGACTTCCAGTCTGACAACAAACGTCCTATCGCTCCAACAGCCTCCACCATTGCAAACTTGAAAGAGTCGCCACCTCCAATGTCCCTCCATAAGCTTCCCCCTCCCTTCCCATTATCGTCTCCTGCAACAACACGATGTCCACTTGAGCTTATGCGATAACATTTCTAACTCCGAACCTTTTTTCAGGACGGCCCAACACCCTTACGTTCCAGGACACCACTTTCATTAAGACATTAGTTGCTTCTTCCTGGAGGGTGGTACAATACCCAGGCTAGCTGTAAACCCCCTATCCAGCACAACAAAATAGCTACGCCCCCTCCCCCAGAGATGCTGACTGACTCTCCTCTATTTCTTCCTCCTCGATCGCAGGGAGCATACCCATCCTTTGACTCGTCGATTCTGAGACTGTCGGCCTTACCTTCCTGCACCTCATCGAACCCGACCCTAGCCTCTTATACACAGTACCAAATCTCAGTAACTCCTGAGAAGGCATGTCCCCTCTAACACCTGATGTCAGCAACAATCCCTTTGGACCAGCTCCAGGTTATTGCGGACACTCCCAGTCCAGTGAAACCTTGCCTTCCGTAACTACCTTGTGCAACTCTGATACTATGGACCCCAAGAAAAAGGTGCTCAAATTCCTCCCTTCTGTTTCTATCCTCCCACACACCAAACGGTTCTCTTCCTTTTCACAATTTCCACAATTAACCCCTTCAATCGTCGTCCGCAATTATGCATGCTCATCTATCACCAGCGGCAAATCTCTGACACCCTCGGCTTGACCATCTGAACAGCAGCTAGCCTCCACCGAGAGACTCCCCGCCAAAAGAGCAACAGGAGGTGTGGGAAGCTCCTCGAAAGTCTTCAGCAATGCGCCCACCGCTCGGTTATTGATGAATCTTGTATTCATCATGCTAAAAGTCCATTTTTAATCCCCTAACTTAAAGAACCCATAAAAATCACTTATAACTCATTCATTTTATCTAGTATTATATTGTATATAATTGACATAAAATTGTACTTATTTATTCCATAATTATTTTATTATCAAAAACCCCTAAAAATTAGGTCGATTAATTGTCTATAATTTTCTAACCCTTTGAAGAACTAAAAAAATATAAAAGCAACTCAAAACCATAAGAGCAAGTATTTTTAACCTTTTAAAAATACCCTCAAAAACAATTTTTGTACAAATGACCTCTTTTGGCTTTTTGTCCAACATGAAACCTGTAGAACTCATCGAGATCGACAACTTTCATTTTTTGACATTTTCCTAATTTTGCCTCTAACTTATTCTTTTATATTTTTCTTTGTTTTTGCATTTTCAGATTTTTTGATTGGGCCATGCGGCGCCCTCAGGGTCGCCCACGTGGCTTGTCTTTTCATCCGCCACCCGACGTCACTCCCAGCCGTCTGATCTCACTCCTCCACCCTCCATCATAGTCGCTCATCGCACGCCTCATTTGGAGCCGTCTGATCTGATCTCAGATCAGATCCTCACCACTCCCTAACGCCTTCCTCACAGCCATCCGATCGTCATTCCATCCAACGATGTTTTATGCCACATATCCACCTTAGGATGGAACTCCAGGTCACATCTAAGTCGCTCAGCACCGCTCACCTAGCCACTGTTGGATCTGATTTGATCGATCCAACGGCCATGACTTCATCTCCTACCTCCCGTTAGACCCCCCCTCTAGGCGTTACGACTCGCAGGTCATCCTCCCCCTTCCAATAATAGCTACCACCTCAGACCTTCCCCCCTCGTCGTAACGCCACCAACAACTCACACGTTCTTCTACCATCCTCGCGCGCAACTTCACTACACCCGCCATCACTCCTAGCCTTCAAGTCGCACGTTCAAAATCACCTCCAACCGACGGTCAACTCACCCTATTAAACCTACGCCCCGCCACATGACATCATCATCCACCATTCCAAGGAAGGAGAGAAGCTTCGTCGACCCTCAAGTGAAAACAGTAGGTCCGTGGAGCTCGAGCAATTCTCCATCTTCAGGCGTGATCCGAGGAGCCCTTACTCCTCGTCGCAGCCTCTCCATCGAGCCGTTGTAGAGCTCAGGCCCCTCGCCAGCCTTCGAGTGACAATTCTCCTGGCATTTTCTCCCCTTCTCTCTCTCCCTCTCTCCTCTCTCTCTCTCAACTCCGCATTGCACGCCTCCACCTCCAGCCTCGCACAGGCCGGAGCCCGCTCCTTTCCCAAGCACTTCCCCCTTCCTCCCTGTTCCCCACCATCATACCCGATCCATCTTCATCTCCTGCTCCCGCACACCTCCGTGCTCGAGCCTGCGTCATCGCTCCCTAGAGCCCACGCCCCAGCCTGACCCCGCTCCAATCGCCTCGCAGCGGTGGCTTCGCGCTTCCGCCCATGCCGTACAGCCGACCCCGGCAGTTGCACAACCACTGCCAGCCAAGCCCTCCACCGACTGCCTAACGCCCCTTCGCCTCAGCCCAAGCTCCGTCGTCATCATCGCCCTCCAGCAGCCGTTGTATCAAGGGCGAGGCCTTGGTCCGTCCAACGGCCACGCAGTCGCCACACATTCCCCCAAGATGCAACCCTAGCCTCAAGGCTCGGGTTATCCGAGCGTCCACCCCGCTGCGACGTTCATCCTTCGCCCGGAGCCGTAGCCTCGGTCCCAAGCCTGTTGGACACGTGCACAACACGTACTGAAGGAAAAATTTGCAAGGAGGCCCCTGTGTGTTTTGCTAATTACGAAGAGGCCCACGCCAGTAGAAGCCCGTGCCGCACATGTGTTACGGTAGGTTAATTGCACCTACACCCCTGAATTTCTAGAATATTGCAGAACCACCCTCATCTACAAGTAGCATGTGCAAGGCACGTGAGATCTCGAGAAATTGTGTCCGACCCCCTGTGGGTTATGCAAATTACAGACAAGTCCTCCACGGACGAATTTGAAAGAGAAATAATTACTTTTATTACATTTCATTCCATGATACTTCATTTTAACATATCTTGCTCATTTGAACTCCGATTTTAGCATATAATATGTCATTTTGAAGCTATTTTCATGCTCTTTCATATTACATCTCTTGTAAACAGATCGGAGGTTACTTATTAGGAATTATTATTTGAGGAGCATTGTGAGTTGTGTAGGCTAAAAATTGACATATGAGTGCAACTTTATTGAGAAAAGTTGATCCAACTTGCAGGAACCCATTTGAGGAGATCTTGTCTGATTAAGTCTCTCTTGATTATTGATCTTAATTAATGAATTGATCTTTGTAGGGCTATACATGAGGAAGCGAAATTAATCTAATTCCCTGATACGTTATTTGAGGAGTTGTTGAGTTGATTGATCCACTAGTGCTTGAACATTATTTTCAAGGAATTCGATCTATTGTTTGAACTCGTGATTCACCTGATATTTGATATAAAGTTGTTATTCTTTAGGGGTGATTTACAGGAAAATAAAGGGGCAGAGTATCTTGAGAAATTCGTGCAGGATAAAACTTTGATACATTGATCTGTCTGACCTGCATCTGAAATATTGATTGTTACATATTTTTGGACTTAATCTCTTTCGATCTGTGATAAATTTTAAGGATTAAGAGATCAATTTATTTGAGAATTGAATCTTAAATCACAGATCATGTGCTGGATTGATGCTGGATTGATTTCTCTGTTTATTTTCTTGCATCTCATTGCATTACATTTCATTTTCCGTCTATTTTCCCAATACAGAAATTAACCAAACATTAGTTAATTATTTGAATTAATTTAAAACCGCACAACTAAAAATCACCATTCCCTGTGTTCGACCTTGGTACACTTGCCATGTAAAAATATTCCACAACATTCAAAGATTGTGGTTTTTGATCGATCGTCTCGCTCGGAAAGGAATCTTTCCAAGTAATTGCACCGAATCGAATTCCTCATGGAAAATCAGGCGACACTTCAACTGCCCGAGAAATCATCGTCGGAGATGTTTCCTCTTCCGACCCCCTTCGCCTCGCCGCCACACTTTCGGCCTCCTGACACCTCCCTCGCGCGAGCTTTTGTGAGAAGCATTCGTTCTCTTCAAAGGCCAAAGAGATCTCAAACCGAAAGAAGCGCCCACACTCTCGCGCCTCCCACCAGCCCAAACATTGAGGGCGGAAGCCACGCACCCAAAGCAAAAGATTCAAGTCCTCACCAGGGGAGAGCTTTCCGCACTAGATGCTCAGAACCTCAGCAATCCCTGCCAGGACCCTTCGTACCCAGATCAGACTCTGTCACAAAAAGGGGATTCCTCGCACCATAATTCGGATTAAGTTTTTAAACTCAATCAACCCATATGAAAAACAGAGAGGCCTCCAACGGAGCAGCGATCTTCCCGAGCGCGACAACCCCTCAGTGTCTCCGACTCCCTATAGCTCAGGCCTCGCGCCAGGACTTTCCGTGGGGTTATCATCTTCGCGTCACCCAGAAATTTTGCCTCTGTGGCCAACCCCACATCCGATGCCCCCAAAAACAGGGCTTCTGCGACCCCACCCTCCCCCACCAGAATAAAGGAGCTAGCAACTGGCAGGACGCTTTTGGCCCCGGGTTGAGATCTACGGCAACACAGCGTGCTCCGATGAGCAAAACCGAAGAACCTGAAGCAGCCATGTGATCCGATGGCAGGCTCGCGGCATTGACTCGCCTAATGATCCATCACCCCGCAACAAAAGCAACCCCTTCCGAAAGGATTTTCCCTTTTTACCCACTGCAAAACCCGTTCTTTTCCATTTGCATTCTCGGCGATAGGGTCCTTCTCTTTCTCCTAGACTGCACCCATCCGTGCTTGGCGATCGTAGCTCCTCCTCCCCCCTCATCCCGATCCGCAACGCCTGTCCCCCCGCTCATGTAAAGCCATGGGTTAATTCAGCTGCTCCAAAAAATTTGGTTTTTCCCTAGAGAGCAAAAAATACAATAATTTCAGCTGCTCCAGAGAATTTAGGGTTTCTTATATAGAGAGAAACCCTAGAGAGCAAAAAAGGGGAAAACTATATATAACCCTGAAGGTTACAGAACTCAAATAAAATAGAAAAGACAATAATTCTAACACTTTCAACGCTATCCTCAATTATTACTATCCAATACAAAAGAAAGATAGACTAAGAAACTGTGTCGAATCAAATGTTAGTCTAATAATTTGTTGAGACCGATAATGTTGACACATAGGCGAGACTCGTAGGCCAAAAAAACATAGCAACTTATCCATAAAATAAAAATCCTCTCCAAGCAACGGAATGATGGTTTTGTTCTAGCTTTTCAACTTATTAAAAATTACAAATTTAGTGGTCCAATTTGAGGGAGGAAAGCCACGAAATATATTGTTTAGAATCCACAAGCCACTGAAAAGAAGTGAACCAAAAGAACAACATTGACACATCCACATACCCTTCAAGGGCTAGCATGTAATGCCTTTTTCCCATCCATTCCCTCCTAGACTCGTAAAATCCATCATGCGGATGATCTAGACTATCATGTTGAGCATCTTCAAGTAGCCTTTTTGCAAACTACAATCAGATGGCTTTCTTTAGTCATTTCAGATAATAAAATTCAAACCTAAAACAGTTAAAGTGCAAATGAGTTTAACCTCCCATGGGATCCCGCGATCAATTGTAAAGGCAAATAACATGGTGGAGGCGCCAGAAAGATGATCCACGTGAACAACCTGACATTAGTTACGGTAAAAATACTTGGATAGCACTACAAAAGACAAAATGTTCATTTTGTAGAAACCTTAGGTGGTCCCTGCAGTTCAATACTGCCAGCCTTGATATCAACTATTCCAGTGTCAAAAAGCCCCTCTTTGCGTGCATTGTGAAGAAGGGTGTCTAGAATACTAGTGAAAAACTCGAATAACCTGTAAGTTAATTATAATATCACCTTTATTTCCAATATAAAGAATCAAAAGTAAAATATAACTAAAGAACATGCCTATTCTGAACTTCAGGAGCCAATCCCAAAAGACGGTTAAGGAAACGCCCAACATCATGCATATCGGACTCTGTAATTCGCCCATATATTTTCCCTGCATCCTTTCCGCTACCTGCAATATATTATTTAAAGAATGTGGAGAACTGTGAGAAAGGTGGTACTACAAGTAAATTGAAATTCTTTGCACAACAATGACAACCAAATTCATACCAACATCAAATTTCAAAACTTGCCTACAGACTGCTTGCATAGACAATATCCAGTATCATTCTCATGTCTAAGTGCTTTTATATCCGTTAAACTGACTTATAAGATAAAGGATCTAATGAACATCCCAACTAAAGAACAAAAACTCTTTGCCCACAATCTTCCTGTCGATGAACTTTGCAGAAAAATATAGGATCTTCAAAGGTTTCCTTCCTAAGAAAATGTTCAGGGCTTATGGAACTGTAAGAGCTCCAACTAACCAGATTAGCTTGAGGCACACCTTTCCTCCTACTCCCACATTTCATACAAAACAAGCAGGTTTAACTCGTACCAACAGGAAAATTATAGAATCTTAAAAGGTTTACTTCCTGAAAATGTGCAGGGCTCAAGGAACTGTAGGAACTCCAACTAATAATATTAGCTTGAGGTCCAGTTCCCCCCACTCCAACAAATCATAAACAACAAGCAGGCTTAACTCGTAGAAACTAGCACTTTAGTCTCAAAGGCATATGACCATACAAATCTGCATCGAAAAGAATATGCAACGTCATTACATATCTTGGACTGACTAGAACATGATAATAATAACCATACATAGTATTTTATAGACAAAGATACCAATATCAACCCCATTATTTCATGATTTTTGAAAAAAAATTGTTAAAAGGTAATTTCCATGCATATTATAACGCAGCGCTGATTTATTTAGAAGTGTCATCAACAGTAAAGGTTTGGCCACCAAAATAGCAATCACGTTCCAGCTGTTTCTATTGTAAATATCCATCCAGTGGACAAGATTTCACAATGCTCCTAACATGCATCAAGTGCTAACACCTCCTCTATACCCTTTGCCTCAAGAATTATTTGTTTCATACAGGCGAAATTAAATCTAAGGTTTTGATTTTTCAAAACCCAATGTAAAAAAGTGGCTTCTAGTTTTTATTGATTACCAAATCAGAATCCTGAAATCAACTGTACACAACTCACGACAAAATTTGTGATTGGTCTGAAACAACAAAACTGGCCGCCCGGTATCAGATATTACTACCAATCATATCAAACCATTGCATCCTTTTTTTCAAAGAATATAGACATTGATATTATAGGCAACCAAAACTCATGTCCTTTTATGTTTTGATTCTGAACATCTCATCCCGTTTGTCAGTGTGGTATCAAAAAAATGGTCCTAGACCATGGTTATGAACCACTCTTGAAATCCGACAAACACCTAATCATATGCAAACGGCCTGCACAAGCACCAACAACTGCCAACCCCCTCAGCATGTCTGAGCATCGCCGCCCTTTTAGGGACCAGTTAAGGTTTCGCCAATACATTGATACTAGTTGTTGGGACATAAACCTGTATCGCCTCCGCTCGATTACCAATTAGTGGGGATAAACGAACAAATGGGGTGCAGATGCACAATGGAATAATGCCGCAGAAGAAGCACGTGAAAAAGAAGATAACCAGATATGATGGTGGCTTGTCAGCTCTTGTGACCACCGGAGAAGAAGGATCACTAAAAGAAAAACGACTACAACTCTTTTTGTTTCCTCTCTCTCCCTCTCTCCAGAGGTTACATTATTGTGGTTGTGTATATGCAATGCCTCCACCCCCTCTAATTACAAACTCATAGTCTTATTACACAAAGAATAGAACTCAATAATTACTAGGACTAGGAGTCACATCCCTTTACAAATCCCAATCCAATTATGATTCCTATTCCTATCAGCCCCCTCCCCAAGGCATGCAAGGTAGACATTGCCTCTCGTGCCACATGGGCACTACCCCAGTGTTGCCTAGGCACAAGCCTCTCTGGCCTAACCGTCAACACCATTCCTCCACAAGGGCACCACCGGCCACACACCGCCAGGGCATCAAGTCCTTGGTTTTTTGGGGTAGCATGTGCTCCATCACTTCAACCCTCGGTTTCAAGGGAAAGGTCTTTCTAACCCTTTAAAAGGTTATAAGTGGTTTCTAGATCATCACCAATGATGGGAGGGTGTTACGGAACCTAGCCCAAAAACCCTCTTATTGGTCCACTGACCCTAATTTCAGACTAATGTTCTGGGTTTTTTGGTGGCAGCTATGATAGATATCAATGACATAAAAGCTTTGAATCCGGACAGATGACAGATAAGATGAATAACATGACTATAAATTGCAATCCATGCAGTTCATTAGTCTAATGGAGGCATGTGACATGGAATGTATTCTGAAGGACTACATCACGGAACGCGCATTATTGACAGCCCAGAAAATCAACGCCTTGGCCAAGGTGTGGCTTACAAGGACGCTCATGGCTAACATGACCCACGAAGCAAGGTTCCAAATGTCAATATTGATATCATATCGATCAGCCTGAAAAGGGATATATAGTGGATAAATCGATGATATCGTTGGCAATGACAAAAACAATTTTTTTCACAAATTAAGATCATACTAGTTCTTAAAACAATAAATAATATACAAGTACATACTTATATGCAAGAATGAGGTATATTTAGCAGACTAAGACACATTATATCGCACATATCGCTGCTTATCAATAACGATTGTTGACAGTTAAAAGATATTAGAAAGGAAACGATGAAACTCAAACAATAACCTAGGAATATCAAGGACGTGTATTTAGCACATTAATCTAACATCACATCACAAGTAATATATAAACAAAATACCGAGCTATATCGGATATCATATGAACAAGCTAATGAGCATAATAACATGTATGTATGCAGGCATTCCTTGATAGGCTCTAGAGTTGTTTCATCTCCATCGCAAAAGGAGGCGAAGTCCATAGTTCAAGCACCCCCAGCACCGAAAAAAACATATAAATCATAGTGTGTTTTAAATACCAGGAATAGATGCACAAGAAAAATACCGTATAAATAGACTAAAAAATAAAAAATGGTAATATCCAGAAATATCCGCACCATATCGATGGTATCGATCGATATCGAACGATATCTGGGAAAATTTGGACCGCAATCTTTAGTTTTTGACCGATATGAGATGATTGTCGACATTTAGCTTGGTTAATAGGGTGGGATTCGATATACACCCGAATATCAAAACCTTCCCTCTAGCATACCGGTATATCATCGATAGATCGTGATATTTTGAACCATGCTACAAATCATAAATTTGACTATTTATTCATATCGGATTTGTTCATAAATGTGCTAATATAGAAGAGTTTAGAAAATCTCAACAAATCAACTTTTAAAGCATAAAGAATAAAAAACTACATTCTAAACTTCTTTCTTCATAAAATAAGCAACAAAGTCAACTAAGATAGTTGATATCATTGAAGGAGCACCTATATCAACATGATATCGACGATATAACTCGAAATGACGAAAAGTTTGCACTAAATACTTAAAATTTCATCAATATCGATGATACCAAATTGCATAACGTCAATATATTGCCCGATATCGGTCGATATTGATATCTACTGTAATATTGGTATTCTTGACTTCTTGATAAAGACATATTGCCAATAGAACGAGGATACATCAGGATATTTCGATCAATACCCTGAGGTCATTCATTACTCCACAACCAAAGCAATATGGAGTTCTCATATCATTTAATCTCAAGCAGAAATGAGATGAAGAATTTCCAGTCACATCGTGATATTCATAAGGCCAAGTAAGATGGTATAAGTCTTCATGTTAATTATATTCAGATGAAAGCTATATCTGAAAAACTCAATAGCTATCGTATGCTAATGAAACGGCATTTTATCGTGATATGAAGCCTCGCTTAATGACTCCTAATGTTTATTTCCCTATTCATATTTTTGACTGATGTAGTTTTGTCATACACTTCTCAAAACACATAAGAACATGTATTAGCATATATTTTGCAAAAATGAAGAAAACATGGGATTTAAAAGATATATATATAATTTTAAATTCTTAAACACCAAAATTACATAAAACACGCCAAGATATTAAAAATATGGAAAAGAACAAAGAAGAATAAATTAAAAATGCACTCTTACACTCATGCAAGTGTACTTCTGTCATATATATTCTTGTCAATATCTACAAAGCTACTTTGTTTATATTATGCTTGTAAATAAAGTTTCCACTTTAAACCTCAATGAGATCGAAAATAAATTAAAATTTGTTTGTTTTTACAAACAAGAATCTCTTCTTCACTATTATGGTTATTATAATAATGCTCTCATTTTAATATATAATTCCATGTTTCTGTTCACTTCAACAAAAATAAGTTTTTTTGCAACGTTGAAAGCATCAGTGGTGTGACGGAGGATGCCCCCATAATTTTAACCAATCGCGAACATGTGACATCCCATCAACGAAGGTCATCTATAGTCCCACCACCGGGATCTCTTGGAGATATGAAACGCTCTCCCTCGCACATGCACCCACATCCCTCACATGGTTTCGTCGGTTCACACGAACCCATTAGCAATCAAATCAATTTCCCAAACAAACCAATTTCTTGAACCAAGTTTCACCTCGACTCACTTGAGCCTCCTAAGGTTTAATGTTTGCTCATGCACCTCACATGCATGGGCACCCTCTCCCAACCTTATTTGTCAATGCACAAATCCATACATGGAACTAGCACTTTAACAATGCACAGATTTTTTTGGCTTTCAATGCACGGACCTTTTTTGGCTTTGTCCTTTATTTGTGTTCTTTTTCCTCATGTAATTATGTCAGGGAACCTTCTCATCCACGTTAAAGCACCCCCAACAAACATCCCCACGTGTATCAAGGTAGATGCGAAACGAAGCTACGTCAGAAAGAGATCAACCAACTTATGAGCCCCTCAATAGAAGCTACGCGAGCTCTGAGCTCTACCTCAAGTCAAGAGAAAGCTCGCTTGCAACCCAAAGTCCATTAGCTCGTCCCTCACTGTAGGCTTTTTTCAAAAAAAAAATCATCCTCCAAGGGATGACCTCCACCTACAGTAGCTAGAGTCGACTCACTTTCGTTCATCTACGTTGCAAACACATTCACCATCAATTGAATACAATGCCTTGAGCATGACGAACAGGTAGCAGAATTCAAGCTCTCCATCGTCATCACGCCCTCTACCTATCATTAACATTCGTCTTCCTTCATCCGATTTTGCTCTTTATGGATGACCAACCATGACACTACCTTTGATGAGAGTACATTGACATTGATGTTGATCCACTTCGACGCATCCCATTTGTTAATCACCTTCACTTTTGACCAAAATCATAGGTGGTTCTCATTGCCATCCAACATCTTTACATAGAGATCCCACCACCAATGTAGAGCGGGAACCAAGCTCTCAAGGAGCTGACGTCAAGACTGCAATGAGGAGGCCAGCTCTTGTGATGCATGTGCTGCCACGGAGGACTGCTCATCTTCTCATCCACCTCCTATGTCATTCAAGTGAAATACTTCTATGCAAACCCCTAGGGCATTTTATGCAATTATCACATGTTTTTTTGCATTTCACAATCAAGCCCTTGTGAATTGGTTTGCCTTCGGCATTGTTTTGCATATTCAGGTGAATTAACCAGCAATTCAGCCTTATCATGCTATCTTAATATCTAAATATTGGTTCAATGCTAGTTTTTTAATATCTATTACATGATTGAGGTTTGAAAAATCATGAATTTGTGTCGTGACCTTAGGAGCTTGTAAAAATATTGCTAATGGTTTTTCTATTTCCACTATCATTAGGAAGAAAATGCAAATCAATTAGGGCTCCCTGAATTGATTTAAAACTCATTGAAGATAGGAACATTTTGATTTATAATGAGCACAGGGAGCATTTACCAATAAACCTTTTGTTGAAGTTTACTCCATAATAGAGCTACATTCCAAGATTTTTCAATAGTTTTTGGTTATTATTTAATATATTTATAAAATCAAAAAAGAATTAAAAATCAAAATATACTTTTTCCGTTCAATTGAATTAGAAATTTCAAAAAAAAAACGAAATTAAATCCAAAAACATAAAAATATGTTTATCTACATGTACCTACTACATATGAATGTTAGTCTATAGGTTATTTGATCTATTTGATACTTGATATATTTTTCTTTAGTTGGCATCTTGTTTTTTACTTTATAAATTGATTAAAAATCAAAAAAAAGGATCAACTCTTTTTAATAAATCTCTAAAAATCTTTCTCTGCCTACTGCTCTTTGAGGATTTTTAGGGTTGTTTTTTAGTTTCTTTAGCATGTTCTTATCGAGAAAGGTATAAAAAACATCAAAAGGAGAATGTAATAAAAATAATTGTTGCTTGACGTACCTATATTTTTGTGTGGGCTTGTTTTTTCATGTGATTCAACTTGATAGTCACATGATACGGGTATGTTGTTACCGACTGAACAGTTTTGCATAGGTTGCTGTTGGCACGTCTCACTGAAAATATATGTTACAAGAAGCACGGTTGCCATACCACTATTCCTCAGGTTATTGATCATGTTGATAAATCCCAGGAACCATTTTTCTCTTCCTCTAGTCACAGATAGATGATGTCTATGCACAAGACAAATTGTTGTTATTAAGTGACCTACCCATACTCCTATAAACATCGTCATTGCAACCAAATCAGCGAGTATAGCACATGCACATACTTCTTGTGGTTCTACTACTAGCATTGATTAGCTTGTGCATCTCAACATATACGTGAGGATAGAGGACATTTTTTTGTTCACATACACATGGCCTCAAATTTCAGCGAAATTCGGTCGAATTTCTGTCGAATATCGATATCCAGTCGAAATCGAAATTCGATCGAAATGACCGAAATATGGGGGTCCTAGTACAAAAAATGACCGAAATGACCGAAATTTCGGTCGAAATTCCACCGAAATTCCATCGAAATTCTGTTTTGGTCAGTACCGAAATGGTGACCGAAACCGACATTTAAGGCCTTGCACATACTGACATACATATGTGTGCATAGAGTCCTCACGCATGCCGCTCCAGGTACATTTGTTGTTCTTGTACACGGTAGATTTTCTCCAGTGAAGGGGAAGGTTCATGTATACCAAAAACAGAAAATATGTTTACCTTCATGTGCCGACTACATAATAAAATTAGTCTTATTAGTGATTTGATCTACTTGATACTTGATTTTTTTCACTATTTGGCATCTTGTTTAGCTTTACGAATTAAATAAAAATATCAAAAAACGGTAAACTATTCCTGTTAATTCTCTAAAAATCTTCCTCTACTGATTTCTCATCTTTGACAAATTCTAGGACTTTTTTTAGTTTTTTTAGCTTGTTTATTGTTCCTAGAGAGAAAGGCACAAAAAGACAAAAAGGAGGGTGCATTATAAAATATTTGTTGCTTGAGGGACCTATTTTTCTGTGTGAACATGTTGTCCATCTGATTCGACCTCATATTCACCATGATACAAGTATGTTGTTAATAATGAGCAGTTTTGCATAGGTTGCATACGAGACAAGTCCAAATAAAGATGCATGTTACATGAAGCATGATCGCCATACCACTGCTCATCGAGGTACTGACCATGCTGATTAATCCTTGGAACCATTTTCCTCGTCCTCTGGTCAAGGATAGACGATCTCTATGCGCAGTTAAAACAGATTATTTGTGTTAAGTGACCTACTCATACTCCTATAGACATCGTCATTGCAATCCATTGTTCGGAAATGCAGTCCCGACGGTCGCATATGCATATGCAATCACCTAACCGAAGTGCAGATACCATATGTGGCATTATGCAGTCAAAATGCATACGCAGTCCGAGCATGCGGCATATACAACTGCATATACAGCCCCATATCTGAACAAGGGACTTGCATATGGGATCCACGTGTCTTTTTTGTATAATCCATAACACGTTGATGACACATTACCTTGATTTTTTTCCGAACAACTCTTATATCATCATTTACATCGATAGATCTTTTCATTGTTCTCATATATGCCACACTTAGGAACATATTCTAGGTATTTGTTCCCATATTAATATCCTTCCACTGTTCTCAACACTTACAAATGAATTGTTTACTGCCTTTTGGATATTTTATCTAACAAAATTTATTTTAATTCTTTGAGTACAACATGCAACAATTGACTAATAGTCTGACAATATAAATTTCCATGTTTCTAAGAAAGTCTATATGCAAATACAATTTGGTGAAACAAGTTTTGTTCCTTGCAGATCCATACATATGTATATTTTTGGGTACGTGATTTTTGTGCCTACGGTTATTCTTTAGATTTTGTTGTTGTAACATCTGGATCAGATTAAACCCCAACCCGGCCCAATTAGGGTCTGATTGATCCAATTAAATTATCGATCAACAATAAATAACATAAATCGATCAATTGATCTTCAATCAAAATTCGTTCGACTGCAATCAATCAAAAATCAATCGCATCGTAATGCGTGATACGGAGAAGCCGCGACGTAAATTCAGAAACCGCAAAACAAACCGTGACAACCCCAAAAATCCGTTTCGACGAAATAAGACCAACGGAATCTATCGTTCGCCAATCAGAAATTGTTTGATATTTTAAAATCAAAAAATTTTGCCATAAACAGAAATCATAAAATTTAGTCATAAAGTAAAACTGCATCTTAAAACTTTCTTAAGCACAGAGATCTTTATCAGAAAGCGAGTCCCATTTTGTTGGTAGACTATCTATCTTCTCCAGAACTTGTTTCTTATCTATGGCATTTGCGGTTTGGTCGTCCTCCACTTCGGAAACTTCACCATATTCCCTAGATTGTCGCAACAATCAATTTTCTAGTGTGAATAATGTAAGCTGTGAAAATATCTTCATTCATCCTTTCCTAATAAGGATACATTTATTATTAGATTGTTGTTGATGACCATAGTCTTGTGAATTGGTTTTGCATTTTGAAAAATAAATATGAGGTTAGAGGTGTAACCAAGTCCTTTATTTAAGAAATAAAAACTCAATTTTCTATTTTTGTGGAAATCGTAAGATGTGATAGTGCTCTAGAATTCATACTACTTCTTTGTCTGTTTTTCTAAAGGAGTTTTGGTGGTATCGATGTTCAGGAAGGCGATATGCGGTTTTCAGTTGGAGGGGTCACTGCATTGTGGATATGTGGTATGTGGGGAATATGCGGTTTTATGTGGTTTGGTATTTTTTATTATTAAACAATATAAAAATTATTTAATATTATGTTAATATCCTCCAAATATTATATCTCTTGATTATACTAAAGAATTGAAGTAACAAGGAACAAAACTATTGGGATAAAAAGTAATATAAAGTCAAATGAGCAAAAGCATCAATTGAAAGAGCATATGGCTTTTAGTTTAAGGCGGTGGGATTATTTGGGCATGGGTAAATAAAACATTTATTCGAAAAGCGGCCGAGTAGGCAACCGCATAGGGAGTATACTCGACCGAGTATGCGTCGAGTATGCGGGTCAACCCGCATACGTGGTTGATTCATCATACTCGGAGTGGCAAGTCTACCAAGTACGAGTATGCGATCGGTATACTCGACCGCTTTCCTGAGCATTGGGTATTATACATTAGACTTCATCTTCTTATACATTGCAACAAATGGATGTTACTAAAAGAAAACACTGCTACAATTTCTAAGTTGATAGAATCCGTGAATTCCATAGCCATACTTTGTATAAGTAATAGGGTGATGATGTCATGACCACGTGATATTTGATTAATTGTGTGACTTCATTGATTCTTGATTCTTGACGAATAAACGACCATGTCTCTTTTCTTTTCTTGGATGGATCTTTTCATTTTCCTCTAATTTTCGGTCATGTTGCCTTTTTTCTTATTTAACTCATTTACCTGTCAAATTGTCTCCAAGGCTAAAAGTGTGTTTTTTAAAGATACTCGATGACTCAAAAGGGATATCACTCCTATGATCCATTATGATCCATTATGTAGGAAATATTTTGTTGCTAATAATACTATCATTTTCGGATTTTTTTTCCCTACTTATCTTCTACATGTTACAAGTTGTTTACTATAGAAAATGACATTGAGGTATATTTTCATGCTCCTCTCAATATTGACATTCGAAATAAAAGATAAAGGAATGTCTATATTTCGCACCATTCTGGGATTCCTTCCCAAGATCATGTGCCATCCAGCATATCTGAGATAGTTTCTTATCACAGTTTTTCTACTTGTTGGATCTATAGTTGTTCCTACAAATAACAGCACAGATTCAGAAGTTCAAGAAGGTGTAGTGTGACTCCTGAAAATCTCAACGTTCTCATTGTCTTAAGGCAAATACATATGTACAATGCATTCTACTTATAGTCGTGTATCTCCTCTTATCTACCTCCTTAGTGTCATCATCATAATATCTCATACTCGGGTCCATAGGAATAGTAGCAGGCTTGCAACCTGTCATACCTATCTCTAGTAGAAGATCAATCACAAACTTCCTCTATGTCATCACAAGACCACGTTGGTTCCTGGCAAACTCTAATCAAGTAGCGAAGTTTGCCAAGGTCCTTAGTCACAAACTGTTGACATAGAAACTCCTTGGCAACCTGAATGCACTGCTCATCATCACCCAGGACAATAATATCATCAACAAAGACAAGGATAGCACCAGTACCTCTATGTGACCTCAAAAGAAAAAATGAGTGATCCAAGTGGATCGCGCAAACCCCTAGTGCTCTATCAACTCTGAAAGCTTTTGGAACCAAGCTCTCGAACTCTGCTTCATGTTGTAAATCACCTTGTGGAGCCTACATACCTTATAAGAC
Organism: Ottelia alismoides; assembly: GCA_037367405.1. NCBI lineage: Eukaryota > Viridiplantae > Streptophyta > Magnoliopsida > Alismatales > Hydrocharitaceae > Ottelia > Ottelia alismoides. The sequence goes on along the minus strand of JAZKJV010004661.1, from coordinate 394,792 downwards.
TCCCCCTCAGTAGCAAACCCCGGTAGCTGCTACATATATACCTCCTCCTGTCGATCTCCATACGGAAATGAATTCTTCACATCAAGTTAGGAAAAGAGGCCAGTCCTACGAAACAGCAACAGATAGGAGAATGTGTAATGTCGAATGTCTAGCCACTGAAGAGAAGGTATCTTGATCGTCCCCCCATAAGTATGGGTAAACCCTCGTGCTACAAGCCTTGCCTTGTAGCGATCCATGCTTCCATCTAGTCGTTGCTTCACCATAAAGATTCATTTGCACCACACAACAGATGCACCTAGAGGAGCAGAAACAACACTCTAGGTACCACAAGACTATAAAGCGCCCATCTCATCCTCCATGGCAAGTCACCAACAACTATCTTGCATGGCCTCCTGATATGATCGTGGAATAGTAACAACAGAAAGTCCTACAACAAACCTCATGTACTCCTCTGAAAGACGGAACAATGAAACATGCGCTGCAAGAGGATACGTGGCACAGTTACAACACGACTTCCTCAAGGCAATATATACATCGAGGTCATCATCGTCGTTGTTCTCTGGTATGAACACATGTATAGTATCTTGAGTAACAAGCATATCACCAGTGCCACCAGTAGAAACAATGTGTTCCTTACATACCTGAGGTGTGTTGAATGATTGGGAAGGTGCATGAGCAAAGGGGCGACTTGAAGACCTACGAATATAAGATCATGGTAGGAATTGCGTCAGGATAGACGAAGGTGGAGGTGGTGGAGGACGTGGAGATGGAGATGACTGAGATTCAACATTGGGTGTTATTGGTGCAGATAAAGGAGGTGGTGAAACAAAGACATCCTCGCCAGAGTCAGCAGTAGACAACTTGTCACATGTAGGACAAAAGTACATAATAGACTCAAAAAAATGTGGCATCGGCACTCACTAATATTTTCTTCCTATGGAATTAAAACATCTATATCCTTTTTGGGTACGAGAAAAACCAACGAACACACATTTGACAGCTCTAGGAGAGAGCTTGTCCCGACTGGGAGTAAAATTGTAGACAAATGCCATCGACCCATAGACCATGGGAGTAAGAGAGAATAGGTCCTTCTCGAGAAATGCAATCAAAAAAGGAACCTTTTCTCAAAGGACAGTGGAAGGTATGTGATTTGCTAAGTAACATGTCACGAGAACCGCATCACCCCAGAAAGAATGAGGAGCTCAACTCTGAATATAAAGAGTCCTCGTAACATCCAAAAGATGACGGTGTTTGCGTTCAACAACATCATTCTGCTGTGAAGTATAAGCACGCGAAGTCTGATGAACTATACCAAGATATCTGAAAAAGTTAGACAAATGTAAAGTCGAAAACTCCAAGGCATTGTCAATGCGAATAAACATCATAATAGTAGAAAAAATGTTCTTGATCTCAATACGAAAATATTAAATAACATAGCCACCTTTAGACTCATTCTTTGACAAGAAAACCCAAGAGAACCTACATAAATCATCCACGCAACCTAATAGTACCGATGTCCCTGACGATCGGGAACACGACTAAGATCCCAGATATCAATATGAAATAACTCAAACAACTGATTACTGTGACGACTTTGACGACTGGGAAAAGAAGATCGATGGTGCTTCCTGAGATGACATACCTCACACTCTGAGGTAGTGGGAGTAGAGATCAGTGGGAGAACATGACACAGCTCCTGAAGAGGAAGGTGTCTAAAACGAAGAAGCCATATGAAAGGAGAAACATATCCAGATGGAAGAGTGGCAGCACCAGCACACAAAGGTTGGACCAGTCTGTAACGCCCTCTCTGTTCACGGCCACATCCAATTACCCTACCTATGAGTATGTCCTGAAACACAAGAAAAGGTGGATCAAATATGGCATGGCAATGTAAGTATTTTGTAATATGACTAATAGAAAAAAGTATCATCTGAAATGCAGAAGCATGTAAGACATTCTACAGGCAGATCAAAGGGGCTAGAACAATCTCCCCCTGATTGTTGGGTAGATGAACACCGTTAGCAATCACCATCGATCTACCAGGAGGGATAGATCTGTAAGAGGTAAACTGGGCCCGATCTCCACACATGAGATGAGAAGCACTAGAGTCCGTGATCCAATCAGTCAAATCTGTACTGCTACAGCCGGTAGTAATCAATACCTAACGAACTCGTAGAAGCACTGACAGCAATTGCAACATCTGAAGATCCTAATACTGAGGCTGGCAGTGTAGCCATCCTCTCTCTCAATCATCCAAAGATATTCGACAACAAAATCATCTTTCTAACCTCCCTCTCACCGCCCTCAATCAGAAGCATGGTATTGTCTGCATATTGTCACAACCAGATCAAGGATGTCGGGTCCAAGGCTTCAAATATTGGTTTCAATCATCTTATTGGTGATTGATCGAAATTGAATTTTAACCAAATTCCGATCGAAACTCCGTCGAAACTTCAAGTATTTTGTTTCCATTTTCTTAAGTGGACTCGCCTACATTCTAAAATATCGACCAATTCGATAATATTTTGGTAACATATCGAAATCGAAATTCAACAGCAATTCGGTCGAATTTCAGCAATATTTGACTCCATGGTCAGGACCAAAAGAGAAAAAACCCTTAATATGGCATTACCTTACAAGTTGGGCAGGCACTCATAATTGTTGCATCAGTCGTTGGACATATAGTAAGGTGCCAAGGGGTGTCCCTATCGAACCCCTCATTGTGGATGCACCAAACCCCATCTAGGTTTATCATTCACCAACAACGAGAAAGAGATGGTGGTAAGACACCTCTTCATTTAGGTCACCCTCAAGGAAGCATGCTTCCTCAACAAGAGCAACGGGATGTGCTAGTTGAGCATATCATAAGCCTTTACATAAATACATCTCTGATAGGAAAGTCCCAATCTTCCGCCTCTCCCAAGAAGCAACTCTTCAAAACCAAGACAAAACCATCCAAAATTGATATCCCATGGATGAAAGTTGTTTGCATCAACACCTCCCCCACCACTTTCTTCAGCATGTTTGCCAGCACGTTGGCTACTATCATGCAGATGGAGGTGGATGGTGCAATTGACATGGAATACACTAGCCTCCATGCATCAGTTCTCATGGGCAAAAATAAGAGAGATATTCTTAATCTTGTTAAACCTCAAAAACGAAACCAGCATCAAGCTTGACTCTTGTAAACTAATCCATTATTAAATGTAAACAAATCCATGTGTCTTTAGATTATGCCATACGGAGAAGACAATTTGTCGTGTTTATTGAATCTCTATTGACATAACAGAGTTCATTAGCAACTCTACATTGAAATCCAGTTGTTGGAGATATGCCAATGTATCAGAAGTCAGAACATAGTAACACAAACGAACAGACCATTTCTAAATAGGTTATAAATTGAGATGAAAATATTATATACACAAACGGACATCTACCGAGATGGTAGTTGTGTTAGGCATTTCTCCTCTCAAAGCTTGTTTTATAAACATCTATGCATATTTCCATTTGTACAAGCTTATCACAGTCTAATTACACTTGAATAGTCACCTAAAAGTACTGTTTAAAAAAGGTTCTGACATAGTCCCAAAATTACAAACATATGCAGTCCACCATTACACAGTCAAATTTCGATACCTAAAGGGGATACCATAAGCTTTGTTAGAAAAAGCAAGTATTCTAAATTATGCAAACATACAAGAAACAGCATACCAATAAACGGATCTCTAATTATTCCAACTGACACAAGGGCAGCTTTTGCTTTATTAACAAATTCTTGCAGGGTATTTGGGTTCTCAGGAGAACAATCTGGAGGAGTAACAGGCATCGTGACCTGTTATATTAGATGTTGAGCCAGTCAAGGACCAATTTTTGCTGGAAATATTGGATGAACAAAAAGATGTCAAAACTGTAATACTAAACCTGTTCCATTATCCCCCTGTACATCAAGTAAAGAGCTTTCTTCCCATAAGTACTGTCATAATTGTAAGCACTTAAAGAGGGCCCTGCCCTGTAAGTTGGTTACAGAGAAATTAGAAAACCGAATAGAAAGTAGATATGGCATAAGACGGTATCAAGAGAACAGGTTAAAGGTACAGTAACGAGAAACCTGCGATCTCCTTGTGTTAAAGCCCCAAGGCTTTCCAATCTCTTGGCCACAATTGACGCAAAACGGCGCTCGCCACCCAAATTGGTAAAAAGAAGCCTGTCATGCTTACAAAGAAGATTTAAATAAGGTCACAGGCTGAGAAGAAAACACACTAACTGCATATTATAGATCAGACCCGTTCTCCGGAATCTTTACTCATATCATAGTTGACGTGTATCTAAGTAGCGAGGAGATCAATAAGAAATAAGGGCAAATAAGTGTTTCTATGTGTGCATAAATAGGGATGTGCTCTAAACATAACTAATATCATAGTTGCAATAAAAAAGTGTCAAACATTCAAGATTACCAGTTTCCAAGCTACTCAAGATTGGGATACAATGACACATTTAGCAATAAATACTCTAGATGAAATCACTTAAAAGTAGGTGCAATTTAATTGAAAATGAATGACTGTCAATCAAGAAACTAGTTAGTCTCGATATAGAAAGGAAACAAAATGATCTCTATTCTACATGACAACAAGGATAAGAAGATGTTAGAGTATGTATAGATGGGCCATTGGATCTCTCAGGGTCCAATTATGCCACTCTTTGCTTTAATCCCATATTGCCTAGCAGTGGCATAATGGAATCTCGGACGCATTATATATCAAGGCCCTAAATGTCGATTTCGGTCACCATTTCGGTATTGACCAAAACAGAATTTCGATGGAATTTCGGTGGAATTTCGATCGGAATTTCGGTCATTTCGGTCATTTTTTGTACTAGGACCCCCATATTTCGGTCATTTCAGTCGAATTTCGATTTTGACTGGATATCGATATTCGATAGAAATTCGACCGAATTTCGCTGAAATTTGAGGCCATGTTATATATAGAGCCCACACCTATTGTAATCCTTGTGAGACAGAATGGAAAAATGTAGGCCTTAATGGCTTTCTCTCGTGGTGTCATCCCCGTTCGCAACTAGGGTTTTGTTAATCAAAGTTTTCATTATTTTTCTTCATTGGGCATTTTATCTCTTACATTTTCACATTGCAAAAAAGCAAGTTATCCTTGGCTCATCGATTTGGAAATTCTTTTAAGTTGTGCCATGTTATCATCAATTTTGTCGCACAAGTGTATTGAACGGTGAGGCTTGTGACATATTGTACCATGTTGGAGATAACCTTTGAGGCGATACTTTCCCGACCACCGATCCACTAGAGTTTCATTCTTGCCAGATCAACCATACTACAACCACAAGAGTCATCCAAATTATTTTACCAACATGCCCGATAGCCGCCAACGTAGCTTTAATCCCACCACAATAAGCCACTCAGAGTGAGAAAGCCCAATCCAACGAGAAAGCTACAGACAGTGATATATCCAACTGACCCAGCAAAGTCGCATTTAAAGAAAAGTAGTTCAAACGTAATCCAAAGGAGACAAGTAGGGAGTAGTTCCACAAAGGAGACAAGTAGCGTCCAAACGTAGTCCAAAGGATGCAAGTTGATCAATGGTAGGAAGAGCATTCTTTACTGCCTGATAAAGGTAGCAACAATATTTGGGTGTTCCTCCCTTAGCCCCAACCTCAAACACTCAAGACACCACCAGTCCATATTGTCGAACCACCTCAGAAGCAAAAGCAAAGGAAGAAATACCAAGGCGAACTAACCAACAAAAGGGTTGTTAGAGTACGCATCCATAGATAGGTAACTGGATCCCTCCGGGATCGAATTATCACATGCACCTATGTTAATCTAACACCATCTATCAATGGGATTTGGTTATTTTGGTGTGGAGTTATCAGAAGTCCCACACATATTGTAAACAATGGAGAGGGTTGAATAAAAGATCATCCCTTTGAGGTGGTTCTCACATGGTTGCATCATGTTGCCTAGGGAGTAGGGTTCCACATTAAGTCTCGGTGTTCTTCCACTGTTTATATTTCTTTATCTCTGACACGCTTTCATATTCTCATTTTCTACAGGTATCAGAGCGGGCTTGATTTTAGAGATTAGTTCTTAAATTTTCATTGTTGAAAATATGTTCAAGTTCCAGAATTTTTGTTCAATACGATTTGTTCAAGTGTTCATGGTGGAACCATAATTCCGCGCAGCTACCGCCGATCATTGCGGGTTCGAATTTTGAAGATATTCAAGGGTCTTTTGACGAACACGTTCAGCGCTAAGTTTTAAGAAATAACTATGGTTTTGTCAGAAGCCTTAATTCTCCAAGCATACATCGTCCATGCAATTCGCAACACGCGTACATTGTTCAGGCTGCAAATCATCGACGTGACAAATCGTTGATCATTTTCGATCTAGGCGGTAATGGATTCTAATATAAGAAGATCAGGGGTGTCTCAAACAACGAATACCATCTTCCTTCATTCCTGAAACTCATCATCACCGACCATATCGGAACACAACTCGACTCATGAACCACCAGCACATCTGATATTCTTCAACCTAACCACGTACGCCACCAACACTGAGTATCTAGGCGATGGTACCTCCTGCCCAACTCCAATGATCACCAACCAATGAAAGAGGTACACGCAAGACTCGACACCATGTCGCAAAACGGGGACATCAGATCTCCCACAATGGTTGGAGCTTTCCCTCTCGACGCAGACCCATTGGCAATGATTGAAGCTCACCCAGACAACCCGCTTGGCGATGGTGATTCATACTTTTCATCAGTGTGAGTTGAAGTCCCTAGCAGCAACTGCATTCAACTCTTTTTGCACGCGTAAAAAGTGTCTCCTCCTTTATCTCTACAGGTTTTCCGTGATGGGTTCACCCCATGGGGAACCTTAGGTGCAGCGAAAGGAATTCTCGTGAGGGGTAACCAAAGGCATGATACCCTTTATATGCTTATATCGAACCCCTTTTATGTTTTTGTTAAAAAAATTGGGGAGAGGTTGCGTTTAAAAAAGGGGGAGAATTATTTTTGTCCCAATAGGACTAGTTACAGGAAAATAAAGGGAGAAGGGTCTATTGCGCTTATGTAAAAAAAGTTCCAAAGAAAAAAAGGGGAGAAGTTAAAAAAAGGGGAGAAATAATTCTTGATCACCCCATTGAAGGGAATTTCAGCATCATAAAAGAATTTGACCACGAACTTATTGACGCATGCAAGTTCCTCATTGGTTAGGGCATCCTTAGTCATTGCATGGCGCATTTTTGTGCCCAAAACACATCATCTTCAGAAACACGAGGTCATTTTGCACTACTTCTTGAGGATCCTCCTTCATATATATGGTTAGAAGATCTGTCAGATGCTTTGATTGCCACTTCCTCGTGCACTTCTCTCAAACTAACAACTTCCGCATTCTTCTTCTTCATAATATCTTCCACATAATATCTGATTACCTTCTACACATCTCCATCCGCCTTTGGACATGCTTTCGGGTTTACCTTTATATGTGCGAGATGTTGCTTCATTCTCTTGACTCCTCATTTTATGACCATGTTGCACAAGTGAAACACTAACGTGTTCGAATCCATCCTCTCAACAAGGTATGTGTACTACCACGCGTATCGGTAGAGCCGGGTAGAACATAGAATGTGGATTTTGTCGTAGTAGACGTGGAAGGGGTAGCCATATTAATCCCACCTAAACATGACATAAAAATTTTGTCATTAAAAATAAGGAATACAATATGTTATCCAATTATCCAAGGGGACAATTTGATTACAAAAGTAACAAAATCAAGATCCCATCTAAAAAAACTAAGATCCAAAAACACTTCAGAATAATCTCTGAAACATAATATATATTTGAAAACCAGAAATGCAAAAACAAGGATGTTATTTAACAACAACAACAACAAAGCCTTTTCCAACAATTAAGTAGGGTCGGTTACATGGATTGTTCGCTCCATTCATATCTATCTTGTGTCGATCCCGAACTTATATCCACAAAACAAAGATCCTTTCGTATGGTCTCTTTCCAACACTTCTTGGACTGTCCCCACCCTCTCTTAGCCGGCTCAACATCCCAACACTCGCATCTCCTAACCGATGAATCAGCTGATCGTCTTTGCAAATAGCCAAACCATCTTAAGCGGTTTTCTCACATCTTATCCTCGATCGGAGCTACACCAACTTTCTTTCCGATTGCATCATTCCGAATCCGAACTAGACATGTGTGTCCACACATCCAACTTAGCATTTTCATTTCTGATACAACCATTCTCTGCATATGTCTATAGTTCACAGGCCAACATTCAGATTTATAGAGCATAGCAGGTCTCATGGCTGCTTTGTAAACTTTCCTCTAATTTTTAAAGGAATTTTCTTATCGCAGAGAACAATAAAGGCTCCTCTCGACTTTAGCCACCCTGCACTTATTCTATTAGTAACATCTCCATCATTTTCCCCATCACGTTGCAAAATAAATCCCAGATATCTAAAAGAATCTCTCTTCTGAATGTTATCATCACCAATCTTCACCTCGATTCCTTCACCATTGCTTCCATCAAAGGTGCACTCCATATATTCCGTCTTAGCCCTACTTATATGAAATCCTTTACTCTCCAACTCATGTCTCCAGACCTCAAGCTTCTCATTTACTCCATCTCTAATCTCGTCAATCAACATAATATCATCAGCAAATAACATACACCAAGGTAACTCATCCCGAATATGACTTGTCAAAAGGTCCATGATCAAAGTAAAAAGAAATGGACTCAAAGCAGATGTCAAAATAGCCAGTCTTCCCAAACGGGATCCTTACACAAGATAAAGCCCTATCATACATGTCTTTTATGAGGTTAATGTAAAGGACAGGCACTTGTCTCTTCTCCAAAACTCTCCACAATATCTCTCGTGGGACAGAATAATAAGCCTTCTTCAAATCAATAAAGATCATATGGAGATTCTTCCTTTTAGCTCTATAAATCTCCATTCTTCTCCTCAGCAAATGGATGCCTTCAATAGTTGAGCGACCTGGCATGAATCCAAATTGATTTTCTTTTACTTTGGAAACTTGCCTCAACCTTCTTTCGATCACACGTTCCCAAATCTTCATAGTGTGACTCATCAGCTTGATACCTCTTTAATTTGAACAATTTTGAATGTTCCCTTTATTCTTATAAAGAGACACCACGATACTCCTCCAATCTTCGGACATTTTCTTACTTCGCTAAATAACATTGAATAGATTCGTAAGCCAAGTCAAACCGTGTTCACCTAAAACTTTTTATACTTCTACAGGATTGTCATCTGGTCCTACACCTTTCCCAGGTCTCATAACCTTCGAAGCCTCCTCTACTTCCACTCTTTATATTCGTCTATAGCTTGCACAAATCAAGTAACTTTCAGTACTAGCTAGATCACCCAAAGTGATCTCTCTATTTCCTTCCCCAATGAAAATTTTATGAAAGTATTGCTCCCATCTACTCTCTATATCCTTCTGAGTAACAAGCGTGTGCCCTTCCTCATCCTTAATGCATCTCACTTGAGAAAGGTCTTTGCTCTTTCTTTCTCTTGCTTTGGCCAACTTGAATATATCCTTCTGACCCTCCTTAGAGTCGAGATTTTTATACAAAACTTCATAAGCTTTTGACTTAGCTTCGCTTACAGCCTTCTTTGCTTCCTTCTTCGCTATTTTGTAGTTTATGACAGTTTTCTCTGTTCTATCCTTAGACATAGCTTTAAAGCATGCTCTTTTAATTTTTAACTTCTCTTGCACCCCTTCACTTCACCACCAAGCCTCCTTTTGATCTAGGGCTCCTGCCTTTAACTCGCCTAGCATCTCTTTGGCTACCTTTCGGATACAAGATGCTACTGCCTCCCACATTTCGTTAGCATTTCCACTACAATCCCAAGACAAGTATTCTAAATCTTCTCCCTGAAGCTTGATTGCTTCAGTGGAAGGTTCCACCATCTAGTTCTAGTGATCTTAGGAACCCTCCTTTTCTTTATCAACCCTTTTATTTGTACATCCAAGACTAACAAGCGATGTTGGGGTGTTAAACTCTCTCTTGGGATTACTTTGTAGTCTTTACAACACAACCGATCTCTTCTCCTCAACGCAAAGTAATCTATCTGTGTTCTAGTTGGCTAACTCTTATAAGTAATTAAAAGCTCCTCCCTCTTCTCGAAGAGAGTATTCGCTATGAAAAGATCATATGCCGTTATTTAAATTTGTAGAAATCTTGTAGCTGTAGAGGTTACCAACACATATCAACCGATTTATATCAAAGGTAACTTATATTACATATTATGCACCACTTTATCAAATTGAATTATCCATGCAACTGTGAGAACTGTTACTGACTTACACCACAAGATCACCGTTTGCAATCTTGCGGTGACACATCAAGTGAAATCTTAAATTTAAAATGGGTTACTTGTGTTGCCTAATACAAATTAATTATAAAATGCAAGCTACAGATTAAGCTGAGATTACGATGATTATCTAAAGAAGGATAATCTCAAGTGCCCACTCGTACGGCTGCCGAAGAGGAGTGACGAGAGAACAGGGCTATGATAGTGCATCATTCACTGCAGCCGGCAGCTCCACTTAATTGTTTCTTCCAACAATTTCACCCCATCTTCACATGCACAGCTTATATTACAAGAACTATAGCAATCATCTTGAACGACTAAACCCATTTCCAAGGAACATTTCAACATCTCATTTCTCCCATTCCAAATACAGAACAAATATAACTGAAGGACAGAGCCTAGCATGAGCATAAATCCCTACACAAGCCCAACATTCACCAAAACCACATAAAACCAAACTGAAGATCAGAACCCATGAACCAAAACACGAAGAGGAGCACACAGGCATACCTCTAAGGAGGGAGGACGAGACTGAGGCGGCGTGAGGAGGAATGGAGGCAGCAACCAGCGATGAGGATCAAAGGACGCGAATGACAACGAGGATCGAACAGTAACTGTGCGCTGCAAGGGTTTTTTGTGTGAGGGTTTTCTTGTGAGAGAGGATGCGTCCGGTTTTCCCCAAATTCCCACTTGAACAGTAGTCAGATTATCGGATCCATAAACGAATCCAATTAAGGGGTAATTGTGAACCAACTCAGAACTGACCAAATATCGCATAAGCGAGGGCCAAGGCAGCATAAGCGGTCCGATTAGGCGTTGGATCCGCATATGGACTGCGTAAATATGCGCTTCGGAAGGGGACGAATACGCATATGACCACATTTCTGAACATTGCACTACGGCATTCCTCCAGTGGAATACAACTCCTCCAGACACAATCAGATCCTTCAAAGAAAAGGAACGGATCCTTCCAATGGTATTTCCTTGAGTTTGACTTCAATCAGTCAACATTGTTCCTAGTACAACCTTGGAGAACTTAAATGGAGACAAGATAGTTCAGCATTTTGGCATATCATGGAAGTAAGTCAATAACACAAACTGACTCGTCCGGGAAAGTTTCTCTAATAGGTTCTGAATCAGGGGAATCCTTAAGCTCAATTCAGGAAAAAAGATCAGCCGCAACATTCTTCACTGAAAGTTTATATTTAACGTCCAAATCAAACTCCAAGAATAATAAAATCCACCTAAAAAAATGTGCCTTTGCATCCTTCTTTTCCATAAATACAGGATTGTTATGTGATCAGTATATATAGTCACCTTGGACCGTAAAAGATAAAACCATTCTCTAAAGACCAACTATGGCGAACATTTCCTTTTCGATCATTGTATAATTTTTCTATATTTGATCCGATACTTTGCTTGTGCAATGATGTGCAAATGGAATCACGTCTCATCTCTGTCCTAACACAGCTCCTATAGCAAAATCCGACGCATCAATCATGATCTCAAAAGGAAGAAACCAGTCAGGGCTTGTAAGATAGTCGAATCAATAATTTTCCTTTTTATGAGGTCGAAGACCTCAAGACACATGTGATCCATAATGAACTCTGTGTTTTTTTCCTAGGAGCTCAGCCAGTGGTCAGGCAATCTTTGAAAAATATTTGATAAATCTCCTATAAAATCCAACATGCCTTAAGAAAGAATGCAATGACTTCACGTTGGATAGTGGATCAAGCTTCTTGATCACATCAACCTTGGCAGGATCAACATCCATTCCCTTTTGTAGATGATGTGCCCCAATACAGTACACTCATGAACAATAAAAAGACTCTGTTCCCAAGAGAGTACCAGATTGATCTCTCTACACCTTTGAAGAGCTCGATCCAAATGTTCGAGATATGCTTCAAACGAATCACCATGAATCGAAAAATCGCCCTTGAAGACCTTTAGGAAATCTCCCACCATCTCGTCAAATACAGCAATCATGCAATTCTGAAATATACCGGGGCATTACCCAACCTGAAAGGCATATGCTTGAATGTGTATCTACCAAATAGACATGTCAACGTGGTTTTTTCCAGGTCCTCAGGAACAATGATGATTTGATTGTAGCCAGAGTATCCGTCAAGAAAACAAAAGAACTCTTTACATGCTAATATCTCTAGAATCTGATCAATAAATGTCTAGGGAAAGTGGTTTTTCTTGGTCGTGGCATTCAGGAGTTTGTAGTCGACACAGACACGCTATGACAAGGGTACTCATGTTGCAATCTCTTCTTCTTCATTGGCGACCATATGAATTCCTAAATTCTTGATTGGAATCTAAGATGTGATAGACAAAACATGCTCCACATCACTTTTCAATTTATTTCTTAACTACTTCCCTCAAATTCGGGTTCAATGTCATTTCGAATTCAAGGGAAGGTTTAGCATCGTCCTCAACATAAATATGGTGTGAACAGAGAGTAGGGTTAATCCCAACGAGATCCGACACTCTCCAACCGGTAATCTTCTTGTTCTTTTCTAAAACTTTAAGCAACAAAGACCCATATTCTACAGTCAACCTAGAGCTAATGATGACAGGATATCTATTCTAGGTCCTACGAAAAAAGTGTACTTCAGTGTAGGAGGTAGTGGCTTCAGCTCTGGCAAAGATATATATCTAACAAATCAAGATTCATTATGTATGAATATATTTCCATGATGCATGAAGGTGGGTTTGATAGTGCTATACTTACCTCCAATTGTATTATGTCTAGAGTCGGATCGCCAAACATCCTCGGTACGTCGGGTAAAGCTGCGTCCGACTCAACATCCTCTACCCTCGATCGTTCCCTAAAAGAAGGGACCGACAAGTCAAGAAAGACTTCGGTGCCGTCAAGGGAGGAGGAGGATGCATCTATCAAGAAGCTCAGCAATACCTGGCAAACTGCGTCGTAAACACTATCCTCTCCAGCTGAGAGGGTCTCGCTAAGAACTGTTGGGGCATGTTTCCTTGACCCACCTATGCATATCACTTTGCATTCTACCTCAGAAGAAGAGTAGTTTGTGCTAGATTATGAAGCAAGACTCTATCACTTTGTTTTGTTGCATCTCTAGCTCTACTTCTTCGCCTGGAGAGAGAAACTTCATCTTCCAAGTTGGATAATCAAATGAAGCACCAGCAGTCCTAAAGAAAGAACACCCTAAAATAAGCAGGGACTCTCCCCAATGATTGGGGATTTCCAAAACAAGCATTGTGAAATCCACCATATACTCCTGTCCCGCAATCGAAATGGCAATGTTCATAACCTCTCCCTTAGACCTCTTTGTGGATTGTCTGTGAACTAAAGTAGGATCGTTGGCTTATGAGAGGCCGTATGTACAATCTATCATACAAGGCTAGAGATAAGAGGTTAATAGACGAATCGATATCTAGGAAAGTGCGTGCAAACGCGATGTCATCGATATGACTCAACATGTAATGTACACACGTATCTCTCTGCTTTCTCAATAACTGCTTGTTCTTGATATAATATGTAGTGGTGACTGTCGAGACATGTGTCTTCACTTGGTTGTTCGATTTCTTCATGCTTACCCTAGTAGATGTGCATCTCACCTTAAGGTATTTCTGAAAGGTTGGATTATTCGTCACATATGTATCAAATGGCACCTTAACCATTATGTTCTGATTACAAAATCACGTCATTTCCGGGTCAAATTTTTGAATCTTTTTGATAACTCATTTTCATGCCTAAGAGTATGGGGGAAAGGGATTGAAGCTTTAGAAGAAGTGGATGAAGAATCAGAATCGTAAACATAAACATGCTTTCCTTTATTCTAAGAAAACGAATAAAGGCACAATAAATATAGTAGTATTCTTCATGCCAAGACAACGACACTTCTGTATAACTCATTAAATATCTCACATGTATCACAAAAAGGCTCATGAGGCAATCGAGTGAAGCTAGTTTTTTTAAAGGAAAAAGAGCCTATGCCATATGGTTGTATACCCGACGTGAAGTTGGTTATGTGAGTCCGCGTATAATTGGTCCAACTCAAAGGGTGGAACTTTTTCAAGAAAAGATCTTTCAACTGATCGTAGGTAGTTACAACCACTCGTAGATTCTTTAGTCAGTAATCCGCCTTATCTACCAAGGCAAAAGGAAGGACTTTGAACCGTATGTAATCTTGGCTAACCATATGATGCCTGAGGTTATCATAGACCAGCTCAAAGTCCCTTACGAATGCTTAAGGTTGTTCGAGGATATTCCCGTTGTACTTTGACAACAACTTGAGGAAATATTGTTGTGCATTTTTTCTTGTTCATTGATCTTTCTCGAAAATCATGCAAGGTGATGCAAATCAAAATTTGCGTTGATGAAAATAATATTTTTTGATGGTGGAATTTAGAAATAGAGGGGTTGAGAAGAAGAAACTCGTTCGGAACACGAGGGATTAGGGAGGAAGAACGTGCAGATCATGCGTGGGGAGAGGGAGGAGAGAAGATAGAGAATAATTCTCAAATTTTTAATCAAACAGGACTGTTTAAAACAATGGACCACCAACCCTTTATACAGGAGGGATGATTTTACAAAAATAGAAAAAACAACTAATCATCCTAAACTGACTCTAACCGACTAACGACTAATTTGATATTCAAATTTAAAGTTGACTACTAATTTGGAGATCAACTGCGATCTCATTATTTAAATTAAAATTGCGACAACTTAAATAAACGTAAATAAAATTGACGGATAAAAATTTAACTTAATGCAGCCCTATATTCTGATTCCACGCTGCATCAACTCTCCTCCACTTTAAGAATTCGTCTCCCGACGAATTGCTGGATCTTCGAAGCTTACCGATTTGATGTCAATTTTCTTGTTCGCCTCGTGGAAGATTAGATGCGGAGCAAACGGTGGAACCCAGATGGCTTTGGTGCGCTGGCCGGAATCGTCAACCCCATGTTGGAAGAACAGGTGTGGCGCGAATGGCGACGTCTTCATGAACTTTGTCTCCTCATCGTGATGATTGAAAAATTGATGAGGCATGAACAACATGGAACTTGGAGAATCCATAGCAAAGCAATAGCACAATGAGAGGAGAGGAGGAGATGCGGCCAATGAATGAAGCCATGGGATCTTTAAATAGGGAAAACCCATGGTCCTAGTCCTAATAGGATAAGGAAGCCTCCCAAATTTCCTTATTTCAGCCCTCTTCTTTAAATATTTCCGCAGCATGGGGTTTAGTTGCAATTTTCGCACCCTTTCAATAAAACATATTTTGTAAGAGGAGCCTTTGAACTTTCCCTTTGAATATAAACTTTTACAAGGGGGGGTTCTTATAATTTTTCCAAAGTAATTTCCAATCCCACGTGTCATTGGATTCAAGCCCCGTAGTCATCGGGCCCCCGGTTAGGTCTCTCCCGATCTTCTTGCGCATACGACGCGGACAGGGGAGGCGGCGTCCGTGACTTCGTTCCCTGGAGTGCCGTGCGACTCGCAAGGATGGTGGGAACAGATCCTCCGGTATCTCCGGTGCGAGCCCGTGGCCTTTGAGGATCCTGAGGCTCTTGCTCCCGGTGACACTCTTCCCCTGCACGATCCCGTGCGAGCCCTGGAGTAAGACGCCAATCTGGGACAGTGTGAGGCCCTTCTTGGCGAACTTACAGATGTTGTCCTCCACGTCTGGGCCGGCGATCGTGAGGCCACTGGGGGATTGTGGCAGTAGGGGAGGGCCGATGAGGAGAGGCCCTTGTCGCGGGAGTGCATGCGCCCCATGATGGTGGAGAGGGGAGGAGTGTTGCCTGTTGCGGCGGCGGAGCGAGCAGAAGGGGGAGTCGGTGGTGGTGCGGATTGGCACGTGGGAGGAGGTGTGGGGGCAGGGGCGTGGGAGGGTAGCGGGGGAGGGAAAGGCGGTGCGGGTGGGGGGTCGGTGATGGGTGTTGTGGGTGGGAGGGTGGCGATGGAAGCGGGGTTGGGCGGTGGTACGCAGGGGGGGTTTTGCGAATCTGAATATGCTTGGGCAGCAAGCAGGTCATAAAATTTACCTCCTGAAATGGTCGGGATAGCAATCGGATCAACATTGACGACCTCTTTTTCCTCGGGAATAGGTTGGACAGTAAGCTGGTTGTCATCTTTCTCCTCTGAAACGGCTTAAATAGCGGTCGTTTCGCCGTTGTCGACGAGTTTTTCTTCATCACAAGTCTGGATGACGGCTTCGGTAGTGGACAATTTTGAAAGGGCGCACATAGCCTTAGATTAGCCATTATCTCTCGACCTTTGGACTGGAACTCTTGATATCTGGATTGGTAATATTGATCTTGGGCCTTAAAATCTTGCCATTTTGTCCGGAAGTCTTCTTCGGCTCGCCGTTTACGCTCCGACGAATGATGGTGTTTCGTCGCATGTCGGCGCGAACGTCTGGACGGATCGTCAGATCGTAATGACGATCTGTAGGCCATGCTCTGATACCAAATGATGCAAACGGATTTTTACGTTGATGGCGACGAATAATTTTTTTGTGGAATTATTGGTGGAAGAATAATGGAGGGGTTGAGAAAAGAAGCTCGTCGGGAATACGAGGGATTTTGGGGAAGAAGACCGCGAAGATCGCGTAGGAGAAAGAGAGAGAGACAAGAGAGAGAGATAAAATCTCAATTTTTATAATAACTGAACTGACTAAAACAATGGACCCTCATCCTTTTATATAGGAGGGATGAGATTACAAAAATAGTAAAACAACAACTAATTATCCTAAATTGACTCTAACCGACTAACCGACTAATTTGAAATTCAAATTTAAAGTTGACTACTAATTTGGAGATCACACGCGATCTTATTATTTAAATTAAAATTGCGACAACTTAAATAAACGTAAATAAAATTGACAGATAAAAATTTCACTTAATGCAGCCCTATATTCTGATTCCACGCTACATCACAAGGGAAGATCAGTTTGTGACATGTGTAGTCAATCTGTTGCTGTAAAACATGCATAAAAGCATTTGTGTGGAGATTACAGAAGAGTAATTATAAAAGAAGACACTTGAGACTTTAGAACCATAGCACTAATGGAGCTCTGACAACCACAATCGCCCCCATCAAGGAACATATCTATATTGGGGTTGTCGAAGAGTACATCTTAATGTTCTCCCTTGCCATGTCAATCAGGAATGAAGAGGCACCAAATGGTAGTGCTCTTGAAGTCCTTTAGATCTCAACCTTCTTGTCGACAAGTTTTAGAGATCCCTGGAGAGTACCCAAATGCAACACTAATATCTCTTGTACCCAAGTCGCATTGAAAGAAATGTAATCTACTAACTAGGGAGAATTTCCACAAAGGAGACAGGTAGTGTCCAAACGTAATCTAAAGGATACAAGTTGATCAACGGAGGGAAGCACATTCTTTATTGCCCGATAAAGGTAGCAATATTATATGGGTGTTGGTTCTTTCGCCCAAATCTCGAAGGCCAAAGATACCACCGAACAAAAGTGTCAAACCACGTCAGAAGCGGAAGCAAAGGAAGAAATCCCAAGGCGAACTAACCAACCAAAAGGGATGTTAGAGTATGCATCCACATATGGGTAATTAGATCTATGTTAGTCCCACACCATCTACCAGTGAGACTCGGTCATTTTGATAGGGTTGTATAAGAAGTCCCATGCATATTGTAACAATGGAAAGAGTTGAATATAAACACCAGCCCTTCGAGGACGTTCTCCTATGATTTCCTCGCACTGCTTACGAAGAAGGGTTCATGGTGGAACAATAATTCTGTGTAGCCGTCGTCGATCAGTGCAGGTGCAATTCTGAAGATATTCAAGGTTCTTTTGACAATCGTGTTTGTCATCAAGTACCTAGAAATAACTAGGGTTTTGTTAGAAGCCCTATTCTTGCAAGCCTTTCGCAAGACGTGTACAATGTTCAGGTCGAAAATCATTGCCATGACAGGTTGTTCATTATCTTCGATCTACGCAGCAACGGGTTCTGGTATAAGAAGATCAAGGGCGTCTCACTGCATAAAAAAAGACTAGTCATTAAAAAGATTATTTAACAAATAATTTTACAAGGCGATCGTACAAAAAAGAGAGGGATTTCCTTTTGAGAAAAAGGAGAAAAAAAGTTAGAAAAAAAGAGGGGTTTCCTCTAGATAAAAAGGCGATCGTACAAAAAGCAAGGTTGCAGAAAGTGGTAGTCGGTACTCGGTCAGTGGGGTCACCTACTAAAGATTAATCGGCAGTCGGGCGACTAATCAGAATTAGTCGGTCATTAGTCGATTTTGAATTTTTTAATTGTTTTAAATATATAAATCATTTTTATACATATAATCGTATATATATACATATATTTGTACATTTTATATGACATCATAATGAATCAAAAGAAATAATGACTTTAAATATAACATTAGGCATATTAGAATATGTTTGCTTTAAAAAAAGTGAAAAATTAAAAAATAATTAAAAGGTTGTTGTAAAAATCGGCCGAGTAGTCGGCCGACTAGGCCAACTTATCGGCCTAGTCGGCCGACTTTTGCAAGCTTGCAAAAAAGAAGGCATACGAAAAAAAGATTTTAGAAAGGGAAAGTCAAAAAAAGGAAACGACTTGTTGGTTTTGGTTTCCCATCTTCATTTTCTTCTCTCAAGTTTGTTGGTGTCATCTTCCAACAACTTTGGGAGATTGGGAGTACTGTGTAGAGCATCAAGTAACAAGACTACCAGTTTGAAGCACTCTATTTTTGAGAGATCCCAGGCATCAACGAATAGTCAATTGGCTAAGCTAATATCATATCCTTGTAATACGAGCTAATGACGAATCGATCAGGACCACGCAAAATATATCTACGAACAAGGTGTGGTTTCTTTATACATGAATAAGTCCAGAGTCGAACACAAGAACACAAGCAATTAGGATTACTTAACTAGGGTTTAAATATTAGACTAAGTGATTTAAAGTATTATCCAAGTCAAGGGAAATAATGAGGATGAATGCATGATAATTTTATGGTTTTAGATGCAAATTAGATATAAATATCTTCAAATGCTACAAAATGGATTACAATGCAATACTAATACGCAAACACTTATGTAGTCCCTGAACCAGATGCTTAATTAAATTGAAAGATTCTATTCTAATTTATGTGTAAAAATCAATGCTCATATTAGATAGTTATTACGAAAGAGTTCGAAATCCCATTCAATCATAGTTCAGATTGTGTGTGGTGTGCTCAGGATCAGGTCGCAGTCCATGATTGGGCCACGTGGTGCGCCTCAGCTGCTTCGGCGAGGTCTACTTGCTCTGAAGCTGCAAGGATCGGTGATAGCCTCGGAGGGATTCTGGACAGTACGATCCGATTAGATTCGGGACCGTAGGATCCAATGAAAAATGAAAGAAGAGAAGCATAGTTGTTTATCCCATTGGTTCATGTAACTTTATCATCATGTTTTTGAACTATGGGAGAAAGGTGAAATGAAAGAGTAGAGCACAATTGATTCTTCTGCTCGACTTCGCCCGACAAAAGTCTACAGCTCTATGTGTGTGTCCCCTGAAATGAGATATCAACTTCGAGGTTCCTATGTGAGAGAATCCAATTCTTGAGGTTCATATATGAGAGATTCACTCTTTGAGTTCCCTACATGAAAGAAGTGTGAGTGCATGCATCAGTGGGGAATTTCTTAGTACATAAGCATGCATATTTTGATGATAAAAATACTCGTGTGCAAAGCTTGTAGCTATATCAAGAGCAGGAAAGCTACTGGACCAGGAATAAGCTCAAGCTAAGGAGCTCAAGTTTAAGTGAAGAAGAACTTCAATGGAGTTCAAGGATATGGAAATCCAGCTCAACCTCAAAGGATCTCAAAATCAAGAAGACGAGGTCTTTTATATTATTGAATCATGCTTTTTGTAAGAGTATTAGAATGTAAAAGACCACAAGTCTCGCATATTACATTTCAACCCTTTGACTTCGATTTTGACTTTAAGGTCAAAGAGTCGAGATTATCAATCAACCACTTTACACTAATCGATCACACATGATGAATCAACCTCGCATTTATGATTGATCATTATTTGAATTAAAAGGGATATATTTTCTATCCATCAATTTTGATCCTTGATCGATCACCTCTTTATGATCATCTCTCTATTCTGATCGATCACCTAAATTCCACATGATCGATTATTTGATTTTGATCGATCATCTTAGTATCATGATCGATCATATTCCATTTCAGTAAGATCTTTGTAGGTGATACCATTCCTGATTTGTTCATAAGGGCTACTTTTTGAGAGCCAACGTCTATGGAGTCTATACACCTATAAATAAGACCTCGTACTCATTGTACAACACACAACAAGAGCAGCAAGCTCTCTGCTCTCGGCATTTCACTCTATACTTTGAGAGAAAGATGGAAGAGTTGTTTTCTATTGTGTTCTTCACTCCAACAGCTCTGAAGCTTTGTGTTTGATTCTTACGAGGGTGTTCCTAGCTTTGTGAGATCATTTTAGATTTGCCTCTTAAAATTCATTACATATTTACTTTGATCGTGAGGTTATTAGGATTATTTCCTGTATATGATTTTAAATTGTTCACGTAAACAACACAGGTTGTGAACGGTGGAGTTAATCGTGTAATCAACTCAGGTTGCAAACATTTGGGTTTCCCGAGTAAGCAACTCGGTTTAGTGGTAAGACATGCTTGGATCAGGTAGAAAGTCCAAGTCGGGAGACTCAAGTTGTGGATTTTACCCAGGAGGATTTCCACGTTAAATAAGTGTGCACTTGTGGTTTGCTTGTTTATATTGTGATCAAAAATGCTACGTAACGTTGTGGTTGTTTGATATTATTATTTGCAGCGATCAAGGTCATAAGTCTGATCTACCCACAACCTCCATCAAGTTCAAGCGGGTTACAAGAAAAATCAACATTTGGTATCAGAGCATCATCCATTTCAAACAAGTTACTTTCAGAAGTACACATGGTGAGCATTTCAAAATCGCAAATCGCAATTGGAGGGAAGTTCCATAGTTCGTACATTGCTATTCAATGGGACGAATTACACAAGCTGGAAGACAAAGATGATGATCTTCTTGCAGTCATCAAGTTTCGCAATCTGGAATATGACGAAGGAATTCAAATTCGTAGAGGAGAAGGAGACATGCTACACTGTTGTAGAATTAGCTCAGATGATGATGAATTCAAAAGCGATGAACTTTGTATACGGTGCTCTATCGGAAGCAAAGTTTGAAAGAGTATCTCATTTAAATAACGCCCACGAGATGTGGAAATGCCTAGAGACTACGCATGAAGGAACAGCGAAGGTAAAAGAGTCCCGCTTTCGAATGATTACTCTTGACTACGAAATCTTCAAGATGGAAAAAGGAGAAACCATCAAGGACATGAATGTTCGATTCACAGCTATCGTGAACCAGTTAAGAAATTTGGGGAGAATATTTCTACAAGGAGAACTCCCAAACAAGATCATCACATCGCTATCAGTTGAACGGAAACACAAGGCCAATACAATTGAAAATCCACATATTTCTGCATGACCTCATTGGAAGACCTCATAGGCAATCTTCTCGCCTATGAAACAAAGTTAGAGAATAGGAATAAAGAAGGAGAAAAGCCACAGACTAGTCTTCCTCTTGCAGCTCAGAAAGAACCCCAAGAAGGGTCTAACAGTGATGATGATATAGCATTCACGACTAGACAGTTCACGTCTTTTGCCAAAAAGAAAAGGAGAGAAAGAGAAGTCAAACATTTTCACAGCGACAAAATGAGGCACGTAAAGAAGGGTTGCCCGCAATTGCATAAGAACTTCAAATATGAAAAGAAGATCGAGAAGAAATCCAAGAAGAAAGCAAAGCAAGAATTATGGGACAAAGATTCAAGCTGCAGTGATGAAGAAAGTGAAAGCGCATGCTTGGGATTCGTTGGGATAGTCGAATCTGACTTATTCGACTCAGACTTTGGAAATGATATAAATGAACTTTCTTACTTAGAACTTTATAATGCCTTTAAAGATCCTTTTAGAGAAAATATAGATCTTAAGAAAATTAACAAAAAGCTAGTAGAAAAATCTCTTTTGCCTAATGACTTAGATGTATTAAAGAAAGAAAATGAGTTGGTAAAACATGATCTAGATAGTTTTAAAGTAAAAATTAACTATTTAGAAAAAGAAATTGGTGAGCTCAAAAAGAAATCTACAATTCTACCTTAAAGGGAAAAAGAAACTAGAAAATCATGCTTCTAACTCTAATTCCTTCCACAAAAGAAAATAGGTTTGCAAAAAGAAGGAAACTATGCAGCTTAACCCCGAACCGAAGGACCTAAAAAAGAAAGGGTACCAGATCAAAATTTTCAGGTATTAAAGGCCAGAGAAAATGGAGGACGTCACGTCAACAACAAAGTAGCACCCCACCAAGGCCGAACAACTTTCAGAACCATAGTTGGACACCACTACCATGGAGAAGTTACCAATATTGGAGAAGTCCTCTATCAAGAACCCTTCGTGACTTCTTATCTTTTTCGTTTACGTGATCATGCAAGTCATGCATTGATGATGATCCCTCGACTCTTATCTTTTAGGGGCCTTTTAAGCAAGGACAAAGGAAAAGTTCTAGTTTAGGGGAGCTCTGATTAAAAATAATATTTTCAAAATAGGGAGGAATTATATCTTTTTAATAATTGGCATATGTTTATCAACTTTTGGTATCAGTTTAAACCTTTTGATTATATCAAAAAGGGGTAAAAAATTTTTACAAAAACTATTTGGCCACACACAATAATTTTGCAAATACATAAAATATTTAGACATCATCAAAAAGTGGGAGATTGTGAGTGCATGCATCAGTGGGGAATTTGTTACTACATAAGCATGCATATTTTGATTATAACAAAACGTGAGTGTAAAGCTTGTATCAAGGATAAGAGCATGAAAGCTGTTGGACCAAGAACAAACTCAAGTCGAGGAAAACAAGCTTATGTGAAGAAGAAGCTCAAAGGAGTTCAAAAATATGGAACTCCAACTCAACCTCAAAGGATCTCAAGCTCAAGAAGAAACGAAGTACTCTCTTTTATTGAGTCCTTTTTTTAATTGTATAATAATCTAAAAGACCTCAAGTCTTGCATATTGCATTTCAACCCTTTGACTTTGATATTAACTTTTAAGTCAAAGAGTGAAGCTAATCGATCATCAATCAACCACTTTGCATTGACTGATCACTTAATTGATCAACATTGCTTTTATGATCGATCATTATTAGAAATATGGCTAAATCTTTGATCGATAAATTTTGATCCTTGAGTGATCATCTCTTTATTCTAATCGATCACCTAAATCCTCATGATCGATCATTTGATTATTATCGATCATCTTAATATAGTAATCGATCATATTCCATTTCAATGAGAATTTTTAAGACAATTTCATTCCTGATATGTTCACAACGACTAATTTTTGAGAGCCAACATCTATGGAGTCTCGACGCTTATAAATAGGATATCGTATCTAATTCTACAACACACAACAAGAGTAACAAGCCCTCTACTCTCTGCTTTCCACTCTATACTTTGAGAGAAAGAAAGAAGAGCCATTGTTTATTGTGTTCTTCATTCCAACAGCGATGAAGCTATGTGTTTAATTTTTACGAGCATGTTCCTTACTCTATAAGATCGTTTTATTTTACCTATTATTATTCATTGCATATTTATTTTGATATTGATGTTATTAGGATTATTTCCGTTATATGATTTCGAGTTGTCTGTTTACCACATGTTATAAATGACGGAGTTGACCATGTAATCAACTCATATTGTAAACAGTTGGGTTGCCCGCTTAAGCACCTCGATTTAGTGCTAAGCACATTTGGGCTAAGTTGAAAGCCCGAGTTGGGAGACTCAGGACGTGGTTTTTACCCAGGAGGGTTTCCGCGTTAAATACATGTGCACTTGCGGTTTGTTTGTTTATATTGTGATGAAAAATGTAACATGATGTTGTGGTTGTTTGATATTATTATATGCAGCGATCCAGATCATAAGTCTGCTCCACACGCAATCTTCATCAAGTATCCAAGCGCAATACAGAAAAACCAACAAGAAGCAATGATGACTTCCATGTGTGAGAGGCCTTTTCATAGAGTTTTCGTGCAGAATAGGTCCACTCTCAGGATCTTCCTACGGGAGAGGACCACTCTACTTTTTATACTTGACATCGATTACTACGTAGGATCTACTACTTCGGATGGACTTTTGTTGCTATTATTTTGGATTATCTCATACTCCGGTTGCACATCAACTACTTGAATGAAGATAAACACTCCATCCCATCTATTATCTATTGGTCGTCTTCACCGAGTATCTACCTCACGCACAAGTCTCCTAGTGTTATCTCCTTGTCGCGAGTCTCTTCACAGCAGCGACTACTATGAGGTATCATCCCAGCTCCTTAGATGGATCACGATGTATCAAGTGAAGACAAGTTGAGTGCTTTCTTTTGTAACAAACTATAGCTTCCCAAGTTCCAACTTGAGGGGGCATGTTATGGGTAATTGGATGTCTCTAAGATCCATACACTACTCATACTTAGTCTCACATCATATTGACGGGATTCTTGACAACGTTGGTGGGGTTATACAACAAGCCCCACACCCCAGGTTATCTATCGAGAAACTTAATAGAAAGTATAGCACTTGGTGGTTTCCCATGTGGTTTCATAGCACTCCAATGAAGGTTCCACATAAATCAAAGTCTATGCTCTTGATTCTGCATTTTATCTTTGAAAATTCACAACGTAATACCTCAATTAGATCATCCCTCTTATTAAATGACAATTGCTCTAAAAATGCTTATTGTGCTTAAACAACAACAAACAACAACAAAGCCTTTTCCCACAATTAAGTAGGGTTGGCTACATGGATTCTTCGCCTCCATTCAAATCTATCTTGGATCAGTCCCGGGCTGATTGTGCTTGCACATGAAAAATATCAATTCATGGAAGGATGAAGAGCTAACCTATATTCAGGTGCAGAAGCTTGATTGGACCTATGTGTTCTTCCAAATTGTTGAATAGCACGATCTGCACTCCAAGGAAGCTCAAGGGTTAAATGAACCCTTCGTCTCTAACAAAAACAGCATCATGTTAACTACAGATGAACGAATTAAAATAATCCTAACCTATTTTTAATTTTTAACAGGAAATAATTTTCAAATCGAAGATAACCTATATCTAAAATTATGTTAAATGACTTAACCAACAGGTATTACCTGATTCAAAGCCCTTTTATCAGCCTGAAGTGATACACCGGCAGATCCAGCCTCGGAAATTATAGCAATTAGTTTTTTTCCGTCCATAAACAACTGTTTTTCATGCATATTGACCATCTCAGTGGAAACATCCTTTCTACAAAAAAAAATTGAGTGAATAAGATGTTAGATGAAACGAGAAAGGAATGAATAAACGTTGTGACGTACGAGCTTCTGGCCTGATAAATAACCCCCTTCCCCCCAGCAGCTCTGACAAGCATTCCACGTCGACCAGTTATTTCCGCAACATTTTCTGGACCACCGAGCTGGGGAAATAAAAATATACGTATTAACCGTTGACATAACATAAACGAAGGGATGTCACTTTCTACTAATTATGTACTCTATATTTGGATCCATGTTACAATTTTTCCAGCGTTCACATATGCAAAGAGCCATAGAAGTCTCACAATCCTTCTTTTGTCATAGTATCAGTGTAGTGGTCCTAAATCGATTGTCATACTTCCCACCATCGTTGTGGCCACACATTTTTTCCGGAAACCTTAGCACCACAGGTCGAAAGACAATGGGTCAAGAAGCCCTAACCCCAAAGCACCTGGCTTCCTAGCCTTAGTGCACCCTGCTGCCTCTCTGCCAAGCATGCAAGGCGCAATTCAGAGCCATCACCTCAAGTTCTTCATAAACGGCCTGGAGTGGCCTTTATTTGTGCACCAACGCATAAGAACTTATCAGTGCACATACAGTCATAAAGCACATGTACAGCTAATATTTTAGTTCTTTGGGTAAATATGTTGTCACTTTATCATGATTTTTCCTCTAAATTTTCGGCCATCATATGAGCGACCTCAAATAAGTATGGTATTCACGAATACATTGATAGCATTGCCAGGAAGCCAGAGCCGATATTCACGAGATGGGAGAAGAATTCGATATCACTAGAGATGCGCGTACGACGAAGAAATCACGAATATCTGACTCCTTCAAGCAGAACAACGCAGTGGAAGGGTCATCACGTCAGATGACCATAAAAGATGTATTTTCCAAGGATCATTGTGATAGGGTTGCCTCATACATATCCAACTGGGATATACAAAGGCAATTCCTTTTAATACATTGGGACGAAGCCCTTCATGCAAATGGTGGAGGTGATTGACAAGTACGAACCTAGACTAAAGACTTCCATGCGTATGAGCTCAGTGGTTCGTTTCTGAAGAAGGCAGTAAAGACAATACATGATGACTTGCAATGCCACCGTGATATGTGGAAGTCGACGGGACACACTTTGATCGTTGATCCATGGACGAACATGCAAGGAATGAGCATCAACAATTTCAGTGTCAATTGCAGCATGGGTACTTCATTTTTGAAGTCCATAGATGCTTTAGAGGAGGCTCACACTGTGAATACATCTTCAAGCAAGTGGAGGAGTGTCTCAATGAAGTGGGGGTGGAAAATGTAGATCATATTGTGGTTTATAATGCACCCACCAATGTAGCAATGGGAAGATTGATGCCGACATAAAATCCGTGGATTTGGTGGACTTTGAGTGTCGCGCACTCCATTGATCTTGCATTGGAGGAGATAAGCAAAGAGACACAGGTAAGGAGTGCAATCACAAACGCGAAGAGGCTCATGGTATTCATCTACTTTCACACCAAAACTCTCTTTTTTTAGAAAATACACCAAAACTCTTAGCTTGATGCGCGAGCTCACCAACAAGAGGGATATTGCAAGGCCAGCCACTTTCCTTACTCTTGAGAACCTTAATGAGAAAAAAGACAAGTTGAGGTTGATGTTTTCCTTAGAAGAATGGAGGAACTGCAAATGATACAAGACCAAGAAGGGAGAAGCAACGAGTTTTATAGTCTTCAGTTGTACATCCTGGAACCACATTGCACATGTCGTCTGAGTTTTCACATAATTGGTTCATTTATTGTGTATGGTAGATGCAGATACACGCACACCCATGGGCTTTGTCTATGGAGGGCTTGAAGATGCCAAGAGGGAGATAATTGCATCTCTCAATGGTGTGGAGCCGTCTTACAATTTTTGTGTAAACGTTGTTACCTCCAAGACCAAAGGAAGGATCGATACTCCATAGCATCTAATGCCTTATTATTTGAACCCATTCTTCTTCTACATAGAGTCTCATGGAGAACCGGATGTTATGGTGAGGAGAGGTCTTAAGGATTGCATGGAAAGATTTTATAAAGATTTGGATATATAAGATGCAATAACCAAGGACGAGCTTCCATCATAAAGACTTGGTCGCGGAAACTTCGGCAAGCCACTAGATGTGAGATAAATGATCACAAATGGCGGCAATTATGATACCAGTATATCGATCACTGGTTTTCAATTTACCCCATTTCAATCATATTTTATTGTGGAGAGTATTGGAGAAGAGACAAGTACTACCTATACATTAACCTCATAAAGGACATGTATGATTGGGCTTTATCTTATGTAAGGACCCCGTCTGGGAAGACTGGATATTTTGACATCAACATTGGTTTCCATCAAGGTTCTGCTTTGAGTCCGTTTCTTTTTACTTTGATTATGGACGAGTTGACAAGTCACATTCACGACGAGTTATCTTGGCGTATGTTATTTGCTGATGATATTGTGTTAATTGACGAGACTAGAGATGGATTAAATGAGAAGCTTGAGGTCTGAAGACATGAGTTGGAGACTAAAGGACTTCGTATAAGTAGGGCTAAGACGGAATATACGGAGTGCACCTTTGATGGAAGAAATAGTGAAGGAATCGAGGTAAAGATTGATGATGATAACATTCATAAGAGAGATTCCTTTAGATATATGGGCTCTATTCTGCAACATGATGGGGAAATAGATGGAGATGTTACTAATAGAATCAATGCAGGCTGGCTAAAGTGGAGAGGAGCCTCTGTTGTTCTCTGTGATAAGAAAATTCCTTTAAAAATTAAAGGAAAGTTTTACAAAGCAATCGTAAGACCTGCTATGCTTTATGGATCTGAATGTTGGCCTGTGAATCATAGAAATGTGTAGAGAATGAATGTAGCAGAAATGAAAATGTTAAAGTGGATGTATGGACACACACGTAAAGATCAGATTTGGAATGATGCAATCAGAAAGAAAGTTGGTGTAGCTTCGATCGAGGATAAGATGCGACAAAACCGCTTAAGATGGTTGGACATTTGCAAAGAAGATCAGTTGATGCACCAATTAGGAGATGTGAGTGTTGGGATGTTGAGCCGGCTAAGACAGGACATGGACGGCCCAAGAAGTGTTGGAAAGAGACCGTATAAAGGAATCTTAGTTTTGTGGATATAAGTACGGGATTGACCCAAGATAGATCTGAATGGAGGCGAAGAATCCATGTATCTGACCCTACTTAATTGTGAGAAAAGGCTCTGTTGCAGTTGAACTTAACCAATTTTCTATTTTAAACTAAAGAGTAGAGGCATTGGATTTAAGGACTCAATACTCATCTTTTTGTTCATGTTGATTTATAAGGAAAATGCATAACAAAATTAAAATAAGCTTAATATGCTAATAAACTAAAAAATGCATTTCAGTGAATCGTGAGCTTAAGGACTTGAAAATACTTGTCTACAAAAGATGAAAAGTTCGCAATCAAACAGAAATGAAAAAATATTGCAGAAAAATTAAAAAATCTGGACATACATGAGGCAGCACCTCATAAGTCTCTACGCGCACGCCTCACTGAGGTTGCATGAGGCTATAGCCCTTGAAGCGTTTTTCCCTAACAATCGCCTCGAGACGTACGCCTCAACGCATCGAGGCGTGTTTTTAAAAACAGTGGACCTGAACACTATTCCCATGGACCTGAACATGAAGTTATATGATGATGATACTGAAGAGGTAGACAAGAGGAGATACAGGAAGCTTGTTAGGAAGCTCCTAGTCGTGACCAAGGTCTCAAGATTTGATTTCGGTCACCATTTCGGTGAGTGACCGAAATGAAATTTCCACTGAATTTCGATCGAAATTCGATCGATATTCAACCATTTCGGTCGGTTTTTGAAAAAGGATCCCCATATTTTGGCCGATATAGCCATCTCGACCAAAATTTTGGTCACCCACCGAAATCGAACTTCGATCAAAATTCAGTTGAATTTCGTCAAAATTTGATTCCATGTTCGTGACCATCACCAGGCCAAATATATCCTTTGCAGTAAGCAGAGTTATTCAATCCATGGACCATCCCAGACAGGCACATGTGGATGAAGTCCATATGATTATGGGTATTTGAAGGCTTCACCTGGTATTGGTCTTCTATTCAGCAGATGTACATCCCGTGTCGTTACAACATGTGCAGATACAGATTATGTGGGGCGTCCTAAGGACAAGAAGTCAACCTATAACTTTACAGTGTGCATAGAGAGTTCCTTAGTGTCATGGAAGAGCAAGAAGCAGATAGTGGTTGATAGATCCAGTGCAGAATCAGAACACATAGCCATGGCACAGTCTTAGTATAGAGATGACGTGGGACAGATCTGTTCTTACGGACCTAACAATTGAGGTCCCTCTTCCCATGCACCTCCAATGCGACAACCAGGCTGCTCTCATCGCCAACAATCCAGCCTTGCATGAGAGCATCAAGCATATCGAGGTAGACTGTCACTACACTCGAACATGATACAGAAGGGAACTCATCTCCACTACTCATGTTAGCTCAAGAGATCAGACAACGCTACCAAGACCCTAACCAGAGGGCCTTACCAGAGATGTTCCAAGTTGAGCATGATAGATATCTACGCTTCAGCTTGAGGGGGGCATTGAGATATTAGTTATCTTTTATGTCTTTTATGTATTATTTATTCTTTCTATTTTTTTATGTATTTTTCCCAACATGTTACGCTCCTATATAAGAGAACCTCATATAAGAAAGTATTTATTTTCTCCCAATAAATAGCATTCAGATACATAATACGTGTTGCTTAGCATAAAGGAAAGTCTAGCAAAATCTAACCGGTTCGAGAGTCTGATAAAATTTTATTGTAAACAACTTAATATAATGCAACTTAAACAGCTTTATAAGACATGACTTTTTAGAACTCAATAAGTGGCATTGAATTGCATATCCATGCAAAAAGATAAAATTGCATATTCATTCAAAGTACTGCTGCAGATGAAAATCTTCAATAGAATGGGTGGGCAAGTATGGAGGTGCAAACATTCATCCGGGCAAAATAAAACACCTGGTCAATAATATCATCCAAGGGATTGGTTGGAAGATCCAAATGCCGAATAAGATCCAAAATCTTTGATTTGCGCTCTTTGGCAGCTTCATATCTAATCAATAACAGGAAGTGAGACATGGTATGAAAATCTGAAATTTTTTTAAAAAACAATTTACAGCTACAAAAAAACCTCTTCGACATTTCTGCATCATATGCACGTTTTGCCTCCAGATACTCAGCAGTCTGCTGTTTGCATGAAGAGCATGTCCACTTAGCTGGCACAGAATCTGTTACCGGTGGTGTTACACAGTTTGGATGGACGAGTTGGCCACAGCAGGAACAACAGAGCAACCTCTTTCTTTCCTTATAATATTTAACGGCCAGATAAGAAGTTAAGAACGACATGGCCAAAAGAAAGACTCAAGGAAACTTCAACTTAAAAGGCCAAGTAAATACCTCCTCACTGTTGCAAATATCACATACTTGAAACTCCTCATCAGATTCACTAGATGCAGAATCAGAATCAGCTGTACAAAATCAACAAAAAAATTGGAATATGACACATTTGGTAAGAACAGGACCACCATGCTACCCATGGAGTGCTTTCAACAACACCATCCTAAGCAATATACAGATGATCGGACAACATAAAAGCACATAAATGTACTAACATGGCATGGAAGAAAGTGAAATTCACATAAAGTACTTGAATAAAGGCCTTTAAGAATCAGAAGAAAGAAAAACCATCAGATAGCTTCAGTGACCTCAAAAGAAAATGGAATCATCAAATATAGACAAAGGCAAGTCTTAGATGAAGAATTAGAAACTCTGAGTCTTCAAACTACTCTTTTCTGCTATAAGAAGAAGCCGGGAGATCAAGCTCTTCCATGCGATTGGATTGTTGACTTCTCACTCTCGCCTTTGTTTTGGTCATGGCCGACATTGGCGAAAGCATAGGATTTATAAACGTGCAATTTCATGTATGTCTCTCTCATGTTTGGATTTGCAGATATTCTCAACCATGGCCAATGTGGCATGCATCTGAACCCCGGATACAGTCTTAGACTTGAGCCAAAGGGAAACTCAGAACTTCAAGAATCTCAAGCCTCAAACCCTCCAAGAGGGCGTCAATGTTGAAGTTGCCAAATGATTGGCGATAGCAAATGTATTGGTCCCTGAAAAGCTTGATAAAAGCCTTACGGACACCCCAGGTCGTTGCATAATGGAATAGAATCTGCGGTAGTCAACATTATAGCAAGCACTAAAAGAAAACTGCTCGAAAAACTTAGCCTCCAAATTAGCAAATTAGCAAGGAGGCCATGGAGCCCGACTGAAGGGTTCAGAACCAATGGACAGCAATTCCATGAGGTGGGAGAAAATTGCCTTGTAGAGGATGGCATCTCTGTACCAGTTAAGAAATATCGGTTGCATGGACTTGGCAACCAAGTCTCCAAGTTGGTAGTTCCTTCATAGGGCTCGATGGAGGGCATATTAAACCTCGTTGACGGTTGTGGCTGGCTAACAACAGGAAGGAATGGAGAATTGCAAAAATCATCTAGGTCGATAGACAACCCCCAGAGATGACCAGGTTTATTAATTTCTCTAACTCCCAGACATCCTAAGTACTTGCAGCTCGCAACTCATCATGGTTGGTACTGATCTCTATCTCTCTTTTTGCCTAAGGATGTCCCTATCCTCTGCCTTTGGCATTAAGGTGGCCGAATTATAGAGGGAGAGCCCCCACATGGGAGATGCAGCATTTGGAGTTCAATAACGGTCATGACAAGTTTTGGAGAAATTGGGCCGAGTTCCATTGGGTATTATCAGAGTTGCAAAAGTTGGAATTCAGTATTTAGTCGAAAGAAATCACATAGAAAAAGACCAAAATGTATACATGTTACTCAACAACAGCAAAGCTTCTCCCACACTAAGTACGGTCTACTGCATGAATTTTTTTTGCTTCCATTCAAATGTATTTTAGATCATTCTTGGACTTAGGTAATGTAGAGATATATTTATGTCTTATGTATTGTTTCTCTATTTATCTTTTCTTATGCATGTCTTATGTAATTAACCCATAAGTCTCTCTTCTATATAAGACAGCCTAGGGTTACAAGGAATAAACCACTCACTTATTTTTCCCAACGAGGTATCAGAGCGGCGGCCCTAGACCGAAGCTCTCGTACCTGAAACACTAACCCTAGCCCCACCTCATGCCCTCTCGCACGCAGCCCTTCCGTGTCGCCCCTCCGAGCACTGCCCCATCGTGCGTTACCTGCCCTTTGCATACCCCTTTGTGTGTCTCCCTTCCGTGCGGGCCATCCACACGATGCCTCTCCATGCCCTTCGCACGTCGTGTGCCACCAGAGGTCCCTTCGCCCGCCACGTGCATCGCCCGGCCTAAGTCCTATGCATGCCATTGTGGCGCTGCACCTTTAGCAGCAGCAATCACCGCATCTCCAAGTCCAAACAGGGCCATGACCAAGGTGGTCTATAACATCCGGACCCAAATAAACTCGAACCCAAACCAATTTGGGTCCGATTAACCCAATAAAGATGTTGGTCAATGGTAAATAACTTAAATCGATCAATTGATCGCGAATCAAAAGTCTTTCGGGAAAAATCGATCAGAAATCGGTCGTACTATAATGCGTGTCATGAAAATGCCATGACACAAATTCGGAAACCGCGAAACAAACTGATACTGCCATAAAATCTGATTCGATGAAACAAGACCAACGGAATCGACCGTTCATCAATCTAAGATCAATTGGAATTTTAATTTCACAAAAATTAATCAAAAACCAAAACTGTATCTTGAAAAGTTCGGGGATCCAAAACCGATTAAAAGTATATCAACATTATATGCATATCGATCGTCGTTCAGAAACGATTAAATCGAGATATTTTGCATCGAAATACGATACACGAGGCACGAATGTGGTCAACTTTAACACTCTAAATAAATAAGAGAAATGAAGAAATACATAGATAATAAAAAAATAAATTTAATTCCAGTTAAACAATTGCAACACTGCTACTGTCTATGTTTAAAGCAAAAAATTGTGGAGTATAATGAAAAGATGAAAGAGTTAGTCTTATTCAAGAGGTCTAGGGGTCCTTATATAGGATAAAACTCTAGAGAGCTCAAAGAAAAAAATACATAAATGCCCAAGAATATACTCCTAACACATAGAATATTCTCCTAGCACATAAAATATTCCCCTAGCATACAGAATATTCTCCTAGCACATAAAATATTCTCCTAACACTCCCCCTCAAGTTTGAGCATATTTATCGATCATGCCCAACTTGAAAACAATCCAGGAGAATCACTTCTCGGGTAGTACTTTCGTGAAGACATCTGCAAGCTGAAGGTCAGTGTTGATGTGAGGAGTAGTGATCCTTCTAATCATGATAGCATCACGAACAAAATGAGAGACAACTTCTATATATTTGGTTCTCTCATGGAACACTGGATTCGTAGCAATATATGTAGAGATTTGTTGTCACAATATAGTGGAATAGGAGAAGTGACAACAATACCAAGCTCTTGCAGAAAAGTTAATAGTCATGTGATCTCACAAGTAGCTTGAGTCATTGTCATGTACTCTGCTTTTACACTGGATCTAGATAGAACAGTTTGCTTCTTGCTTATCCAAGTAACAAGAATTCCTCCAACCTTCATAGCATAACCTGTGGTGGAGTGTCGATCCTCTGGTGAGCTTGCATAATCAGCATTAGCATGTGCAATGACATCGGTGTACCCATTTACCCCATAGAAGAGGCCACACCCTGGTGATTCCTTCAAGTATCGTAGAATATGAAAAACATCCTGCCAATGACTGTAACAAGATTGCTCCATGTGCTGACTAGCTATGCTCACTGCATAGAAAATATATGGTCTAGTGACAGTAAGATAAAGAAGTTTGCCAAACAGGCTTCTGTATCGAGTAACATCTTCGAAGATAGGATCAGAGGATGTGAAGTTTTTCTTAAGATCTACAGGAATACCAGTGGGCTTGCATCCAAATAATCCGGCTTCCATAAGAATGTCCACACAGTATTTTCTCCGTAAAAGATGAAGACCCTCTTTAGTGCGCAGCACTTCTATGCCCAAGAAATATCGTAGCGGGCCGAGATCCTTGGTAACAAATACCTTATGGAGGAAGGCCTTGTTCTCTAGTATCCCTTTACCATCATCACCTATGATAACCACAACATCCACATAGACTGCAAGAATAACAGTACTAGTTGTTCGTCTTCTGACACACATAATTATCAGAGGTTGTTCTCTGGAAGCCAAGAGTGTTGATTTCCGCAGTAGGTCTGTCAAACCATGCCCTTGGGCTCTGCTTTAGGTCATATATGGCTTTGCGAAGTCGACATGCACACTCCCCCTCAACTTCATAACCCGGAGGCTGCATCATGTACACTTTCTCATAAAGATCGTCATATAGGAACGCATTTTTCACATTAATTGGA
Source organism: Ottelia alismoides (assembly GCA_037367405.1). Taxonomy (NCBI): domain Eukaryota; kingdom Viridiplantae; phylum Streptophyta; class Magnoliopsida; order Alismatales; family Hydrocharitaceae; genus Ottelia; species Ottelia alismoides. The sequence goes on along the minus strand of JAZKJV010004661.1, from coordinate 359,486 downwards.
AGATATGGCATGCCTTATTGGCTGCTACAGAAACGATAGTCCTTATTGACCCCATACGTGCAACCGGTGAGAATGTCTCAAAGTAGTCCACTCCATATGTCTGAGTGAAGCCCTTTGCCATAAGACGAGCTTTCAACATGTCAATCGCTACATCTAGTGACTGTTTGATCGTGAAGACCTATTTACATGATATAGGTCTAGTCCCTTTGGGACATTGCACTAGATCCCATGTTCTCCTGAAAATAAGAGCATCCATCTCATCATCCATGGCCTTTCACCATCCTGAATCCTGCAAAGCACTATGGTGGTCTCTCACATGGACAGCCATATCACGATATATCGGCGATATATCGGTATCGACAGGTCACCGATATATCACCGATATGGTCGATATCGGGTATCGACAGGCCAAAAATGCACAATATCGGTCCGAAGTCGGCGATATAGGTCGATATATCGTCGATATATCGACGATATATCGGTATCGACATGGTACTGATACCGATATCAATATGTCCTTCCATGGTCTCTCATCAGAATAGAAATAGTCATGAGAACATCTACATATCGTCTGTCAACGCAAGATAAACTAGCAATAGAAGCGAAATGAGACATGGGATGACAAGTACATTGCCTCTTAGTCCTGCGCAGAGCAATTGGAAGATCTTGAGGATCATCCAGGACAGTATTGGAGAGGACACTTGTAGAGGGCATATCATCCTAAAAAAAAGAAACAGACAAAGGAACATCTGGTGGTGAAGATATTTGTCCTTGTTAGGAGGAGGTGAGAGATCTAGGGGGGTATATGTAACAGATTGAGTGAAGAAACTCGTACGCTCAAAAAAAAGTTATATCTGCATAGATAAAATAGCGACATTCAGTTGGATCATAACACCTGTAACATTTTTTAGTATGATAATAACCGAGGAAGACGCATTTGATTGCACGAGGAGAAAGTTTGTCTGTACTGTGAAAATTATGAACAAAATACACACATCCAAAGATTCTCAACAGAAGAGGAAAGGGTGACTCGGTTGGATAAAGTAGAGAGAAAGAGGTTGATCCATGTAGGTTTGGAGATGGAATTCTGTTGAAATGATGAACACCGATCAGAACGACATCATCCCAATAGGTCTTGGGAACCTTCATCCGAGTAAGAAGGGAGCGGACAATATTTAGGAGATGTCTGAATTTTCCTATCTGCTATCCCATTTTGTTGGAACGTATATGGACAGGAGGTTTGATGTATGGTTTCGTGGGAGGAAAAGAAGTCTGTTAGGTCTTGTTATGTGAATCCCAGAGCATTATCGGAACGGAAAATTTGTATACCAGTGGAAAAGATATTCTTGGCATAATGAAAGAAAATTTTGACAATTGTATTAATCTTGAAACGTTCGTTTAGAAGATAGACCCAAGACAACCTACTATAATCATCAATAAAAACAGCAAAATACATGTGTCCACTCAGAGTACGGACTAGACAAGGTCCCCAAATATCACAATGGACTAAGGAGAAAGGAACTTCACGACGATGCTCAGTACGAGCGAGAAACGATGCTCGACGATGTTTCCCGAACTGGCATGCCTCGCACTTAAAAAGCTTAAGCATAGAGAGTTCAAGGAACATCCAAGATAGAGCTTTGGCAGACGGATGACCTGGACGAAGATGCCAGAGAAAAGGATCCGCAGAGATGGACGAAGTGCCAGCAAAACCAGAGTCATAAGGAACATGAAGATAATAAAGGTTGTTCTTCTCATGTCCCCCACTAAAGATCTGTCTCGTTCGGATGTCTTGAAAATAACAGCAAAACTCATCAAATATAACTCGAACATTAAACTCAGTGCACAGCTTGTGAACAGATAATAGATTAAGAGGAAAGTCGGGAGCGCAGTGAACGCCACTAAGCCAGAGTTTGGAGAAAAACTCCATGTTACCCACATTAGTAATAGGAGGATGAGCACCATTGACAACACGAAAAGTCTTCACAACAGAAGATGATCGTGAGGAGATGAGAAGACTACTTTCTCCCATCAGATGAGTTGTTGCACCAGAGTCGATGATCCATGCAGAAGCAGAAGTAGATGCAGAGCTGCCAATTGTATCAGATGTAGTGGCAAAACTAGCAGTAGGAGTAGAAGCAGGAGTGTTACTGGCAGAGTTTTGTAGCAGTTGTCAAAGACGAGCATACTCAGAAGCAGTAAAGGAGGTCTAACTGCCACTGGAAGACTCAACATGAGAGGTGTCCACAGTATCATAGGTGCCATCATAAGAGACAGTATCATAGGCGTTGTTGGCATTGAGAGGCATGCCAAACTTTACCCAACAGCGTTCTAACGATGATTCAGGAGTCCGCAATGAGTGCATGGTGGATAGCGGGAAGTCGTAGGATCATGCCCACGGCTGCGACCTGAGTCGCGTCCTCGTCTAAACTCACGGCCTCTACCTCGACCAAAGTCACGGCCACAACCTCCATGGTAGGTTGAGCGTCCTCTAGCAAAATGGGCTATAGTCTCAGCAGACAGATGAGGTAAAGGAGACTCAAGTTCCTGTAGTCAAGCTAAGATGGTCTCAAGAGAGGGTAGAGCTGCAGCAGTCAGAAATTGATCCTTCACCAGCTTGTACCGTGGATGTAGCCCTGATAAGAAACAATACACTTGTCATTCTGCAGGTTATCCTATCTATTTGTCACAACAAGCAGGTTGTAAGATAAGGAACTCCTCAAACATGCCGGTAAGGAGTCGATAGTACTCGATTAAGGATGTATCTCCTTGATTTGTAGACCAAATCTGTGTATAGATATCTGAGAGTCTAGACTTGGTCGTCTTCTGGGAGTAAGTGTTCTCAAGACTCCCCCACATCGCCTTTGCAGTTTTATTGTAGAGAAGATTGGAGGCTATATTCGGATCGACACTGTTGGTCATCAAAGTAATCACCTGGCAGTTATCTACGTACCAGGTATCGTAATCCCTTCTGTCACCTTGGACGGATCTTTAGTAAGAGCATAGTTCCTTCGCTGACCACCAATAAACATCTTGAAGGATCGAGACCATAGTACAAAGTTCTCGGAACCCTTGAGTTTGATAGAAGTGCCCTGAACCATCACAGAAGAAGTCGGATATAGGGGCTTGGGTTCAGCAAATGCCATGATGCCCGCAAAGGCCAAGAAAAAGTAACCTAGATAGTCGTAGTCTTAAGTATCACGTAGACCTAGCAATGCATCGAATAGAAAATCGGCAGGTGGCGCAACTCGAGGAGCGGCACAGGGTTGCATGAGGGCGGGAGGCAACACGGGGCCCCGGGGCGCTGGAGTAGCACAGGGTGGCACAGGGCCGCGAGGGTGGATGGCGTTGTGCCGCTAGGGCGGTGTAGGTCGCTAGGGCAGCACGGGGTAGCATAGGGTCGCGCGGGGTCGCGTGGGGGAGGGGAGGATGCGGAGCCGCTGTGGCGGTGTGTGGTCGCGTGGAGGGGGCAACGCAGAATCGTTGGAGGCGGCGCGGGGCTGTATGGTGAGCAGTGCAGGGCCGCAGGAGGGGGGCGGCGCGGGGCTGGTGGTGGCGGTGGGATTAGGTCAGAACACCGGTTTAGGACCGTTGCTCTGATACCATACGGAGAACAATGAAAAGATGAAAGAGCTTGTCTGATACCATATGGACTGCAGCTGGAAGGTCTGTTGCAACCACAAACTCCATACCAAATCCTCTGTTTTGGAGATTTAAAAGGTACAAACCTCTTCCCCCTATCTCTTGCTGCCATGCAAGTTATTCTTCTCCCATTGTTCTAAATCTTTATAAAATTTAGAAAGAAATTCTTTCTCATCTTAAAAAATTTCTTAATCATAAAAATTCAGGGAAAAAATTATATAACTTTCTGCGATATGGAAATTTGAAATTTCTTAGAGAAATTATAGCATTTTGTTACTGATTTCATGCTAATATCATAAATGCTCATTGGGAATGTCATGCAAGATAAGTCCAGTTATAGAAATTAGAAATTTCTTGGGGGAATTCTAGCACTTTACTAATTGATTTCAAACTAGTATCACTAGGAAACTACTTGAGGAATTCTAGCATTCTACTACTGGATTCATGCTGATAAAATAAATTCTTTATATGGATTTCATGCAGGAGAAATCCTGATATAGAAATTAGACTGAGTTAAGACTAATATCATTAGAATTCTATAAGAACAACATGCATGATACTGCTCCATTGAAGCTCCGATTAAGGATGATGTGTAATTGGAACTTAAAGATTTTGATTTTTGGATTAAATTCTATATTCCTATGGGGGCATTTTGGAAGGTAAAATCAGGTCCTTTTTATCTCTTTTTCCTATCTTCTGAACATCTTATTCAAGCCCTTCTTCCAAAAACACTACTTTTTCATATCAAATCAACTTGCAAAATCTCTTGATTATAGAACCTAATTTCGAAGTTTCTAGGCTTATTCCTTTTAATTGGGCTATGCTATATATATGAATAATACAGATGGCATAATAATAAGAAAAGCCTGGGGAAAGATGAGCTTAACCGAGGATTTTGCAGGAAGAGTAATACATGCCCTACAACTACTCTTATAACCGGAAGAAATCAAAATAAATATATGGGTAAAATGGTGCTGCCCCCATGGGGGGAGCTAACTTGGCTCCCCCCGCCCCATTTCGCCAGGGTTTTTATTTTTATTTTTTTAAATTTTCTTCCGTGGATTTTCATCAATATATCCCTATATTATGTCATTAAAATTTCGTGCGAAACAGAGACTCCTACGGCCTCCATCCAATGGGGTCGTTTTTAGTAATTCTGTTACCGTAAAAAATGATTGTCTGGATGGAAGTCGTAGGGGTCTCTGTTTCACACGAAATTTTAATGACATAATATAGGAATATAGCGATGAAATTCCACGGAAGAAATTTTCAAAAAAATAAAAAAAATCTGACAAAATGGGGAGGGGGGAGCCAAGTTAGCTCCCCTCAGGGGGGCAGCCCCATTTGACCCTAAATATATATATATGCATGTATATAATATATATTTGTAACAGGTATACAACATATAGTAATTCACATAGCTTAATGTATTTTCTTAGGAAAAAATACCATGCCCTGAAATCATCATCATTCATAATACGAATCCACCAATTCCCTTAAGAGCTTTCTATTGATAAAGGTTTAGAAAAAACTCCTCAGCAGAACATGATCTGATCCTTTGACAAGTCATTGTCCATGTTAGAAAGGAATGTTTCTCTCATTCCTTTGGACAGGGGTATTATTACTCAAGATCATTATGTTTGGAAAACTTTAAACATGAGATCTTCAAGTATAATATATTATTTACAAATATTCATCGGGGATAGGTAGCGATAAAATACATGGAGATTAAAGCTGATTAAAAGATCATTGACCAAGAGAATTGGATCTGTAAAAGTTAACCATGGTAAGAATAAAGAAAGAGATGGTCAAGCAAGTGAACGTGTTGATGAATTATAAACCATTAATAATTCCAGTCATGGTGACTCTGACACCTTACTGTGCGAGGGTGTGATGACCCTCAACTGGACGGGAGATAAAAAGCACAATTATGGTAGCGGCCGCTAAGTAAGCGAGTCTAGGATCCCACTCCTTTCACGGATTTTCACACGAGCTCGTAGTGTTTTTACGCCTCGTTGGGATCCTGACTTTTGACCAGCTACGTTGACCCTCTTGTTTTAGGATACCCACGCAGAGGATCCTTAGCTTTAATTTTTCGTACGAGCTCGTTAGCATGTACTAGCCGGGCCGGTTTCTAGAGTGACTTTTCCGAAGAGCTTCTCTCACCTATCTCTGGGGCGTAGTTTTGGAGTAGACCTTTCCTTCTATTGAACCGCACTTCCAATAAGAGGGCGAGACGGAAGAGTCTTTTTAGGAGACTACTTCACCGATTAAGTTTTAGTTACTTTCAGCCAACAAGCTTGACGATGCTGCACCTGAATCATCTATGTTTACATCTGAATCATCCAGGGTTACATTTAAAGGAGTTACAGTTGAACTCGGAATGAAGCATAATGGATCTGGGTTAAAAGATGAAATCAAATATAAGTTGTGTTGGCTAGAGTTGTTTACAATCAAGTTAACGGACGTGTTGAGAACTTAGGTAGGATGCACCATACCCTTTGCATGCCTACGGAGGCACCCCAACCCTAAGGCACTCTTCACAACTTGGAGTCATAATGTGAGGTCACACACCGACCAAGGCCACGGACTATCCACTAGACTTGGATGGAGATAGAATCAACACTTAGATCAGCATCTCAGCATCAAAATCCATGACATGATCTCAATAACAAGAAAGTACCTTCTACATATGGGCCAACACTTAAAAATATATAGACATATATAGAAAATATTGGGATCATGTGCGAACAGAGGAGATACATACAAGCAACTTGAAAAGCTTTTTACATTGCAAGTAGATATAAATTTTAGATGTTTATGCCAATCTACTTGTTTCTTTAGAAACCACATTAAATGCATGCATATTTTGATAAGATTTTGGGAAGTATCAGCGCTCGTTGACGCCTCTTCTACCTTTCATGTGTAGCAACAAGCAGCATGTATCACAGTAACTGGTTGATGATTCATCGCACCCGGGTATATACCAGACGATACAGTTACTTTTGCCACATTTTGTTCAGTTCATAATGTAAATGCTTCCATTTCTCTTCTGTAAGCTTTGGTTGCGTTAGGTAGTCGAGCCAATCCTACTTATAGTGAGAGACAGCTCTGTTAATTTTATGATCTTTTCATAGCAAACACTCTCTTGAAGAAGATGGAGGAGCATTTAATTACTTATAATAGTGGCTCGACTAAAACTCAAATAGATTACTATACACTGAGGAGAATAGAGAGGTTGTGTTGCAAAGATTGTAAAGTAATCCCAAGAGAGAGTTTGGCAACTCAACATCGTTTGTTAGTCGGGTTCTTGGATACTCAACATCGTTTGGCTAAACTCAACATCGTTTGGCTAAACCCTAAACTCAACATCGTTTAGCTAAACTCACTCAACATCATCGGGTTCTTGGCAACTCAACATCGTTTGGCTAAACTCACTCAGAAGCGCTCCTCTCTGCGTCGGGTTCTTGCTGATTTCAAAGCTTCCATTGGACATACGCGTAAGGCTATTCGTACCGATGCGGAGAATCTTATTGTGCTCCTTGACTCCACGGAAAACGAACGTGACCTTTCTATGGACGAGCTTCATGACCGCTCTAATGCTATTGCGCGGGTTCAGGCCGAGGATAAAAAGCGTTGTATTGAATGGCGTCAAAGGTCTAAGGAAAAATGGATCAAAGAAGGCGACGCCAACACGTCCTTCTTCCATCGGGCGGCTAGCAATCGGAGACGCATTAATTATATCCGGTCTATCTCCATCAATGATGAAGTCTTCTCGGGTGATCGTGCGATGGGTATTGCCATCACTGACCAATTCAGACGTTCTTCTACTGCTCTCCATTCTCGGCGGTGGCGTTGGCTCGGGGAGGGGGCCCCTCGGGTCTCGGACGCGGACTCCTTTCTTCTCTCTCGCCCTATTTCCATGGCGGAACTTAAGGCTGCTGTGTGGGGCCTGAATAGTGACTCCTCCCTGGGTCCGGACGGTTTTCCCATCTCCTTTTACAGGGATTTCTGGGACGTGGTCTCGGGGGACGTGCTCGCGGTGGTCTCCGAGTTCTGTTCAGGCAACCATGGCTTTGATCGTATCAACAAGGCTCACATCGTGCTTATTCCGAAGAAATCCCCCGCTCTTCGCTTCGACGACTTTCGTCCTATTGCCGTCTCCAACGCTATTTATCTCATTGTGGCTAAAACCTTGGCCAACCGTTTATCGCAAATCTTAGACGGCCTTATCTCGCCGGTCCAAGGTGCGTTTATTAAAGGTAGACACATTGCGGATTGTATCCTTGTGGCGTCGGAAATTGTGGCTGATTGGAAGAGGGAGAAAAAGAAAGGAATTTTATGGAAGATCGACTTTGCTAAAGCTTATGATTCGATTGATTGGCGCTTCCTATGGTCTGCTCTACATCGGCGGGGATTCCCGAATGTTTGGATTTCTTGGATGCGCAGATGTATCTCCACGGTCTCTCTTTTTGTGCTTATCAACGGTCGTCCGGTTGGCGGGTCTTTTCAGCCGCGCAGGGGGGTTCGTCAAGGATGCCCTTTGGCTCCTCTGCTCTTCGTTCTTGCCTCGGACGTCTTGTCGCGGATGGTGCACGGCGTCATTGATGCTGGCCTCACTTCGGGTTTTCAGAAGGGAGGTTTATGCGTGCCTATTATTCAGTTCGCGGACGACACAATTTGCTTCATAGAGGGGGGCTCCGACGCGGTGGCTGGGATGGCACATACACTCTCTATATTCTGTGAGCTTTCGGGAATGACGACTAATGTTGATAAATGCAGTATGGTGCCCTTTGGCTTGTCGACGGCGGATGAAGTTGAGTGCAGCCGTATACTCGGCTCTCAGATTGGGGAGCTTCCTCTCCCATACCTTGGTGTCCCTCTTTCGATTGGCCGGAACCGTTCTAATGACTGGAGGACTATTCTGAAACGGATGGAGTCGCGTTTGGCGGGCTGGAAGGCTTCTTTGCTATCCCGGGGCGGACGTCTTGTCCTTCTTAAATCGGTTCTCTCTGCTATTCCGATCTACTTCCTTTCGGTTCGGAAAATGCCGGTGGGTGTTCGCGTTCGATTGGAAAAATGCATGCGAAGATTTTTATGGGGACGTGCGGACGACAGTGGCCGAGGGATTCACTTGATTGCTTGGGATGTGATGACCCTGCCTAAGAGGTTAGGCGGACTTGGCGTTCGTCACTTGGCTCGAGTTAATGAGGCTCTTCTCCTAAAATGGGTGCATAAGATCTGGGGCAAGGATGATTCCTTTTTTGGCAACGTGCTACGTGCGATCTTGGGCGAGGCTTGGAATACCTTCATGCGCGGGAGTTGCCCTGTGCACTCCTCTCATTTTTGGCGGTACGTCTTTGATGCTTATCAAAGGAACTGCTCTTTGTTCACTCCGGTGCTGGGGTCGGGTTCCGTCTTCAAGTTCTGGCAGGACGACTGGTCGGGGGGTGGCGCCTTCCAGAATCGCTTCCCGCGGCTTTTCGCCCTGGCGGCTAATCGGTTGGCCTCTGTTGCCGACTACTAGATCAACGACGGCTGGTTCCCTTCTTTCTCGGGCATTCTTTCGGACCAACGCGCCAGCGACCTAGCCTCCCTTCTGGAGGCTCTTTCCTCTTCTGTTTCCCCTACTAGTGGGAGGGACCACTGGGCTTGGAAGGATGGACCCTTCTCCTCTCGCAAGGCCTTCTGTGCTCTGCTTCCTCCTCCTCCTCCCTTGGCTGCTTCCTTGGTTCGTGATTGCGCCTTCTTATGGGGGTTGCGCTTGCCCGCTCGGATCACCTTCTTCTTTTGGATCTTTCGCCATCGGCGGCTAATGACTCGCGACCGTTGCGCCTCTTTCCTTCCCACCCCCAACATCCAATGCCAGCTCTGTGGGGTGTCAGATGAATCGGCCGACCACCTCTTCTTTCATTGTATGTCGGTGACTCGGATTTGGGACGATGTTGCTTGGGCTCGTGCGGCCAATACTGAGGACTTCTGCGATATCCTTTGGGTCAACAGAAAGAGGTCCCGTTATGATCGGTTGGGTCCCATTGCGCGCCTTTGGTCTATCTGGAGGGCTCGCAATGAGACTATCTTCTCAGGGACGCGTTTCTACAAGGAGAATGTGACATCCGCGGCCATCAGTTTAATTTCAGATTGGTGTATTTAGTTGGGTTACGGGGTCCGGTTGTCGCGTTTGTATTTTGTATTTTTTGCGGGGTCCGGTTGTCGCGTTTGTATTTTGTAACTTTGGTTTTCCCTCTTCCCTCCTTCATCCCCCTTAACCCTGTAAGTATCTCTTTCTATACAATTCGTAGTATATAATTCTGGGGCGAACACCAACGAGTGTCTCCCCCTTTTTTTGAGCCTCAAAAAAAACATCGTTTGTTAGTCATGGATGAGCAAATAAAAGGACTGGTAAAGAAAAAGATGGTTCCCAAGTTCATTACAACTAAATAGTGGAATCTTCAATTGAAGCAATCAAGCTTCAAGGAGAAGGTTTTAGAAGATTTATCTTGGATTGTAACAGATGTGCAAAGTGTAAACGAGATGTGGGAGGCACTGAAAGATAGCCAAAGAAACGTTAGGCGAGTCAAAGTTAGGAGTTCCAAGCCAAAAGGAGGCTTGGGGTGGAGTGAAGGGGTGCAAGAGAAGCTTAAAATTAAAAGAGCTTGTTTTAAAGCTATATATAAAGGTAGAATAGAGAAAACTATAACAAACTATAAAATAGAGAAGAAAGAAGCAAAGAAGACTGTAAGAGAAGCAAAGTCAAAAGCTTATCAAGTTTTGTGCAAAAATCTTGACTCCAAGGAGGGCAAGAAGTATATATTCATATTGGTCAAAGCAAGAGAAAGAAAGACCAAAAGATATTTCTCAAGTGAGATGCACCAAGGAAGAGGAAACGCGTGTGCTTGCTACTCATAAGTATATAGAGACTAGGATGAAGCAGAATTTCCATAAGCTTTTCATTGTGGAAGGAAATAGAGAGATCACTTTTGAAGCTATAGATGAATACCAAGGAAGTAGAAAAGGATTAGAAAGTTATGAAAATTTAGAAAGATGCAAGACCTGATGACATTCCTATAAAAGTATGGAGAGTTCTAGGTGAAGGTGGTTCGATGGCTCACAAATTAATTCAATGTTACTTGGCAAAGCAAGAAAATGCTTGAAGATTGGAGGAGAAGAAACACGGTGCCTCTTTATAAGAATAAAGGAAACATTCAAAATAGTTCGAATTACAGAGGTATTAAACGAATGTGCCATACTATGAAAATTTGGGAGCGTGCGATGGAAAGGCTTAGGTAAGTTTCTAAAGTAAAATAAAACCAGCGTGAAGAAATCCACTTGTTGAGGAGAACAAAAAAGATTTATACAGATAAAAGGAAAAACCTCCATACGACTTATATTGATTTGGAGAAGGCTTATGATTATCTTCCAATGGAGATATTATCAAGACTCTTAGAGAGGAGACAAGCACACGTCCTATACATTAACCTTATAAAAGATATGTATGATGGGGCTTCATCTTGTGTAAGGATCTAGTTTGGGAATGCTGACTATTTTGACATCAGCATTGATTTGAATCAAGGTTTAGCTTTGAGCTCATTCTTTTTTACTTTAATTATGGACAAGTTGACTACTTACATTTAGGATGAGATATCTTGGTGCATGTTACTCGTTGATGATATTAAGCTGATTGGTGAGACCAGAGATGGAGTAAATGAAAAGCTTGAAGATTGGAGATGTATGCCTTAGAAACTAAAGGATTTCGTATAAATTTAGGGTAAGATTGAATATATGTTTTTCTGATGCAAAAAAGGGTAAGACATCGAGAAAACACCTATCTTGTAACTTATAAATTTGCATCTATTCTGCCACAACCTTCGCCTATGTCTGCAACACGGGTTTTCGAGTGCACACATTGGGGGAGGGACGTGTAAAACAACCGCATATATGGAGTACACATTTGATGAAAGCGGTGTTGAAGGAAACGATGTGAAGATTGGTGATGACGAAATTCAGAAGAAAGATTATTTTTAGATACTTGGGATTTACTTTGCAACATGAGGAAATCGATGAAGATGTACTCATATAATAAATGCAAGTTGGCTAAAGTGGAGAGGAACATCTGTTGTTCTATGTGATAAGAAAATACCTTTGAAATCAAAAAAAATTACAAAGCAGCCATGAGACTTGCTATGCTCTATGGATCCGAATATTTGCCTGTAAATGATAGACATGTGCATAGAATGACAATAACAAAAAAGAAAAGGTTAAGGTAGATGTATGGTCATGCACGTAAAGATTGAATTCGGATTGATGCGATCAGAAGAAAAGTTGGTGTAGCTTCGATAGAGGATAAGATGAGAGAAAACTGTTTGAGATGGTTTAATCATTTGCAAAGGAGGCTGGTAGATGCACCAGTTAGAAGATGCGAGTTTTAAGATGTTGAGTTGGCTAAGAAAGGGCGAAGAAGGCCGAAGAGGAGTTGGATTGAGACTATCTGAAGGGATCTTAGTTTTCACAATGACTCAATCTAAGCCAAAAATGGCCCAACATAGATCTGAATGGAGGCAAAGTATCTACGTAGCCAACCTATATAATGTGGGGAAAGGCTTTTCTTGTTATAAGACAAGTAATTTAAATCAAGGGACAAACAGGAAACTAAAGTAAAACGATGTCACCTAGGCTTACTCAATAATTCTTCCTCGCTTTCTTCGTCACTTGCAGATTTGCACTTTGAAGCCTTTATCACCCTTCCTTTCAGTGAAACCCCAGGAGTTGCACCGTGTCTTCCGCTTTGCAGTTCTTTCTCATCTTTGTCATGTATAAATTTAAGTACAAGCATAAGATAAACTTTTTTCTTGAGATATAACAACAGATAGATAGAAACGGACCAAAAAGACCATCTACCAGTAATGGGCACAGGGTTAGGAGGCAAGGGGTAATTTTCCTCCACTAATTTTAGCACTAACTCTCTAGGTCCCGAAACAAAATCATCCAGCTCAGGACCCTGCCAAAAATAAACAGAAGTACTGAGACTTTGGACAGATAAATTTAAAGAAATACTGAGACGGATACATAAATTTAAAGAAGCACAAGAGGGAAAAATACATATTTCGAAATAGCCTCCTCTGTTCGAGCCTCTCCAGTGCTCTGGAGGCCAACTACAACACATTTGTTATCTTGCAGGGCCTGTTTGGCCAGCTTCACCACGATAGGAACTTTAGCAGACATACAAATGTGCCTAAAGAAACGCTGCACATATTAAAAAAGAATTAAATATGGAAAAAAAACTAAAAAGACAAGTGATGTTGATAAAAGACCTGATGGCTTGCCCAGTAGAGACGCCATAGCTGACTGGCACTAGGCTTCTCCTCCTCACCTATGGCAGAACCAGCTGCCAATAGTTCAACACGCAAATCAGCCCAGAACTCAGCAGCCTTTGTATACATGCTCTGAGTAGAAGTGAACGAAAATGAAAATTAAATAAGGTGAAATCTGGAACCAACAACAATACATGTAGCATAAAAAATCTTTTATAGATCTATAAAATTAAGTAAAAAATATCAAAAGAAAACTAAGATTTCATCTAAATAAACTGACACTTATGGATACTGATTTAACTGTACTTTTCGCTTCAAAAAATGTCAAAAATTGCACAAATTATTTCAGGCCAAAAGATGACTATCCAAATACAAGTCATCCAGATTTGATTATCCAAGATGGTTTAGTATGTAGCCTTTTTTCAACATAACAAAGTTGATGTTTAAGTTCGTGAAAAAGTAATTAACGAGATCACCAAATAGAAACATATCCTTCACAAGTCCAAAGTAAAATAGATATACAATCCTCTTCATGGAATAAAAGGAGTGGGAAATGCCACCATTTAAATGTGTTTTTTACAGAGTTGCTTCATACAAAGGAGGAGGTTTTGGGAATATGTACTGAGAAAAGGGTCACTGAGGGCATGTGATGCAATGCGAAATTAATAAATAGGGCTCAATTTATTTATGTTTGTCCTTAATTAGAATCCAATTTTATTATCAAGTTGTTGCAATTTTCATTTAAATAAAAGAGATCGCATGTGATCTCAATTGGTGGCCAAATGAGGTAGTTAATCGGTTAGAGTCAATTAGGATAAGTTAGAGTCAAATTTGAATTTTAAATTTGAAATTTCCTTTCCATGCCTCCCATATAAAGGGGTGGTAGTCTATTATTTGGAGACAGATCAAGTTGCAATTAAAATTAAGATTTATCTCTCATCTCTTTTTCCCTTATCTCATCTCCCTCCACGTGATCTTCGCGATTCTTTCTCGATTCCTGCGCAGCCGGCACGCTTTCACTTCTCCATCCCTCCAATTTCTTCTTCCACCAAATTTCCACCGTCAAATACATTATTTTCCACCGTTGTGAATTTCTCTTCCCTACTATCCCTCCAATTTCTTCTTCCACCAAATTTCCACCGTCAAATTAATTATTTTCCGCCGTTGCGAATTTTGATTTGCATCAGCATGGATGATGGATGCATGGACTGCAGGCTTCTTTTGATATGAAAGTTGCAAATACATGTCGCAGGAAATAAATCTCTCGTTACGAAGGAACATCACATAAAAATATTATCCATTTCTTATGACAGTTAACAAGAAAATTTGATGGGAATGATCATATTTCTAAAGACAACATGCTAATTCATTTCGATCAAGAGAAGGACCATTGTTCACAGTATTAAAAAAACAAAAAAGGAGTACGCCCAAATGGATTTAAATAAAGAGAATTGTGTAACACTGTTCACATCTGTTTAAATATGTTATAAGCAGCAGCTAAAAAACCCCCAAACAAGCAACTAATGAACCATGACTGGAAATAATAGAAACGTAGATGCTGTAAGGTGAGAACTAATAGTATATAATCGGTTGCTCATTAAATCAAGACAAAGTTGATGTTACACTCTCTCTTGAAGAAGAAAAATGAAGTACAAATATAGAAAATATTAAATTGAGCAAACTATCCTATTTAGACAAGGCAAGTTCTAAAAAAACAACTTTTTACCAGCATTCTTTCATCAAGTGGAACTTCGACAACGTCAAATGCAGCTCCTCTATAGCTAAGAGTTCGGCACACATACATACCCCTTAAAAAAAGAAACTCCTGGTCAGCAAAGGTTAGACAAGGATATAAAAACAATTAACCAATACCTTGCCTTCATATCCATAGCCACGAGCTCAAGGGCTCCAACACCTCCTTTATCCAAGGCTCCTGCAAAATTAGTTCCCCAATTTTGTACATGAAAATGGGTTTGTCGGCAGACAAACAAACCAACTTTTAGATGCAATAGAAATAAAATTAGATGTATCCAAAAGAATATTCGACAAAAAAATTGTAAAAAGCATTCTAGATCCTGAAAACAATGTATAGTAGGGATATGGGAAAAGGCTTTTGTTGAAAGCCTTCTGGATCCCAATTTTTAAAAAAATGTGATTTTCGACCTATAAATCGTATATTCCGAGCCAAACGTGGATCGAGGATTGACAAGGATGGTTGTATTAGTCTACACGTACAACCAATCCCTTATATGATCGTGTATACTCGCTCGGGTCGGTCTATTTCCCCAATCGAGTTCCGTTCTGACCTTTTGATTTATCATGTCAAAAGACAAAGGCGACCTCTTCTCTAGGTCCGGTGTCTTCAAGGGTCCGGCAGCCATCGTGAAGATGGATGGTAACAACTATGAGTTATGGTCCCTGTAGTTTATGAACCTTATACAATGCAATAACAAGTAGCACATTATGACAGATCCTGAGCTGGCGGACAAGACTAGGACAATGCTTCGTGGAAACAGGATGACGCGTACGCATGTATTTGGCTATCCGGGACTCTCATTACAGAGATCGCCAATGACATTGTGAACCAACCCACCACCAAGGCGGTGTGGAACATTCTGGCAGCTAAGTATGCACAATCGAAGAACGAGGCCAAAATTCTTTAGCTTCAGGTAGATCTATACACAGCCAAGCAGAATGGTCATCCTCTGCATACCTTTTATTCTTTAACTTCGAGGCATGTTTCAGAAGCTTCACAACTTCATGCATGTTACCACTACCACGGAGCAACAGATAAAACATAGGAACTCTGTGATGGTTGGAGTTTTGTTGGCAACCCTAGGGGTAAAGCCCCATCGTTTCGCCCCTCCCAACGTGCGCATCCACAGGTGGCGCATCTCCTTCACTCGCACTCTCCAGGCAAAGCCTCCTATTGCAGGCAGAGCCCACGATCTCCAACAACAAGTGGAATCTCCAGGGCTTGCAATGATCCTTCTTGCGCAACACTCGTGCAGCCTCAACTCCGCTCGAATCGGAGAACTTGCGCGGCACTTGCGCAGCCCCAACTCCCCATCATCATCGTACAACGGTGCACCTCCTTCAAGCATCCAAGGATACGCACTCGCGCGAAGATGTAGGACCTCCAGGCAGCGTTGAATCGTATAGCTCCTCTAATCCCCTTGGCTCCAGGAGGCAAGTCTACTTTCTCCTTCGCGACCTCCAGGCAATGCACCAGGCGGCGCCGCCCATATCTCCACGATGGAACACGGACTCCAGCAAGCAGAGACGGTGAAGGCCACACCCCTCTCGATCGGCGGCACTGCTCTAAACCCTCATTGGGGGAGGCTTCGAGAGAGAGTTCCCAAGTGGGAACCCTAAACAGGGTTAGATCCCAAGTGGGTCGAAGGGTTATTAAAAAGGGGGGGAACTGTTGAGAGCCCAACTATGGGCAGGTATGTTTAGAAAAAAGGATGAGAAAGTGGCAGCCGAGTTTTTCAAAAAAAAGAAAAAGAGAAGGAGTCAGATGTAGCATTTTAAAAAAAGGTGGGAAGAAAGCTGCATTTTTTGGGCCCTATTAGGGCCAAATATTCAAAAAAATGTATTTGCTTTTTTAAAAGGCACGTATAAAAAAATCATAGAAAAAAATGAAAGTCGAGAAAAAAAAGGAGATGAACATCTTATTTTAAAAAATGAGACGACTATTAAAAAATGGAATATCTGATAAAAAATTTTGATTTAAAAAAATGATGAAAAGCCAAAAAAAATCAAGATCGGCTAAGTGATGCAGTGGGTATTTTGTTCTCCCCATATGTTCTTGTCTCTCCCAACTTTGTCAATGTCATTGTTTTTCCGACAAGTATGGGAAAAATGTTGTGTATAGTGTAGAGTTCTACGGCATCATAAAGCATCATCATTCTAATGATTCAGATTCCAGTTCATAATCAGAGTTCAAATGCTAGTCTAGATTCTAATCCAGATGTTTGTTCAAATTTCAGATTCTACGATTTTCCAGACTCGACGATCATATTCTGAGTCTTCAGTTTGATTCGCATATGTCTACGATCAACAGTTCAAAGGTCCCCCATTTTTATGGTTTTGTCGGCTCAAGCTTTTCATTTGATCCATAAGAACTCAAAAGTAGAGATCACAATCCTATGCCATGTGGGATTGGGTTTTCATGTGGTTTCATAGAGACTCCAGAGTAGAAATCTCATTCTTTAAGCCGGTATGGGAGAGACTAAGTTCTTTGACGAGGAGACTTTTCAAAATCCATTCTCCAGTGATAGTGGACTCCGACGAGGATGTCTCCATGGCTTTTCAGTTCGGTCCTTTCAGAGATGGAGTAATTGTCCACATGTTATGGAGAGCTAGAGTACTCCGATGAGGAGACTCATTTTCAGTTGCAGTGACTCTGACAGGCGCAGTATGGAGCACATGCTCTCCGATGAGGAGACCCAATTTGACTCACACTCCAGCCCATTTGTTCCTCCTCATATGCACGGCGTGAGAAGCAACGTCCTCGACAGCAGCCGACAGTTGTGTTTGCGTTGAGTTGATATTGTCCGTAGTGTTTTGTAGTATGAGGTAGACATTTCTTTCTGTTTGTCCAAGTTAAGCAATGCATGCTTCAGCTTGAGGGGATTAGTTAGAGTATGTGTCACTTGTGTATGATGGGAAAATAAATCCCTCCAAGATCCATTTACCACATCCAGTTGTTTAGTCACACATCTATCGGTTGTGAGATGTAGAACTCAGTGAAAGTAATATAAGAAGCCCCTCACCCTCTATTTCAGTTGAGAAAGTGCAATAGATACATCAACCCATTGAGACGTTCTCCCGTAGTTTCAACCCACTTCATAGGGAATAGGGTTCCACGTAAAATCTTGGTGTTCCTCATTTCTAATTCCTTTATCTCTGATTAAGCTTCCGCATTCTTATTTTCTAACATTTGCCGATTGTAGCGGGGAAGAAATAAAAAGTTGATCATGGACTCCGGTGATTCTCACCATCTGTGCGAAGAAAGAGTACGGTGTTGTCCCAATGGTAGATGGATCGTTATTGCTAACGAGGTTTACGTATTCATCACATGACAGGGGAAGGTGCATTTGACGCTATCCATGCACCTGCAGAATGTTTTATATGCTCTTGACTTTCAGATGAACTTACTTTCTATTAGTCAGATTACGAAAGACCTATATTGTTGTCTTATTTAGACCTTTCTTCTCTTCTGATTCAGGACATACTCACGGACAGGGTGATTAAATGTGGTCGTGAGCAGCGGAGGCTATACAGACTGATCCAGCCTCATACTGGAGCCTCTACTATTCCCACTGGAGAAGTCTCACCATAGTTGTGGCATCTTCGGTTTGACCACCTTCCTCTGCAGAAGGTGTATCATGCCCTCCCACATATTTCCCCGTGATTTTCCTTCCAATGTGAGGCAAGCCAGCTTGAGAAGCATCGCCGCTTTTCTTTTCCAGGTTGTCAGAGTCGTAGCAGTATTCAATTATTTGAGCATATTCACTTAGATTTTTGGAGTCCCAGTCGTGTTCCTGATCACCAAGAACATCATTTTTATCTTGTTGTGGATGACTACTCTAGATTATCGTAGATCTTCTGTTGAAAAACAAGTCGTTATTAAATCAATTATTAATGAAATAAAAAATTTCTCTACTATGTCAAGTTTTTACGCTTTGACAAAGCCTTAGAGTTTTGCATGTTACAGCTATCCGAGTTCTTCATATCACTTGGCATCGTACACCAGACCTCGTGTGCCTACACATCTCAGCAGAACGGTGTTGCCGAACGCAAACACCGTCATTTACCTGATGTGACATGGACCTTTTTTTATACAAAGTCATGCTCCCCACTCTTTCTAGAGTGTCATGGTCCTCACTGCTTACTACTTGATGAACCGCATGCCATCTTCTATTTTAGGAGAAAATGTTCCTTTCTCAATGGTGTTTCTCGACCTTACACCCCAAATGTTTGGTTGTGTTACATTTTTTCACAATTTGACGCCTGGTTGTGACAAGCTCTTCCCTCAAGCTGTTAAGTGTGTCTCTTTAGGCTATTATCGTACCCAGAAGGGGCACTGTTGTTTTGATCCACTCTGACAGAAATATTATGTCGGTACTAATGTCACCTTCTTTGCATTAGTTTTGTATTTCTCTCTTACAAACTCCAACCGACTCAAGTGAGGAGGTATACATGCCTCGTCTTCCTACGCTTGCACCACCTCCATTACGTCCACCACCTCCATCACTACCTCCAGTATATACAATTGCTCCAGTGGCTACCCCTGGACCACGACCCGGTACCTTAGCTCAGTTCTTACAAGGTGTCTTTATTCTCAGGCCCCACACAATTCTTCCTTCTCATGGGCCTTCTCCATCATCCAGTACTCCCCAGGCAAGGTTGCAAAAGTCGGTAGTCGGTACTCGGTCGGTTGAGTCACTGACTAAGGATTATTCGGCAGTCGGGCGACAACTCGGATTTAGTCGGACTTTAATCATCCTTGAATTTTATGATTATTTTAAATATATAACTCATTTTTATACATGTATTTACATAGATTTTGTACATTTTTATAATATCATAATAAAAGAAGTAATTGAAACTAAACAAAATATTAAGCATATTATAATAAGTTTTCTTATAAAAAAAATCAAAATATTTAAAAAATATGGTATTTCCAAGCTAAAATTGGTCGATTAGTATACCTAGTCGGAACTAGTCAATACTCGGTCGGCTACCCCACTGACTAGACTAGTCGGACCTACTAATCGGGTCAGTCGGACGACTTTTACAAAACTGTCCCCAGGTATGTAACGAGTGCATTGTTACTACATAAGGCACTTGTGATTTGTCTATACAACAGAAAGTGCCCTCTTAGGAGGGTAGTTTACAGGTTCAGGTGAGGTAGATGATCTAGATGTGTTTATTGCTCTGCGAAAATAGAGACGCACTTGTGTTACATATCCTGTTGCATCCCATATTTTATTGGGCTGACTCTCAGAGGACTTCGGGAGATTTGTCATGGGGTTATCAATAGTGTAGATACCACGGACATAACAAGAGGCCAAAAAGGACAGCCAGTGGTGCCTTGCCATGGAGAAGGAGATGGTCGCGCTACAGTCGCATGGCATATGGAGCATTGTTACAGGTCCTATAGGAGCATCTGTGGTTGGAGGCAAGTGGGTGTTCACGATGAAGCACCAAGTAGATGGCAACATGGATCGTTACAAGGCGAGACAAATTATAACTCGTGGGTTCACCCGAACATATGGGGTGGACTATCAAGATAATTTCTCTCCAGTAGCTTGACATTCAACACTGTGTATTCTTCTTTCTGTTGCAATGACACGAGACTGGCCCATAGATAAGCATGATGTGAAGAATGCATTTCTCTATTGTGACCTACAGGAGGTGTACATGCAGTCGCCACATGGGTTCACAGCTAATGGGGAGTATCAGAAGGTTTGCAGGCTTCATAAGACAATCTATGACCTTAAGCAAAGTCCAAGAGCATGGTTCTAAAAGCACTCAGATTAGATAGAGCAACATCGATTAGTGAGATCGATTATCGATCGTTCATGCTTGTTCAGAGGACTTAGAGACGTATAATCGTCATACTTGTTTATGTTGAAGATATCATTGTTATTGGCAAGGCCTTAAATATCGGATTTCGGTTTCATTTCGGAAAGCCAGGAAAGAGAAATTCAATGGAATTTAGGTGAAATAGCCTGAAATTGGGGAAGCTGCTTGAAAACTTATTGTTTTTCTAAAACTAAGATTTCTAATATTCTTTAAATCAATAAATGAGATAGAAATACACAGTTTTGTTAATAATAAGATATTAACATGATATGTTACATTAACTTTCTATATGATTGCTCCAATAGTAAAAAAAGTATCGTACTGTTCAGAATCAAAATCAGATTCGGAATCAAAATTAGAAAGCCATTAGTTTCACCTCTTAAATATGAAGAAAATGGGACATATGCAATAATAATATAAAAAGATGGCCAATAACGAGTGGCAGCAAAATGATATCTTATGTAAGAAAATAAATATTGAAATGAGTGCACAGAATTTCTATCTAAACAAAATACTCTCAACTTTGTATTGGAGATAATACACAAATAACTATAAATCTTTCAAATATGTATATCTAATAGAAACATCGCATAGCTTGTGATCGCAAAATATATGATATATAAGATACAAACAAATCAATTAACACCAAGAAACTGTGTAGCATTTACAAGCACAATCTTTATCCAATCTGATAGTAGGCAAATACTTACATTTACAAGATTTGGAAGGTTGCTAAGAACCAAGCACTCGCACAATCGCGTGTATTCCTTGCAGTAGAGAAAAATCACAAGAAAGCACAGCCTTAAATTTTGCATTTTGGTTTCGTTTTGCCATGTCCAAAAAGAGAAATTTAAGAGAATTTCGGTGAAATCGTCAGAATCATGGAAATGATTCTAAACTTGACTTTTTCAAAAACTATCGATTTTAATATTCCTATGTAAATAGATAAAATAAAAACGCATGCTTATTTTTAAAATAAAATCATAGATATAAGTTTTGAAGAAAAATTATCATCATAATCAGCACGCATTTGGTATATAAAGTAACGTGTTGCAGAGAGTCAAACTATATGCTAAACTAGAAGCAAATGCCACGATAATCACACAAATAAATGTACTAAGCCTTCTCCCACTATAATTAGGATCGGCTACATGGATTCTTACTCAAATTCATATTGAAAGATTCGACTATTTTTTATGCTGGTCGTCGACTACCTAACGTAACCCCTGCAAGAGTGGGGTTTGAACTCTGGACTTTTCTGTGGTAGACACAATGTACTACCACTAGACCATTAAGTAGGCACGATAATCACATCATCAATAAAAAAAGAGATGACACATATCATAATTACTAATCACAACATATATATCAAAATAAAGAAAGAACAAAAATAAAGCTCTTCAGTTAAAACTTGAACTTAACTCTCAAATTAATTGATTGGGTTTGGATTTAAATTTAAAATTTAAAAACAAACTAAAGAAACGTCTTCTAACAATGTAAAGCACTATACAACTCAACACATCGACGGATAAATAAACGAAAATTCATTAATATATGCAAATTTTGATGAAAGCAAAGGGTAGATTCCCCTATTTATGTTGTTTCGCCGAAATGGCATGCAATTCTATGAAATTTCATTGACATTTCAATGATGTTTTGTTGCAATCATGGAAAAGGAAATAAAGTAGTATTTCGATTTCAATGACCTAGAGAAATGGAAATTTCATAGAAATTCGGTGGAATTTCGTAGAAATTTGAGGCAATGGTTGCAGGAAATGATGAACAGGGCATCCAAGCTGTTAAGAATTTTTCAGGTATGCAGTTGTGACCAAGGACCTCGGTAATCTGCGCTACTTCCTTGGACTGAAGTTTGCTAGCAACCAGTGAGGTCTTGTGATGACCCAAAAGAAGTACGTTATAGATCTTCTCTCTGAGACAGGCATGGCAGATTGCAGGCCTGCCACTACCGAAGAGGTAGACAAGAGGAGATACAGGGAGCTCGTTGTGAAGCTCCTATACGTGACCATCAACATGCCAGATATATCATTTACAATAAGCAAAGTGAGTCAAATCATGGAGCAGTCTAGACAAGCACATATGGATGCAGTCCATAAAATTCAGAAGTATCTGAAGACCTCACCCGATCTTATATTTAGCATAGGTACATCCATTGCCATTACAGCTTGCGCGGATGTAGATTATGCGAGGCCTCCCAAGGACAGGAAGCCTATCTCTGGCATTGCGGTGTTCATAGGGAGTTCCTTGGTGTCATGAACGAGCAAGAAGTTGACAATGGTCAGAAGATCCAATGCAGAATCAATCGGATCTGTTCTTACAGACCTAACAGTTGAGGTGCATCTTCCCAATGAACCTCCAATGCGACAACCGGGATGGACATGATTCAGAAGGGCTTCATCTCCACCACTCATGTTAGTTTAGGAGATCAGATAGCAACAGTGCTCACCAAGGCCCTAGTCAGAGGACCCTTCCAGAGATGATGTTCCAAGCTGGGCATGATTGATATCTACGCTCCAGCTTAAGAGGGAGTGTTGAGATATTAGTTATCTTTTGTTTCTGTTATGTATTCTCTATTTTTTCATCTTCTTTATGTAGTTTGCGCAACGGATCTCTCCTCCATATAAGAGAACTCTAGGGCCTCATGAATAAGCAAGTTATTGTTTTCTCCTAAAAGCTTTGTTGTTATTGTTGTGAATGAAGAAAGAAATATCAATTGCTTGTCGCCTGTGCTAGGATTTCTTTGCGAAAAATGTATCTTCAAGTTTGAATGTGGGATCTGCCTAAATATACACACACTAGACTTAACTCACATCATCTAGTCTAGATTTGGATATGATTGAAATCCAAACGTATTACAACTAGCATTGAATTAACTTAATCAGATCTCAGGCTCATCATATACCTAAGGGATGAAGTAACAAAGATAATGATACGAGGAGAGTGATGACCTCCAAGAATATTTAAGCATAAAACCGAAGTACTTGGTTGGACCACGAATAGTTGTATTCTCCAAAGTGTTGATACATTTACACATAATTCACAAGCTTGAATGGAAGGGGCATGATGAGGAAATGCTTATTCGGGATCCTATAAGTAGCCAAAACTATTTCATTAGTGGTGGTATACTATTTATACTTTTTAGCTGGGGAAATGGGCAGGATATAGCATTAAATCAACCATCGTATCATAGAACAACAATCTTGATAATAATGCTTCCATTTGCATAGACTTCGTACTTAGTTGTGAATGATCGCATATTAATTACTCAGTAATTGCTTTCTATGTTAGAGTTACGAATTACATGTTAAGGTTAGAAAAGAGTTGCTAATAAATTGCTACTGTTGATAAGAATAGTTGTATTATGCCTTCTTTCAATACGTAGAGGCAACTACCTGCCATTTAGGGAATCATATATGTGAAATATGATATCTTGCTCAAGCCATCACTTTGGATGCCTGCCGTGGTTCACAACTTCAGTTTGTAGAGTATAACATTTCCATTACATATTTGTGTGTTTATTGTGTGTGTGCAAGGTTTTTCAGCACATTCTTTACCTTATTAAGCTCATTCCTATCTTGTGATCTAGGCAAGGAGATAGCATGTAAATCGGATGTTGAGGACTACATAGAGACCAAGCTACCATCGAGATAGCAACATTACAGTTGTCAAGTGTAGTTTCATTGTATTTTTGTATCGTAATAGACAAACTTGTGGCCTACATTTGGTGGCTTAACTGATGTTATAAGTAGTTTGAACATTGTTCTTTACTTACACTTCAGTACATTCTTTACCTTATTCAGCTCATTCCTACCTTGTGATCTAGGCAAGGAGATTGCACGTAAATCGGATGTTGAGGACTACATAGAGACCAAGCTACCATCGAGAAAGCAACCTTACAGTTGTTCAAGTGTAGTTTCATTCTATTTTTGTATCGTAATAGACAAACTTGTGGCCTACATTTGGTGTCTTAACTGATGTTATAAGTAGTTTGAACATTGTTCTTCACTTACACTTCCTATGTCACGTCCCGGACATCGAAACATGGGAAACATTGCGGAAGCATCCCAAAACAATGAAAATATTTTTTTCGAGTCCAGGAGCGAGACAAAACTCAATAATCCATGTTGTAACACCCCCAAAAAAAAAGAATGGAATGTCCCATACCGTGGAACACGAAGGTTCCGGGCGGGATAAATAGTGAAGGAGGTTACTACTTAATAACCCGGCTTAAGCATTTTGGGAGTGGTTAATCGGGTCCGTATGGGTCCGATCCCAAGAGGTTGTTAGGGCCAGTAATGTTCCGTTAACGGACCGGGGACCTAAGCCCGGGACGTTACAAATGGTATCAGAGCCGAACGCCCTCTGACAGTGGAAAGGGCTACCCGAGAGGTGGAGCCGCCCCTACAAGAGGTTGGAGGAAATGGCTACCCGGAGCGTGCAGCCGCCACTGTCACTGGGAAGAAGTGATGTGCCATGTCGCAACGAGGACGTTGCGAATATAAGTGGGGGAGGTTGTAACACCCCCAAAAAAAAAGAATGGAATGTCCCATACCGTGGAACACGAAGGTTCCGGGCGGGATAAATAGTGAAGGAGGTTACTACTTAATAACCCGGCTTAAGCATTTTGGGAGTGGTTAATCGGGTCCGTATGGGTCCGATCCCAAGAGGTTGTTAGGGCCAGTAATGTTCCGTTAACGGACCGGGGACCTAAGCCCGGGACGTTACATCCTATATGCCATAAACATATATGTTGAATGAGATTATGTGGATTACATAGTGGATTGACATCAAAACAGGTACCCTATAAATTTTTCATTGAACGGCGAAGTGATATTGGTTAATTTTAGGTTTAAACCCTCGTCCGGACCACCATAATTGGGTCAGTTTGGACGGGATGTTACATGGTTGATGTGGTGGACCTCCCAATTGTCTGATTCGCCCGCACAATGCAAATATAACTCATTAGAACCCGTTTTCCCTCGTGTGCTTGATTCTCTCATTCAAGATGTAGAAATCTCGATGAGGGAGTTGAGGTCTGTGTATGTCAACGTTTCACCTCCATCACTAAAAAATCGGTGAAGGCTTCTCCCGCTGAAAGTAGGGCCGGCTACATGGATTCTTGCTCAAATCCATGTCGAAAGATTCGGCTATTTTTTACATTGATTGTCAACTACCTAATGCAATCCCCATAAGGGGGGGTTTGAACACTGGTCTTTTGGGTGATAGGCACATTGCACTACCACCAGATCATTTAAGTGGGCACAAATCGCATAATATTCACCTTTAACACTAATCGCATGATATTCAATAATTTCTCAGAAAAAAATTAGAAGGTTGTGCCATTGAAGAAAACAAGCATAAAAAGATCACGCTATCCTTTTATTCACATGAATAGTAAGCGCCAACTTTAATTGCCTATCAAATGTGTTATAAATGACTGCTTAAACTATCCACCTCAAATTAAAAGAACAATCCCAGCACAAAGTACACTTCAAGAGATGAACATCATAAATTACAAGATTCTTGCAGAAGCACTTTTCTTGAATAATAAATGGAAAAAAATCGAGAGTGTATAACTAGAAGAGGAATAACATCAGAAATAGATGTTTAGCCTAAACAATCAAAGCACAAGGCATATGATGTAGAAAAAGGAAAGAAACAATTACAATAATAGAATCTAGCACTGTAACAAGAAAACTCAAGGACGGACCTAAAAGATCGGAGAACTTGGGGAAAAATGTTCCATCCCCCCAAAGTCCCAGTCGAACCATGTAGCCCATATTGCGTGGCTCTGATGCACCAGTTGCTGAGCAGTACACAATACGAGCTTCAGGCAACCGATTCTAGTGAAATGAAGGCAAGGAAAATCAATCACAGTAGGAGTAAGCATATAAAAACATTTATAGTAAATGTTGAGAAACCTCAAAGAAGTGTT
Source organism: Ottelia alismoides (assembly GCA_037367405.1). Lineage (NCBI taxonomy): Eukaryota > Viridiplantae > Streptophyta > Magnoliopsida > Alismatales > Hydrocharitaceae > Ottelia > Ottelia alismoides. The sequence goes on along the minus strand of JAZKJV010004661.1, from coordinate 332,984 downwards.
TTGACAACTTGCAACGCAAGCCCTATATGGAGGACCAAACCTTTTTTGCTACTCTCTTGCGTGTGTATTAGAATGAAGATATTTGCAACGAGGGGAAACTAGTGAATGTGTGATAAAGTCATAGAACCTCAAGTTTTCGTGTATGCAAGCGGTGGCATACATATTGCCAATACTGCCATACAAAAGATAACCAAAAAGAGGAAAAAGATACTGCTGTAAAAAAGACAACCAAAACGATGAAAAAGATAAAGGTGACAAAGTTATGATCTTACCAACAAGCACAGACAGAGAATTGCTACTCGTGCACAGAGTTATATGCAGAGGGGGCTCAAATCACACTTGGCTGAAATTTCACATTACGCCCAACAACTTGAAAAATAAACAGAGGGAACAATAGAACACCACCAATAGGGCTCATCTTCCAGCTTCTTATACCTAATATTAATGTACCTTCTTTGCAGAGGTCCAAGTCATTTTAAGATATTTCTCATAGTACTTAAGTGTTCCCCTCTATTAAAGAAATGGACAGCAGATTCTGAAGAATGAAATTAAATTACTCCTTGCAATCGATAATTCAGAGCACTTAAGTGACCTCGTAAGAGGTATGGAAACTTCAGTCAAGAAGCATGTCTGATTTATTGCTATTGACGAATTAAGCAATTACTTCTAATAAACAACAACAACAAAGCCTTTTCCCACAATTAAGTACGGTCGGCTACATGGATTCTATGCCTCCATTCAAATCTATTTTGGGTCAATCCCGGGTTTATATCCAAAAAACTAAGATCCCTTCGTATAGTCTCATTCTAACACTCCTTGGGTCGTCCTCGCACTCGCTTAGCCGGCTCAACATCCCAAAACTCGCATCTCCTAACGGATGCATCAGCTGACCTTCTTTGCAAATGACCAAACCATCTTAAACGGTTTTCATGCATTTTATCCTCGATCAGAGCTCCACTAACTTTATTTCCGATTGCATCATTCTGAATCCGATCTTCACATGTGTGTCCACACATTCACCGTAGCATTTTCATTCTGCTACAGCCATTCTCTGCAAATGTCTATGGTTCACAAGTCAACATTCAGATCCATAGAGCATAGCAGGTATCACAGATGCTTTGTAAAACTTTCCTTTGATTTTCAAAGGAATTTTCTTATCACAGGAACAGCAGAGGCCCCTCTCCACTTTAGCCAGTCAACATTTATTCTTTTAGCAACATCTCCATCAATCTCCCCATCATGTTGCAAAATAGATCCCATGTATCTAAAAGAATCTCTCTTATGAATGTTATCCTCACCAATCTTCACCTCGACTCCAACATTGTTGCCATCAAAGGTGCACTCCATATATTCAGTCTCAGTCCTACTTATACGAAATCCCTTAGTCTCCAATACATGTCTCTAAAACTCAAGCTTCTCATTTACTCCATCTCTAGTCTCATCAATCAACACAATATCAAAAGCAAATAACATACACCAAGGTATCTCATCATGAATGTGACTTGTCAACTCCTCTATAATCAAAGTAAAAAGAAATGGACTCAAAGTTGAACCTTGATGTAAATCAATGTTGATCTCAAAATAGTCAGTCTTTCCAGACTAGATCCTTACACAAGATAAAGCCCTATCATACATATCCTTTATAAGGTTAATGTATATGAGAGGTACTTGTCTATTCTCCAAAACTCTTTACAATATCTCCCCAGCGGACAGAATCATAAGCTTTCTCCAAATCAATAAAAATCATAAGGAGGTTCATATCTATTGTTATATTGAAATATATTGTTTACACGCACGCACAGTCAGGGTAATTATTTTCAAAAACATGGTCAGAGGGGTTATAAGCGGTTGTCTATGCACATTTTTCTATTGCAATTTTCAAAAACACGATCAGAGGGGTTATAAGCAGTTGTCAATGTACCAGGCCTCTTAGTCCTTGTCTGTCTCCTTGGACGGATCCTTGGTAAGAACATAGTTCTTGTAATGACCACCAATGAACACCTTGAAGGATCGAGACCATAGTACATAGTTCAAGCCTTCCAATTTGATATAAGTGACTTGTACCATCACAGAAAAAGCCAGGTACACGAACTAGGTCTTCGCGGATGCCATGGCGATCGCGTAGGTCAAGAAAAGTGACATAGAAAATAGCATAGAGGTAACCGAAATCACTATTTCAAGAGATTAGAGCAGAGAAGACGGATGTTGGCAGTGTTGGTCGACGTTTTGGAGGACCTACCAACCTTTGGCGAGCGCATGCAGGGGCTTGAGGCCGCATGCCTGGCGGCCCTTAGGGGTCCACCAAATGCCGGTGGCAACCTTCAGGGGTATCTCAGGCCACCCTCAAGGGTATCTCAGTCCGTCGGGCGGTGATCTGGAGGCCCAAAGGGGCGCCACCGATGGTCCGGCGGTGAGCTAGAGGCCATGGGAGCTTGTGCCGGTGGTCAACAGTGGATACGGATGCCGCAGGTGACGGTTGCACGAAGAAGCCCCCCAAGGGCTTCGCTGATCTGGTGGGTGCACAAGGTAGAGGCCCAAGGGGCCTTGCGGATATGCTATGCAACGATCTAGAGCTGGTGGTGGCGGTGGGTTCAAGTCAGAACACCGGTCTAGATAAGGGTGATGGGAAAGATTGTGATCAAGGAGTATATAGACAACATGTTCCATATGTGATCGTGTAGACAAAGACTAATATTTCTCCACAGCCATGCCCTTTCCGCATCTCCTTTTTCATTTATGATAGAAAGCAAGGTCGATGTTACACTACCCTCTTGAGCATTCAAAAGCACATACCCAATCATCAAGATAGATGGGACGAACTATGAATTGTAGGTAATTCATGAGCACCATCGAAAATCACAATAAAGAGTGCATCCTTACAGAACCCGAGACGGTCGACAAGACTAGTGCCAACGTGTCATGGAAGCGGGACAATGCATGGGATCGTGTATCACTTTCTAGTACTCTCACAATAAGATAGCCAATGATATCCTACATTAGCCTACAGCAACAGTAAAGTGGGATATTCTTGCTAGTACATATTCTCGCCCGATGAACGAGTCAAAGGTTCTTCAACTTAAGTGTGGCATATTAAAAACAAAACAGAATGTTCATCCGTTCCATAGTTTCTATTCCAGTCTGAGAAGCATGTTCGAGCATCTCCATAGTTTCATGCCCATGAATACCAATATTGAGCAGCAGTGGACATACATAAACACCACAGAGGTGGTTGTCTTTCTTGCCACCATAGATCCAACTATGATGCAATATGTAGCCAACTCCATTCCAATGCATCTATCCCTCCTATGGAGGAGGCATACAGTCGATTGAGCAAAACTTATGTGCCTTACAGTTCTGCATCCCAAACCTCCAATGTTATGGTAGCATCACGAGGCAGAGGGGGGCCAGTTCAATTCCAAGGAGATCGTGTTCATGGCAGAGGAAGTAGGTGTCCTCGTCCCCAGTGCACATATCGCAATCGTGTAGGGCATTCATAAGATACATGCTCTCAGAAGCATGGTCTCATTGCCTTTGCTTGTAGTGCTAAGCATTCGAATATCAATGCTACACCTGATAATCAGAAGTACGAACATATGTCATCATCTTTGTGGTAATAAAGAACAATTCACATCTTATAGTGCCCTCCCTCGTTCTATTATAATTGTTGATGGGAGACATTCTCCTATAACATGACAAGGAGAGATTCATTTGATGTCCTCCATGCATCTACATAATGTTTCACATGCTTTGAAGTTTTCTACAAATTTACTGCCCATTAGCCAGATTACTAAGAAACTAAGTTGTCGTGCCACTTTTGACCCTTCTTCCCATGTGTTTTAGGGTATACTTATGAGCAAATAATTAGATGTGATCTTGAGAATTGGTCAAATTTCCATATGTGGCAGTTTGTCAAATCTTCCATCTCTACTAGATTATTTTCCTCAAACTTGTGGCATCTTCGGTTTGGTCAATTTCCTCTGTAGAAGTCGTACAAAGTCCTTCCTCATATCTCTCCTTATTTGAGTTTTTAATGTGAGGCTTACCAGCTTGGGAAGCAATATTGTAGTATCTTGACAAGTCCTAACAATTCGCAGCAATACTTCTTTATTTGGATTATTTCACTTCAATATTTAGGATCTCAATCGTGTCCCTAATCACCAATCATTTTATGTGGTGGTGTTGATGACTTTTCTAAACTACCTTGGGATTTTTAATGAGACATGAGTTTGAGACTGGTTCTATTATGATAACTTGAGATTAAAAAAACTTTTTGTGCTATGACCAAATATATGCGCTCTAATAATGCTTTACAATTCAATATTGGCCATTTATCTCGGTTTTCATGTCTCATGGGATCCAACATTTGACATCTTGCACCTATACTGCTATACAGCCTATACTTATCAGCAGAACATTGTTGTTGAGCGAAAACACCAGCATCTTTTAGACGCTATTAGGTTCTTTCTGATAAATAGACGTGCTCCTCACAACTTACTAGGGAGATGTTGTCCTCATTGTATGCTAACTTATCATTCAGATGGCATCTTCCAATATTAGAAGAACAGGTTCCTATTTTCGATTACATATCTTGAAAAGGATCCTTTCTCCCTAACATATCGTGACGTAGGTTGTGTGGCTTTTGTCCATCATTTGACTCTAGGTTGTGACAAGCTATCTCAAAGATCGATCAAACACAACTTTGTGGGCTATTCTAGGACCTATAAAGGTACGGTGCTTTGATCTTGTCAGATGAAGTACTATATTTATGGTTTCAAAAGATGCACCTCGAGGTGAGGTGCCCCATTTTATCCTCAAGGTGCACCCCTTGAGGTAAGAATAAACAAGTTGTAAGCCTAACTTGAATCTTAAAAAGACTCAGCTGAGATAACTAAATTAATTTTAGAGATCACACGCCATATCAATTTAGTTAAGTAAAATAAAATTGTAGTGAACTCAAATTAGACAACAATAAAAGGAACGTAATCCCTAAATTTTCCCTAATCCCTAATATCCACTCAGCTTCTATTGATTTAGTAATCCATGGTGAAGTAAACTTTCTAGAATGGGATCAAGTTTTTTTAAATATTTACTTGCAAAAATTATTGACAACATACGCAAGAACTTATTGAAGATACTCGAATCACAAGATAATATCAGAGACGTTAACACTAATGTTGAGGAGTGATATAATAAAGCCCAATAATAACATATATCGATGTCGCTGCCATCAACTCACACACCACCCTCATGCCCCACATCCTTCATCAGCACCTACCTTTCCCTTCTCGCTGCGGTCTTGTCTTTCTATTATCTCCAAGACAACCATTAATGAGAACTTCTACTGCCCCCCCCCCCAACTAAACCTCGGGCTTTGAGCATCCTCGACTGCATGTGTCATTACTAACAGCAATCTCAGAACCATCATTGTTGGCAACACCACTACACCACCACCACTCACTATTTTGCCCCAACTGCAATCCATTTTCCTCAACATGTTGCAACCGCCCTTATTCATTGATATGTTTTTCATTACCCATTTTGTCTCTGACACCAGAAACTCTACACCTATCGACATCTCGATGTCACTGACAGCCACATCTTTTACCTTTTGTCAGCCTCGTGCCATTCATTAATCTGTCATCACCTGTCACACCAAGAACTAAAGCGTACGAGGTCCTTCAGAGCCATTTCCTTGTAATCCCCATATAAAAAGTGTTGAGAAGTTAAAAAGAGAGGAGACAAGGATAAAATTACGTATTTGGAAAACTTGCAACTATATGGTTGGAATAATTGCAAGCACGCCCTAGGTACAATCAAAATACAGAAAACTTGTTGAAGACACATTTTCCAGGGAGGGGAACTAATGCAACCTGAAATTTAATCAATTTCTCAATTTTATTTTCATTAAATGGACTTTGGGATAAGTAGTCTGATTTCAAAAGGATTTGTTAGAATGATTTGATTTATCTTTTAGACAACATGGTAGATTTTTAGGACAACTTGTTTAGCATTACTATATGTAAGCCACTTTTTAAGTCCTTTTTAGCTAGTGTGGCAGCAATTTAGATCCTTGTACTCCCCATAAAAAAAGTGTTAAGAAGTTAAAAAGAGAGGAGACAAGATAAAACTACATATTTGGAAAACTTGCAACAAACTATATGGTTGGAATAATTGCAAGTACACCCTAGGTACAATCAAAGTACACAAAACTTGTTGAAGACAAATTTTCCAAAGAAGGAACTAATGCAACCTGAAATTTAATTAATTTCTCGATTTTATTTTTATTAAATGGAGTTTGGGATAAGTAATCTGATTTCAAAGTGATTTGTTAGAATGATTTGATTTATCTTTTAGAAAACGTGGTAGATTTTTAGGACAACTTGTTTAGCATTACTATATGTAAGCTTCTATATGTAAGCCTGTTTTTAAGACCTTTTTAGCTAGTGTGACAGCAATTTAGATCACAATTGCAAATTGGAGTGTAACTTCTATATCTTCTTTTACTCCTCTCCTTGAGGAATCTGATTTTCTCATCTTTATTTTCTACTACCCTGAAAGCTTGTCGCAATTATATTTTTGTCCCTCTTAAATTCCCTTTGTGCCAATAACCATATCCTTTTTTTATAAGCTCCCTCCATTTAGGGAAAACATATACAAGCTATGGAAACATATTGCAGAACATTGCCAGCTATTAATTCAAAAAATGATGGGAACATAAAAAGTTTCAGCTTGGTTCTTCGGTCATCAAAGTGCTGGATGCTTCCAAGTCTGAAATGTAACTTAACCATACGATCCGTGCACCTCAGCAAAACATCATAATTTTTGGAATAAGTATGTGACACAAAAGAGGATACTATAAAAAAATCAATAAAAAGCTTCTTAGTTAAAAAGGTTATACATTGTTTCAGTAATATGAATCACCTGAATTTCAACTACAGCTTCCCCTGTTCGAGTTGGTTGTCCTCCGGATTCCGGAATCAAGTTTTTGGCTTTGTGGCACTGTTATTGGTCAAAAAATCTCATAAATAAGCTTAAGAACAACTGGAAACAGTGGAGAAGTGATTTCAGAAAGAAACTATTATTATACAAGTTTCAGTACAAAGCAATGAAGGTAATAAAATTTATAAACATGATCAGTATACCAGATACAATTACTCGAGCAGTACCTCATCAAATACAATTAGACCATCAAATTCTGATCCACACCACTGCAGTAGTTGTTGCAAGCGTGATCTTCCTTTTTCAGATGATGCTATTAAGCTATTGTAAGTTAAAAAAACTACTCCTTCCCTTATTCCAACTGCTTTGGAATCGAGTTTTGAGTAAGGTAGCTTGTTTAGTGCATGTACTGGCAAAAAAAGCAGGTTCAGTTACTGGAAAAAAAAGAAACAGTAAGTTAGTATGAGCTGTCACTTTAAAAGGTCTTTTTATATAACCCAAAGGATGACCATTAGCGGATAATGATTATCCAAGGCAGTGAAAGAGAATGGGTAGAAGCATCGAAGAGAAGAAATGGGCACTTCTTCTAGGCTTGGGTAACTTCCATGGTTAAGGCCAACAAAAAACGCATGCCTTTATGGTACAACCTACAAAAGCGTGCGAGCCTACCATGGTACATCAGATTCATCCCCAAGACTACTGTAGGCCTACAATCCAGATGGAAGCATCGGATAGAGGAAGGTTTTAATCTTTCTAGATATAATGTTTATATCGGCTGTTCAGAAGAAAAGCTTTTCAAGGGAACCACCAAGTTAGGAACCACAAAGAAGTCCCTTCTTACTTCTTGCTAGAGACTATACTGCAAGAAATGAATCATAAAGTAATCAAACAATAAGATTCAAAGAATTTTAATGAGTAATTGTGCAGTTTCCTACAACTTGTTCAGAGTCCGATTGGGAACTCCCAACGGTTATCAATATTTTTACAAAGTATCCATGCTCCATTGAGTTAGGCAATGGTAAATACCGCAATTACCATGACTTCCGTAGAGAATGATGCGAGAACGAATTGTTTATTCCATAGGCTATAGGGTTTCTTAATTCTTATATAGCGCAAAACCCTAAGGAGCAAAAATAGAAGAATTACAATGGTACCCCTGAGGAGTTTACAAAATAAAGTAACTCTAACAATTACGCTAACACTCCCCCTCAAGTTGGAGCATATCTGTCGATCATGCTCAACTTGGAAATAAGTTCAGATGCACGTATCTTGGGTAGTGCCTTTGTAAGAATGTCAGCAAGCTGAAGGTCTGTAGACACATGTACAGTGCAAATCTTCCCTTGCCATACAACATCACGTATAAAACGTTAATCAACTTCAATATGGATGGTTCTTTCATGAAATATAGGGTTGGTAGTAATATAGGCGGAAGATTTGTTGTCACAATGCAAAGGAAGAGGGGTCGCTGTAGAAAGACCAATTTCTGTCAAGAAAGATATCAACCAAGTAATCTCACATGTAGCATGAGCCATTGCCCTATATTCTGTTTTAGTGCTCGACCTAAATACAGCAGACTGCTTCTTATTGTGCCAGATAACCAGAATTCCTCCAACAAACATAGTATATCCGGTGGTGGATCACCTGTCATCCGGAGAGCTAGCATAATCTGCATCAGCATAAGAAGTAATATTGGTGTGATCATTTGCTCTGTATAAAAGACCACATCCAGGAGATCTCTTTAGATAACGAAGTATTAGGAGAACCTCTTGCCAATCACTATAGCTTGTTATATCCATATGTTGGCTAGCCATGCTAACAGCATGTGATATATCAGGTCTAGTGGCAGTGAGGTAAAGTCGTTTACTTGTTGAGCTTCCGTATCAAATAAGATCCTCAATGTTAGGATCTGGAGAAGTGGTATGCTTGTGTACATCTATTGGGACGCTCAATGGTTTGTATCCAAGCAAACCTGAATGTGTACAAATGTCCATGCAATTTCTATTTTGTCGTCATCGGCTACTATCATGTCATCAACATAAACGGCCAATATCACAATCCCAATGGCTCGTCATCTCACAAAAATGGAGTAATCTGACTTCATCCTCTGAAACCTGGGAGAATTAATCTCAGTAGTGAGTCTATCAAACTCGGCTCGTGGACTTCACTTCATGCCAAAGATAGCATTGCAAAGTCGATATACACACTCCCCCTCGACTGAGTAACTAGGTGGATGCATCATTTTTTTGACATGCAATAGAGGGTGTGTTCCCGAGTCGGGAGTCACCACGGGTTGTATTAAGGTGGATGCATCATATAAACATCTTCCTCAAGATCATTATAGAGGAAGACATTCTTCACATCAAGTTGGAATATAGGTCAATTGTTGTTGACTACAACAGACAGGATAGTGCAAACAGGACCGAACCTTTTTACTGGTGAAAAGTCTCAAAGTAGTCCACGCCATATGTCTAAGTGAAACCATTTGTCACCAATCATGCATTCAATCTGTCAATTGTTGCATCAGGAGACTGCTTGGTTATGAAAACCCATCCACATGCAACCGGCTTCACCTCACGTGGGCAAAGCACTAGATCCATGTCCCTCTGGATCTAAGAGCCTCCATCTCCTCATCCAGGGTCATCTTCCAACCATGGTTCTGCAATGCATCATCACGATCACGCAGGATAGTGATCACCGTTAAGGCATTTGTAAATCAACTAATACCACTAGAAAGATTGTCACTAGAAGTAAAAGACGAGATAGGATAAAGGTGCATTGCCTCCTAGTTTGTCGCGGAGCTATAGGAAGATCTGACAGAGCAACCAACCGAGCAGTGGGAGGGGCATTCAAAGAAGGTACTTCTTCCTGCAAAAACATAATAGGTAGTTGAACATATTCATTGTTTTATTGTTACTGACATTTTTCCTTTTATAGACAATAAGAGGTGGTGGTAACTTCAAAGGTATGTCACCGACGAACTGTGCGAAGAAAATGGCATGTTCGAAAAACGTGGCATCAGCAGAGACATAGTAACATGCCCTACAAGGTCATAGCATCTACAACCATTTTGAGTCTAAGATCATCAAAGAAAAATATTTGATCGTACAAGCAGACAGTTTATCTGCGGTATGAAAATTGTGAACAAAAACTGTGCATCCAAAAATCCACAGGGGAAAGGGAACCTCGTCAAGGTATAGTAATGAAAAGGAGTGGTTCCATGTAAACAGACGAAGGTACCATGTTTATGAGGTGGACTGCAGTAAGGATGGCATCCCCTCAGTAAGTCTTAGGTACCTTCATGTCAAAAGGAGAGACCAGGCAATATCAAGAAGGTGACGAAGTTTCCTCTCAGCAACTCCATTCTGTTGAGACTTGAGAGATATAGGCGTGCGATGTTTGATGGACAGTATCCTGAGAATCAAAAAATGACACCAAATCATGTTGAGTAACTTCAAGTGTGTTATCAGTCCTCAAAATCGGAATACAAGTAGAGAACGTGATTTTAATGAGATGAAAGAAATACTTAACAATCTTATCAATCTTTGATCTTTCTTTTTTTTTACGCTCAAAAAGGGGGACGCACTCGATGGTGCTCGCCCCGATTTATTAAGAAATTAAAGAGAACTTACAGGCGACACGCGGACAGGAGACAAACAAAGATAATACCACGAGGTATCGAGATCAGATACCCCCGCTAAAGTAAGAAATCCCTACACAACAGTCCAATCACGAGTGAGACGGGAAGCCGAAATTAGAACGTTCTCGGAATAAAATCTCTGACGTGCAAAGAGGGCCTCATTCCTCCCAATCCAGATGCTCCAAAACCACGCAATAGCAGAAAGCAGGTCAGTCCTCGCCCTAGCCCGAGAGGAAACCAAGCTGTCGCAGAACGAAGAAGAAGACGACACGTCAAGCCACTCCAGATCCGCCCAAATGCCATGGGTTCTGCCGCATCGAAAGAATAAATGTTCGATAGTCTCCGCCTCCAAGTCACAAAGCCCACAGATAGAGCTTACGTTGGGAAATATCGAGGCGCACCGGCTACGAGTCAACAAACGGCCACGCCGAAAGAGCCACAGAAAAATACCTATACGTTCGGGGACCCCGAGGCCCCAAAGGAATTGACAATCCCGATAAAGAACAGCATCGGCCACATCAGAAGGAGGAAGAATAGCACGGTAAGCCGCACGAGTGGAGAAGGAGCCGTCCTTCCAAAGCAAATGGTCGCGACCGACCGAGGGCGTGGGAGCGCCATCGAGAATAGCCAATAATGCGAAGAAATCCTCCTGTCGTCGATCAGAGAGATTAGCCACGAATCTGGGGCCCCATGAAGCACCATCCCAGCAAGAGGCCACCTTGCAATCCTTATCCGCCGCCAGAGCGAAAAGACAGGGGAATAACTCCTGAAGAGGACCCCTCCCGGTCCAATCATCACCCCAAAAGCGGATCAAAGAACCGTCCCCCAGCTTAATTCCAAATAGGGAGCGGTTGCGATAAAGGGAATTGACAATGGCACGGGTGAAAGAGGAAGAGGAGCTCCTCTGGCGGCTGCCGGGATCAAAGAACCTGTCAACTCCCACCGCCTCCCTCAAGAAGTTCATCATAAAGTTTTCCTCCCGGCCCCAAAGGCGAGCCACCCATTTGAGCAAGAGGGCATCATTAACCACCTCCAACCTTCTCACGGCCAGCCCCCCTCCTGCTTCGGCCGAGTAACCTCGTCCCAGCCAACCAAATGCACCCCCCTCCTCCCCTCCCCCTTCTTACCCCAAAGAAATCTCCGTAAGCACGAATCCATCCTCCGTCTGATCCCCTTTGGCATACCTTTAACAGAGAAAAAATAGATTGGGATCGAAGATAAGCGGAGCCAGACGCCGAGCAAGCACCTTCGCAATGATAAGGTATATGGCATTGGAAATGGAAATCGGCCGAAAGTCCTCGATACGGTTGGCGGACGATGACTTGGGAATGAGAACAATAAGAGCCCTGTTGATTTTGTCAAACCCGTGGCTCCCATCACAAAATTCACGGGCAACATCCAAAACGTCATGAGAGAGCACATCCCAAAACTCTCGGTAGAAAGAAATAGGGAAGCCATCAGGGTCCGGCGCCGCGTCGGAGTTGAGAGCCCATACAGCCTCCTTCAGCTCCTCCATAGAAATAGGCCGAATGAGGCCCAATGCATTTTCCTGCGGGAGCGTGCTAGCCCCACCACCCGACCAACGCCACACACGCGCAGACCGGCGCCCGAACCACTCCTTAAAATAAGCCACGGTGGCGTGGCCCAATTCCCGCTCCCCCTGGACAAGGTTGCCATTAATAAGCATCGAAGAAATAGAATTAGAGCGTCGCCGACCGCTCGCAACTCTGTAAAAAAAAGCGGTGTTGGCGTCGCCTTCTTTCAACCACCGCATCCGGGAACGCTGACGCCACTCAACGAGGCGCTTCCGATCCTCCACCTTCACTGTGTCCATGGCCGCCGCGCGCTCAACCAGCTCGTCCGCAAACAAGTCCCAGTCGTTCTCAATGCGATCAAAGCGCAAAATCACCTCGTCGGCCGCCAGGCGAATGGTAATGCGTGCAGAACGAGTTTCCTTCTTAAAAGACGCCAGCATCCAAAATCACCTTTGATCTTTCTTTTATTAGGTAAACCCAAGAACATATGCTATGATCATCGACAAAAACAACAAAATACTTGCGACCACCTACAGTACGGAGTGCACAGGGTCCCCAGATATCACAGTAAACCAACGCAAAAGGAACAGAATGGTGAGGCTCAACTCTCGCAGGAAAGGACGCCCTATGATGTTTTCCGAACTAGCAAGCCCCGTATTCAAATGGTTTCAGTGAAGAAAGTTCGAGGAACATCATGTAGAGAGCTTTAGCAGATGGATGATCAAGACGAAGATGTCACAGAAGGAGATCAGAAAAGATCGATATAGCGCCAGCAAAGGTAGAATCTGTAGGAATATCAAGATAGTAGAATCCATACTTTTCATCTCCCCCACCAAAAATCTGCATCATCTGGATGTCCTTAAAATAGCAAAATAGCTCGTCAAAAACTACACGACAATGTGTTTCAGTACACAGCTTATGAACAGACGGTAAGCTCATGGGGAAATCTGGTGCACAATGAAACCCCGTAAGACAGAGTCTGGAGGAGAACTCCAGATCCAACAGAGGTCACTGGGAATGAGCCCCATTGGCCACTCTAACCGATTTCATGGTAGAAGAAGGATGGGAAGAGGACAATAACTACCTTCTCCAGTCAGATGAGTGGTTGCATCAGAGTCAACGATCCAAGCATGAGCAATTTTTTTAGAAAAAGAAGGGTGGCCTCCCAAGATGGGATCCACCTCTGTGAAAAGAAGGACGACCCAAGCAGGAGCATTAGTTGTTACAGTACGGAATGGCTAGATGAGCAGTAGGAGTGGCCTCAGTGAATAAAGTCTCAGAATGTTGTAACCATGGTTTTAAAAAACGCGCCTCGAGGCACCGAGGCATAAGCCTCGAGGTGGTTTTCCAAGAAAACCGCCTCGAGGCTATAGCCTCAGTCTGGATATCTGAGGCGTAAGCCTCAGAGACCTGAGGCGGTATCGAGGCGGTCGAGGCGGTGAGGCGGTCCCGAGGCGCCGCCTCGGTCTGTTGTGCATTTTCTTAGGTAAATAAATAAAAAAACTATATAAAGTTGTACTTTTATAATAATATTAAAGTTATAAAGCATATTTTAGTTACAAACATACAAGTCACAATCGCAATATTGGGTTATAGTATCATCATATGTTATTCCCAAAACATAACTGTTATAAAATAGAAAGCAGAAGCGGAATAACATAATAAAGAAGAATGATCACAAAGAACACAAAGATTTTTACGTGGAACCCTACTCCGTGAGGAGCGGGATGAAACCACGGGAGAAGCCCTCAAAGGGGCGTGTTTCTCTATTGATTTTCTCAATGAGCACAGGAGGTCTGGGGCTCTTTATATAGCCTCTCCAGAGCCTCCAAGTCCCACCCACAGGCGGTATGGGACTAAACACTGAATGGGGTAAATGGATCTTCTCCAGGATCCATTTACCCTGCTACAACTCAATAGGTGCACTACCAAATACTCCAACACTCCCCCTCAAGCTGGAGCATGCAATGCTCAGCTTGGACAAACAAACAGAAAGAAGCTCAACTCACGCTACAGGACACTACGGACAATATCAACCCAACGCGCACATGCTGCAGTCGAGGACGTTGCTTCTCATGTCGTGCAGGTGAGGAGGACGAACGGGCTGAAGTGTGAGTCAATTGAAGACTCGAAATCTGACCATCGAGTCTGAAACTGCACCTGAAGTCTCCTCGTCGGAGAACTGGGTCTCTCCCATCTGGCTCAGAGAATGGTGCACTGCTCTGGTGTACCTATGATACCACATGAAAACCCTTGCCCTCAAGGGAATGGTCCTCTGCTCTGGAGTCCCTATGGCTCACATGAAAACTCTGGCCTGACAACTAGAAGAATGATGGGGACCTCTGACAATGATTGCAACATATGCTCATCTGACAAATGACCGCACACTCGTGCGTGTCTGAAACTGGACTCGGAATCAATCGTCGAGTCTGAACAACCGTAGAGTCTGGAATCTGGACGGGCATCTGGACTGGAATCTGAACTGTCTCTGAATCGGAGCTTGAATCTGAATGATGCCAAAGAACTCTACATATACTCCCCCTTTCTCCCATACTTGTCGGAAAACATGGACGTCGACCAAGTTGGGAGAAGACAACAATAATGGGGAGAAAACATACTCAAAGCGATTCTTGCGGCTTTTCATTTTTTTTAAATAAGCCGTTACCTTTTTTTTTGTAAGTCGTTCCTTCTTTTTTTTTCGGCTTTTGCATCACATACAATTTTTTTAAATTGCATACGGCTCTTCTTTGTATGTGACTTTTTCGAAGATTTTTTTTTACCATACGTACGGCTTTTTCTTGTACGCGCCCTTTTTTTTAACAAACCTCTCTCTCTTTTTTTTCTTTTCGCCCCTTCTTTTTTTTAACAAACATGACCCATTTGGGCCTAGAGAAACCGTAGCCTATTTGGGCTTTACAAAAAAATACAACTTCTTTCCTCTCTCTCTCTTCTTCTCTTCTCTCTCCATTTTTTTTAAAATAGGTTTTTCCCTTTTCTTTTCAGCCTCTTTTCTACATTTTTTTTCTCAGCCTGTGGGCTTCTGACATTTTCTCACTCATTTTTTTCTTTAATGCCATCTTCCTCCCTTTTTTTTATGGCTCTCTTCTTCTCCTTCCTTTTTTTTTAAATCAGCCCACATTGGCCCTCAAGCAGAGCGCCCACTGTTGGGCTCTTTTTTCTTCACTCAGCATTTTTTTTAAATAAAAGCCATCGGGCCCCCTTAAATGGAAGGTGCCCCACCCTTTAGGGTTCCCCTCTTGTGGGAACCATTTTGCCAAAGATAACGCCGCCGCCCGCAGAATGGGGGTTATTTGTTTCTTCTCGCCGCCTAGGAGATGGAGGACGACTGGGCTCGACGCCTGGAGATGCGTGCTTGACTGGGCTCGACGCGTTGGGAGCCCCAGACAGGGGGAGTGTGCGGCGCCGCCTGGAGGAGATATACGACACCGCCGTATGCGGATCTTCTGGAGCCTTGCCGCCTGATAGCGGCCGGAGAAGATCGTCCATGACGAAAAAAAACTGCGGCTGAAGATGCCCCATGACGAAATGAACTCCAGAAGATTAGGTTTCAAAAAAAAAGAAACCCTGAATATAAATCTCGAACATAACAACAACAACCGGACATGTTTTCTGATAATCGAATCTCGGAAAAAACATAAGAACAAAGTCTCGTGAATCGAACCTGGCTCTGATACCATGTTATAAAATAGAAAGCGGAAGCGGAATAACATAATAAAGAAGAATAATCACAAAGAACACAAAGATTTTTACGTGGAACCCTACTCCGTGAGGAGCGGGATGAAACCACGGGAGAAGCCCTCAAAGGGGCGTGTTTCTCTATTCACTTTCTCAATGAGCACAGGAGGTCTGGGGCTCTTTATATAGCCTCTCCAGAGCCTCCAAGTCCCACCCACAGGCGGTATGGGACTAAACACTTAATGGGGTAAATGGATCTTCTCCAGGATCCATTTACCCTGCTACAACTCAATAGGTGCACTACCAAATACTCCAACAATAACATTTCATAAATATACAATTATACATTTATATTACAATCACTATTGCATCAAAGAAATCATGCAAGTGTACAATGATTGTTTCTAATTAGTATGAACAAATTTTATGTCAACAATTGATATTCGATTGCCTATATCGCTACAATGAGTATAATATATGTTTAAGAAACTGTATATTTTTGTAAGAATATTAGAAATTCACATATTTACAATATTAATATTACTTAATCACAAATTAAAACTAGCATATACGGTTAATATGGTATTCTTTGTACATCTATTAAATTTAAAATATTCAAATTTAGGATCTATGATCATATATTTTGTCAATATTTGAAGTTTAAGGTTTTATGATAATATAATTATGCTTAATAATAATTTTGATATGTATTTTCTTTATAAATCGAGGCTTACGCCTCGACTGCCTCGAGGCTTACGCCTCGCCTCAATAACGGAAAACCGCCTCGATCCGCCTCACATTTTTTAAAACCTTAGTTGTAACATCTCCATTATATGTGAATACTCGTAGGTTGAGAGATGGACAGTATGTCCAGCAGTCTCTTGTGCAGATGCTTCTGTAGTTGTGTTATCATAATCAGATGCCAAGTGAGCATGTGGTGGCATCCCAAACATCGTCCTACATTTCTTAGAAGGGTGATTCATTTTCTGACAGTGAATACAAGGAATGTGGCTACGACCACGACTACGACTAGAGTCACAGCCACCTCCGGAGGAACCACCCACGCAGTTGAAGCGACCTCCTCGTCCTAATGAGGCAATAAACGTTGAGTTCTCCATATGTTGTGGAGGTTGTGAGCGAGCACTGGAATTCTTAGCAGCAGATGTCCAAATATGACTTTGATGGGCGGAAGTGTGTCTGATATGAGGAATTGTCCGTTCACATTCTGATATCATGGATGTAGGCCAGCAAGAAACATGTACACTTGTCATTTCCCTCTCTCTATTACTTATTTCGTACAATAGGCTAGCCAGAATATAACAAGTTTTTCATATAGTATGGTACGAAGATGATAGTATTCTACCAAGGTAGAGTCACCCTATGGATGCGAACCAAATCTGCATGTAGATATCATCCAGTCATGACTTGGTCATCTACTGTGAATATGACTTGTCAACTCTTCCCATATCTCCTTGGTTTGTCTCCTTGAAAAGGAGATTTGTCGTGATTTGTGGCTCTACACTATTGATCAGTCAATTCATGATCAAATAGTTGCCAGCATGTCAGGATTCAAAATCATTGTCATCTTCCTTCGAGAGTTCCCATGTCAAGATAAAAAACTTCCTGTGACCGCCAATGAATACCTTGAATGACCGAAACCAGATCACATAATTATCAGTGCCCTTAAGTTTGATAGAGATATCATGCGTCATCATATTGGATGTCGAAAGGAGGGTCTTGGTATCGGTGTTACATGTAGTGATCACGGTCAGGAATTGATACGCATTAAGTGCAACGGAAGCATCCATATGGTCAAAAAATGCCCTATACAGGGGGTTGGGGGCACTAACGAACCCTGAAAAAGCCCTACTCGTGAGCTAGTGGAGACTGGACTCGATGGCGGAGGCCCAGATGGACCTGCAAGGCCCTTGCAGAGGGCCAAGGCAGCTCAAGCGGAAGGTTGGAACCTTAGCAGAGGGCTAGAGAACCCCTGACGGAGGGTTTGAGCAATAGTGGAAAGCTAAAGGTGCCCTGGAGCAGGGGTTGAAGCCCTAATAATGGTCTGAAACCACCTAACAAAGGGTTGAAAGGGCCCCTGGTGGTGCCGCGTAAGGCCCCGGTGGCCTGGAGATGGGCTTCCAACCCTAGACGGTGCCGCTTAGGCAGTCTGGTGTCGCGTGAGGTCTTGCACGAGGCCCTAGGTGGATAGGAGGGCCCGCGCAAGGAGGAGGATAACGGGGCATGTGGTGGTGGAGGGTACGCTAAGGTCAGAACCCCGATCTAGGATTGTTGCTCTGATACCATGTGGAGAATGATGAGAGAATGAGTTGTTTATTCCATAAGCTCTAGAGTTTCTTATATAGCGTGGAATCCTAAGGAGCAAAAATGAAAGAATTACAATGGTACCCATGAGGAGTTTACAAAATAAAGTGACTCTAACAATAACTCGAACACCTTCAATCCAAAAATAAAAACAACAAAGCCTTTTCCCACAATTAAGTAGGGTCGGCTACATGGATTCTTCACCTCCATTCAGATCTATCTTGGATCAATCTCAGGCTTATATCCAAAAAACTAAGATCCCTTCGTATAGTGTCTTTCCAACACTTCTTGGGTCGTCCTCGCCCTCTCTTAGTCGGCTCAACATCCTAACACTCGCATCTCCTAACTAGTGCATCAGTTGATCTTCTTTGCAAATGACCAAATCACCATAAGCGGTTTTCTCGCATCTTATCCTCGATCGGAGCTACACCAACTTTCTTTCTGATTGCATCATTACGAATCCGATCTTTACATGTGGGTGTCCACACATCCACCATAGCATTTTCATTTCTGCTACAGCCACTCTCTGCACATGTCTATGATTCATAGGCCAAAAATGCACGAAATAAATCCTCATTGGAAATAGAATATATCTACCTACTGCTGCCACCAGCATGACCAATATCAACTCTGGTTAGATGTTAAATACTAATCATTATCATTTAAAATATAGTAAGTCATACCTTCAATGCATGTGGCCCCTACATCATCTAAATCCCTCCGAGCATCAAATTTAAGGTCGGAACCAACTGATATCCACCTAGAAGTAGCAAGCATGGGAAAGACCGTTAGTGAAAGATTACTCGACAATTTAAAGCAAGGCATTTCTCCTAAAAGAAAATAAACTCGGAATATCTCTGCACATATGAAAAGGCTCAATTTTCCATAAAAGAGCTCACAACGCTTTGCGCTTCCCTTGTTGCCAACACTCCCATATCAACCCTGCAATTGTTCGGCCTTTTCCAACACCAGCACCATCACCAATAAAGAATCCTGCTCTTGATCCATTAGGGAGATGTTGAAGGTGCCTCTGACAATTAATAAACACTGTAATGCTTCAACTCTCCATCCAGAAAGTTCAAATTTTGAACAAGAAATTGCCAACCTGACAAGCATATACTATTGTCTCTATTTGTAAACAGGACAGTGCCTCAGAAATTTCCAATTCATTCTTGATTCTCAACTCATATATTGGCTCCGGGGGCTGAACCGCAGACAAAGAAGATGTCTCAACGATGGGATCCGGATGTGGAGGACCCATGGAAAGCTTGGAGGGCCGCTGAAACAGCATTTCCACATATGCAACAGACAAACAAATCACGAAATGTAAATTCCCAAAAACCAGGCATATATGAATGCATGAAGGATGCAGGAAGCAAGGCGGTGTATTAAAATAATCTTTTTTCTAATTTTATATTTGATAAATCAGACCTCAGTGTACTTACATAGTCCATAAAAGTCTCCCCAGCCAAACCCCCTTCATCATCTTCTCTTTCGACATCAACAGCAACCTGAAATTCACCAAAGATACAATTTTTTGGAAGACAGCTTCCCAAGTAAAGAAAAGAAAACGAAGAATATAAGTATCTTCGATAAAATAATAACGATAAGACATCCGCAAATTCCAGCCAAGACTTGATGGTCAAATTGTTTTTTTGGAAAAGAAAGCGGGTAACATCCCGAGAAGGGATCCACCACCAAATTATATTAAAGTAAAAATTAGTTTACATCAGACCAGGCCAAAAATAAGGCCTTACAATGTTCCATTGTATTTTCCAAGTAAAAGAGCATTGACAACGAAAAATGACTTCATTATTAGATAACCAAACGACCCATACCAAAGCAAAAGGAAGAGAACAATCCTCGTGAGAGTTATCACAACATAAACGGAGTGACCTCAAAAAGTGAGAGTCGCTTTCAACCCTCAGCCACGAGATCCCCACCATGGACCACGCTTGGGTCCTCAATCTCAACTCCACACCCGTCACATAACCAATCACCAATATGAAGAATCGCACCCGATGCTCATTCGTAAGCAGGCGGCCATGTACCATAAGCCAGAGAAACACCTTTATTCTCAGAAGGACTTTGCTTCTCCAAATAATCATTGCATCCTCACAAACATCCATATCATGTAAATTATGGTCATTTGCAAAGAATTGATAGGCCCTCTTCACAGAAAACCTTCCTCCGTCCAAACGAAGTGATCCCTACCATGATTTGTGCATATCACGTCGGCCAACTCCCTTTGCAGCTGCAAGAAATCTTCCATCTCTGGTCCGAGAGAGCCGTAGAGAAGACATGCGAACAGGAGTTATGCGCCCAAACCAGCTGAACCAAAATATCATTGTTCACCATAATAGCCACAAGCCGTGGAAAACACTCCCCAAGTGTGACGTTCTCGAGACAATCATCCCTCCGGAAGCGGAATATCTCGCCACTATCAAGCACTGGACACATCTTCAGTCGCAATTCCGACATCATCTTGCAGATCCTCTGCCACAGAGAAGAGGGAAGTCTGATATTTTTGGCCTCCCTCGAGACATCAATCCATAGATCCTCCTCACTAAGCGACAGACTAAATCATCTGAGTCACCCCAAAATTTGACCGTTGTGATTTCACAAGAAGGGCCTTATTCATGCAATCAATCTTCAACATAGTCAATCCTCCCTTCTTCTTATGTTTAGTTATTGTGGACCGATTTGTGATCTAGTCAATGAGATGAAAGCCCTTTTTCTCCAACTTTCCGTCCGCCCAAAAGAAACATCTCATCAAAATCTCAATCCTCTTATGTACCCCCGTTGTAAGCAGCCTAGTAGAGCAAAAGAAAATAGGAATAGCTGACAAGACATGCTTAAGCAAAACCAACTTACCGCCTTTGGATAAAGTCATTGACTCATTAGCGTCCACCCTGCCAGCTTAGTCTCCTAAAGGTATGGTCGCTGACTTCTACATGTTAATCCACAAGCTCGATATATCCCCAAAAATATCCAATAACTGAGCTACCCATCGTGTCTGCTTTGCAGTGCCCCCAAAAAGCCCATAGTATCATCAGCGTATTGGTGTAAAGCGATAGAGATATCACCATTGCAATAGCATGGACACCAACCATCATCATCCGTACATCTCAACAAAACTGCCAATGTGTCAGCCACAATCACGAACAAGGGGGCCAAAGGCACTCCTGGCGTACTCCTCATTGCAAAGATATCCAGATGTCCGGGAAACCTCTCTCCCTCAAGGACGTCCAGAGGAATCTCCAGTTTACGCAATCGTAAGCTTTGGAAAAGTCCACCTTCCAAAGTAAACAATTCCCTTGCTTCTCAGACAATCTAGCACCATTTCTGAAGCCAAAACCAAACCATCTGCCATGGATCTGCCTGGTATAAACAGCATATGTTCATGGGCAATGATATCATCCATAACACCACGGAGGTGGTTGGCGAGCATCTTTGCAATAATAAGGTAAACTACGTTAGAGAGCGCAATCGGCCTGAAATCCTCAATCTTGGTCGATACATCCTTCTTTGGTAGCAAGAATAGCAAAGTCCTATAAACCGGCTCAAACCCCATATTCCCCTCCCCAAACTCTTGCACCATCTCCATAACATCCCCTTTTAACATGTCCCAAAACTCCTTGTATAATAGGACCAGGAAACCATCCGGACCAGGGGCCCCATCTGCATTTAGGTCCCACACCACCCCCTAACTTCCTCTTCCGAGGAGACGACAAGTGCAATAACCTGAGCTGTTGAAATCTCCTTCACAACACTCTCACGCCAACACCACCCAGCACGAGACAATATCCTACTCGCTGTGGAAATGGGCACAAATTGCCTTACCCACCTCCTGTTCTCCAAAAACCTGAACACCTCCCACCTCCACCGAATGCATGGTCCTTCCTTCAACCCAACGCCAACGAATGAAAAAACCAAGCATTAGCACCTCCCCCATCAACCATCGTTGCCTCGACCTTTGCCTCCATGCAACCTCCTTGTCTTCAACCACGATCTCTTGAAGGTATATATATATATATGGACCACTCCTCCAACTCCTCAGGGGCGAGAATATGATCGTCCTCCAATCTATCCAACATGCCAATTTTCTCTTGTTTTCTAGCTTTCCTGCTCCAATGTTGTTCTCGGATGTCCCTACTATAGCCAAAAAGAAAGCCCAGCAACCTCCACAACTTGGTAACAAGTCGAGCCATCACAGTCCCATTCACCACGCAGCCCTCCAAAAGCTTCTAACTAAATCACGGAAACCCACTTCCAAGAGTCACGCACGCTCGAACCTAAAGAAGTTCTTAGGCCTAGAGGGCTCCCTAGAAGACCAATTGAGAGGAGTATGATCCAAGTGCGCTCGGGGAAGCTCCCATGCCCTAGTCAACGGAAAAGCATGTAATAGCTAAGGCAACATAACGAATCTGTCAATCCATGATCGTGACATTAAGTTCCACCAAGTATAGGCACATCCCGAAGCATCCATAATTTGATGGCCAAAATGTTAAAGCATAATACATTCATGGATGCATGTCCACTTGTCATGTTATCTAAAATAGTTTCGCAACTCTAAACTTCTGTTTCACGTGAGGATAATCCCAACATAGGTGCAACTGGGTAGACAATAACAAATACCATGCTATAGTTCGACTAGCAAACCTTTTGAACTTGGGGGACATTGATGAGACCCTGGTTGTTTGGCCTTTGCGATGGACTGGGCAAAAGAAAGAGATGTGGAGAAGCAAGATCAGAGGGGAAGATTTTTGTGAGAATAAGATAATTGAGAAGAACCTTTTTTGTATGATAGTATATACCGGACTATGTACCTTCGTGGATTCCTTCTTTACAATAGTATTTAGTATTGTAACGTGTGAATTGTAAAGTCGTGTCACTTCGACCTCGGTTCTATATCCATGCATGTCGGGAATTCACATAGATATATGATCAAAAATCAAGACTCGAATAGCCAACTTTTTCCTTTATTCCGAAGGGTCGTTGAAGCGACGTCAATCTCCTAGTTTTCAAGAACTTCCAACCTTCTCTAGATCGAGAACTGAGTCCACCCCCAGAGGCTCGGGGTCGTCCCCCGATTTCTAGCTAATAACAAGCATGGCAAAAATCAAGCTTCTAACCAAATCCTAGAACCATTCCATCCTTATCTATAAAACGGAGAGAGCATCACTACAATGGCTTTCTTGGCTAAGGTGACGTCGTGACGATGACTAGACAAGTGGCCATCAATTGTTGTTGTTTACACTCCTCGCCTTGAAGTGGACTATGAAGGAGAACCTACCTCTGCCCCAATCGATCTGTGGAAGCAGCAGTACCGACCTAGACTCTACCTATTCATGTTGAGAACTTGGATGCATAGACCCGGTGAAGCAACGCAGCCTGAAGTGAACGCCCCTCCTGCAGTTTCCGTCTTATGGACTGATGTCTTGAGTTGCCAACCACAAATACAAGGGTCAAACACTGATTGACAAAACCCGATAGGCTCAAAAGTCAAATCACGACACCCGCCTTTCAGTTATAGGTTAGTTCCACATATCTCCCAAGCAAAGATCAGTGTTTAGAATCTGTGGTTGGCTTCCGCCCAATGAAACTGGCTACTTGCCTGTCAATAACTGCTTCTTCACATGTCGACTGCGACCTCTGGTTTGAATGCAGAGGGGATTGACCTATGTGACTCTTTCCAAGCATGGTTTAAGATTTCACGAAATTTCGGTGAATTCAGTTTCGACAAGGAATCAAAATTTCGAGTGAAAAGGCGATATGAGAGCATTTTTCGATCATTCCTTCACAAATGTTGGTCGATTTGGGCAAAATTTCGTATCAGCATGGTGTCGATACGATATCCAAAACCGATATAAAAACCCATGTTTCCAAGGACCTGACGATTTCCCCAAGTCGAATCCCTTTTTCCTTCTCGATCAGGAGGCCCTACTCAAATAAGCATGGACATTGGACTACTTGGAAAAGTCAGATGGGTATGCTCAGCAATTCATCCGGTGACTTCACGATTTCCAAAGAAGCCCCAATAAGCATCAAACATCTCCAGCAAGACACATGGAGCAATTCTTAGATTGCAATCACTAGCTCCCAGTGTGATTCATAAAAAGAAATCAAAGATAAGATCGAAGAAAATGAAACGCACATAGGGGTTATGAGGGTGGTTCCTCCAAATCCTAGAAAATGTATGAAAAAACTTGATACGGAATTACCAAGAAGAGCCAAAAATACAATAAGTAGATACATGACGTTGGGGTGTATAGCGATCCTAGGGAGGCAATGGGCAGAAGTTGACTTGATAACCTTTTTAAGGGAGTTTGACATAGTCAAATTGGTTTGAGTAGTGGATGGAGAAGGGAGTTGAGCGACTTTTTGCTCCAGGGCAGGCCAAACTAATACAAAAGTATATAAAATAATTGGTACGAGGCTAACATAATAATACTAAAGCATAGTCAAGGCTAACTGATTAGAATCCAGAGTGTATCAGAGAATGTACGAGTTCTATCCAATGGCAGGAGAATGGTAGTGGTGGATCATACTTAAATGAAACGTATGTATTAATTACCGCATTAGCCCTACATAGCTATGACTTTGAGACCGAGGTTAAAGCATTCTTCCTACCTTCTTTAAATGCTAGGAGTCCCACCAATCCTGCTATAGACTATCAGCGGTGCGATCGAGGGCATTGTCGCATCACTTGTCTGTAGATAGGTAGAGATGTCGAGGTTTGGTTGTCAGCATTCCACTACGGCCTCAAGCCAAGAAATCACCAAAAAAAGATGGGGCGAGAGAAGAGTCCTGACTTAGAAGCCAGGTTCAATCAACAGACAAAGCCTAGGTCCCATTATCTATAAAGTTTTATCTTGTTGCTTGTAAAAGCCATCCTTATCCCATGTAAAAATGTCACCCTCAGCATGACAAATTAAAACTAATAAATAAATAATAGACTCAACCACACTCTTAGCTGTCTTCTTGCCTATATTTCCAAAGCCCTGGGATTTTTTGGGAATTCCTTCTATACAATAAGACGTCTAGCCGCTTACCATCAAATGTGGTCACATTCGGGTACTTGTAATCAACTGAAGGGAGGACGGCAAATAGCTCACCACCTGCAGTAGGGCAAAGGAAATACATACATATTTGCCCCTTTCATTGCTAAGGTCTTTCTTCCTTCTATTGTGTTTAACCTAACATTTGTTTGATGACTTTGATCATCTTGGCTGCAGAATCTGTGAGCTGATACTATAATCGAACACATCATTATAGTAAATAACTTATTTCGAGTGCAACTGCTCTGCCCTCTAGCAGATAGACAGCCAAAATTTTCCACAAAACATTTACTATCGATACATGATGTTAAGATTTTTTTAGAAGCCAAAAGATGGCCATCCAATGTAGAATTCCCTCCAAAAACTAATTCAAACTTCAAAAAAAAAGGACAAATACAAACCCCCGTAATCTCCCATGTTCGCAAATGCACCCATGGCACATGTAGCGTCATGGATCTATAGATTCTATACACCACATTTTCAGCATAATGTCTCCCATCTCTGAAGACCATTGAATGTCTCTCGCTCCAAACAGTCCACAAAACCGCCAGCGGCCAGCTTATATCTACACACCCAGACTCCAGGAGTCCCGTGCACCTTGTCAGTTGCTCCTTTAAAGTTCTCACCCAAAAAGTCTCCATTCCACTGAATAAAAGATGGTCGACATCCACCCACACCCACAGCCACCCCCCACCCCAACCCACAAATCACGCAGCCATTGTCCAAACATGTGCCCTATCGGCTCTTGACAAGCATGGTCACTAGCTAACTCCTCGCCACCAGTCAGGCATGCATTTTCATTTGCAATGATGCATTGACATTCCAAATCTAATGATATTCCACGGCAGATGCTGGTAACGTAAACGCATACTCGCATCCAGCTCCTCATAGGCCAGAGAGATGACAAACTCATCCTCCCTTGCCAACCTCCATGCAACCCACTCATGGCCCTTCGGCACGACCCCATCCAAGAACGTGACCATCTATGCAAAGTCAGTGATCCTCTCATCCAAGAGAGGTACCATGAAACTAGACAGTCACACACGGTTGCAATATCTTGTCATTACCACCTGCCTGTCTTCAGCAACTGCACACAACCTTGGAAGGCATTGACATGCCCTGGCCAAATGCAAAACCAGCAAGATTTGAAAAAGAAGAAGAAAGTGGGATGCAATAGGGAATTTACCCTTTTCCAAGCTTATTCGCCCACAAAATCGCACCTTTAGCTTAAATTCCAAATCTTTCCAACATGGGTGCCACTAAAAATCTCTAAAGAATCGAAAAGATCCGCCAAGAGCCATAAAAAGGGGCTTTTGTTGTTTTAAAGAAAATGAGAAGGGCGATGGAGGACCTCGTTGATCTCCTCGGGGGGATTGAAGGCGGCGGGGGGCAGACGGGGGAGACCGGATTGGGATAGATAGTGCTGGAGCTTGGAGAGGTCGACGGCAAGGTCGACGGAGCACTGGGGGCAGGAGAAGCGTGTAAGGCCGTGGGGTACGTTGAGGACAGCCTTGCAGCGGGCGCAGGGGAGCTGCATCTTTGTTGGGTCGATGCCCTGCGCCTGAGGAGGAGGAGGGGGAGGGGGAGGAGGAGGGAGAGGAGGGGGTCGATGCGGTTGTTGGTGTTGCTGCTGCTGCTTCTGCTTCTGCTGTTGCTGCACCATGAGCTCGGGCGGGAGCATCTGAGGGAGGTGGCACTTGGGGCAGCTGAACTCGGTCATGCCCGCAGCCACCGTGAGGATCCAGTGGCAGCCGGCGCAGCGCACCTGGCAGCTGCCGGGGGGTGGAGGCGTTGCTGATTGGGACATCGCCAACGGTGGAGGAGGAAGGGTGGGGGAGAAGGGAGAGGGTTTTGGAGACGAATAGAAGGAAGCTGAGAGGTCATCATGATCATTATCATTATATTGACTTTGGAGATAGATGAAATGTTGCTCTAGTAATACATTTTGGTACAAAATAATTCTACTATAGTTTTGATAAACATGATTTATTGTATAACTGTAGAAAATTATGTGCGATCGATTATAATAAAGTTATATTTGAAAATATAGCATACTTTAAGTCGAATGAACGTGTTTCATCACCGGTGGAGAGCTCACTCTTCAAGAGAGATACTTTTGGTCTAAAATCAAAGTTTCCACTTGAAAAGGTAGGTTTGATAGTAGAAACTCATAGTATGAGCTTGATATGATCAGTGCATGTACATTAAGGAAGATGAAACTCACACCACCACATGCGCATACTACATAAGATTGAACTTACAACACCACACCAAGAGAGTGATTCATTGTTTTTATTCTCCGCAAAGAATGATCCTTTAATAGAGGAGTTGACTATTGAGATGTATTCAAAGAGATTTGGGAAAACTCCCACTATTATAGTTTGATTTGGTACTTGTTCCTTATCGTATCATCGATACTATGTGCCACATCATTCATACTTTATGTCTTCTTCAAATTCTTTTGTAAGTGTTCATTTCTTAACTATTTTATGTCCTTCCAATCATTTTCCATAACTACCTTGGTATTTTTAATCGATTTCTTGGTGAAAATACATTCACATCGATCCATGATTACACTCGTGCATGACTTCACGTATTTATAGACTTCACCATTATTGATGACATAGTAATCTTTATAATCAGTTGCATAATCTATGTCTATGTTATGTTGATAAGGAATCGCATGAGTTTCAACAAAAAATCAATAGCTTATGTGCTTAAAAACTCAATAATTTATCAAAAACTATGAGTTAAATTCCTATGGATAATGAGTATATGTGAGAAACTTCTTATCACACATAAAAATGCAAAATAGAAAACAAATGAAAAATACATTTTTATTTCCCTTTCTCAGCAATGTCTCATAAATAAATGCGCATAAATAAAAGAATATGGGAAATACGTACCACATACTAGTTATTTGCTAAGTATACTAGAAAGTGGGTTAGTTGGATACTTATATTGTAACACTCATATCTCAAAAGATAGTCCCACATCTAAAACTCACAAAAGTGTGAAAAAGTGAGTTATGAGTGGTGGGGATTACTACTTGAAAACTTGAGCTTAAGCATTTTGGATGATTGTAAATAGATCCATTTGGACCAGAAACCAACAAATTGTCAGGGTCAGTTTTCTCGATAATGAACCAGAGACCTAAGCCTGTGACGTTACATATATTATCCATTAAATAATATTTGGACACTAATTACGCATATTTCTTATCCTCCTCCTAATTCTATATTTTTTACTTTCTTTGCTTTACTCTCTTTGGTCCATGCACTTAGATTATCACGCATCATCCTCGTATAAAATCTAGTCGGACATCTTCGATTGAGAAAATAGTCTTAAAGACTACCATAAGTTGAGGTATTTAAAATCTAAACAAACTAATAAAGCAAGCAATCGACGTATACATTATCGAGAAATGATTTCTTGGGCCGATTTCGGAGTTTTTTTTATAGTAAAAGCCAGTCATTTAACTTGTTATAGTGATAGGTGTTTGTGTTTTCGAGTTTTACGAGAGTTGAGGGCATGGTGTTAAGCCATGAAGATCCCCAACTTGCAGGGTGTTTCTGAGTCCTCTATCAAGCATTCATAACATGATTCTACTTTAGTTAGGTTATATGCATGTGCTTGGTATTTGTGATGTGTTCTAGACATTATGGAAATACTATATCGTAGTGTTAGCATTATGTAACTTGCCTTTCTCTTGTATGGGATTATAGTACCTTTTGTAATGTGTTATGCCAATTACCATAAACTGCCTACTGAACAAATGTTGTGGATCACCAAGTAATAATGTTAGCATTGTTAGGTGTACGTTATTAGTTATGGGTGCTTAATAGGTCGAAAAGGCTCAAGTCTACCTGAAAGATATACAATGTATTAATGAATATGTTTAAGTATCCGAGATCGAAATGATCTAATGTAGGGACTATATATGCGTATCATAAAGATAATCAACATAAATAAATATGAAATGACTCAAAGGTTACCTCCATCCATCACAATTGTAAAGTAATTTGTGAATATAATAACCAGTTAGAAAAGATGATCACGTGTTTGTGATCAACGGATGAGATCTTGCCCCTGCCTTTTAATCTCAGCTAAAGCGATTGTGAAACGGTGGAAGATTTGCAAACTAAACCCATCAAAGCCCAGAAATTTGCGGGCGCCTTAGAACTTTCATGATTTTGAATTAATGTCCCTCTAGAAGGACCTAAATGTAAAGAACCTTTGTTTTTTCAGAACTATCTCATACATTTGTAGCCTTGCACTATTTATGATATTTGGACACTACCTAGACTGTATTTCTTCTTGATTTTTCTAGGGTAGTATACAACTACCTTAGCAAGATTTTATTGCATTTTCGAGTATTTTCATCGCTTCTTTGATTTTTTTGATTTTTTGAAGTTCGCTTCTGTTTTGAGTTTCTTTTGTGTGTTTCTTCAAGCACGTTGCTCAGTTTTCTTCCTCGTTTTTACTATATTGTATCACCTATATATGTTTTCACTATATAGTAAATATTTTACAAATTATATTATCCATTTTGAAAATAAAAAATAAATTTATTTTTCTCACAACTTTAACCACTATATAAAATAATATATTACACTACGTTCTACCTATTATATAGTAGCATCCTTTTTAAAATTAATCACTTGTGAAAATCAAATAAAAATTCAAAACAAAAAATAAAATTTGCATAATTTAAAATCAGATAAAAATAACAAAAACTAAAAATCACAAAAACACTTAGTGAAGAAGAATTCAATCACAAAATCCTATCTCGATTATTAAGTATACTTCATACCTCCTTATGTTTGACCCAGGGATACTTACCAGGTAAATATCAAGTGGAAAAGAAATAAACATTATTTCTTATATTTATCGATATTTTCCCTCTCATTTATTTTATTTTGATAATCTAGATTTACTAGGTAATGTTTATTTTATTTCTTACCATGTATCTTGGATAATCTTGATTTAATTCAAACATCTTGAAAATAAAACGATTCTTTTTGTTTGAATCTGGGAATCCAAATTTGAAAAAATTCAGAATGTTTTTTTGTTCTTTGAATATCTTAAGGAGAGAAAAACTGCATATTGTTTGAAGAAAAAGAAGTCGAGGTTTCATGCACCATATATACTTGCCTTTGGCATCTTTTTTCGAAGGTGGTGTTCATTAATCATTTTTCTCTTGAGTTTTTCCCATGTTGTTCCTCTTCCAGTTTGTAAGACATGTTGGAGTTGTGTAGTGTAGATGTTATTTCAACGTCAACAATATAATGATGGAATTGTGAGTTCCTCTAGACTGTTAAACAAAATGTTATGGTCAACAAATAATTATCACATGAAATAATCACCACAAATTTAACAAGCTAGCCATAGAAGAAGAACAACCAGACAAGACAAGTATTTTAGTGTGTAAACCTCACTGGGTAAAAGTACGACTCAAGCCCTCTGACTCAAGATTTTCGATTGACATGGTCGATACATTATTCCACCATCTCGAGTTATTTCCCACAGATCACTTCAGCGCAACTAGGATCAAACACCAAGTTTGTTGTATGCCTTGATATAAACATTAAGTGTTACATAACGACAATAAAATGAAGATTACAAGTAAAGCCTCAAATATTATAATTATGCAACAAGAATACAGAGGCAAATATATGCATACTATAATTGAATAAAGAGATGAAAGTTGAGCATGTTGACATGTACCTCTCAAGATGTGGTATTGCAGTAGAGAGCGAGAGGACGACCTCGATTAAAGCTCTGAGAGAGAGAGAGAGAGAAGTTTGTATAATGATTTGCCTTGATATTTGTGTTCTCAATAAAGTGTCTAGAGTTCTATTTAGAGTCGTGGAGGGCATCTATTAATAAGCATAGCTATTGGAAACAAATTCCGAAAGGAATAAAAAAGATTCGACAAATGCGATCGATCATATGAGTAAGGTAGTCGATCTCAAGTTGATCGATCATGTAGGTCAATGTGATTGATCATCTGATAGTCTTTGGGAGGTCTAAATTCAAATTATGATCGATCATGGAAAGTGTCATGTTGATCACGGGTGATCAATCAGATCGGGTAGGTTCGTCGATTAATGATAGTTGATTAGGTCAATTAAGATGATCGATCAAAGGCAGTTGACTGATCATATTCGAAAGGTTGAACTATCATAATTTCTTGAGTCTACACATGTGCATATATTTGAGACTTTTTACATGCACTTATTAAAAAAATCCTTTCTTCTTCTTTGCTTTATCCACATCTTTCAGCTTGTCCATTGAGTATAACTTTATTATCCTTGTTAAATTCTCCATAAAGTTGCTATTTTGTGCTTCCTGCTCAGAGTAAACTTGTCAGTATTATCTGTACTCACAAAGATTGTTACCATCAAAACAATAACACAATTACTATGTACTAACATGAATACTTTTGAAAGTATAACACATTTATTTCCTTTTAATTTTTTATATTTTCATTGTATGTTCATTATATTACATCTCATGTTTGTTAAATCGATGAATATGCATGGATCACGGGGTATAATTATCCCAATAATTTCCCATAACAAGGTTAGCATACATCAGTGGGCGCTTTCATGTTTATATGCGAGACATGAAGTAACAATAGTTCATCAAATCAATACCTTAAATGATTCGGTGACAATGCTCAACAGGGAAAACACGGGGAGGTAGGGTTGGCACCTCAAGCAGCGGCATACACAAAGATTGATGTGCGCAATAATTGAGATTTCAAATTGTTTGTCAATAGAAGCACATAGCGAGTGAGGTTTTGAGAGAAAAGTTTTGATAACCCTAATTTGGACTAGGTTTTAGGGTTTGTTTTAACCATGGAGTTTGGCGAGGGTGAAGATAAGGATATCTAGGCGAGCAGATCCTCTGTTGTACAGTAGAGAACTGCTGTAATATTATGGCTCACTCGAGCCGCTTGATCTTGATCGAACGATTCATATGAATTGGAATATGTATGTATGTGTGTGTGGAAGATATAAACCATAGTGCATGTAAAATTACATGCACCTTGGTGCATACTCCCTTTTTCCACACACACACGCACACACACACGCGCACACACACACATACATACATACATATATATATATATATGAGAAAAAGGATCCTTCTCCATTTTCTTTTTTTTTCTTCAATTTTTTTTATTTTTTCGAAAAATGCTTCTATGGATTTTCATAACTATATCACTCTAATATGTGATTCAAATTTCATCAGAAACAGAGACTCCTACGACCTCCATCCAGACAGTCATTTTTTAACGGTCAAAGATTTGTTGTATTTTTCATGTTTTGGATGGGGGCCTTAAGAGTTTCTGTTTCTGACGAAATTTGAATGACATATTAGAGGGATATAGTTATGAAAATTCATGAAGGCATTTTTCAAAAAAATAATTTTTTTGAAAAAAATGAAAGTAGAGTAGGTAAGTTACCTACTACATGAGTAGGATCCCTTCTCCCCCCTCTCTCTATATATAAAGTCGAAGGAAAACATGAATCATATACCACAAGACAGGGGAAATTAAGGATCATCCGCTGCGATCAACACCAAAAAATTTACCCTGTTTATAAAGTCGTACGATCACGATCGGATGGTCCGCGTCAATTTAGATCTAAGACGAGACAGACGAACCCAACAACCAGTCTTCTTTCTGGAGAAACATGGAAAGAATGTGACTTCCATTCCATCCCAACGTCCTGAAACGGCAGCTCCTTACCATATTGGAAAAAAAAATCCATCTCCCTATCTTTGGCATCTCAGACCTTCCTCTCTCGTCCATGCCGACCATATTACCCATTTGCTAATCTCGGTTTCCCAAACAGAGCAACAGGAGCATCGAAACAAAGAGGAGGGGAGAACCGATTCGCCCCATATTTAGCAACACCGACGTTACACATTGCCCCTCCTCTCCTCCCAAGCTCTCCTCCATTTCTTTATGCATGGAGCCCCCGGAGCCGAACCCATCTTCTTCTTCTCCTTCTTCTTCATCTTCTCCTACTCCCTGTTCCTCTGTTTTGGTCATCGCTGTGTTTTCTCTATTCCGGTCACAATGATGGACCAGATGCCCACGCACGACGCCTTCTCCCGACCGCCAGGGAGCGACCCATTTCCCGAGAGCCCACAATTCAACGCCTCCCCGAACGGGTCATGCTCGTCGGACTCACCCTCGCGCACAAGGCAGTCGAGGATTCTCGACCGGTGGGCGACGAACCAGGCACGGGGGATCATCACGAGCATGGAGCGGCAAGCGCACGAGGCGGAGATTTCGGCGTTGGCGACGAACGTGCGTGCGGCTTCTTCGCTTATACAGATGTGGCGGGGGTTGGAGGCGGATAGCGGTACGGGCACGCCCACGACAGCGAGGGCCGGCGAGGGGGCGTGGGAGGCGGAGGAAGGCGAGAGGCATTTCATCGAACAGATGGTGGGCGGCGGTGGGAATCAAAGGAAGGTGAGGTGCGAGGAGAACGAGGTGGCGGAGAAGATGGCCAAGCAGAAGGAGGACGAGCTGAAGCTTTTGGCGGGAAGCTGCGCTGTTTCGCAATTTTCCCATAAGAGAAGGATCCAGGTAAAATTTACCCCCCCACCCCACCCCAACAAAAACACATATTTTTCATTGTGCAAATTGCAATATTCTGAGGCGAATATTTGCGAGATTTTGCTTTCCGCCTTTATTTTTTAAATTTCTCATTTTAGCCCTTGCTGTTTTCAAAGCTTAGGATTAGTAGAGAGGATGGTTTGCTGCGATGCTGTGTCTGCAGTAATCGCTTGAGTCGCTCGATCACGGTATGGATCCATAAAAAGTACAAAATTATGCGAACTGATCGAGCGGCTCCAGCCGTTACCGCATACTCTGCTGTAGATCCCGCTACAGCAGATGATCGGTGTCCTAGGATTAGAGCTGTATCTTCTGATCTATTGCTGATCTCTTGTTGATCTCTTTCTGTTTATTCTTCGCAGACATTACCGCGATTCAGATCGCTACGCCGAGAGGCAGAGGGGCAAGAACAGAGGCATTGCGGGACGACGACTGCTCGAGAACTCGACCAATTGCAGCATGGAGTTCCCATTCCAACTCTGAAGTAAACTCCCTATTTATTTGATTACATTTAGATAGCTCCTAATGACCAAACTAATCAACAATCCTAACAAAATAGCAGTTTAAAAACATGTTTATTTTTTTACCCTGAATTTATTTTTGCAGGGAGAGATTCAGTTCAGGGAATCAGCACAATACAATCAGCTCAGCAACTGAGCCAATTCAGCTGCAATTCTCCGACTATTCGATAGACTCCGAGGACTCGAATCCGTCGACGCGAAACAATACCGGATCCTACGAGGAGCTGACGACGGCGACACAGCCAGAGGAGCATCCTCCGCATTCAGAAAGCGAGGATTCTCGCGAGGACCCTTCGCATTCTGGGGTCGAAGATCTGCACGAAGAAAGCGACACGGCGTGGGAAGAAGAGGTGAGCTTGGAGATGAGCGCCATCGACTGGGAGAGGCCGGTCGAATCGTCGAGCAGCCTCGACGGTTCTTTCCTTTCTCGAGCAAACTGGGAAATCCGGAGGCAGGCTATGTACAAAGACTTGCTGGAAACGTACTCGGATAATGCGGAGCTTCGCGAATTGCTCATGAGGTACAATATTTTCATTCATTGTTCGAGATGAATCATGTCCAATTCAACGTATTTTTGTGCGTAGGAGAACCGTATCGAACCATCTTAACAGTTCGTTCCGCGATACGTTGGAGCAGTTGATATCATCTGCATTACAGAGGCAATGTTCGATCGATGGATGCTCCGAACTGGACGAGTACGATGCCTACCAGGGACACAATCTTGGGTTCGAAACCGAGAGCACCAATCCGGCTGAATCACCTTCGTTTTCGCTCGCTCCGATCTCCTTCCAAGGAAGCCCAACTTCAGTTGCACCTCAACCAATCTATTCTTCTCATGACGTTCATGTGAGATTTCATATAAAGTCATCCGTTCCTTTTGTCCTGTTGGGTAGAAGGCTTTTCTCGACGTTTTGTACCCGTCAGGATTCATGCAGTGTTAAATCCGATCTATTTACATGGCAGCAACGAGACATCGTGCACGAACTGAAAAGCGACATCGCCCGAATGAACCAGGAGATGCGCATGCTACGACAGTTGTTCCAGAGCTGCATGGAGAAGCAGGAGAAGTTTCAGTACTCCGTTCAGCGAGAGGTCACGGACGTTCTTCACAATCTAGGTACCGATTTCTCGACGATTCTCAAGTAGTTCGTATTGCATATATGATACCTTTCTCGACGATTCTCATGTAAAGAACCTATTCGTGACATATATGCATGAATCAAACTTGCCGATCCAACTGCAACCACAACCCCAGAATCCATGTAACCCTAACCATAGACCGATAGATGTGATCATGTGAGCACGTTGCTGAACCACCATATATCTGTGTTAGGGGACGGATCATCTACTGTAGACGGGAGGGCAGCAAAGTTTGTTGTAGGCGTGTGCGCTGCTCGATCTTGATCGAGCGATTCGCACGATTTTGCACTTTTGTGGGCCCATATCGTGCAAAATCGTGTGAACCGATGGATCAAGATCGAGCGGCTCACATGACCACATCAGACACAACACCACATCAGAGGATCCTCTTCCTTTTATGTTATGCGATTGTGGGTCTTTTTTGTTTCCTGATCGGATACTGCTATCAACTTATTCAGTTGCTAAGGGAGAGAGCCGTACGTCGAAGAGGGAACCGGCGACGAAAGGCAACTGCTGCATCTGTTACGAGTCGAAGATCGACTCGCTGCTGTACAGGTATTTTAATACAATTCAGATTGAAACTGAAGTTGGTCGTTGATCGTGATCGGCGATATATTTGTATGGCAGGTGCGGGCACATGTGTACTTGTTTCGCGTGCGCACATGAATTGCAGTGGAACAACGGGAGGTGCCCGGTATGTCGAGCTCAGATCGTCGATGTCGTGCGGGCTTACCTCCATGCTTAAGTGATCCATGTTCTTGATGGGAAGAACCGTGAAGTTTTCCAAGTCAGATTTTGGGGCGCCCTCAGAAGATGATGATGATGATGATGTATAGATTGGATTAGCCCAACAACTATTAAGAACAAGAAAATTAAGATAATTTGATGCCACCCATTGGGATTGTATCGTCTTATACGTCCATGTTGAGGTGAAGATACCAAGAACATTCGAAGGGCTTTCTGTTTTTTTCTTCTTTGGGAATTTTTTCTCGGGGGCAAAATTTCATGATTTGGGAAATATTGTCATAAAAATTATTGAACATCAATAGTGCTTTGTTTGAGCAAATATCAAGCATCAATATTGTCGTAAAGGGATATTTGCACAAAAGACACCATACATGAAAAGTCTCCCTAGCATATCTGCAATCATATGATAAAGCGAGAGATGCAGATGTTAGGTTTTCTCACGTGAGGACTGATTGGTGACGTATAGGTATAAATCCACCGAGGAATATCCTATGAGAGCCAAAACATGTGAGAGCATGAGAGCATTGATTCTGGACCATTAGATTCTATCTTCTCTCTCCTGATCTTCTCTCTCTTAGTTGAATCTAGTGGTTTAGAATCAATGCTCTCATAGGATCACTGTTCTAAATCCAACTCGACTATCTTTTTATTGTAACAAGTGTATATCAATAGCACATATTCTTCCATGTAATCTTAACCATATCATCACGGATTAAAGCGTTAACCATATTTAAGCTTTCCCAACAAGCTTAAACATTAATCAACTCGTGACATAACTGATGTTCATTGAGTTCGTGACCTGATACAGTTCTGAAAACATAACCTAAATGAATCTGATGCACGAGCCGATTTTGCAAGCCCATCAGGTCCGAGTCAGATCGAGATGACTCAACCATGGATATCTAATCCACAAAAAAACATGCCAAGGATATCTGGCTTCTACAATACCACTGATTATTTGAAACAGCACAAAAGTATGTTAAAAGAAACCCCAAAAGAGTTGAACATTAACAATAGAGAAGATGTTTGCGACTTTTGCACCATCAATGCTCTCTGCAACTTTATGAAACACAGCGAGTTCATCTCATACCCATGTTGTGCAGACATAACGTCTAATCTTCCTCATCTGAAAGAGAGAAAAAAAACATATCAAGCCCGGAAAGAGAAATTATACAGTTTGAAACAAAAAGAGATGTGGATAAACATTAAAAGGAGAAGGAACATAAGAGAACTATCGGTACAGAAGTAATTAACAATAAACAGATGTTTAATACTTCAGCAAGTATTTAATATTTTAGATTAACTGTAAGTGTAGGGATTTATGCCATCGGATCACTACTGGCTCTCTCTGGTGCTTCATCAATAATATATGCAGTCCCATATCAGAGCAGTTGAGATCAGTATGAAATATATACATCCGACAAACTCTTGAGGTAGGATCATTCAGCTGAGCGATGAAACTTCTGATCTCGACACATGCAAGTGCGGGATAGCAAGTTTCAATGTGACACCAAGAGATCTTGTATCTTTTGATTACGACGAAGGTTTCAACACCACTTCGAATTTTCTAAGCATCATCAGCAGTGTAACATCTCAATGCAGCTGGGTTGCTGGTGCTGAGCACCTGGAGGTTGACAAGGATGGCTGGGGATCCGACAACAAAGATTGGTTGCTCAGTGTATAGAGAGGTGTTGCTGTTTCTAAGAGAGGGTGGCGTAAGAGGCGTGACAAAGGCATCACTTTTCCGGGGATATATCTAGGAGGTGGTAGGTAGTGACAAGGACGAGTATGGAACATGATCTTGAATATCGATCAGAATCATTTTATCAAAAAGCCCGGAAAGGGAAATTACTAGGGAGTATCGTTATCGCCGAAAATCACGAATATCGTTATAAAATAAAATATCGAACTTTTACGTAAATCAGGATTTTTAATGTTCGTTAATCAATATATAAGATAGAAATACACACTTGTTTGCCAAAATAGAGGTTTAAATACATGTTTGCAGTCATATTATCATACTCGCCACACATGTTGATATGCGTTACTATGTAAAGCTTGCATTAAAAGTTTAGTCATGTAGAATGCATGAATAAGTTGACACCAATATATAAGACGATATCATAAACTCACCAATGCAATACTTACCACAAACAAGTTGAACAGGCGACCTTCTCAACATAAGGTAAACTTTCCTAACAGAGAATCTTCCTCCCTCCCATTCGAAACGATCGGGGACATTAGACCACTCCCCCGGCGAAGGAGTGACCGCCATCATCTGCAAGAAATCGTCCAACCGTTGGTCTGACAGATTCGAGACAAAACGCGGAGCCCAGGAACCGGAGTCCGCCACCTCTGCCAGCTGAGCGGACTTGTCAACCGCCAGAGCCAACAACATACAGAAACGCTCCCCAAGCGCACCCTCCCCCGTCCAGTCATCGAGACAGAATCTAAACAACCGCCCGTTCCCCACCCTCGGACGCAAGGAGGGCAGAACATCCGACAGAACAGCATGAATCCCCACCCAAAGCGGCGACTCAAATCTCTTTCTCTCAGCCACCAACGCCCTCGTAATGCCGTAAATGCTCCTTAGAAGCCTCGCCGCAAGCGAAACTGAAGAGCCCAAAATCTGAACCAGCCACTTAGCCAGCAGAGCTTTGTTCATGAGCTCGACATCACAGACCCCAAGGCCACCATTAGATACACATTTCGTAACCTCCCCCCATCCCACCAGGTGCAGCTTAGCCCTCTGTTGCCTCCCATCCGACCATAGGAAGGACTGCATCAATGCCTCGACCTTCCTTCTCACCCCAACTGGCATCAAACTTGTAGAATAGAAAAAAACCGGAATAGCGGCGAGCACGCTCTTGAGGAGCGTCAGCTTCCCTCCCCTAGACAGAGTAACGGCCTTCCAACCAGCCAGCCTCTCCTCCAATCTGTGCAACACGTAGTCCCAATCCGACTTTTTCATTCTGCCACCACCAGCGGCAACCCCAGATAGGGATCGAGAGTCTCCCCGAGGGGCACCCTGCCCACCCAGCAATCCTGCCACACTTCGCGTCGTCCAACCCGAACGGAACCACCACCGACTTCTGCCTGTTAATCTGTAAGCCGAAAAGACTCCCAAAGATGTAGCATCCGGTTTCCAATCAAACCCGAAGTCGTCCGATTTTGGGTCTAATGAACCCAAAAACGTTGTCGGTCAATACTAAACAACCTAAAACGACCAATTAATCATGAATCAAAAGTCGTTCGGACGAAATCGACCAAAAAAATCGGTCGCTCCGTAATGCGCGCCGTGAAAAGCCGCGACGCAAATTCGAAAACCGCGAAATGAACCGAGACCGTCATTAGATCCGATTCGACGATACAATACCAACGGAATCGACCGCTCGACAATCGGAGGTTGTTTGATATTTTTAAATCGTAAAATTTAACCTTAAACAAAATCCGTATCCGAAAATTTCGGGGGTTCAAAACCCAACCGAAAGTATACCAATATTATACTCATTTTGATCACCGTTCAGAGACGGTCAAATCGAGATATTTTGTATCGAAATCTGACATTCGAGGCGCATTTACGGGCTACTTTGATGTCTTAAATAAGAAAGAGAAAAAAAAATAAAATAAAACAAAATCAAAATTTAATTAATTTCCATTTGTCTGTTGTACAGACTTTACAGTGAGTTCACCGTTGCCACATTAGCATTTAAACTTCCACTTGGCATCTTTCCTTGAACCCCTTCTTATTATATAAACACCAACCCAAAGCCCTCTCTATCGTTCCTCCTCCCAAA
This sequence comes from Ottelia alismoides, assembly GCA_037367405.1. Lineage (NCBI taxonomy): Eukaryota > Viridiplantae > Streptophyta > Magnoliopsida > Alismatales > Hydrocharitaceae > Ottelia > Ottelia alismoides. Next base: position 292,951 of record JAZKJV010004661.1, on the reverse strand, counting down.
GTTTTCCCAAAATTCTCAAATCCCTCTCCCAATTTCTCCAACGAAAGAGCCAGAGCCTTCTCACTTTCCTGGATTTGGCTGATGCTGTGGAGATCAATCTCCAATAAATTTCTGGAATCCAGGAGCCTCCTTTGCTGCAGTCACTTCTTCAAGCAGATGTGGTACAATCCCTAACCATCTTCCATTTCCTCTCACCAAAGCTTCACAATAGCTCATCTTCATCAGGAGATTGATCCGTCAACACTCTCCTTTGCAACTGTTGCTGTAGGAAGCTCTTGTTGGAGCTCTATTTCATTATCTACTGCAGCCCTGGAGCTTTGGAACTGCTCCAGCAAGCCTCCAGACTCCTACAAAGGGCTGAAACTTGAGCTCCTGCAAATTTGGGAGTTCAACTACAGTTGGGGCTGCTACTCCAAAGTTCCAACACTGCATGCAAATTAAAATACTTCCAATTAGGTACAATCCCTAGCCTATTTCTTGCTGCCATGCATGTGCTCTCACAATAGATTTCCCTTTTGTTGGGTGTTTTGGATTCTATCTCATGAAATAAGCTTCTAATAGTTTCAAATTTTAGATCTGAGTTAGATTGTATGTTGCTTTCCTGTTATAATCTGAAATCTGCTAAAAAAAATGAAAATTTTGGGTCTGAATTTAATTGTCTACATCTCCTACTACTACAAGTTTCAGATCAGATCTCCATTTTGGAGATTTAGAAGGTACCATCCCCTCTCCCTCCTCCTTTGCTGCCATGCATGCATATTAAACTTGATTTTTGCATATGTACATCCCCATCCATACCCTCTTGCTGTCATGCATGTTGAACAATACATCCTTGATCTCTTAATTAGGGTTCTTTTGAGTGAGGCTGTACAATCTGTTTGTAGATAGTCTGTGACAGTCTTCATCCATATTCTGTCTATAAATGATCTCTTGAAGTTAGGTGTTAATTGATGTTTTTTTTTAAATATATCAGGAAATTGCACCTGATTAAATGCCCGGGAATTCCGTATCTTAAAATTTACCATTTAATAAAGCTGTAATAATAATAATAGAGTCTATTTTTAGGAAACTGTGAAGTACAATGGGCATGCTCCTTCTTAGGAGAAAATTTCTCTAAGCCTACATGAAATTCTTGATGGCTGAAAGATAGACTTGATTTATGATGGTTATAGAATAAGAATATGGTTGTCTGATGAGAACGTGTTCTCAATGCTCGGAAAAAAAAAACAAATGAATGAGAATTTAGCACTAATATCTGCTTACTCCCTGTAGCTGAAAAATGAAAATCTTGAAGAATGAATTCCATGTCATAGATTTCAATAGAGCAATGGTTGGGACTTTTTCTCTGTTCGATGCAACTATAAGATTCATAATGGTTTTACCATAGTAGGTGCTTCAATTCTCAATCCGTCTTGAAAATTTAAGGAGGTTTTGGTATCTATTGTAACTCTGTATTCAAGCTAACACCTAATTAGCTCTTTTCATCAAAACAAAATGATCAAGGTTTACATTCTATACTTGCTTAAGATATGTAATCAAGAGTGCGAGATCAAACAAAGTTGACCTGGACTCTACCAAAATGCAACCCACCATCTAATGCAAGTTATAGGTATCTTCACACTCACCTTACTTTTACTAATATCAAGTTGCTTGAAATTGCCATGTACTACCCAAACACAATGACACTATGAATACTATTTAAGTTGATCATTGGATAGTGCTAACCTTTAAGCTTGTTTACGCCATTCGACCTGACCTGAAATTGTGATGAGAACAATTGGAAATTGATTTTCTTAGCACAATTTTGGCATATTATAGGAGAAATAAACCATATAGTTAGCATATGACTATATCAACTACTCCTCCAACCACTAACATGGGGGAATAATAGTTCGTGTGTAAATAGTGATTTGGTAAAATCCCCATGTCATGCGCTAACAAGCAACACAAGCCAACATAGACATTGAATTGATGAATCAAGAAAGGATGATGTTTACAAAGACTATGAAAGGTTTCTCGTAATAGTTGTGAAGTAGAATGAGAATTTAATCTATAGCCAAGTGCATCTTAAGATGGTGATTCAGTGATACCATATACTGAGCCAATCATGGTGATCTTTACCATGATCGTGCGAGGGCGCGGTGCCATGATTCTCATGATGTTTAGGTTTTGTTTAGTAAACCTTAAGCAATCAATTATAAACTCTTATCATTTTAAGCAGTTTCTATCACACTCATGATCTATCAAGCAGAATTTTGAATCATCTATGGCAACAAGAATTGAGGAAAAGCTATAACATTGGAATATGAATTGAATCTAGAAATCAAGTGCATGTATATGACTGTGAATCAGTGATACCATATATTGAGCCGATCATGGTGATCTTTACCATGATCGTGCGAGGGCGCGGTGACCCTCAACTGGGCGGAGGAAAGGAAGCCCAGTTTGGGCAGCGGCCGCCAAGTGCGCGGGTCTAGGATCCCAGTCCCCCTTCGGTTTTTAACGTGAGCTCACAGTGTTTTTACACCTCGTTGGGATCCCGACTTTAGACCATTCCGCTGACCCTGTTTTAGGATACCCAGGCGGGGGATCCTTGGTTTTCAGTTTTACGTGCGAGCTCGGTTGCCCGTTACCGGTCGGGCTGTTTTCTAGAGCGACTTTTCCGGGAAGTCCCTCTCACCCGTCTCAGTGGCGTAGTTTGGGAGTGTAGACCTATCCCTCTATTGGACCGTCCTTCCAATTAGAGGGCGAGACGGAAGAGCCTTTTGTTGGCTTCTTCACCGCTTGAGTTTTTCTTCGCCAACAGACTTGGCGATGTTACATCCAGATCATCCATATCTATATCTATATCATTTAGAGTTACATTTGAGACTGTTGCACTAAGGATTGAAGGGATTGATTCTACATCCAGATCATCCATCTCTATATCCATACCATCTAGAGTTTTATCTGAGACATTTGCACTTAAGGTTTTAAGGGATTATAATTAAAATTGAGTAAATGGAAAAGATACTAATCTGATTCAAAATCCCTTTGAGTTAGTGGACGTGTTGGGAACTTAGTTAGGATGCATTACACAACACCGCATGCCTACGGAGGCCCCCCAACCCTAAGACATTCCCCAAGTCTTAGAGTCATAGTGTGAGGTTTCACAAGAACCAAGACCACAGACTATCCACTAACTTAAAGGAGTAACTAGGCTTCAGAATTAAATAAACCATTATATCTTCTCATCTTATCTTTCCCATCATCAAAATCCAAAAATATGATCTCTGAGTAATATGAGAATAAAATATCATACTTATGATCAATTAGTCACCATAGAAATATACTCATGTGGGAAATGTTGGGATAATGGCTGATCATAAGAGGTGCTTGCTAGAAATTTGGAAACCTTTTACATTTGCAAGTAGAAATAAATTTTAAATTTGAGTTGCTCATACCTCTCTACTTGCTTTCTTTTGTAAATAATAAATGTCTGTTATTTCTATATAAGTTTTTGGGAGGTACCAGCAACCGCTGACGCCTTTTCTTCCTTGCACGCTTGGCAGGCAAACAGCCTGCAGTTCAGTAGCTATACATGGATTCAGAAGATAAATTTTATACCCAACGGTATGGTTTATTTTGTGCTAGTTCTGTTCAATGTATAATGTATTATGTTTCTTTCTCTTCAGTCAGATTTTGGGATATAATGTATGTACTGTCAGACTTTGTACATGTAAAATATATGGAAGTTAATGAAATGAAATAAGATTTGGTGACCATTGTTCTATGTGTTTGTGGTTATAAATGTTGATTGTGAATGTCAGATGAAATTGTTTCATTCGCGAAAAATTTCCCCGTACTTTCAGTTGCTTAATGCGATAGAAATGAATGTTGTAATGCAAAATGTGTGATTAACGGGTACCCAGATCCTAGGGGGTTCGCATTTGGTATCATGATCATAATTAGTCCATTATCGAAAACCACGACATAATCTCAGTGACAAGAAATTGGCGTTTACATGTGCCATCAAGTTCCACATCATGATCTTCAAGACCCAAAATTATGATCTCTAAAACGTAGAAAATCATTATATGTTTAGGGTCTATCATCTAAACTTTAAATATATATATATATATGGGAAAATGGGAAAAAGGGGATGAACAGGTGTACTACATACCAAACAATTGAAACCATTCTCTACGCAGGTAGTGGTAGATTTTTCACCATATATACCTTTCTACTTGCTTGCTTTTGAAAATAATTAAATGCATGTTATTTTATAAGTTTTTGGGAGGTACCAGCGATTGCTGACTCCTCTTCTTCCTTGCATGCATGGCAGGCAAGAGGTCTGCTGATTAATAACTATACATGATTCCGGGAGACAAGGTCTATATACCAGACGGTATGTGATTTTTGTTACAGTTTTTAGTTCAATTGATATTGTAAATGCTTCTTCTCTTCAGTCAAATTTTTGGGATGTTGTATATACTGACAGACATTGTAAATGTTGTAAAATCATATGGAAATTAATGAAATATGATTTTGGTGCCAATTTTCTCTATTAGATTGTGGATGTGAATGTCATAAATTAGCTGCGCGAAAAATTTCCCCATAAAATTATGTTTTTGATTCGATGTCATAAATGGAATATTGCGAATTGTGTCGTAAACGGGTACCCGGATCCTCGGGGTTTCACAAAAGATATCCACCAAGACCGCAGCGTTGCGGTTCTGCTCCTCCGATCCCCCCAAAAAGACCAAAGTGTCATCCGCATACTGAAAGCAAAGGAACCGAAATGTCCCCCAAGCGGAAGCCCTCGCACCACCCCGCCTCCACTGCCCGCTTGAACAGGACCACCAAGCAATCCGCCACAAGGACAAAGAGCATTGGAGCCAGGGGGCAACCCTGGCGAACCCCCCACTGCGGCTGGAACCACCCACCCTTGGGCTTACCGTTAACCAAGACCGAGCTCGAGCAAATGGTGACACATCTCTTCATCCACTGCACCCAAACCTCGGGGAAACCCCACCGCCGCAGCGAAGACCACAGGAACCTCCAACTGACACAATCATAGGCTTTAGCATAGTCAATCTTCCAAAGCGCCCCCTTCTTCTTTGACCTCCTCCACTCAAGGCAAATCTCTGACGCCACCACCAACCCATCTGCCATCTGACGACCCGGAATGAAAGCGGATTGCCCATAAAGCACCACAAAATCCATAACCAGTTTGAGCCTGTTTGCCAGCACCTTCGCCACAATCAGATACAGAGCATTCAAAATAGATATCAGCCTGAAATCCCCCACCTCCAAAGGGTTATCCTTCTTCCGTAGAAGAAAAATCAGAGCCCGGTTGACCTTCTCAAGTCCCCGATTTCCGCTCTTGAACTCATGCAGAACGTCCATAACATCAGCCTTCATATGATCCCAAAACTCTCGGTAGAATTGGACGGGAAAACCATCAGGGCCCGGAGCCCCATCCGCATTCAAACCCCAAACGGCCCGCCTCAGCTCCTCCTCGAAGAAATCAACAATCAACATTTCGACCTGACCGTCAGCCACTGACTCAACCCCCAACCCGAGCCACCCCCATCCCTCCCCCGCCGCGCCACCCCTGCGCGAGGCCTTCATGAAGTGGTTCCTCAAAGCCCCCCCCCCAAGCCGCCTCTCCCCAGAGACCCTGACCCCCTCCACCTCTATCTCATCAAGAAAATCCTTCTCCTCCAACTAGATGCCATCGAATGGAAAAACCTCGTGTTTGCATCCCCCTCCCTCAACCAACTCTACCTCGGCTTCTACCGCCACTCAACCTCTTCCTTTCTATCCTCCAGCAACAACTCCTCCAACAGAGCCAACCTCCGCAACCTCCTCCTGGCCCAAGCCCCAATCGTCATCGACGCCATCCAACCTCAATACCCCTGCCTCTGCCTCAACACGCCTTGCCCCCCACTGAGCCCTATTCTCCCTGCCAAAAGCCGCTAGCACCGACCTCAGGGAGTTCATTTTAGACGCCAACCGCGATACTGACGAGACAATAGGTTCACACTCTCTCCAATGGACGACTACCAACTCTTTGAAACCATCTTCCAGCAACCAGCTCCTCTAAAACGGAACATAAACCTGCCAAGCCGCTCCTCGCCAAAAGACCTGAGGATGGGAGTATGATGCGAGAACGTCAGTGGCAAAGCCCATGCTCGGGCAAGCGGAAACGCCGCCCTCACCCCAGCATACAACAAGAAACGATCCAGCCTGGAACGCGACCTTGTATTCCTCCAATCGAAAGCGCAACCAGCAGCGTCGACAACAGACAAGCCCAAAGAGTTGACCACCCCTCAGAGAGCTTCCGAACCCGCATCCCTCCCGCTGGCCAAGCGCGACCTGTCCTTCGAAACAAAGTAACATTCATGTCCCCACCAATGATCCAGAGCCCATCCTCCATTTCCGTGGCAACTGCCTCGAGGTCAACCGCTAGAGAGCCACCATCACGCTCGCACGAACCATAAACATTGGTGGCCCAAAACTGAATGTCGTCACCCCTCCTCCTTAGCTTCACCGTCAAGCAGAACGATGACACCTAGACCCCCAACATCTCAAACCGATCGGACAACCACCCAGTAATGATTCCACCTGATGCACCTTGGGCCGCCACCTCCGCCAACTCAAAACGGTCCCCCCCAACTCCTGCCTGATACTGTCATCACAGGAAGCAAGCTTAGACTCCTGGATCAAGAAAATATCCGTGCCAGCCTCTTTCATCAAGTTCCTCACCCCAACCGCTTGTTAGGGCGGCCCAACCCTCTGACATTAGAGGATAGAATCTTCATAAAGGAAACCCCTGCACCATCTTCTTTGGAGGAATTACCCCCAGACACCGAGCGAAGCTACGATCGAGCATTGCAAAGCGGTTGTGCCTCAGCAATGAGCCGGCAGAATCTGTAGATACACAGGAGGCAGACACACAGGAGGTAGACGTCGCTCGAGCCAAAGAAGCCCACAATACTGCTCTCTTCTTTCTCCTGGCCAATCTAAGCAACCCATCCCTCATGTACGTTGCGTCGAACCTGTTGAGCGCCCCCCCTCCGCCATCAGGCTCGACACCCCCACTTGTCCCACCAGCCGCGGATGTCCCCGGCAACCTGCAATCACCTGGGGCGCACAGAACAATGGCGGAGGTGCCGCCTCAAGCCGTTGCATCAGCCCCGACCTTCCCTGAAGCGCCCATCAAGGCCGCCTCCTGACACCCAGTGGAAGCAAGCAACGCACCACTCCCCGATGCCAACGCCCCCTCCGATCGCGCACGTCCAAACAAGGAAGCCCCCATGGCCCACGACGAAAGGCCCTGCCGACCGAGCACGCTCCTCATCGCAAACACCTGCTGGCCAGACACCTCCTTCATCGCCCGCCCTGCACTACCAGAAAAGCACTCGCTCGAATCCCCAGCCGAATCGCCAACCCGAAGACCCGCATCCGGACCTCTGCACTTCACACCCGCCTTCGAAGAGCCCTGGGTCGCCCGAGAACCTAACCCATTGCTTCGATCTGGAAGGCGAACCGACTCCGGATCCGTGCCCGACAACAATCCACCTTGTCGGGTCGGATCCATCTGATCACCAACCCCCCTCGAAATCGCGCGGTCGCGCCCCCTCACGCTCTCTGTAAGCAGGACCGGCGGCAACCTCGAGACTCCCACCACAGGTACGATGCTGAATCGAATCCCCTGCCTAGAGCGATGCACCTCCCTCGGACTTCGAGCCACGTCTGACGCCAAGCGTAGAACGCCGACCCCCACCGCTGTCGCCGATGCCACCTCCCGCCCCTTCAGCCGCCGCAGACCATCACCATGCACATCGTCCTCTGGCCCCGCATCTGCCAACTCCACCAACACACGACGCTCCCTGAAGACCACCGCCCACCAACCAAGCTTCTCCGGCCCTAGCCGCCTGACTCTGAGTACGACGTCCAAGGACTGCCCAGGGTGGCAGCCATCGCTCAACATCGCAAGAATCACCACGATTTCTTGTAACATCTCCAAACAAGCCTGCAGGATCCTCGCTCAGAATGGCAGATCTCTCACCCTAACCCTCTCCAAAGGTGTAGGATTCACCACGCCGTCGCCCGCCCTCAATCGGCGCCACTACAAGAACATTGAGCCGCCCCTCAACCCACGAAGAAGCGCATCTGCCTCTGCCTTAGAGAGGCCCCGCGCCAGCACACGCCATGGGGACACCAGAGCGACATCCCCAACAAACCTCGCCTGGGAAACCAACCCTACATCAGAAGACGCCAATAAAAGCGCCTCAGAGCCACCACCTTCTCCAACAAGCACCATCTCCCCTTTCACCTTCGACGAACAAAGCTTGCTCGAGTGCCCAAAACACCTGCATCCGAAGCACCTAATCGGCTCCCGGCACATACACACCCAGTGGTCCAGGCCACCACACCTAAAGCACCCACGCCCAAAGGGGTTAAATGACGGCTTCCGACCCCCGAGTACAGGGACACCCACCCTACACCACCGCTTCCGAGGCTCTGCCAGCATCCACCCCTCGCAATCGCCGCCACCCCCGACTTTGCCTTCACCATCGCCACCACCCTCGACTTCACCTCCACCATCGCCACCACTCTCGACTTCGCCTCCACCATCGCCCAATGCTTTCAACTCCAACACCATCAACGTGTCTGATGTGGACGTAGAGTAGCACATATCCTCTGAATGACCTGAATGGTGGCAGTATGAACATGTCTGATGCATGGAAGGCCGTATCGGCGATATGTCGTCGATATATCGATATCGAGACAAGACCGATATGGGTACCGAAATGGCGATATTTCCTCCTTTTTAGGCATTTCCTTCACAAAAGAGCGTCGATATGGACGATATTTCGACGATATATCGCCGACATATCATTGAAATATCGAATCAACACGATATCGAAATCGATATGGTCTTCCAGACTCTGATGTGGGCGTGAATCACCTCTGCCACGTGTGCCTTGTCCTCTGAAAGGAGTAGATCCACCTCTACCACGTGATGCAAACATAGCCGACGATGTCTACGAAGGTGCGGCAAAGGAGATACTCAATCAGCTCAACCTACGGTATGCTTCTTCCATAGGAGGTATAGTCGTGAAGATATGGTATTGGAGATGTAGTATCTTCGACTTATTCTTCGCTTGAGAGTATGTTCCTACGAGAATGTCCCACATTGTCCTTGCTATGAGTTGACTAAGGATATCATTGGCTATCTCCACAGAAATGGTAACAGATAACCATACCTTGGCATACGCATCATCAGCCTCCCATGAGGCGTTGGTCCCAGTCTTGTTCACCGACCCATCATGCGTCAGAATATGCTTCTTGCAATGGCACTGCATCATATTCATGAACTGCATTGTCCAAAGACCCATGAAGGCACCCGTAGATAGCGTATCAACTTCGGTTTCTGACATCGTGGACAATCACTGGGATCTTAGACCAATCGTGTTGCGTCTAAACGGACATGAAACAAGATGGTCATGATCTTAGACTCATACCGCGACTATCTACGGAAGAAACGTGGTATGATTTCGATAAAAATATGATAAATCAGATCCTAAATCATCGAAATAACATTAAAAAATCGTGATTTTAGGGCTTCACGAGGATCTGGACAACAATGCGACGACACGTAAGGAGCCATTGGGCTCATAGGTGGCGCAACCGGAGGCTATCAGCGGCGCATATGTTGCTGCAACACCGCACGGCAATGTTGGGCGACACCAGACTGCTGTTGACAGCGTTTGGGGCCGCTCGATGGCAACGATAGAGCTACTGGATGGCACCTGGGCTGTTGTGCGAAAACGCTGGGTGCCGCTTGCAGCGATGCGCAACCCCGTTAGAGCGATGGGTAGTGTGCAGTACCCGCTAGGGCCGACGCATGGCCCTGCTGGAGGTGTTGGCGACGTGCGGTGATGGGCTAGAGGTAGTGTTAAGTTTTTTTTGGGCTCAAGGCTCCAATCTAGGATTCTGGTGAGCATTTCTAGTGAGCATTTTTTGCAATACACGATCAATGATATCGTTGCTTTAGGAATATGAGTGAAATCTCCCACATCATCCAAGATCATAAACAAGTATCTTGTAATGAAAAAGGAAGAGATGAACAAGTACATTAGGGAGTTGAAGAGAAGGTGGCCAAAGCACATGGTGGCATTGATGTGTGATGGTTAGATGAGTTACATGACGAAGTCAATCATCAACTTGTCATGTACAGTGATAGGAGCACATTTATTATAAAAATCCGTTGATGCATCTTTGCATATGAAAGATCACAAGTAAGTGCGGAAGTTGACGATGACACCCATCGAGGAGGTTAAAAAGACAACATCGTGCAAATACTTACAGACAATGAAACACTTTTGAGAAAGCACAAGAACGATCATGGCTTCTAACAATTATAGAATTTTTTGATGTTGTGTGTTGCACATTGTATCAACTTATTATGGTAAGATGAAAAACGCGGCTAACGTGGTGGATCAAGCATGAATAGTCACCGCATTCATTTACAATCATTCAAAAGTTCTGGTGTTGATGGAGAGTATGTGCAATGGAGAATTTATCAAACATAGGACCATAAGGTTTGCAACCAATTTTATAGCGTTACAAAGCGTGGATCAATAAAAAAATTGGTTCGATATTCATGTGATGCCAAGATGAATGGTTCGAGATACCTGAGACTTGAAAGCAACAACGGAGGAAAGTGGAGTCATTGATCAATGATTTCCACTCCTAGGATAGTATGACATGAGTAATGAAAATCATGGAACCAAATTTGTTCGCATTGAGGATGGTAGAAGGTGATAAGAAACCAACCATGGGAGTGATTTATGAAGCAATGCGCTACACAAGGGAGAAGGTGAAAGAACATGTTAGTAGAGGATTCAAGCCCTGACCAGACATCATTGATGAATGATGGTCCAAAATACTCTTGTATCATCTTTACAAGGTTGGGATGAATATCTATTATTTATATGTAGTGTCGATTGCTGAAGGATGGGTATACAATATATTCTGAGTGTACTATAAATATGTGTGCTTTATTGTTTCAACCAAGTACCAATGCAAGCACAATTTTAGTATTGATTCAGATCTGTAAGTCATTCTGATGGTGGTGAAGTTTGTGAAGGATGAAAAGATACGGACAACACGCATAAATGAGATAAGAAGATAAAAGAAATAAGTTGGATAATAATTCATAAGTTATTCATTGAAAGTTCCATATACTATTCTATAAAGTATAATATGACCTAACTTAATGCAAGTCAAGTTCTTTAGGGGGCGTTCGGTTGGGGAGTTTACCCCCCTTAACCCATTTCTTCTCTCCCTCATGCGGGTCCCACTTTTTCCCTTTTTTAATAAATTAAATACATCAATTCTATTTTATCAATTCCATCAAAAATAATATATTATACCATCATATCATATAAAAATGATAAACTACTACACTTCTACTCGCTTTTCAAAACTTCAATACAATCACATCACAATAACTACATACTTTTTCAAACTTCAATACAATCATATCACAATAAACCCACTTCAAACCCACTCCCAGTTTAACCCTTCATCCAAACACCGAACAAAAAAACGGGTTACCCTCTACTAGTTTAACCCGTCGTAACCCGCGTACCAAACGAACCCTTAGGGGGCGTCCGGCTGGGGGGTTACCCCCCACTTTGGGTGGGTAACCCCCCAAAACCCACACTTTTAACCCACTAGTGGGGCCCACTCCCTTCCCATCAAAAAAATTATATATTATACCATCATATCATCTAAAAATTATAAAATACTCAACTTCTACTCATTATTCCAAACTTCAATACAATCATATCACAACTACCACCCACTTTTTCAAATTCCAATACAATCATATCATAATAACTACCTACTTTTTCAAATTTCAATACAATCACATCACACAAACCCTCCCAACCCTTAACCCACCAACCAAACACACTAACACAAAAACGAGTTATCCACCCCTAGATAACCCACCAGCCGAACGCCACCTTAGGGACTCATTAGGCACATTCCGTACCATTACCGCGATCAATGAACAAGGCAATACTCTTCTTGTAAGATTTTTAAGAGTCCATAGATATGCTAGTCTTGCTTCTTAAGTAGCAAGATCATTATTTATTAACTTAATTTCCCTCTTTATAGCTAAATGATAGTTACTGTACATGATAGAAGCTATGAACTTGCAGAAAATGATAGTAAATGTATTGTCCCAAACCACATCTGTTGGGAGATATGAGAGGAACCAGAACATGCTCAACCTCATCCATTCCAAAATATGGAAGAAGTTAGGAGATGAGAAGCTACACAATCTTGTCTACGTGACTTGAGGTTGAAGATGAAACATGCAAGAGAGAGGCATGGCAGAGAAATTACATAAATCTCATCGACCTTGCATATATTTTCAAAATGCATGATGATGGCGTGGAGGAGATGGATTCGAATGGTGTTCCGGTACTTGATGAGGCGAGAGGAAAGCCAAATCAAACATAAGCCAATAAGAACAATATATCTCAGCATTTAACACTAACACAATAGTATAAGTGATATGTATAATATAATGTGTATCATAGTGCTAAATACATCTAACTCTTGCATAGAAGTGTTTATTTTTATGTTAATTATTGCTTTAAGAACTAGGATAATAATAATTTGTCAAAAACCATTTTTTCCACTATTTTTAAGATTTCCAGTGATATCTTCGATATAATCCAGATATATTCCCAATATATCGCTTTTCGAGCTTGCCGACGTGATATCGATATCTCGAACCTTGATTGCAGCATGCAGGTGAAGTTGATGTCTTGTTTTAGGAGAACGTTGATGCACTACAGACACAGAAACTAACATAAACATAATCCTTGCATCAATAAACATCCAAATGCAAATGCTGATCCCGATAAATAGTAGTAGATAACAAAAGGCTACTATTTAGCAGTAGCATAATTGGAATGCATTGCCTTGTTCCAACAGCATAACAAGGGTAGAAGCGGAAAAATAGCAAAGACAACTTTGCAAGATATTGCTAATTAATGATTAAAATGTTGCAGATAACTGGTCTGTTATTATAGAAATACAACATTAAGAAACTTGAGGTAACTAAGGAGGAACCAATTTGCGGCTTTCTGGTTTTGTTTCACTCAGAAGCACAACGATTTTTTTGGATAATTTCATTCACCAGATGGTGGAGATCGATAGTCTTTATTACTTTATTAACTTATTTTCAGTTAAGATGTCAAGAAATGAGATTTAGACTTGAGATTCATCCCATTAAATATATGTCGATTTACATTATTATATAACAGTTATACAATAGTTTTGATTAACTTGCATTTTTAGTGGAAAAATGCGACGTTCCACCATTCGCCTATTAAAACCTTGCCCGCAACTACCCATTTCAGTACCTCAAGTATTCCACAACACTCACAAGAAAAGTAAAGGTGCCAAATTCGAAACAAATGCATTCAGAAAAAAACCTTAGAAAATCGCGAAAAAATGCAAACTTTGCGCACGATCATCGCTAGAAGATAAAGAAAAGCTCTCGATCTTGTTCTTATTACCGAAGTATCTGCGCTCGTTGGCCTCCTTAGCCTTGTCAATCATCTTCTGGAGGTCGTCGTGGATCTTCTCGTTCCACTTGACAAGCTGGTTCACGAACAGCGCACCCAGTCCCATCCCCAGCAGATGCTCCCACGGATCTACACCTCCGTAAGAACAAGAGCATCATTGTCATCGTCAAATCAAGAAGAACAAAAAGAAAAGGGCAGTAGCACGCGTACGCCTCATGTAGGGGAGCTTGCGGAGGGCGTTGGAGTACATCTGAGTACCCAATCCCAACATGGCCCCGAGGAAGGTCTCCGTCACCGGCATCTTCGCTCCGATCTCAGTGAGCTCTTGCCGCCGATCTTTCCACGACAATTTGGGAGAAGAAGATGGAGGAGAAGTGAGAGACCAATTTGGGAGCCAAAAGAGGCGATGAAACCTACCGTTTTCATCATGAATGATCCAGCAAAGCCCATTAAAGAGAGATCCGACCCGACTAATATTTTTCTTGTGGTCATGGGTCCGGATTTGCAACACTTCAAGATCTGAGTCCGACTAGCCTGCAGTGGCAGTTGACGCGAATGAGATCATACAGATTCCTTAATTAAATTTCAATAGGTACAATTCACATGAAATTTTAGGTTTCTCAATTTTTCAGGATTCATCATACTTAGATCTATCTAAAATAATTTTTATACCTAAAAATATTGTGTTTTGGTATTTATTATAATTAATTTAGTCCAAATCACCTTGTATTCATTTTTAATTCACAGTAAATTCATATAATGTCAGAAAAATAAAAAAAATTAGTGTAACTTAATTTCATTGCATTCCACATTCTGACCAAGTTTCATAATTTTTGAACTTGATTTGACTACTTTTCTGATTAAACTTGTAAACCGGCCTGAAAATCGCATGTTATTTTTCTTAATTGCATGAAATTTGTTTAAAAATACCAAAAATATCTTCTGAAAATCCGACCTCTTAAATTCACTTGAAATCTACCTAAGGAGACAGCTACCTCCCTTCCCTGAGTTCGACCTTGGGCTTGACCAAATAAAATAAATTTGCCGCTCGTGATTAACCCAACATTAATTAAAAGTGGTATTTTTGACATAGCTTAGATTATCCGACTGCAACGAACTTAAAATTTAATTTGACCATTAATTTGATCAAATTAACACAGTTAAACAGGGCAATGTCAACGGATCCGCTCGATTACTATGCTAGTGCTCGTTTGAATGCTGGGTTCCACTACAAATTATCCAAACAGCTACTATTCATAGGAGGTTACTCGGTACCCCCACCCGCCTCAACTCTTCAACCAAATGAGCATGGGGAGAGAAGCGGGTAATCGTGGAATCGTTGAAAGTAATCAAGCGTAAGCATGAGATCCAGAAGAGGAATTGCAGGAGAAACGGATCTGCTAACGGGTCAGATTAGAGGGGTGAATGCAGGTGGGCCTGCGTGCTATGCACGTGTAGCCGACGGTGCCTGGGCAGGAGGTTGGCCCAATGGAGAAAGGGGCGGTCCAAGACCAAAAAATAAGAAGGAAAACCTAAAAAATACCCAATTGGGCCATGCAGCCCAACTTAATTTAAGCTCAAGAAATCATGAATATATATAATTCTTTTATTAGTGAAATACTTAACTAAAGAGATGTCTTGTTAGAAAGATTTTTTAAGGGTTTACTTTGGGAGTAACAGTTGTAGTATTAAACAATAATTCAATCGGGAATTTCTTAGGTTAAGATGATGAGATTGAGTCTCATCAATAATAAAGACGAAAAGGATGAGGGGTTGATCCTCTTCGTCCCCAGTTAGGACCGCCCTTAGGGCGGCGCTTCAAAGGTGGTAGGTCTCAATGTAGGTGATAAAAGGCATTGACGGTAGTTAGTCGACCTTGTTGGTACCCTAGGTCATGCATGGCCCAAGGATTGTAGGTAGTGTTTATGCGACATGCATATCAATAAAGTTACGCATCCTTATGGATACAAAGAAGAACCACTCGGTGTGTTGGTGACATACTCGTCGATGACACCTCACTGGTGAAGAATCCATCGATAAGGAAGTTGAGCTCATGGAGGACCTTCTTTCTGGAGGTCTTGCTTGGCAATGTAGGCGTGGATGGGGCGACAGGTGCGTGGAGACTGTGTTTGTCATCGTCAGTGTCACAATAGTGGTTGTCGCCCCAACTGAGGAAGGATGTGCGATGGCCTTGTTGAGGGAGGGCTGTCAGAAGATGGCATAGAGTTCTGCAGAAGGCACCAAGGAGAACCACTTGCGGAGGTTGGAGGGCATGTTAAAGAGGATGGAGAGGTTGGGGTGGTTGTGATGAGGGTGAGTGGGAAGAAGGGGATGATGACTATAAAACATTGCATTTGTATGTCTCTCTTTTCTTTCCAATTACGCTCGTGTCCATGAGCTAACTTCATTCAGAGGGGAAATGGATGTCAACTAAATCGAGGGGTGCAATTATTAATGGTCAAATAAGGTAGGGGCACAAGTGACACTGCAAAAAAGGTAGACGTATAATTGTAATTATAGAAATTCAAAGGGACACAACTGTAAAAATCCTTTTATCTTGAGGACATGCTCATGAAGAATGAACAAGAGTAATTGAAGGTGCCTATGCTAATGATCGAACGCCGGCGACGAGTATACTTCATGTAAGTAATGTTTCGGAAATGATGATTCACAGCTAAAATACGACAGATCGTGCAAGACCCCACGTGTAGGAGGAACAAACAAACATTGAGAAAGGTGATATTGTGACTTTGAGCGGGATCATGGATATCGGCTTAGCTGCTAGGTCAGTCCAAGCTCGACCCATTTAATCAGAATGTCCAATTTATGGTCCAAGCCCGGCATGCTACACATCAAGTTCCAGGGTTGTCTCGGTCCAACTCAATGCTCATCCCTGCATCATGTCCTAACCTACAATGAGACTCATCTTATGTGGTAGCATGGGCCAATTCCCTGGTCCACATCAATTACATGTGCAGGCAATATATGTGAAATCTAAATTGAATTGGCATGGGCGTGGTCCAAGGTGTGTCGTCTACATTCACATGGCCATCCCTTATGGGCATGGTCCACATCTCTGCACTGCACGCATCACTCAGACCCAAACAAGGTGGAATGATATGTATGTATGGCTTTACTAGTGCATGCATGCACACATGCATTGTCTGCTTCCCACCCAACCCCCTAAGGTCAAACATACCCATCCGATTGGGATATGATCTCTTCCTCTCTCCTCAGCTTCTACAGAATTTAGTGACAAACTCCACAGCTGCCTATCGATCTGCAAGTAGAGGATACTGTTGAAGGGTCTGCCTCAACACCATGTGCTTCCCCAGCTAATTAAGCCACAAAGAACGCAGGAATTTGCGGACAAGTAGAGCGCTTCGCAGCAACGGGATCTTTATGTCGCCATCGAAGATGCATAAAACAAGCAACCACAATGAACCCAAAGATTTATATCCCTCCGTAATGGATACATTATATGTATTCGAGTGTCCATTATGTATGATGAAAATACTATCGTGGGGGCCTTTTTATCTAAACTGCATCTTGATGAGCTTCATCATCATTGCTTCCTCCACTGGAATATATTACTGAAGGAAAAGAAGGGAGAAAAGTGTCGATGGCTTTTTACCCGCAAAAGGAACCAAGACAGTCGAGATGACGTTAGTTTACGTTTCGTTTCATGTATCGTACATGACGGAAGTTGATTACATAGCCCTAATCAACTGGATATCTTGGCTCGATAATCCAGTATATCTCGATACTTTTGCTTGATATATAGTTCGATCGGTTCGATATTTCCATTTGATTGTTCATTAATTCATGAGCCCTATTCAGCTATTAGACCTTGCTCAAATTCCAATTGACCTAGATGTGTGTGCGTGCTTGCGCGTGTGTGTGCCTGCTTGCGCGTGTGCGTGCACGTGCGCGTGCGCGTGTGCGCGTATGTGTGAAAATGAGAGGCTGCCTCCACCTCATTTTATGATATATTTATTTATTTTTTTAAATATCGTAATGTAATTTCATCACTATATCCCTTTAATATGTCATTTTAATTTCGTCAGAAACATGGACTCCTATACCCTCCGTCTAGAACATGTAATTTTAACGGTCGTAAAATTGATATAATCGATCCATTCTAGATGGGAGGCATAGGAGTCTCTATTCCTGACGAATTTTGAATGACATATATGAAAGTACCTTACGGTATTTTTGAGAAAAAATAAAAAATCGTCGAAACTGGGGGCAGCTCCATTTTCCCATATACATACATACATGCATACATATGTATACACACACTTTTTAGTAGATAGATTTGTATCTTTGATTTTGCCGGATACAAATAAAAATATGGACATAAGTTTTTATTTATTTATTTATTGGATACGGGTGGGTACATATATCATTTTCAACTTTTTAAAGATATAAATGGATATAATTAGAAATTTCAGGCGAACATGAATATTGATATCCACATTATTAATCTGTGTATGTATATCATAAACATATATTAATGAGTACACAAACAAATATCTAAATATATTATAGAGTTACAAGCAATATAACTTATTTTAGAGTCACTTCAAATGCAAGAAGAAAAAATATATAGGGTAAATTGCAAAAAGAGCTCCAATTATTTATACCTAAAAAATAGGGCCTCATTCTTGAAACGCAAGAAAGAGTTGTTTAATCTCTTTTTTGTCTCGTATACACGCTTATTCATTCATGACTCTTTTATGTCAATGTTAAAGGAGAACACCGAAATTATAATTCACTTTTTATTGCATTTCAAAAATGATCTATAATTAAGAACTAAGGCGTGGTTGGAGTTTTTTTTTTTGATAATTTATTGGAATATATATCTTATGTTATTTAATTGTATTTTGATAAATGATCGGCATTCAATTCCTCAATAAATAAGGTTTGTACAGTGGCGAACGAACGCCTCTCAGACAAAAAAAATTAACCCAATAGTAAGTAGCTAGCAACTAACATAAAGTCCAAGGGGTCCGACATTTAGTACAACCGATGAATACCCTGAGATGTTTGTTATGTGAAACAGTAGAACTTAACTCCAGAGTAAAAGGAAGAAGAACAAAAGAAAACTACAATGGCTGGCGAAAACATAGCTGGGAAGGAGAGTCTTCGTTTCTTGGATGCGAGTTAACGTCAGGTAAGCGAGCACAAACTTAGAGAGCTGGTTACGTATTGACTGCAAAAATTCATTAAAATGATTTCAAGCCATAAGTCAAACTGTAGTTAGGATGGATTAATTGGTTATGGGGGAGGCAAAATAGATAGAATGAGTGGTCGATTATAAATTGGGCATTTGTCGCAATTAATTCGCATTATGGGGTGATAGATACTCTGGAACATCCTCAAACATTGCTACTTCTAGGTTAGCCACTAGATCGATGCTTGGGAGGTGGATATTTGCCAATGAGATACGAGGTAAGGGACGGAATTATGTTGTTCAAAAAATAACTCAATATTCATCTTCACGTGAGAAACATTTAGAGTATTAAAAATTTTAATGGTAAAGGGATAATAAAGAAGTAGGTCGGATATCATTTCCCCGTTGTTTAGGCATAGATAGTGAGGGTCATTCCCCTACTCCTTTCCTTGAACCATAGTCTTTTTGTTTGGGGGAGCCACTGCGCAACTACCAGACCAATTGCTTGGTTCCCGTTGTTTAAGCATAGGGGACATGATTTAACACCTGTGAGACAAGAGGATATATTGATCGTTTGTAAGTCTTACAGAAGATGCTCTTCTCGGGATGATCACTGAATCGGTGTTAGTTGGGCAGGGGTTAAAGTTTTCTAAGAATAGCTTGATTTGTCGGAGTTCGATCAGTGAGTTGCTTCTTTTTGCTAATGCTTTGGGACAATTTTGTTTGAATCCTAAGGTGGAGAGGGCTTTGCCCAAGATGCAGGTCTTGTTGAGAACTGAAAACCATAACAAAGGGGTTAAAATACGCAGGGGGAATATAATTGACGCTATTGATCCAAAGCAAGAAGTTGTCTCTCGATTGGACTGATCGCGAGGCAAAATTTCAGATAGCTAGGGAACCATTCTTGATATAGCACCAGTAAGGAGAATCTTTATTTTTTGGAGGCTCAAGCAAAGGGACAGGACGATTGTTGATATATATCGTCCTCTAATCAGCCTCGCAAATAGTGAGATGTGGCTCATTTGGCTCTTGAACCTGGACTTGGAGGGGAGCGGATCCTCTGTTGTGCAGCAAGGATCTGCTGCAACTCGGGAGTGTACCCGAGCCGCTCGATCTCGGGTAATGACCCACAAAACTCTTGATCGAGCAGCATGGGTACACTCCCGGTTGCAGCAGATCCCTGCTGCCCAGCAGAGGATCGCTTCCGATTTGGAGAGCATGGCACTGTTGAAAAGTTCAAGATTTTAGATATCCCACCCATCATTGGGTGTTGGTCTGTAAACAGTTTCCCATCTAGCTTGGTGCATGTTTCTGTCTTCATTACTCCCATTCCAGAGAAAATGCTTCTTGATTTTGTTGTTAATACTTAACAGTCCATTTAGGTTTTTTTGGAGAAGAAAAGACGTGATTTATTTAGGTGTAAGAGAGGCGTTTAGGATGGAAATTCGAGAGGGAAGGGGTAGCATTTTCAATTTCCAACCCATCCTTTGTTTTTAAAATTTCCGATTAGAGGGAGCCATTTAACTATTTATTATAAAAGTTGTTTAGTTTAACCTATTACTTTGTTTTATTTTTTTGTATCTGTAATTTATGTACTTTTTATTTAGTTAACTGTTAATTTCAACTTTTCAAAATGATTATATTGAATTAAAGCATTTGGAAAAATATATTATCCATAGAATAATTCGTATCCTTTTGTAAAATATATGTATCCGAATTATAATTATCTATTTTCATAACCATATTTAAGGAGATGGTTTGCGATTTTCAATATCAACAAGATAATCCATATTTTAAAAAGGATAAAGATATGATAATACATATATCTTCTGTATCCGTCCATTTGATTTCCTACTCGTTACACATAATGCGAAGCTTGTTTCGATCATTTTAGCTCGATTCTTTCATCCCTAGACCTAGGGTTTTACGTATGAGAAGTACCAACAGAAAGTATTTCAAACAGATCAAACGGACAGCTGTAATGACTTGCTGTTGGCAAAGGCAATTAAACTAAACCCTAATTAGCTGGTTCTCAATCTTAGTAACCTACTTCAAACTTCTTAATTAATGACTTCCAACAGTAACCCTAAGAATGATTAATATGTATTCCTCGATCAAACTTGAAGCGTATATATGATGCATATTCTCCTGACAGCACGAGGATGCGCATCATATTTAAATAATGAACAAAGCTTAAACCTTCAAACACGGATACCCAAAAATCGCGAAATAATGAGCTTAAGGACATGGATGAACAATAACAGGTGGGACTGATGAGAAACAAATGGTAGTGGTGGGTGGGAATGGGATTCTTGAGAGAGAGGAAAGGCACATGAGTAATGGATGTGGGCATCTTTGCATGTGCACTATGAATACGATACATATATCTGATTTGATATATCACCTATGATGGGATGTGAAGATTCCTCCAAATGCCAGATTGTATTATCTACTTTTGCTCTGTTTGCTTCCATACGTACCCAATCGTGTATGTATCTCCACAACTTCTATACCACTTCTGTACTGTTCATGTATATTTTATTATAATTCGTTCAGGATGACCTAACTTCAACTGCCACTGTTATAACCAGAAGAACTACACAGAGTATTCAACTGCCACTATTAGTCTATTATCGAGATTATGAAGTAATGTTACCGTCAGAGGACTTCAGCTTATGTATTTTGTGTTGGAATTAAATGTATTGGGATAGTTTGATGCAATTTGATGGTCAATATCAAGTTGTATTAATGTATCTCAATTCCTGGAATTCAATGTTTCAACCCTGTCACTTGGTTTTTATGTGGGAAGTCCTGAGACTAGTCTGGAATGGGGTGCTGTTTAGTCCCACATCGTGGAGAGATAAAACTGGTACTTGGTTTTTATGTGGGAAGTCCTGAGACTAGTCTGGAAATAGACTAGAGAGGACTTTAGACCACAATACACGCACGCACGCGCGCGCGCCGGGCCGGGCTCGGGCGCGGCCGCGGCTGGGCGTGGCGTGGCGAAGACCGGGTCGGTTTTGTATCCGCGCATTTGAATTCCAAGGGGTACGCCCCATTATCCTCTCACGAGGTGTAACCGCCCAGGCGTCTTTAAGTATCTCTTGAAGTGCGTGGGCGTAGGTTACGAACATTCCATCCATTCTGCCCAGCGCCTCTTCTTTCTCTCGAGGACGCCCTCTCCTCTCTCGGTCTCAGGCTTCGTCTACGCGGCTGGGCATGGCGTGGCAAAGACCGGGTCAGTTTTGTATCCGCGCATTTGAATTCCAAGGGGTACGCCCCATTATCCTCTCACGAGGCGTAACCGCTCAGGCGTCTTTAAGTATCTCTCGAAGTGCGTGGGCGTAGGTTACGAACATTCCATCCATTCTGCCCAACGCCTCTTCTTTCTCTCGAGGACGCCCTCTCCTCTCTCGGTCTCGGGCTTCGTCTACGGAGGTGACTTTCGAGGACGCTCAAGCACGGTGCGCACCGTCGACGAGCGTGGACTGTCGGAGCCTGGGAGCGGCACATACGTCAAGGCCCTGTGCACCGGTAAAGTGGGGGGCGCTGTCTCTCTAAGGGGAGTCCTACAGGATGCTTCGGTTGTGATTTCTAACTCTACTCTTTCTTTGTTGCATTGTTTGTCATGATATTGATTTCCGGATTTTTCCCTTGCGTTAATATGCATATGTTCTTTAAACGGATATTTTTCTTATCAACGTTAATTTGGTTGCATACCTACATCGAACTGTCATGGAAATCTGTTCATAATCGAATTCTTGTATGTATGCTAATGACGGTTTTTCCAACATTTTGAGTGGCTGTCAATCGATTTGTTAATATGGATCAATGCGAGCAACTAATTAATCTAAGTAATATGGATGATTTATGCTTCCCTTTACCTCCACAAGGTCCCCATCTAAGCATGCAAATGGCATTTAATATATGTTGGAAAAGAGATAGATCCCTTGGTGTCTCTCCATCTTCCCAGTCCTCTCTCTATATATACACGCGATGTGTTTCTCCAATATTGCTAACTCCAAGATCGATCAAGAGCAGCAATGTGCAGCTCCAAGATCAAGACCTGCCCTTCCACGGAGATCGACGGCCGTCGAGTCCTCCAGCCGGCCTCATGCAACCGCCTCGATAAGGCCGTGCGTCCCGTCCTGAAGAAACCACCCTCCCTCCCGCCTTCCAAGAGGTGCAGTGACACCAACACTAGCCTTAACTCCAGCACCGAGAAAAACATGGCCGTCGCGACGATGAGGTCTCCTCGTGTTCTCAGGAAGAAGCCCAAGAATTCTATTGACAATTCACCGGATATTTCCCCGGGGAGCCTCGCTGCGAAGCAGCGCGAGCAGGCTGCTTTGATGCAGGAGAAGCGGAAGTTGAGGACCGCGCATTATGGCCGGAAGGCGGAATCGAAGGTCGTCTCTACGTTCGAACCATCGCCGCTCGTGGGCGGCCTCGAGGAGAAGAGATGCAGCTTCATTACACCAAACTCAGGTACAGATCATTACTAATATTGTACACTTACACACACACAATTAGCTTTATAATTAATTTGGTGATTGGATTCTTTTGCAGATCCGGTGTATGTTGCATACCATGACAATGAGTGGGGAGTGCCAATCCATGATGACAAGTATGCAATTTGCGAAACTATGCATCAATCAATCTTAGATCTTCATGTGCAAGACGTGTTTCATTAAATTTGAGTTGGTGATTGGTTGCAGATTGTTGTTTGAGCTGCTGGTGCTGTCAGGTGCTCAGGTTGGACTTGACTGGACAACCATTCTAAAGAAACGGGACGATTTCAGGTACATTTAAATTGATTAGTAAAATCAATCAAGATTAGTTTGAATGTGATTTGGATCAATTTTTTGCGAAATTGGCAGGGCTGCGTTCGCTGAATTCGATGCGGAGGCAGTGTCAAAGCTGACGGAGAAGCAGGTCGTGTTCCTGAGCGAGGAGTACCGGATCGATTTGGCGCGGGTCAGGGGGATAGTCGACAATTCGAAACAGATTCTCGAGGTCAATAGTTAATTACAGTTGATTAACTAGTTTTCAACTTGGGATTATTATTATTCAAATGTATCACTAATTACCGCCTAATAATTAATCATGCGTGCATGCAGATCAGGAAGGACTTCGGAACATTGGACAAGTACTTGTGGGCGTTTGTGAACAACAAGCCCCTATCTCCACAGTACCGTTCTTGCAGGAAGATCCCAGCCAAGACCTCGAAATCCGAGTCGATAAGCAAGGACATGGTACGCCGCGGTTTCCGCTTCGTCGGTCCGACCGTCGTGCACTCCTTCATGCAGGCCGCCGGCCTCACCAACGACCACCTGATCACCTGCCCCCGCCATGCGAAATGCTCGATGATTAACAGCTAATTAATCAAGTTAACTAACTTACGACCAATCTGATATATAATATCCAGAGAAAGCAACCTAACCATGCAAGTGTGGAGGATCTGAACAACATAAAAACAGGTGAATTCGAGATGATATCGAGTGTTTGGTAATTTTCCATATGAATGCAAGTGCTGATTGGGTTTGTAACTTCTGTATAGATTAGCTAAAAGTGTGTTTGGTGTGATATTAAGAGTGTGTGTTCTTATTTCTGATGGAATATTGGTGTTCAATTTGATGATATTTCGTCAGACAGTGTTGTTTTTGGGTTTTGGAATTGAAGAGTTGTGGAATGTTTTACAATGTACTTTGCTCAGTGTTTATATTGATTAAAGAATTTCCACGTAAATCTCTGTATCTTTTGAGCAATTGCTTTATGGTGTTATTTGGTTAGTTTGATGATTCGAGAAGGGATAAATGCTGTAGAAAGAGATATAATAGATGATCTAATCATGATAAGACCACTTTATCTCGAGATTGCTTATCCCAAGATAAAGTCCCCTTATCCACAATCCAAAGGTGCAAGTGCAGGTGTTACGTGCACGCCAGAACGCGAGGGAAGCGAGGGAAACCGAGTGGAGAATAAAGAGGTGCATGTGATGAGGGTTTGGAAAGGGGATGGGGGGATAAAGGGAGGAGGAGCATGTGGGTTAGTTCAGAGGAGATGAGGGTCTGTGGGGACTGGTTGTTCCCCACTTTGCTTATCCATGTTCAGGCTGGCCATGTGATCCACCATATATATCAACACCTCCCTAACTATTATATATCTAGATATTTATACACCTCTCCTCAAGCAACTTGATGCCAAACCCCTTACATGGATTAGGGATATGTGCATCCCACTCCACTTGCTTTCTCAAAAATTATGAGCATATGCGATAGCAGTCTTATCATTTTCCTCTTTACCGTAGAGGAGCGTGGCGCTCGTCGAAGACGTGAACAAAAGCTCAAGCACAATTATATTATGCGAGTACCATTTGATAATCTGAACTTATATGGCATGATTTTAACTAAGTTGTCAGTGCCAGTTTTTTTCCTCAAAAAATGATCGAAGAATAGGCCCATGTCGTTAGAGGAACACAGAGAAAAGATTACGAGAACGCATGTTTCCTTTTTGTATATCTCTTCCACAAGAAAAGAATCCATCAAAAAACTAAAAAAAGAATACCTGCACCTGTTCCAAGTACATATACCCTCTAGGCTTTGCAGGAAAAAAATCTGAGGGGTCATATTTCTCTGTAATTTGAGATTTTTACCCCACAACAGTTCGACCCCTATGATCACGCAGGAATTATGTGCAAATAGTACATGGGAATCAAGACTGGTGTTGCATCGTTTCTTTCCCCTCTGTCAAGATTGTAAGTAGATTATTTGCCTGTCATTGGCGTGTGCGCTGAAGCCTCTTTCCAATCATGTCGAGCTCAAACTTCTTGATGGAATTGGCGGTGAGGCGAAGGGTCGTGTCGAGAACGTAAGGCGTGCCTTCGTAAGTAAGGTTGGCTTCATCGATGAACTGCTTGCAGGGTTCACGACGGTACTTGATGGTGCCATGGTAGTGGAAGTATTTGATTATACCATCTGTTCTGTGGACACTCTTCCCGATTATATTCTGCGACATGTGCACCCCGGTTGCAAATGCGTTTCTTGGCTGGAGCGCATACTTCCGGTCTCTTCTGATCCCACGCTTCACGTCCCTGTAGACCATCTTCTCGATTCCCCACATCCTGAAAGTTCATTCAGTTCAATCAGTTGAAAATCCAGGCAAAAAACTTCAGTTGAAAGAGACTTGTTATGTTCTTAGTGATCTTCTAAAAGAACAATAAATGAGCATCTGATTGCAAGTATAAGTTCATAATTGTATTCAAGAAGCAGCATCAAATGATTAGATTACTCCAGAGATTATAAAAATAAAGTTGTTGGCTTTAGTCCGCTCT
Source organism: Ottelia alismoides (assembly GCA_037367405.1). NCBI lineage: Eukaryota > Viridiplantae > Streptophyta > Magnoliopsida > Alismatales > Hydrocharitaceae > Ottelia > Ottelia alismoides. Next base: position 266,838 of record JAZKJV010004661.1, on the reverse strand, counting down.
GTCAGAAAAAGAGTTGTGTTGAAGGACTTTCATAACTTTAGTCCACAATGAACCTGAAAAACCATTTTGCAAGTTTTTTTTCCCGTTTCAGGCAGAGTAAAAAATTCAACTTTTCCGATAGGTGTCACACACCTCAAAATTGGCGAGACCTCTTAATTCTTGCTTGCATTTCTTCATGGTGTCAATGACATGGCTTGAATCCTAAATTTGTGATCCATCCAGATTCTAATTGATGTGAAGTGTTGAATGTGTTTACCTTAATTGGATAAATGAATCTTTGGACGAGAGATCGTTTACCCATCTTTATATATGTATGTATGTATGTATGTATATATCCATATTCTAATTGATGTGAAGTGTTGAATTTGTGTTTACCTTAATTGAGTAAATGAATCTTTGGATGAGGGATCGTTTACCCATCTTTATATGTGTGTGTATGTGTGTGTGTGCGTGTGTGTGTGGGGGGGAGGGGGGGTTACACATAAGGGGAGCCAATTTGGCTGCCACCATCATTAATTTTTTTGTTTCTTATGATATTTTCTGAAAACACCTGAGGATATTTAGATCACTAGATGACACCATGTTCTCATTCAAATTTTGACTCAATTCAAGACTCCTATCTCATTCATCAAAACTGTCAAACTTTGGCGATCTCAAAATTGTTGAAATTGACCCCTTGTAAATGGATGGACTAGGAATCCATTTAGAATGAAATTTGACATGTTGTCATCTAGTGGACCGAATTCCCCCCAGATGTTCAGAAATACCTTAAAAACAGAAACCCCCTCGTACTAGCTCCATTAAACCCTATATATATGTAATGTATTCATCCGCTTGTTGGCTAACGATAAACCATTTTAGTTAACCTAATCTCTTGTTGGGGATATTAGAGTTTTCTAATAAACCATTTTAGTTAACCTGATCTCTACTTGGGGACATTAGGGTTTTCTATGCCCTTGTGGTTTTTTCTAACATTTGGGTTTTCCATGTAAATATGTTCTTAGTCGTATTGATTCTTGATTTATTTTTACATGATATCAATGCCTTTTTGAGGCCTTGATCAATGCTTTTTTCCCAATGTTTTGAAAGTCCATGCTCTTTACCTTTGGTGCTCTCTAACCTTTTGTGTGTGAGGTCGAGATATGAAAACACACCCTCTGATTTTCAGTGTTGTTTTGTCCCTAATTGCAAGAAGTGTCGCATACATATGGAGCCCCTCGATATCGTTCCATGTGGATTAAGTGAATTCTAACATTAATATGCTTGGCGCTCTCATGATGCACTTGATCCTTAGATATGCATGTAATGCTAAGACTGTCGCGATATATGATATCTCGATCTCGTTGTAGATTGAAATCTTCAACTAAGTATTTCAATCAAATATTCAACATTCATTAGATGAACTAGAGCAATCTCCACGATAGTACCGGAAATTCAATAGTTTCATAGCTAGTCAGGGCTAATCAAGATTCTGTATGATTGGTGTGCATATCACAACAAAGTGTTCTTCCTTTTTTTAGTAGGTAAATTTGGGGAAGGTTGATTTGGACTATGATTTTTGGACGAAAGGCACAATGCTCTACCACCAGACCATTGAAGTCGATTTTATTATCTATTATTATATGTTCATGATAAACTTATTATTGCTAGAGATAAAATTGATATCGAAACATTGAAGCAACTCTTCGATGTAGAATTTGATATGAAAGATCTTGACGCAACACAAAAGATCTCAAGAATGTAAAGTCTAAAAGGGCCATAAGAAAGGCAAACTTTTCTTACCTTAGAAAAGTTATATTTATAATATATTGTCAAGATTTGGGCCGTCTACAGCAAATTTACCAAATACACCATCCGCCACTATTGTTCATCTATCCAACAGATTTTGCACCTCGATTTGATGTCAAAACAAAGTATATGCCATGCACCCCCATGCTATTGAAGAAAAACTAGAACAAAGCGTAAAGAAATGGGTGTTCAAGCTATGATGCAGGAGTAAAGGGGCACAGAATTTGGACCCTTTTGAGCATAGAGTTATTGTTAGCATGAATGTTATATTTTATGAGAATTTAATGCTTCACTCGAGCAGCAACTCTGTTGATGCATGGACAAGTGATGATGTACACGATTAGATAGAGTCCGAACTGACAACAAGTAGTGATCACGCTACTCATGATCAGGCTAAAGTTAAATAGCCTCAAGAAGAACAACCAGAGGAGAGGCAACCGAGTGTCGCTACTGTTCGGTCCCCTAGAGAGATACATCCACAACAGAGATATGATATTGCAAACATGGTTGCATTTGCACTATCGGTTGCGAAGGAGGCAGTCTCTAGAGCCCTTCATTTACATGTTGGCTATAGCAGGGATTGGGAAGTGGATTGCCAAAGAGGAGGAAAGTCTGTGTTACAAATGGGTCTTCAATAAGAAAATGTAATTCTCATGCAATGAAGGCAGCGGACATAAGGCATAATTAGTTGCAAAAGGTCATGGTCAAAAGGAAAGTGTGCATTACAACAAGATATTCTCTCCCTCTGTAAGGCATCCATCCATCAGGGTGCTACTAGGTCTTGTAGCACATCGAGACTTGGAGTTGGAGCAGTTAGATGTGACAATGGCTTTCTTGGATAGTGAACTCGAAGAGGATATTATTATGAGCTAGCTAGATGGATTCACATTTCAGGACAAAGAAGACCATGTGTGCAGATTAAAGAAGTCCTTGTATGGGCTAAAGTAATCTCCCAGGCAGTGGTACAAACAGTTTGACGGCAACATGATTGATCATGGGTTCAACAGAAGCCCATACAATTGTTTTGTTTACCACAACAATGTAATGTACATGTATTTCATATATCTTTTATTGTACGTCAAGGACATACGAATTACTACCAAGAAGAAGAGTATCATAGATGATCTAAAGAAGGTCCTTATTTCAGAGTTTAACATGAAGGACCTTGGCGCAAAGAAGAAGATTTTGAGATGGAAATCATCAGGGATCATGCAAAAGGGAAGCTTTTCTTATCTCAAAAGAACTATATTGAGAAAGTTCTAATGAGATTTGGGATATCCACAGTCAAGTCTTTAGGTACTCCATTTGCTACTGTAGAAATATTTCTTATTTCTGTAATATTTTCTTAATTTTCTTTATGTTCTATTCACTTATGTAATTTACCCATAGATCTCTCCTCTATATAAGAGAGCCTAAAGTCCCAAGGAATCACTTGTTTTTCCCAACATGGTACTAGAGCGGCGGTCCTAGACCGAAGCTCTCGACCCTAACCCTACCTTCCAGCCCTCTCTTTCCGCACGTTGCCCTTGCCTGCATGCCGCCGCCGGCGGCAAATGGATCCCCCCTCTCCCCGCAACTGCGTGCCACTGACTTGCGCGGCAACACCAGCGTCGCAGCTCGCGCGTGCAGAACCTGCGTGTGTACGATGTCGCCTGCGCGCGGTACCTGTGCTCTCGCACCAGTGCCTGCGTGTGCTGTCTTCCGGCATGTCGTGCGATTGCGTGGCTCACTTCTACGCGCTGCCTTCTTGCGCACAGTGCCTTTGTATGCCGCGACTCCACATGCCGATGTCAGATCTTTTCCTTGCTTGATGGATTTGGGTGCAAAAATTTACATATGCATTCAAATCTGTGCATAACTGTGTAGACACGTGTTCATTTGGTCTACTAAACCCTAGGCTTTCTCTCCTGGCAATATGTCAAAACAAAAGGTCGACGTACCCGCCACATCAGAGGTCCAATGCCTATAGTCGAGATGGACGAGACAAACTATGAGCTCTAGGCTATGCAGTTCATGAGACTCATGAAGTCTAACGATAAGAAACACATTCTTACCGAGGAGTCAGTGGAGAAGATTGGGGTTAACACCTCGTGGGAGGTAGATGATGCGTATGCTAAGGTTTGGCTTTTTGATATCGACGATAGAGATCACCAATGACGTGCTACATCAACCCACGGCTAAGGCGATGTGGGATATCCTCGCAGCCATGTATTCTCAGGTGAGGAATGAGACAAAGATTCTGCAGCTTCAGCATGATATCTTCACTGTCAAGCAGAATAGGCAACCTCTTCATTTGTTGTATATATCCTTGCGTGGGATGTTCGAGAAGCTACACAGCTTCATGTCTCTCACGGCTACTCCAGAGCAGCAAAAGACCTATAGGAATGCTACCATGTTTAGTGTACTCCTAGCAACTCTTTATCCTGAATATGAAGCTGCTCGCTCCAGATCCTTGCAGATGCTACTATCCCTCCCATGGAGGAGGCCTTTCATAGACTAAGCAGAGTTACTATTTCGTCTAGTATTATGAGCCAGTCTTCTTCAGCAATGGCAACCTCCTGGGGTAGAGGAGGCTCCCCTTTTTCTTGTGGACGTAGACCTCGGGGTAGAGGAGGTCACATTCATTAGCCATGCACTTACTGTCATCGTCAATGTCATATAAAGGATACAAGCTACTCTAAGCATGGTTTCCCTGCCTCAGCTCTTGTTGCGGAGCAAGCTGATTCATCCACTGTTACTCATTCAGATCAGAGATATGATGACCTTGTTTCTCGATCGAGGGACATTATGCCCTCAGGAGGTTCCACCGCCTCCTCATCTGCTCTAGATGTTGCTGCCTCTGCCAGTGCCAGTACCTCAAGTAGCATCTTTGCCTTTACATCCTGTTATGGGTATGATATTACAGATTGGATTATGGACTCTAGAACTACACATCATTTGTGTGGGGATAGTGTTCACCTTACAACTTACAGACAAATCCCTCCAGGAGGACAATAGTCATTGCTGATGGGAGTTACTCCCCTCTCACTGGATAGGGGAGTGTAACTTGACACCTTCGATGCGACTACAAAATGTGTTGCATGCTCCATATATTTCTATGAATCTGTTGTCCATTAGTCAAATTACGAAGGACTTGCACTGTAGAGCTATTTTGACCCATCTTCTCTTATTTTTGAGGACATCCTTGAGGGCAAGGTGATTGGTTATGGCCGTGAGCAAGGAGGTCTCTACCATCTTGTCCGAAATCCATCTGCTGGACTTTCCTCCAATTCGACAAGATCTTTCTCACCATTCATGTGGCATCTGCGCTTCGGTCATCTTCCCCTACAGAAATTGTGTCAAGTTCTTCCTTAGATTTCACCTCGTTCATCTTTTGAATGTGAGGCGTGTCAATTAGGAAAACACCTTCGCTCAGTGTCTCCCAGTAGTCATAATCGGAGTAGTAATTCTCCTTTTGAGTTGTTTCATGTCGATATTTGGGGTCTAAGTTGTGTCCTTGATCATCACGGACACAAGTTTTATTTAGTTGTTGTTGATGATTTTTCACGTCTGTCATGGGTCTTTCTGTTGAAGAATAAATTCGAGGATGGGAATATCATTACAGGATTTATAAATGAAGTGCAAAATATTTTTTCTTCTTATGTTAAAATTGTGAGAATACGTAACGCGTTGGAATTTTGTATTCGTGCACTCCCACAATTTTTTGTTTCTCGCGGTATCATTCATCAGACCTCTTGTGCCTATACATCTCAGCAAAATGGAGTGGCTGAGAGAAATCATCGTTATCTACTTGATATCACTCGTACACTTCTTATTCAGAGCTATTCTCCTCGTTCGTTCTGGGGAGATGCAGTTCTTATAGCATGCGATCTCGTGAATCGCATGCCTTCATCGGTTCTAGGTGAGAAGATTCCTTTCTCTATGGTATTTGTACATGAAGAGTTATTCTTGCTTACTCCACTTGTTTTTGGTTCAGTGGCGTTTGTTTACCAATTGTCTTTTGGTCTTGACAAGCTCTCTCCTAGAGTTGTCAAGTATGTTTTTGTTGGGTACTTTAGGACACAAAAGGGGTATATGTGTTATGATCCCCTCAAAAGAAAATATTATGTTAACGCATATGTTACCTTCTTTGAATCGATGATGTATTTTTCCCACGGGCAATAGGTTGACTTCTTCTGAATCGGATAATGAAATTTATATGCCTCCACCTCCATACACGCCAATTATTCCACCTCCTCCACCATCTCCTACCATGTCTCAACTGTCACCTCCTACTTCTTTACCACAATCACCATCATCACAACCTTCACCACTTCTCCCATCTCCAGTTGTTGTCGTTCCACCATTACCACGATTCTATACTCGTAGGCCTCCTTCTCACGTTCAATGCCTGTCATCCAATACAACCAAGGTATGGTCTGAAAATATTATCTTTGACGATGGGTCTGACGATATTTCTCATGGCTCTATGCAGGATAATTTACAGATTGAAGAAGTTCCTAATGATCCAGATGTTCCTATTGCGCTTCGCAAGGCAGAGCGTAGTGGGGTCTCATATCCTCTTGCCTCTCAGGTTACGTTTGACCGCCTTACAGGGGATTTTCGAAGGTTTTCTATTGCTCTAGTTGTCGTGGATATACCACGGACTTATCAGGAGACTATGCAGGACAATAGTTGGCATCTAACTAGGGATGCAAACGGATACGGATATATCCGTATCCGATCCGTCACCGTATCCATTTTATACAGATTTTGACATCCGTATCCGTATCCGTTTTAAAATGGATACGGATATGGATATCATTTTGATATCCGCAAACATCCGTATCCGTATCCGTATATCCGTTTTTATATATAAATATAGTCGTAGATTTATTTTTAACTATATATAACATAATTCTCTACCTCCTTACCATATATATCTAATTTTTATGATAGAAACACACTTAGTAAATTAATATCATGTGTTTTCCATCCAAATCTTATATATTTAAGTCAATTTTATAGAGTATTTCTAACATTACTCATGTACGATCGGTATCCGTTTTACATCCGTATCCGTTTTTTAAGGATATGGTAAGACAATTTTAATATCCGTCAATATCCGTATCCGCATCCGTATTCATATTAGAAAATGGATAAAAATATGGTAATACCTATATCCGTATCCGTATCCGACCGTTTGCATCCCTACATCTAACCATAGAGGAGGAGGTGGCTGCTCTACAATCAAGAGGTACTTGGAGTTTGGTGAAGGCGCCTCACGAAGCTTCTCTTGTTAGCTGCAAATGGGTGTTTACTATCAAACAACATGCAGATGAAAGCCTTGATCGTTACAAGGCAAGGTTGGTGGCAAGAGGATTTACACAAACTTATGGTGTAGATTATCCGGATACGTTCTCTCTTGTGGCTTGCCACTCCACTCTACGTGTTCTACTTTCCTTTGATGTTGTTCGTGACTAGCCTTTATATCAGCTCGATGTTAAAAATACTTTTATGTATGGTGATCTTCAAGAAGAAGTCTACATGCAACAACCTCTGGGGTTTGCTGCTGAGGGGGACTGTCAACAAGTGTGTAGACTTCACAAGGCCATATATGACCTTAAGCAGAGTCCTAGGGCATGGTTTCAAAAGCTCTTAGATCTTATTGAAAAGTAGGGGTTTAAAAGGTCAAATGCATATCATTCATTATTTGTGCAAAGAACACCAGAGGTACAACTGTTATCATGGTATATGTTGATGATATACTTGTTATAGAAGATGATGTGCATAAAACACCATAAGTACAACTGTTATCATGGTATATGTTGATGATATGCTTGTTACATGAGATGATGTGCAGGGGATCAAGAAGATTATGGAATTCTTGGGTCAACAGTTTGTCGCCAAAGATCTTGGCACCCTAAGGTACTTCTTGGGGTTAAAATTTGCCAGGAATGCTCAGGGGCTTATGATGACCCAAAGGAAGCATGTTACAGATATACTAGTCGAGACATGCATGAGTGGGTGTCGGCCCTCTACCACTCCTGCGGATCCCAGCATGAGATTATATGATGATGATACATGTGAGGTTGACAGAAGGAGATACAAAGAATTGGTGGGAAAACTCCTGTATGTTACTATCACTAGGCCCGGCATCTCTTTTACAGTAAGTCGGGTGAGTCGGTTTATGGAGCAACGCATACAGGTACACATGGATGATATATACATGATATTAAGGTACCTAAAGTCTTCTCCAGGTACAGGATTGTTATTCAGGAAAGGATCAAGTCTCTCTATTTCTGCATGTGCAGATGCAGATTACGCAGGGTGTCCTAAAGATAGGAAGTCAACTTCAGACTTTGTTGTTTTTGTTGGCAGCTCTCTTGTTTCTTGGAAAAGTAAGAACAAATTGTTGTTGCTAGGTCAAGTACTGAATTTAAATATAGGGCTATGGCACAAGCAAGCACAAAAATGATGTGGGTTCGTGAAGTGCTAGCAGATTTACATATAGATATACCTCATCCTATGCAGTTACAATGTGACAATCAAGCTGCCTTGTTTATTGCAAGCAATCCTGCATTTCATGAAAGAACAAAGCATGTTGAAGTTGACTGTCATTATACAAGAGATATGATCTAGAAGGTCTGGATTTCTACTCATGTCAATTCAGGAAATCAAACTGCTGATATCTTCACCAAGCCATTGCTCAGAGGACCTTCCAGAAATGTTCATCCAAGCTAAGCATGATTGACATCTATGATCTATCTTGAGTGGGAGTGTAGAAATATTTCTTATTTCTGTAACGTTTTCTTATTTTTCTTTATGTTCTTTTCTCTTATGTAGTTTACCCATAGGTCTCTCCTCTATATAAGAGAGCCTATGGTTCCAAGGAATCATTATCTCTCTTGTTTTTCCCAATAACTACAAATATTCATCTCTCAATTTCTTTCGTGCCTTAGTCGGATACAGAGAAGGAATACATGTCATGTATTCCCTAAGCCAATGCAATCAGGAGTCTTATGTATACCATGGTATGTACAAGACCTGATAATGCTCATGATGTGAGCATTTTTAGCAGATTCAGGGACAATCTAGGGAAGGAGAATCGGCAAACAATCAAAGGGATTTTCCGCTATTTGAGAGGAACATCATATATGCCTTGAATCCTATTAAAGCCTAAGACAAAGTCTGATTTCATTTGAGATTCAAAGTCATGTTTGCTTTATGATTTGAAGTCATATGTTTTAGGACTTATTTATGTAAGAAGATACTATATAAGCCTCAACAGAATTAAAGTTAATCATCTTATGTACTTTCTTCCTTCTCTACATAGTGAAAATCGATCACCACCCAATGATGTAAACCAGTTATGGTTGAACCTTGTAAATCGTTGTCTTTGTGCTTGCGTGACTGATTATTTGTTTATATTCCACTTCCGTGATAAGCAATTGTTGAGATAATATTTATCTTTTCATATTTCAACGTATTATTTTTCTTTTAGTTTTTATTATATAATTTGCTCAACAAGTTCCTCTCTTATATAAGAGAACCCTGAGGCATCATTGTTAGAGCTATTGCACTTGTGTTTTATGTTTCATAACCCTTGGGGGTTCTTATGTATTTTTCCTCTTGTACTCTCTAGGGGTTTCTCTCTATATCAGAGACCCTAAACCTACGAAATAAACAATGATTCATTTCTTTTCTCCACATGGTATCAGAGCAACGGTCCTAAACCGAGGTTCAGACCTAACTCCATCTCGTTGCCATCTTCAAGCCTCTCCCTGTGCCTTCACAGGCCTTTCTTCCTCACCTAGGGACCCGTGCTCCTCCAAAGGTGTCGTCAACTGCTAAAGGGCTTCGGGTATGTTGTTGCACTCTCTAGGCTTGTTGTTTACAACCCCTAGGGTGTCACAATAGCAGCTGCAGCCATCCCAGGGCTATCGCAGCAGCCCCAAAGCCGTCGTCAACAGCTGCTACAGCTGCCAGGGCCATTGCAGACGTTGCAACAGCCATCCCAGGATCCTCGCAGGTCCAACCGACCGCCCTCCACAGCCTCCACCCACCGCCATCAACCCTCCAAGGCCTCCACGCCACTGTTGGAACCTCCTAGGACCACTATTGTTGTCGCAAGATCCTTTTTTTCTCTTGAACTGCTGTAGAGGGTGTTTTTCATACCTCTTTTGCATCTAAAATGAGTTTTAGGGTATCTTTTAGCCATCGTATGCATTATTAGTCAATAATAGGATCTCCTCTCTTCTCTAAGACCGCCATGACACCTCATTCTACCGAGACGAAACCCTTAGCCACAAATATTATGGCGCAGGGCACTACTATCAAACTTAAAGGCACAGAAAATTACGTGCCCGGATCTCGATCTTTTAAGGTGTTCATTGGTGATCAGAGAAAACTCTACATCCTGACTCAAAATTCTTTATATGAAAAGGACAAAGAGTACGACAACTAGTAGACAGACAACTACTTGGTTATCAACTGGATGACCAACAGTTTTGAGGATCACATTGCCTCAAATCTTCTTTACAAAAGCACGACAGAGGAAATATTGGGGGATCCCGAGCAGACAAACTCCCAAAAGAAGATGAAATCATGCTTGCGGACATTTATATGCGAATCTGGTCGGCATCTCAGGGTGATTCCACCTTCATTGAGTACTACAAGCATCTCTCCAACCTATATGAGGAGCTTGCGATATTTCATCCCCCATGTTATAACAATTAGGTACAAGAGTATTCTGACAGGTAGGTATATCATTTTCTTGACCGTCTGCATTCTAGGTACCATGCAGTGAAGGAGCAATTTCTTATATCCGACACACTGCCGATGATGAAGGCCATCTTTGGATGACTTGAAGAATTAGAGACATCTGTTGCACGACCTCCCACCTTGGCTTCAACTGAGAACTCTGCATATATAACCTCATCTAGGAGAGGAGGCAGATACGGCTTTTGAGGAGGGCGCAAAGGTGATTCAAGCTATGTCTACGGACGAGGATGAGATTTTGGTTGTGGCTGTGGACAAGACTCTACTGCCCCATGCACTCACTGTGCCCGGTGGAATTACGTATATGAAAGATGCTGAAAGAAGTTGGCATACCTTCTTATCACACCAATAATGCCTATGAGGATGCCTATGATGTGGAAGAGACATCACCTGCAACAACTTCCAGTGGCAAGACAGTTCATCTTAATGATATAGATTACTCCCGCTTGATGCAGATCCTTCATACTCCAGGGCCTATCACCTTTAGTGACACTACCATTGCTGCTCTGGCTACTCTTCAGGCACGGTAGCCAACTCTGCTGTCACTCCCACACCGGCTTGGCTTATTGATTTGGGTGCCTCTACTCATCTGACTGGAGAAGGTAGTCTGCTCACCTCCTCCGTATCATCTACCTCTGTGAAGTCAGATCGAGTCACTAATGGGACTCAATCACCAATTACTACTGTCAGAACCATAGAATTCTCTTCCAAGCTCTGACTTTCTAGGGTCAACTGTGCTCCTGATTTTCCCAATAGTTTGTTGCTAGTTCATAAGATGTGTGTTAAGCTTAATTGTCACGTGAAATTTGATGAGTTTTGTAGCTATTTTCAAGGCATCCGGACGAGACAGATCTTTGGTGTTGGTCATGAGAAGGTCGGTCTATATTATATAGACATACCCTCGGATTCTAAGTTCGTCGATGCTACATCTATCTTCGAAGACCCGCTCCTATAGCATATATACCTTGGGCACTCTCTGCTAAGGCTCCCTCAATGATGCTCCATGAACTCTCTACTCTGAATCTCTTTCAGTACGAGGCATGTGAGTTCAGGAAACACCATCGAGCTTCATTTCTTATTCATACCGAGTCCTGCAGTAGTACTGCTTTTCATCTTGTTCATTGTGATGTTTGGGGACCTTATCCAAACCGAACATTAAGTGGTCATCACTATTTTATACCTTTTTTATGATTATAGTAGATCTTCTTGGGTATATCTAATAAAGGAGCATTCAGAGATTAATCAAACTGTCAAAAATTTCTTTCAATATGTTAAAACCTTCTTTTCTACATGTATTAAGATCATTCAAACTAACAATGCTCATGAGTTAACCTAACGAGACTTGACCTCTTTCTCTGCGTCTTGGTGAACTGTTCACCAAACCTCCTATCCTTATGCGTCACAACAAAATAGTATAACTGAGAGGAAACTCCAACACTTGCTAAATGTTGTCAGATCACTTCTTAGTCAAATGATTGTTGCTAAACACTATTGGAGGGAGGATATCCTTGCAGTATATCTCATCAACCGTGTTCCTTCGTTTGTTCTTGGAGGGGGGACTTCATTTTCCATACTTTACCCTACCGATTCTTCCTTTCTTTTATCTCTACGCTTTTAAATTGCATTGCTTTTGTTCATAACTTCCAAGCATCTGACAAATTATCCTCTCGAGCCATCAAATGTAACTTTCTTGGGTACTCTTGTACCCAGAAAGACTATCATTGTTATGATCCTGTTGGACGTCGATACTATGTGTCTGTTGATGTCACCTTCTTTGAGCAAATAAGCTATTTCACACAGATTGTGAGTGACATTCCTCTGAACCTCCCTCCTCCACCAATCGTTTATGCTCGCAGCATACCTTATATCTTTTATACCACTGTTTGTACCTTTGCCCGTCCCTTTTATGCAGGGTGATATGACCACTTCGAGTGCTCCCACCACGGTTGTCCCGTATGTGCCTGAGGAGCTTCTTGTAGCTCTACACAAGCAAACAAGGCAGTGTACATATTACCCCATGTCACATTTTACTTCTACTGATGGTTTGACTAGCTGTGACGAGATTTGAAGATGCTCTGAATGTTATTTCCATCTCCAGAGATCATTTCATTGCAATATAGGATCATGATTGACGACATGATATGGATGAGAAGATGGATGCACTTACCTCTCGAGGCACGTGGGATCTTGTGCCATGACCCCAGGAGTTCGTCCTGTGGCTTGCATATGAGTCTTCATAACCAAATAGTCGCCTAATGTATCTCTTGACAGGTTGAAAGCTAGAATAGTTGCCAAAGATTTCACACAAACCTTTGGGGTTGATTATTTTGAGATATTCACACCGTTGCCAGAATGGGGTCGATACATACCATTCTCTCAGTTGTTGCTAATAAAGTTTGGCCTATTTACCAACTTGATTTGAAGAACACCTTTCTTTATGGGGACCTTGAGGAGGTATACATGATGTTGTCGGGTTATGTAGTCGAGGGGGAGACTGTGGGTCGACTACACAAGGCCATCTATAGCCTGAAGCAGAGCCCCAATGCATGGTTTGACAGGCTCACTATGGATATCAACACTCTTGATTTCATAGGACAACATCTGACTACCCTGTCTTTATTAGACGACGGTCTACTGGCACTGTCATTCTTGCTATCTATGTTGATGATGTGGTTGTCACAAGAGATGATGAAGGCGATATTCTAGAGACCAAGACCTTCCTCTAGAAGGTCTTTGTCATGAAAACCTGCCAACTGCGTTATTTTCTTGGCATTAAGGTAATACACAATATAAAGGGGCTTCATCTTTCACAAAAGAAGTACTGCCTCGATATCCTGACTGAGGCAGGACTACTGAATGCAAGCCATCTAGTATCCTGTAGAAGTGAGAAAACATTTAGCTTTTACTAATCCGGCTTGAGGATGTAATATGGTCAAGTGAAGAATAAGGTCAAGATTATTCAATTGTAGTTTGACATCATCACGACTAAGCAGAATGGTCATCCCTTATACAACTTCTATTCCTCACTCCGTGGCATGTTTGAGAAGCTTTATAGCTTCATGCAGTGACTATCTCTACTGATAAGCAGATGTCATACAAAAATGCCACGATGGTTGGAGTTTTCCTAGTTGTTCTTGAATCTGAGTACGAGCAGCATGCATCCAGCTTCTTACTAGTGTGGCTATCCCCCTCATGGAGGAGGCGTACAATTGTCTTAGTAGGATCATTGTCCTATCCACTTTCACCACACATACCTTCTTAGCGATGGTCGCATCTCACGACATGAGAGGTACTACTCAGTTCAAATGGCGCAGTCCCTATTGCGGAGGAGGCAGATGTCAACTAGGTCCATGCACCTATTACCGTTGTCATGGACATTCAGAGGAGACATGCTATCTAAAGCATGGGTATCTTGCTTCTGCTCGTGTAGCCAAACAATCAGAGCCTCTTAACAATTCGGCCCCTTGTACAGATTTATAGTTAGATGATTTGTATCCCGTATAAGGGAGATAATGACTCATGTTTCCAGCACACTACATATCCTTTAGATGTTGCAGCTTCTGCCATAACATCTTCGAGCTCCTCAAGTATAGCCTATGCATTTACCAGTTGTAACAGGGAATATATGAAAAACTGGATCGTGGATTATGGTGCTTCCAATCATCAAAGTGGAGACATAGTGTAATTTACTTCAAACAAATATGTACTCCCTGCAAAACCAATTGTCATTACGAATGAAGCTCATTTACCTCTTACAAGATAGGGGGATGTCCATTTGACGCCATCCATGTGCCTGTGGGATGTGTTGCATGCACCAGATTTTGAGATGAATTTACTGTCTATTAGTCAAATCGCTAAAAACTTGTATTGGAGTGCCATTGTTTATCCATCTTCTCTTGTGTTTCAAGACATACTCACGGGCAGGGTGATTGGATATGGCTGTGAGCAAAGAGGGATCTACAGACTGGTCCAATCTCCATATGATGGTGCCTCCTCCGTTCATACTGGATTAGTCTCACCATACATGTGGCATCTTCGATTTGGCCACCTTCCTCTGTAAAAGCTGTCATATCCTCCCATAGATATCCACGCGTTCTACTTTCTAGTGTGAGGTTTGTCAGCTAGAGAAGCATCATCAATCATTTTTTTCATGTTGTCAGAGTCGTAGTAACAGTCTTTTATATAGGCTTGTTCATTTTGACATTTAGGGTCCCAACCATGTCTTGATCACTATGTTTTATCTTGTAATTGTGGATGACTTTTCTAGATTATAAAAAATGGCAAAGCCTTCTCCCGCTATAAGTAGGGTCGGCTAAATGGATTCTTACTCAAATCCATATTAAAAGATTCGACTATTTTTTATGCTGGATGTCGACTACCTAACGCAACCCCCACAAGGGGGGATTTGGACTCTGATTTTCAGGTTGTAGGCATGTTGCACTACCATCAGACCATTTAAGTGGGTATGACTTTTTTAGACTATATTGGATTTTTTCTTTTGAAGAACATGTCTGAAGCTGGATATGTCATTAGATCTTTCAATATTTAATAAAGAATATTTTCTCCATAGATGTTAAGATTGTTCGCTTTGACAATGCCTTAGAGCTATGCACATTACAACTTTCTGAGTTCTTTAGGTTACTTGGCATCATACACCGGACCTCGTATGCTTACACTTCTCAGTAGAACGGTGCTCTTGAACACAAACACCGTTACTTGATGTGACCAAGACACTTTTGATCAGAGTTGTACCCTACACTTTTTTTGAGTGATGTGATTCTCATTGCATGTTACTTGGTGAATCATACACCGTCCTTTGTTTTAGGAGAAAAAGGTCCCTTTCTCGATTGTGTTTCCCTATGACATGTTCTCCCTTACACCCCGTGTGCTTGGCTCTGTAACATTTGTACACCACATGAGTCTTGGCACGACAAAATCTCCCATGGAGCTATCAAGTGTGTCTTTGTAAGCTACTCTCGTACCCATTAGGGGTACCATTGTCTCGATATGTTAGACGGAAGTACTACGTCAGTGTTGATGTCACCTCCTATCCCACTAGTACCTCTACCACCATCACCACCTCCACCATCGCCATTTGCTCATGTGACTCCTCCGCCACTGCCACCTAGTACCCTGGTTCACTTGTTGCCACGTTTCTACGTTCGCATGCCTCCAACGATTCCCTTTGCTAATGGACCTCCCCATCATTTAGCACGCCCTAGGTATGTTCTGAGAATATTGTTTATACTAATGACACTGGTGATTTGTCCATACAGCATGCTGATTTACAAGATGAGGAGGTGCCCTCTCAGGAGGCTAATCTACATGCTAAGGATGAGGTATGTGATTTTGATGTGCTTATTGCTCTACAGAAGCGAGTACGTGCATGTGCTACTTATCCTCCTGCAGTTTGTTAAATAAACATGCGAAAGCGGAAATTAGAACAACAAAATAAAAATATGAAACATTGAGCATTCTGGATTTTATGTGGAACCCTACTCCCTAAGGAGTGAGATGAAACCACGATAGAAAGCCTCAAAGAGTTGGATATTCTATTAGAATTTCTTGATGAGTACGGGGGTATAGAGCTCCTTATATAGCCCCACAGACAAACCGGAGTCCCATGGCTCATCCATATGGGACTAAACATGAGCTCCATCTTCGCTATTTTGTAGTTTATGACAGTTTTCTCTGTTCTGTCCTTAGATATAGCTTTAAAGCATGCTCTTTTAATTTTTAGCTTCTTTTGCACCTCTTCACTCCACCACCAAGCCTCTTTTTGACCTGGAACTCCTCCCTTTGACTCGCCTAGCATCTCTTTAGCTACCTTTCGAATACAAAATGTTACTGCCTCCCACATCTCATTTGCACTTCCGTTGCAATCCCAAGATAAGTCTTCTAAAACCTTCTCCCTGAAGCTCGATTGCTTTAGTGGAAGATTCCACCATCTAGTTCTAGTGATCTTAGGAACCCGCTTTTTCTTTACCAGCCCTTTTATTTGTACATCCAAGACTAACAAGCGATGTTGGGTTGTCAAACTCTCTCCTGCAATTACTTTGTAGTCTTAACAATACAATTGATCTCTTCTCCTCAACGCAAATAATCTATTTGTGTTCTAGTTGGCCTCTTCCTTCTTTTTGAAGAGAGTGTTTGCTATGAAAAGATCATATGTCATTACAAAATCCAGAACAACTTTTCCTTCTTCATTTCTATCCCCAAAACCATGTCCTCCATGAACACAAGCATATCTTGAAGCATCTTTTCCCACATGTCCATTAAGATATTCACTTATGCAAATCATCTCTCTTTGTGGGATTCCTTGTAAAATCTTATCCAGATCCTCCCAAAAAGATTGTTTAGTCCTTTCATCTAAACCAATTTGCGATGCATAAACTGAGATGATATTCAGAATTTCCTCTTCAACCATCAATTTTAGCAAAATAATCCGATCCTCAAATCTTTGCATCTCAACCACACAATCCTTCAAATCCTTGTGAATAACCACTCCAACATCGTTTCTATCCTTATCTTTACCTGAATACTAAAGTTTAAAGCTCGTCTTCTCGATCTCCCTTGCTTTCTCTCCAACCCATTTAGTCTCTTGAAGACATAGTATATGAATTTTCCTTCTTTCCATCGTATCCACTATCTCCATCAATTTTCCAGTTAAAGTTCCAATATTCCAACTACCAATCCGAAATTTCTGTTGCAATCTCTTTTGGACTAACTTTTTTACTCGCATACGTCCATTATACGAGAACCCTTGCAAATTTTAGACTGCACCGGGGCAGTGATGCAGCGGAACTAACTTAATTACCCCCATGCATTCCTCATGCAAGAACCCTTGCAAATATTGAACTACATCCAGGATGCGATGTAGCGGCCCTTGCCAATTTTTCATTGCATTCGAGTGATGCAACGTGTCGCGAGTAGGGAACGCCCCAACGAAATCTGTATGTTTCCTTAAATCCATGTTGAAAAGATCCGACTATCATAAGGCAACTTCCTAAATAGTATTTTTTATTGGATCGGACTGTCATGATCGAATTTCAATGTCCAAATGTTGAAAATAGGAAAGGTGATGGGAACGAAAATAAATAGACTCCTTGAGATCATTTCTAAATTCCAAATGACTTGGACTTTGATTAGAAATAATCAAGGAAGATGGGTTCAACTCACCGATACTTTCTCCAATTCACATAGAGTGTGTCGTTGAACTTACTCAGAGTGTGAATTGTTCAACTCGAGCTCAAATGATAGAAATAGGTCATTTTTTGGCTAAAATGGTATAAACTAGATATTGGATAGATATCCAAATTTTAAGTCACTATATGTGGATAGTATGATCTCCTGACATTATCTCCAAGTATTTGCATTTGCATGAGTCCTAATTAGATTACGATTCACACTTTTTGATGAGTGCATCTTCAATATTTTATTATTATTATATATATATTTCATGTGTCCTTAAACAATTTATGTCGTTAATTGAGTTCAAATTGACTCCATGTTGAATGTGTGTATGAAGTTTTTGTATAACTAACTTAATTTATATCCTTTTGTGAGATAAAATACGCATGTAAGATTAGTTTATTAGATTTTATACTGGATAAACGGATACCCATTGGATATGTCGACAGACTTGATACCCATTGGGTACATGGGAACCGCTTAGAATTACCCATTTGATAAATGGACAAGTTTGGATAGTGATTTTATAGATGGGTACGGATTTGAAAATATTGATACCTGCTCCAAATGCGACTTGTTGACATTCCCAGGTACAATGTGTTTAGTCAAGGAGTTGGAGCATCATAAGTGAAACAAACACATTGGTGTTAGATATCACTTCATCCGAACAAATGAGGAGGAAATATGAATGTGACAACTAATAATCCCACAAACATGTTCACCGAATTGAATCATGGTAGCAAGTTCCATCACTGTGGACTTGTTCAACATCGACAATTCATAATATTCTCAATTTTGGTTTTGACGGCGGCAGATTTTTACTATCATAGTTGTTTGGCGGCGGCAGATTTTTACTATCATAGTTGTTCTTAAGAGGATTCAATTCAAGATAGAGACTTAATATACATTGAATCTTAATCTGTCAGTTGCAGAGATATTTCAATCTCCTCCATCAGCTGGCAGGAATTTCAGATCAAATTACATCTTGCATTACACTTGGATCTAATCTACGTGGTCGATAAATCCATGGATTTTTCCCTACTCTTCCATGAAAAAAGCAAAGTTAATGGTAGTATGATCAACAACATTCATATGCAAAATCTTACCCAGAATTGACGAATAGTGAAAGCTGCAAAATCTGGTATAAAAAATAAGCAAGCCATCATCAGACTCTCCATACCTTGCTGCCCTCCCGGAATCCCTGGTGAGGCAGAGCCTGTCGGACATCGGTCTCTGCTCGAACGTGAACTGTGTCATGCCCGACATCCCATCGAGCACCGCCTCCAGCGTTGTCCTCGGCGAGACATGGATGAACTCGTCGACGTCGAAGAAGAACATCCACTTGGCGTCGAACCGATACCGATGAAGGCAGTCATTCACCACAAGGAACTGGTTGTGGTAGTACCCATCAAACCTCTCCAGCTCCTTGATGTCATGGAGGCTGAGATAGCCCATCTCCATCCACGGTTTCAACACCTCCATTACGCCTCCGTGAACACCACCGGCATCATAGAGAACGAAGTGCGATCTCCTCCCGAAGAGCTTCACATGGTAAGCCAACCATTCCCTCACCCTCTGCGGGCTCAGATTGCCATACAGAGGAGACCCACAATAGAGTATATCGTACTTGGGCGACGATGGCAGTTTCAGCATCACACGATCATCACCGGGAGCTTCCGAGAGGACCACAATTCTCTCGGTGACCGCTGCGGCATTGCCGTCGCCTCCTGCGGTGGACGCGTGGAGGATTAGTTCCCCGCCGGAGCCGTCAGCACCGACGGGGGATTCGAACGTGCAATTGAGCACGACGACGGTGTAGATCCTGCCGTAACCCCAGTCGGGAAGGTACTTGACAGCCGGGGAGGAGTGGTTGAGCCAGTGGCAGGAGAAGACGGGGTTGGCGTAGACGTGGAGCGGCTTCGAGGAGAGGCCGATGACGGCGAAGGAGTTGGGTCCTGCTCTGTAGGTGCCCATGTGGACGAAGAGGAAGGCGGCGGTGCCGACGGCGTGGAATGCTCGCTTGGTGCGGTGGCGGTGCTGCTGCTGCTGCTCTTCTTGCTTGATGTAGTGGTAGTGGAGGTCGGTGGTGTTGGTGGTGGTCTCCATGGAAGCAGTGGGTGGGGGTGGTGATGACAATGGTGGTGGGAAAATGCAAGTGGTGGTGGTGGAGGAGAGGCGGAAGGTGGGGAGGAGGTGGAGGAAGGTGAAGAGGGAGGAGAGGAGGAAGAGGGAGGTGAGGAGGAGCTTCATGTCCAAGCAGTATCTAGTCCAGACGAATCTAAGCAAGATCTTGTCCACGTCCACCTTCTTCTTCCTCTTCAGCTGCTGCTGCTGCTGATGGGTTGTGCTGTTCATGGTGGTGAGGTCCGAGCAGAACGGCAGCGGGACTGGGGTCTGCGAGGTGGGTTTCTTGCTTTGATCCGATTGGAGGAGTGGAGAGGAAGATGGACTTGGTGTGGTTGGTGCCATTGGGAAAGTGAATAGCTACGGTTGTGCTGTTCTTTTCTGCTCTGCTGTTCTCTTCACTCTTTTGTTTGCTTGCTTTCAAGCGTTAGAACCGTTATCAGTGAACACGATATAACGGTGGTCGGTCATAGAAGAGGAAAGTCTGACATCAATATTAGAGACTAAGTTTCATGTTTCTCTAATTCTAGCATCATCCATCTGAGCATTAAACCATCTCTTGCTAACTGCGCATTCTCTGCTCCTGTCTATCTTTGCTATTCAGTTGAATGGATCCCTCCTCGATGGCTCTCCTTCCCTCGTCTCCTTTAGTGCAAACCGGCTTATCGAGGAAGATCGGAAAAGGCTAAACAAGAACAAGGGTTCAGATATAGTCTATAGTCTATATAATGGACATTTAGAGAACTTCGTCTGATGCTTAACAACTTCGAATGCATCATATAACGGTGGTCAATCGAACCGAACTCCTTCGAGGACTGGAATTTGTCTCCATGTTAAAGGATATAATGGCAAACCGCACAAATAAATGAGGTTTATCCATCATTTTTACCCGGTTGGTTCCATGAAGAAAGAATGGATGAATATTATAGATAGAAATATAATATATGATGTAATTATGGAGCGATCATTTTATCACAAACTCACATGCTATTAACCATATTCTTATCATGCTCACTCGTTCGATTATATACCAAAACATTTTATTGAACCAGTAGTTTAGGAGTAGATCCTCCGCGATTATTGTCGGACTTTTTTCGATTGAACATTATAATGTGTGTATTATATATAATGGATTTTTTTGGACACTTTTTTCGATTGAACATTATAATGTATGTGTATTATATATAATGGATTTTTTTTAGATAAATGAAGTGTGCTTTGTTGGATTTGATGTTATTGAGAGTGGAATCGATCATAGTTTGTTATTTCTTTGATTGGGACGAAGAGATTTGGAAATCTATTGGCTCGAATATAAGTTGGTTGATCAGTGGTCATTTTCCGTGAAAATAAAATAAAGGGAGAACATGAGGACATTTTTTATTCTTCGTATTTACGAATGTACTACTATTAAATTGGCATCCCTGACATAAATGTCCATCAAATGATGCAATGCCAAAGAGATCATCACGTTTTATGGAAACTATAATTTTGACCGTGACGATCCACGAATCAAGATCATCGTTGTCAAACATTGCAATTTTTTATACTTACCAATATTTATGATTTGTTGGCACAGATTTTAACCTACGAAAGTATTTAGAATATGCAGGAAGAAAACACACAGAAATATCGATATAAAAATCCCTATAAAAAAATTAGTACGAGAGGGACAACGTTGTTCGTAACGAAATTGGGGTATGTTAATTAAGCGCGTGGTATTATAAGCAATAGATTAACTCCAGACCATCTTCTTTTTCCATTAGTTTAATGGCACGAGAAGGAACCGTTATAATCAGATTATGCAAAGCATCGTTTCGATTAATACAGTTGAGAAGCTATTTATCTGTCAACTTTTATCTGTCAAGAAATCTAAACTAATATACATGAGTTCCTCAAAGTATGGTCACCAGACGAATAAATATAATGATTTGAATCCCAAAGAATTTTAAAGATAACATTTTGATCCTCTGTTGAATTTCCACAGTTAAAATTCCAGCAATATTGGTTGAATCAACATTGAGCCACAATGTTACCTTTAAAGTAATTTATTTCTTGAATCATCACGTTTGCAATTTTAAGGATCACATCGATATTAGATGGAAAGTTTGAAGACCTTTCGAAAATTTTCTAAAAATTGGTGGCACGGTTCTCAATTGATGAGTTTTTTTATCGAACCTTGCATTTGGACATATAAGTTTTATTTTCTTCCAGATGGAGGGGGAGGTGCGGGGGCGGCGGAAGTAGCTAGGGGCTGAGAGGGAGGTGTGGGGGTAAAGGGGAGGTGCGAGGGCGGGAGGAAGAGCTCCGAGTTGAGGAGGAGCTGTGGGGCGGGGGGAGGAGGTTCTGGAGGAGGAACAAGAGGCTGGGGAAGATGAAGAGAAGGGGGATGAAGATAATAGACTTTTCAACCTATATTTTTAAGTTTAATTCTCGGCGTGTCTCTAAAGTTAACGTCGATTTGCATTGGGGATGGACGACAACTAATGCGAGAGGCACAAGTGATAGAATGCTAAGAAATCGGGGGCACAAATGATATTCCCAAAAAGAGAGAGGCATAACTGATATCGGAATATCTCAGAAAGGCACTACTGATAAAAACCCTTAAAAAGAATAGATAAGACTTCATGTAATATTGGTCGGCATTTAAGTGATGCTACATTTTATTGATAAGATATAAAACTATCTGGACTATGCATCCAATTTCATACGTATGACATAGACTTTAGAATGCAAGATATGTTTCAATGTAACTTTGACTTAATGTGATTTAAAATGAGAAATAAATATTAAAAGATCAGTATCAAATTATTACCTTTCAAAGTTCAGGTATAGAATTGAAATTGGATGTATTGTCTGCAATTTAATCCGTCAAAAAAGAAGACAAAATTGTATAGTCCCACATTGAGATCACGGGGTTCTTGGGATTTGCCTCTCATAGTCAATTTATTTGAACCAGCAAATATAATGAAGGAAAAAACATATAAAATCCCAAATATGCATATTTGAAAAAGAGGAAATGACATTTACGAAAGTCATGTTGCAATAGCTTTTTTTATAAATACAGTATCCATGATATTTGATGTCTTGATCTTAACCAATGGTATTTTCTGTAATTGGGCAACATTTCGGAGGGCAAGTGTGTAAATGTCACATGTTTTTCCTCTTACTAGATACATTGTAAATTAACTTCACAATCCTGAAAATATCAAATATCGTTATTATCCCTCAATCTTATAAACTTGCTCCATTTTACCTCATAACCTTGTTGTTAATTAGAAAGTTGAGTTAATCAAACCATAATAAGTCCAACAACATCTTTTCTTCCACGCTCGTTCCTTCTCCCTCTCCCCTTTCTTCCTCTTTCTCTTTCCCTTCCATGCAGCCCACCTACTTCTCCAATCCAGGAGTGGCGGTCGAACGGCGTGGGGGCAGACATTCGACGGTGCCCGGGGAGGGGCGGAGAGAAGCAGCAACAACCCAGGGAGGGGGTGATGTTGGGCGGTGCACAAGGAGGGGGTGGGGGGATCAACATCAGCTAGACCAGGCCAACGGGCTGGGGACCTGCTTGCCCAGTCTGCCCAGTTCGTCCAGCCTGCTCATGTGTTGGGCTTGGGCTAGGAGATTGGGCATGGGTCGACCCGATCCGTCTCGCAAAAAATAAAAAAATATATAAATATAAGATGAATAATACATGTATTACTATGATACACTTCAAATTTTTCATATGTGATACCAGTTTTAAATAAATTTTAATAGTTTACATGTTAAGTAACATGTAAACTACTTATATTAGTTATATAAAGTATAATGGTATTGATAAAATCATTTATATATATTAAATACCACTAAAAAATTCAATGGAAAAAGAACTAAATGATCTATGTGTCATCCCATGGTTGGGCTATAGACAGAGGCTTTTGAACCTCGATCCATTCGACCCGACCCATGGACCGGGTCGGCCTGCATTTTGGCCAAGTCTAGCAGCAGCAACAGCAGCAACAACAACGAGGGGATGGGGGTTGTCGGTGTTGTACGATGCTCATTTTCTTAATTACAGGTGGTGTCCCCTCGAAGGAGCTCCAATGAAGTTAACCGGAGGTGCACCCCGTCGAAGGTACATCTTGAGATGTAGCTAATGAAGAGGGGTCGTCAGGAAGATCTCGCTCGCTGGATATGGGTCGAGATGTTGTGGATGTAGACCACTGACTGGCGGTTGAGTTGAGGGAAAAGGTCCCATTGGGCTTCACTGTTGATCCTCATTGAGAATTGACAAGAGGAGCTCCAGCAATAGAAGCCTAGCAGCTTGTTGGGTACATGCCCGTGGAGGGATGTTGCTCAAACTAGAACCCGGTTAAATGTTTGATGGGCTTAGGGTTCTTTTGGTTGCAGGACTGGGGAGGGTTGGGTTGGGGTACCCCTATGAATAGTAAACTGTGAAGAGGATTGGGAGGTTTGGAAGGAGGGATACCTCGAGTTGGGCCAACCCAACCCTGTCCAACCCTGCAACCAAACGGAGCCTTAGGGTCCGTTCAGTTCGGGAATAAGCAGGAGTAAGGATGAGGAATAAGGAGAATAAGGGTCTATTCTCTGTTCGGCTGGAGGATAGTAATAATGAGAATAAGGTAAAATAAAGGTAGGTACGGTGGGATAAAGATAGGAATAAGAGTGAAATAAAATGGAATAATAGGGAATAGTAGTACTACTGGGAACCATGTCGGGAGAAGAATTGTCCCCTTATTCCAGGGCTTATTCTCCTACCAAACAGGGCCTTAGACTTGGGAGATTGTACGTGCGTGGAGCTCCAAGGTGAGAGAGGCGAAGATCGTCCTTAATCCCTAGCAGCATATCCATATATATAAGGAGGAAGGTGAGGGAGGAAGATGGATGGTATCTTTTGTAAATTTGCTAAATAAAGAGGACAATGTGCAGCTCTTTTTAACAAAATCCGGTTAAATTTAACGGTTAAATGGATGGTAGTTAACCACAGTGTATGTGAGATAAGAGTTAACAAGTTTATGGGGTTGAGAGGATGCTAATGATGTTTGCAAGGATGAGAATATAATATACAAAAATTCTAGAGTTCGTGGGGGTAAAAATCCCTTCTTTTTATTGGAGCCTTTCGAAGAACTCTAAAATTGAATCAGTTTGTTATCGGGTTTGGATTCAGACAAATGTACGCTCAACTCAAGCTTGAGAGTAAGATCCTTCAACTTGGCATCCAACGAAGTCAATTTAGATTACTTACTAAATTAAAGAAACCACTTAAGTTATAACAAGAAGAGTTTTTGTTCAAAGCAGTGGCGGATCCAGGATTATAGAGAGAGGGGGGCACACTGACAATCAATAGTAATAATAAAAATACTTCAATATAAAAACATACTATAAATATTCATATGCATATATATAAGAGTTATTTTACATATAAAAAGTTAAAAAAACACACAAATGTATTTAAAGTTGACCACATCTAATTCTTATAGTTTGAAAAAAATCATGATATTATCATCAACAATACAGTCAAATATATCATTTTCAATATACGCGAAAAAATATCATTAACCATTTATCTCCCATTCGAAAATCTATCTTTCAATGTATCCGACATGGAGTAGTATGCAAACATATACATATAAATCCATATTAGATCTGTCACTATGTTCGATCTTTTGACATCAGTATCCATATCCATTTCAAAGTGGATACAGATATGGATATCATTTTTGTGTATGCAAAACATCCCATTAGTATTCTTTTATCCATTTCATATATAAATTAGATGTAGATTTGTTTTTAACTATGTATAACATAATTATCTTCTTTTACCATATTTGGTATACTTTTTTATGGTATAAGAAAATTAATATATTTTTATTATTTTTCTATTCAATTCATGCATATTTAAGTCAATTTATAGAGTATTTATAACATTACTCATATGAAATCAATATCCATTTTATTTATATATATAGTTTATTGGCTCCTCCCACGTAATTTCGTCCTTTTTTATTTTTTTTGAAAATTTCTTCCGTGGATATTCATCATTATATCCATATATCATGCTATTCAAATTTTGTGCGAAACAAAGACTCCTAAGGCCTCCATCCAACCATTCATTTTTTAACGGTAACAGAATTGCTAAAAATGACCCTTTTGGAGGAGGTCGTAGGAGCCTCTGCTTCGCGCAAAATTTGAATGATATAATATAGGGATATATTGATGAAAATCTACGGAAGAAATTTTCAAAATAAAAATAAAAAACGGGTGAAATGATGCGGAGGAAGCCAAGTTAGCTACACCGAAGGGGGCAGCCCCATTTTATCCGTGTGTGTGTTTGTATGTGTGTGTGTGTGCGCGCGTTTAAGTAGATGACACCATAGTTTTAATGTATGTCAATATATGTATTTACATCCACATTTGTATTAAAAAATAGATAAGGATATGACGATACCTATACTGGAATTGACATCCATCCGTTTGCATTCCTAATAGGGACACAATGTTGTCATTGTGCAATGGGGTCATGATACTTGCCGAGCGAGGAGTCAACACCTCGGGGAGGGAGGCACAACGACTAGGTTGGACCGACTTCTAGAGAGAATGCGAGAGAGGAGGTGACGTTACTCGAGGGATGGAAGGTGGAAACGAATTACTGATGTGCAAGGGAATCGGGGTCTGAGGATGTCGTAGGGCTGGGAACCAACACCATGGGTATGGAGAGAGGGGCAATGACTGGGGTTGAGCGTTCGGAGGGAATGCGAGAAAGGAGGTTACGAGAGACGGAGGGCACAAACTCGACGATTGCAATTGAAGAGGGGGCACAATGGCTGGATTTCGATTTTATGCAATGCAACATTAATATAAATATAATTAAATTTCAAAATTTAGGGGGGGGGGGGACGTGCCCCCCATATCATATGTATAGGTCCGTTCCTCGTTCAAAGATCCTTGTCTGTCGGTTTTCAAGTTGTTTTCTACCAGAGGAAGTGGAAGCTGATACTTGATAGGAGATGAAGTCGTCTGCTACATCCAATTGTACTTCTGTAAGAGAAGCATTGATAGCAATATTAAAAAACATATAGATCAAGCCTTCTCCCACTAAAGCATGATCATCTACATGGATTTTTGCTTAAATCCATGTGGACAAATTCGACTATTTTTTATGATGGTTGCTGACTACCTAACGCAATCCCCACAAAGAGGGATTTAAATCCTATAATTTTGAGTGGTTAGCACACTGCACTACTACATAACCATTTAAGTGAGTACAACATAAAATATAAACAAAACATACATTGCTCAAATTCCCAAAAGGAAAGATGCAGATGCTCCTTAGGATTTAAGATCTATTAGTCTTACAAACAATATACGCAAAGCCATAATGAAACTTATAGTTAACATATAAAGCCCATGATGCAGAGAGTCGCTCCCTCAACCAATGCGCATTCCTGCATGGTAGACAAATCATAGATAACGTCATTGTGACATCCGAAATCATTCATGGAATGAATTCCAAAAGAGCCAAAAGGCATCACATGACGAAACGATCATAGTAAAGTTTACAAGTCCTTTTAAGATGTAATAGAAGACAAAAAGGAAAGATTTTGTGAGACTCAACTCAGCTAATGAGTCTATTATTTGGGGCTCAGTCGTTGTTGTGGGGACTTCCCTTTCATTCCGTTACAAGTATGAAAGAATAGGAGCGAAACAGAGAGAGGGTGTATCCGAAATGCAATGCCTAGTCGAGTTAAGACGCTTAGCCCCCATCTAATTCACAGCTGCAAGGATATTGATTCGCTCTTTCCGTTCCCAGGATGAGGAGTCCTACTAACTACTACCTTTTGCACTTTTTCCTGCCTCTCCCGCGTCTATTCCAAAGTCATTAGCAATAGTTCTAAATTAGATATGGATAAAGTTATCGATCACATAGAGTGGAAATTCATTTTAGATTTGTTATCTCAGTAACACCCCCTCAAGATTTATAATCTTAATTGGTTCATGCATAATGACATAAACCATGCGCCTGCTCACCAATGGTGTTACTATCCCTACCATCTTCCCTATGAGGGGGTTACGTCAAGGATGTCCCTTATCCCCATTTCTTTTTATACTTGAAACAAAGCTACTTCATATACTCAAGGATCAAGTCCTACATCGCAAACTCGTTGCAGGCTACCAAGTTCGGAGGCATATGATGCATATTTCACATGTTATATATGTTGATGACACTTTGATCTTTAGAAGAGCTACATCAGCAGAAGCCACATCCATTACTCATTTATTAGCAACCTATGGTCAATATTCTGGCCAAGAAATAAACTATCATAAGTATAAAGTCACTTTCAGCAAAGACACTTCTCAACAACTTCAACTAAACATCGTGAGACAATTGAAGGTTCAGAACAACTTCAAAGACAAGATATAAACTCCTTTACTTGCATCCAACTCTTCAATCAATACATAAGAATATACCAAACATAAACTCAAGAGAAACTCGTTGGATGGAAAAGCAGAAATCTATCCTAATTCGATGGACAATTCTTGTTGACAGTTCCCTCACTACAATCACCACTTCATATCATGAGCCCATCACTCCCGTCTACAACTACTTGCAGATGTATTGGCACTTGATTAAGGATTTTCAGTGGGGATTCTAGTTATCTTAAAGCCACTTTCATGTCAAACCTCGTACTAGATTGTTATGTCCAAAACCCGAGAGATTTGGGAGTTCGAAAGAGCACAGATATGAATGAAGCAATACTATGCAAATTTAAACCATCACAAGGCTTTATGAAAGGATATTATTTAGGAAAAATACTATGGCAATTAAGACTTTTATGTAGCCAATGAGAGATCAAGTTCCTCTCCGGGGAAAGCCATGCTAGCACCCTTACCCTCATAGGCAATGGATTCTCTATCCTAATATAATAATAAGTGCCCCCTCCTCCCCAATCATGTGAGGCAGGTAGGGATGAGCATTGGGCTGGGCCGGCCCGGCCCAGCCCGAAGTCCGGCCCGGTCCAAGCCCAAACGAACATTGGGCCGGGCTTGGGCCTAATTTTTAGCCTCAAAATTTTTTTGGGTCGGACTCGGGCTTGGCTTGGCCCAGCCCGACCCGAAGAGGGCTCGAACCCTTCCCATATCTTACACGTATGAAAACTCTCACCTGTCGTGCACACTCTGTTCATGTATCCTATCTTCATACAATGTTTATAAATAAAGAAAGTCATGTGTGGGACATATGAGTTGATGATCATTGTATTTTATTTCAGAATTAATTTTTCTTAATTAGTTTATGTCTTAGATAATGGTGGTCATTCTTGAGTTTTTAGTGTTTATTTTTTCTATTACAATATTTTCTATTATTGAACCTTTACCCAATACGAGCATTATGCCCATTTTTTTAACACGTAGTGCCTGGTGCACCTGTTGTTGTTAACTGTGTAAACTTGGTTCACTCTTTCATTTTATGTAATGAGAGACGTTTATGGTATATAACATTGAGTGGACTTGTATAAAATGAGAAATCATCTCCGGTAGAATTGAGTTTTAGTTGTTTCTATGGCATATGTTTTAAACAATTTTAGCTCGTCTAACTTGAATTGAGATTGACTTTCAACACAAACTCAAAGTTAATAATATATAATGGGTTAAGATGGACCGGCCAGGCCCAAGCATGGCCCATAGGAATTGGGTCAGGCCTGGGCTTGGGTCGAACCAAAAAAAATTTTGCAGGCCTAGGCCCGGTCCAAGGATCGAAGTTTTTAAGCGGGCTTGGGCCTGGGCCCTTCAGGACCCGACCCATGCTCATCCCTAGAAGCAGGGCTAGGAAATTTTTATAGGAGGGAGCAATAAAAAAAATAATTTTTCCCCTTACTCGCTACCATGGAAACTGGAATAAAAGAGGCTGCGTTTTAGCATATTATGCTTCTTACAATGGATAAAAATGAACAAAAGAAGGTGTTGGACTGTTATTCCATTAATTACAACAAAATCTGCATATGACAATGAATAATTTAATATTGATTATCATATCTTATGCAATTAAATATATAATAATAAATATTGTTTATTGTTTGATTGTTTACCTGAACAATGAATACCATATTGATTACTTGTTAGCATGAATTATATACATATAGCCACCCGCTATGTTTTGTTAGTCATTGTTAGATTAGCAACACTTATTTATTTATTTTTGTAACCTAACTATACATATTTATTGATCTTTGGCTTATTATTTCATGTATATATTTAACTCTTTTTTATTTATTTTTCCATTTCTTTATTTCATTTCATGATCTAACTAATTACAAAAAATCAAAATCTATAAAAATCAGAAAAATAAAGAAAAGACACACTTTGATTTGAGCACACTCACCAATTCATATGTATGTATCTCACATTAGCTAAATACTTCCAACTCATAAATTTCAAAAAAAAATACATTTGTATCCAATACATTATTTCACATGATGTTTGATTTTTGCATGCATTATTCATTTACAGAAAAATCAAATAAAAATAACAAAATTGTAAAAAATGATATTTTATATACATAAAATAGCAGCAAAATTTGCATATCTCGCAGTCATGAATTCATCTACATGCGAGTCCTTCATGAACATTGTACATTGCATTTAGATGAACAATTTTCATTCTATCCATTTTTGCATTTGATAATATTTGTTATTTTCAATTCATTGATTTTGCATTCATGCATTGTCAAAAGTCAACTTGCCATGTGTCAGTCTCCTAGTGGATCCACCTACATACATCTCTTTCCACCTTCCTCCCTTAGACCGACCAACCATCCTCTGCTCCGCCACCTCCGTTATCCTCTCAGACCAACTACCCCTCTATCATCTCCTTATCTCGATCAACGGCCAAGGAACCCAATCCTAATCCCCTCTATCGCAAATTACAAGAGCAAAAAGATAATTTGAGAACGAATAATATTTGTTATGTTACATATTTAACATCAAAAGATATGAGAATGAATACTCAAATCATTGTTGTAAGAAAATTATGTTGTAGTGAGTCTCAAGTCATGGAAATTAAAAGCTGGAGAAATCATGTAGTATAATTGTTTTATTTGTAAACCAGAAAAGAGATGTTTGTTTAAATTATCTATAAAGTATTTATTTAATCATATGCTTATGATCAAGTCTGCATTGTATCTTCAGCATATTCCTATTTTTATGGATATATTAATTTATTTTTCGTATTTTTGAAATATACAAAGTAATTGAAATACCATTAGTTATGTTGCACGGCACTTATGTTCAATTACTGTTATAACAATTTAAATAAAATTAATATCACCACTCTTAAATATATTGTAAATTATTTTATCCTTCCTTCTTTTGTATATTCCTTTCATTTTTATTCTCGGATTCAAACATTAAATCAAATTTTTATGCATATTATTCTAATACTGCCAACTCCACTGTAGTAGGAATGGTACTTATATATTTTTTTTAAAAGGTAACATCACAACGAAGACTTGAAATTAGGGCCATGAAATAGGAAATCGAAAAATAAAAAAAGAAAATACATAAGAAGAAGGGAAATTACATAAATCTCTTCCATGTATAGGAAGTGCAAATTTTCGTCTCCTTGCAAAGGCTGTTGAGGAAGAGAAGCCTCTTGAAGAGGTGACCCCTCACCAGTGCCAATAGACACGCTAACAAAAATGCCTCCTAAAAAAATGGGAAGATGGTAATGGGAGTTGGGAAAGAAAATTGGAAAATTTGGAAGGGTGTTGGAACCTGTTGGACTGGGTTGGGTTGGATTGGGTTGGGATGGGTGAATAGTAATCTGTGAGGAGAAAGTACCCTTGTGAATAGTAAGTAACCAGGGTTGGGCCAACCCTGCCCAACCCTGCAACCAAACATGCCCAAGGGGGTCCATGGCCCCTACGCACCCCCTCCCTCTACCTTTGCCCATCATGATGATGGCATCATACCTAAGACATGCACAAGGCAGTTGCCTACTTGGGTCTCACAACTCATATATCAATGGCAATTGGGTATGCCAACGTTGAGGAATATTTTTAGCCTAATGATCACACAACATACATTAGATGTCATTGTAAGACTATGTGCATCAGACGTTCTTATAAGGAAACGACATACGAGAAGCATATTTGCAATTAGGTCGTCTTACCAGTTGCAGTAGACATGTTTAGAACTACCAAAGGCTAGAACGGATTAAAAAGATTTGGGAAGTGACAAATTGGACCCTCGTGTTAAGCTATTCGTGTGAATATTACTTTTAAACGGTCTTCCTATTAAGAAAAACATATTGTGCAAGGTTCAAGGCTATGCAGTGCATACGTCATGCAACAAAACTCAACTGGAGATGAACATTCATTTATTTGAAACATGAAGAGAGATTTTACGGGTGGGTTACGAATAGGTTCTTAACGCATCATGTAGTATATGGAAATCTCTAATCCAAATAAAAAGAGGTGGGAAGTGGACGTTTGTTTAACATGGATAAGTCTCAAGGTCGAACTCAAGGAAGCAACTCGCTAACCATGTTAGGGATCTTACATACTCAGTCCAATGTTCGATTGCTTACTTGTTTATGTGTTTTGTGGTTTTTGAAAAGTTTTCCATTTTTATTTACTTTTAAATATTTATTTTTAATTGACTGTAATGTTGTAATTTTTTAGTTTTATTTTGTAAAATAAATAAAATTAATGGAGAAGGAAATAAAAAGAGAAATAAAAAAAGAAAAGACTTATAACACTAATATATAATCTATGGAAAAAGAAGGGATTTAAATAAAATAAGATATATAAAATTATAAATAGAATGTTTTTTGTGATTTCTATATTTTATAAATACTATTGTGTATTTATTAAGAAAATAAAGAGAGACAATGAAATCAAACAAAAAGAAAATTTGAAAAGGAAAATAATACAAATTGATCCTAATTTGAAAATAGTATTTCGACTAAAAATAAGGATAAAAATATTATGGATATTTTTCCCTCAAAATATATTCAAATTAGAGTTGAGAACACCTTTTATTTTTTTAATTTTAATTTATATGAAATTTTAGTAATTATTTTGAAGGTAATTGGTCTTTTGGTGATCTCTGGAGATAGATACAATAACTCTTAATGATTTTGAGATATGATGTTTATCTAGGTGAGAGACATCTACTTTATTTTTTGATGTTATTATGAGATGATATGAATAAACTAAAAAATACAACACTACATAAAGGCTGAAACGATGTTTTTTTTAAACAACTTGACAATAAAATAAAAATACAACAAAATCTATATAGAGAAAAATCAGAGGCACGCAGACATATTTTTAGATTTTCAAATAGATAAAATATTCTCCTGAATTAAACCAACTACTCAAAATATAGTAGAAACTCCACATCCAACAAATCAAATTATCTTATGGGCACAAGTTCGGCCAAATAAAGTTCCGCAACTCCTGAAAAATGAGCAAGAGATATCTGGTATTCAAAGGATTACTAAAGAATAAGCAAACATAATATCATGAATTCACAAATTTGCATTTAATAATCCGTGCATCAAAAGTTCATGAAACCTCAAGACAATGTAGATATTTAGAATAACTTTCTAATAAAATTTGTTTCACAAAAAATAGATTTCAAATGAAAGCTTAATGGTTGTTTCAAGACAAGTATACAGATGGAAAAACAAGAAATAAAAGCAAAGTTCAAAATCTCAAAAGACAACTTCCTGTTATAATCCAAAATTTGCAGGTGTGTTCTTGTTAAATTTACCATTAATCCACGTGGCACGTGTAGTTGCGGGTGGATGTCGTGATCGAATGGCACTGGCCAAGATGCGCTCAGGTTACTGTGCTTGCACACGATCAAGTGGTTGAGGGCCCTTGTAGCTTGGCCGATCGAGATTAAGGCGCAGGAAAAAGATCCAGCGGGATCTGCTATCTCATATACCCTCCTTCTTCGTTATGTTGATGTATTGTGTACGATCTCAATGGAAAATGATACCCGGCACTGCAAGGAAAATAAGTTGCGGCTACGAAATTATGCCTTTATGGCCACAGAATTGGACTCTGGCCACGACACGTCGTAGCCAGTAGCCGTAGCTAGAAGTCTCGTCGCGAGAGTTCTCTAGTCACGAATATGCCGTGGCCACTACAAGTGACCACAGAACTTATCATTGCCACAACTCTTATATGAAGACTTTGGCCACGGATTGTGGCTACGAGAAACTAGTGGCCACGGAATTATCGTGGCCACAAGTTTCCGTAGCCACATTCCGTGGCCAAAACTCATTTTTCTTGTAGTGCGGGCAACTCGGCCAACTCCATCCGACAAGGGACGACGATGACAACTTGCTGATGGTCTGATCTGTGATCTGTGGCCCTGCAAAAATGGAGAAGAGGCTCAAGCGTGGGAGCTCGACCAAAAAATGGGTGCAAAACAACAACATAAAAAAATGATTAGGAATATGAAATCTCCTATGCATATGGAGGTGGAGGAGTTGGTGCTTTGGCCATTGAGTGTGGTCAGAGACGGAGAGGGTTTCGAACAAGGGTGTGGAGAAGGTGGGGTGTATGGTGTCTGAAGCGAGTTGCACCGTGAGGAAGGAAGTGGATTTGAAGGATGATGGGTCTTAACAAAACAAAAGAAAAATGTAATGGAAGGAGAAGAAGATGGTATTTATTACATTCATCAAGAAAGGTAAATGGATGAGGTTCATGGTCTTGTGTGGTTTCGGAGAACACACAGGTCACATTTCAAATCCATTGCTAACAATCAATAAACTAAGAAAATGGCAGTAGAGAACTCATCTCTAAAGACTTCTTAATGATCTCTGGGCAGCAGGAGCAGAACCCGCACCCAAGCAAGCCACAACCCAAGAGCAGATACCGCATATCACTATTGTAGCTGATGTAGTTTACAATCACAACAAAGTAGCCACGATCATTGTCCCCTCCAACAATGAAGATTTCCATCTAGCAAAATGTAGACCGGTCACTACTCATATTCCTGAGGCAGCAGGAACCTTGGCCATCAAATCATCAATCAACATCGCGGCTCGCTTCAACACCCCGATTACAAGTCTATAGTTAACATGATCAATATTGTTTATTCTCTGTCTTGGTCGATCAGAAGGCTGTTGGAATACTCCACTGATGAAACTTTGCAAGACCAACACAATCAAAGCAGTTTTCACTACAAGAAATAGGTTCTCCACAACTTGCAAGCTTGCACATACTCTTTATGAAATAATGTAAACGGTATATGATCGATAAAATTATACCTCCCTTATTGTATTCCATCATCATGAATTAATGGGAACAATTTCCTAGCTTAAAAAAGCAAGAAGAGAGCTGGTCTTTCATAATTTAATGACAATAAACGAAATTGAGTCGATATCACATTAGGGATAGATGCGCATAGATCACTCTAAATATCTTTAGAATGTTCCGCGTCTCCGATGACCATGGATCTACCCCAAGCTAAACATGTCGGGTCCTCAAGACCATGGACAATTAAGTCATCTGCAGTGGAGATGCTCGGTCAGCTATGAACGAGTCTACAATGCGTCAACATTAAGTCGGTGCAAATCGAGAGAACGATTCGATAGCAAGTCCGTCGCATATGAGTCCACTCTTCATTACAAGATTTTCTTGTGATTGTGAAGAACGTTCGCTACCACGACGAACCCATGTGTCGTGTCGGGTTCGAAGATAGTCCAGGGGAGTAATGAAGGAGGGGCCTGCATTCCGTAAGCTAGCTATAAGGTCTGGATCGATTTGCTGGAAAATCCACATAAATGTCCGTTTCGGATGTTGATGTAGGTGTTTTGAACCAATTTGGAGGCCAAATAAATGAAGGATTGAAAATATTGATGACTGCACATCTACTTGGAGTTGGGGCTCGTTTTTTTTTAATCAATTAACTGAATGCGACTGAGATCGCAGGGATGCTTATGTGACATATGAGTTTTCTCAGGGGACTTACGCAAAAATTCCAAAAGATACTAACGTTCGTGGCATAGCGCTGCAGGCGAAGGCGCGCGCGGGAGGCGGAGGTGCACGGTGGGGGTGGGGGTGGGGGGGGAGGGGGGACCTGCAGGCGGAGGTGCGCAAGGGGGGATTGCAGGCGGAGGCGTGCGCGGTATGTGTGTGTGTGTGGTGGGGATTGCAGGCGGAGGTGCGCAACGGGCGAGGCGCAGGCCGGTGGGGGAGCATGACATGAGGCTTGCAAGCGAAGGCGAACGGGGGTGGGGGGCACGAACTGGGGCTTGCAGGATCTGGGGCATGGTGGGTCGTAGGAGGGCGGGGGCTCCAACCTAGGATGGGGGGTGCTGGTTGGAGGAGGAAGGGGAGGAGGAGGTGGTCGGAGGAGCTAGTTGCTGCTTGGAGGAAGAAGGGGAGGAGGAGGTGGGTGATGCTTGGAGGACGAAGAGGACAAGGACGAGGAAGGGGATAATGAGTTTATTTGTAAATAATTAAAAGTTAAAGGGTATAAAATATAAAATCTTTGATGAATACGGTTATAGTTAACGGAAAATTAGATGGAAGTTAACACGAGGTTATGAGTGTAAGAGTTAAGAACTATTCAAGGTCCTGAGTGTAATTCATGATTATAGAAGGTATCCAGGGTAATTATGAAAGTTACCCAGAGTTATGGGTGTAAATATCCCTTGTTTAAATTACCTATAAAGTACTTCTTTAATCATATGTTTATGATCTAATCTTTATTGCATCTTGAGCATATTCCTATTTTTTGTGGATATATTAATGCAATTTTTGTATTTTTGAAGTAATTGAAATACCATTAGTTATAGTGCACGTCACTTATGTTCAATTACTTTTTATAATAATTTAAATAAAATTCCTATCACACACTCTTAAATATATTGTAATTTATCCTACCATTCCTTATTTTCTTTATTCCTTCTCGTATTCAAACATTAAATCAAATGTTTATGCATACTATTCTAATAACGCCAACTCCACTATAGTAGGAAAGGTACATATATATTTTTAAAAAAGTAACATCTCAATGAAGTCTCGAAATTAAGGGTATGAAATAGGAAATCGAAAGATAAAAAAGAAATGCATGAGAAGAAGGGAACTTACATAAATCTCTTCCATGTATAGGAAGTGCACATTTTCATCTTCTTGCAAAGGCTGCCTCCTAAAAAATGGGAAGATAATGATGGGAGTTGGGAAAGGAAATTGGAAATCTTGGAAGGGTTTGGAACTTGTAAAATAGACATGGAAATGAATATACAGAGTCGTTGGGGGTCGTAACACTAGGTAGTCACGACAGAGAGTCAGCTTGCTCCCTATGTATTTTCTATTTTGGGAAGGGGTCCATGCCCCTCCCCCCCAACCCACACCCTTGCCATCATGATGATGCCATCATACCTAAGACCTGCACAAGGGAATTGCCTACCTAGGTCTCACAACTCATATATCAACGGCAATTGGGATATGCCAACATTGAGGAATATTTTTAGCCTAATGATCACACAACATATTTTAGATATCATTATAAGACTATGTGTGTCAGACACTCTTATAAGGAAACAACATACGAGAAGCATATTTGCAATTATGTCATCTTACCAACTGCTAGAGACATGTTTAGAACTACCAAAGGCTGGAACGGATTAAAAAGATCTAGGCAAGTGATAAATTGGACCCTCGTGTTAAGCTATTCATGTGGAAATTACTTTTACACACTCTTCTTATTGGCAAAAATATATCGTGCAAGGTTCAAGGCTATGCAGTGCATACGTCATGCGATAAAACTCAACTGGAAGAGATTTTTTCCGGGTATGTTAAGAATAGATTCTTAACGTGTCATGTAGTACATGGAAATCTCTAATCAAAACAAAAGGAGGTGGGAAGTGGATGTTTGTTTAACATGGATAAGTACCAAGGTCGAACTCAAGGAGACAACTCGCTCGCCAGGTTAGGGATCTTACATACTCAGTCCAATGTCTGATCGCTTACTTGTTTGTATGTTTTTGTGGTTTTTGAAAAATTTCCCCTTTTTGTTTACTTTTAAATATTTATTTTTAATTGATTTTAATGCTGCAAATTTTTTGTTTTTATTTTATAAAATAAATAAAATTAACGGAGAAGGAAAGAAAAAGAAAAAGAAAAGAAAAAGTAAAGACTTAATAACACTAATATATGCTCAATGGAAAAGAAGGGTTTTAAATAAAATATATAGATAAAATTATAAATAGAATGTTTTTGTGATTTCTATATTTTATAAATATTTTTGTGCATTTATTAAGCAAATAAAGAGATATAATGGAATCAAACAAAAAGAAAATTTGAAAAGGAAAATAATGCAAATTGAGCCTGATTTGAAAATAGTATTTTGAATAAAAAATAAGGATAAAAATATTATGGATATTTTTCTCTCAAAATATATTAAAAATAGAGTCCAGAACACCTTTTGTTTTTGTATTTTTATTTATATGAACTTATAGTAATTTTTTGAAGGTAATTGATCTTTGGTGATCTCTGGAGAAGGGAAAAAGGTGAGATGGAGGGGTAAGGACCAATGGGAGAGGAGTATTTTGAATTTTTTGCCATTTAGTGAAAGCCAACAAGGCTCATGTTAACCAATCATAAAAGGAGGGTCAAATAACTAAATTGTACAAAATATAGATAGTAGGAGACCTAAAAAAGTAAAACTTCAAAATAATTTTATTTAAACCATTACATAAAGTTTTCCAAAAATTGTTTAGAATAAAAGACATAAGTTAAAATTTTATTTTTTGTTATAAAATAAATAATTTTATCTAAACTATCACATAAAAGTTTTCCAAAATTTGTTTAGAATAAACGACATAAATTTAAAACTTATTTTTTGGTACAAAATACCCATTTTAGAGTTTTATGATTTTTAATTTTGTTTCTTATTAATAATACTATCATATCATATTTTGTGATAATAATATATATTATAAGGTACTTAAAGATATTTTTGTTGATTTTTTAAATAAAATAAAAAAGGTATAAATAAATTAAGATTGAGTATAAATCAAATTGACTTGTATAGAAAAGATATATTTTCATTTATTTTGTATTTTGTATTTTTAATGTATTATATATTTTTATAAAAAAAAGTAAAATATAAATAACAAAATAAAATTCAAATAAAAAGAAAAGGAGTTAAAATGAAATCTATTCAAAAGAAAGAAAAGTCTATAAACTATTGTACAAATGAGTCCTAGAATCAATTTTTCACAAATAAGTGTTGATCATTTTTAAAGTATTTTTAAAATTAAAGATTTTCAAATGATGAACTTAAAAAGTGAATTGGGGTGAATTGGAGTTCATATGCTTCAAATATAAAATACAAATTACACACATATTAAAAAAGTGAAGTTGTTCCATTTGTCAATTATTTATGATGATATTTTTGTGATATTTTTATATTTTACTATAAATTTTAGTGAATTAATGCAAAAGGAATCATCTTAATTGGGGTTGTATAAAAATTAGTGCAATTGTTTGAAGTTTGAGTATATCTATATCTATTTCTATCTATATTACTTTCTTGTTTACTTATTTATTTCTTGATTTTTATTTTGCATATTTTAGTGATTTTTAAGTGATAAAAATAAGTTTTTGTTTATAAGCATGGATTTATAAAAAAAATCTAGTATCAATGCATGCACGAATGTGTTTGTTAAGAAATTTAACTCAATTTTAGGCTCTTAGGTGTATGAGATATGGGTTCATCAGAATCTGCCCCCATATACACATGCTCTATGGTTTATCTTTGGATACAAGATAGCCCATAACACCAACGTCATTGAATTATACTTCGAATAGCTCGATGATCTGATCAAGAAACCACTCTTTCCATATGCCTGCAAATTGATATACCTTATATGACTAGATAGATATGATAAAAAAATGCATGGGTCATATTCCAAATCCATTGCTAACAATCAATAAACCAAGAAAATGGTAGTAGAGAACTCATCTGTAAAGACTTCTTAATGATCTCCTAGCAGCAAGAGCAGAATCCGCACCCAATCAAGCCATAACCCTAGCCGCAACCCAAGAGTTGATGCTACATATCACTACTGTAGTTGATGTGGTTTACAATCACAACAAAGTAGCCACGATCATTGTCCCCTCCAACGATGAGGATTTCTATCTAGCAAAATGTAGACTGTTTGCTCATAGTCTTGAGGCAGCAGGAACCTTAGCCATCAAATCATCAATCAACATCGCGACCCGCTTCAACACCCCGATTACAAGTCTATTATAGTTAACATGATCAATAATATTGTTTATCCTCCATCTTTGATGATCAGAAGATTGTAGGAAAACTCCACTGATGAAACTTCGCAAGACCAACACAATCAAGGTAGTTTTCACCACAAGAAATAGGTTCTCCACAGCCTGTAAGCTTGCACATACTCTTTATGCAATAATGTAAACGTTCGCTACCACAATGAAATCGTGTGTCTTGTCGAGTTCGAGGAGAGTCGTGGGGAGTAATGAGGGAGGGGCCTGAATTTATTGCTTTCCCTAAGCTAGCTATAAGGTCTGGATCGATTAGTTGGAAAATACACATAAATGTCCGTATCAGATGTTGACGTAGGTGTTTGGAACCAATGACTTTGGAGGCCAAAGCTAAGGATTAAAAATATTGATGACTGCACATCTACTTGGAGTTGGGGCTCGCCAAGATATTTTTTTTATTTATTAACTGAATGCGACTGAGAACGCAGGGATAGTTCTGTCACATATGAGTTTTCACAGGGGACTTTACGCAAAAATTCCAAAAGATACTAGCGTAGTAAAAGCCACGTATTAGCGCTACTTCCACGTACAAACCTCTACGAAGGGAATTTTATCTCGCGTATCCTCTAAATCTCCGGAAATAGATTCGTTTTTTTATCAGCCCAGATCCAATTCCATCAAAGGAGGCGGATTGTATGCTGTATTGTGTTGTCTCTACTGTGATGATGTGAGCTGCATGATCTTAATCAAGTGATTCAAACGATTTTGCACGGTACGAGCTTACAAAAGGTGAAAAATCGTGCGAACCGCTTGATAGGGATGAAAACGGATCGAATATGGACCGGATATACCCTATTTCCATATCCATATTTGCTTCATCTCTATCGAATACGAATAGGAATACGGATATGATTCGGATATGGATTTAGGAAACCATATCTTTAAAAAATACGGATACGAATCCGAATCAAATATTTATCAAATCCAAATACGGATCGAATAAAAAGTGAACCCGAATACGGATTGAATTATGAGCTAATCCAAATATGAATCAAATAAAGAGGGAGATCCAAATATGGATCCAATAAACATAGAATCCGAATACGGATCGAATAAAGACTGCATACGAATATGAATTGAATTTTTATCAAAGTTCATAACGATTTTAAAAAATGATAATGAAAAATAAGTTGCATCATGACAAAAGGGAATGTCAAGGTAACATGTGTTCTTGACCAAAGCAAAAAAGGGGATTGAGTTAGTAACTTTTGTTCTTATCCATCGTCAAACAAACTGAAGGTTATCAATATCATTAATATATTATATTTTATAATGTATAATAATAATATAATAACATAGGATTTTGTCTTATATTATAATAATAAATACGTAAAATAATATTAAATATTGTATTCAGATATCCGGATCCGAATATTCAAGCCATTATCATATTTGTATCTGTATCCAGAAAATTTTTACAACCCATATTCATATTCGATCCGTATTCGATTATTATTCAGATACGGATATCCGTATCCGGTAATTTTTTGAATACGGTAAGCAGATATTCAGATATATCCGTATCGGTTTTCATCCCTACGCTAGATCACGATAGAACGGCATACACGGCTACTGCTGAATCTGCTTATGCTGCCTTTCGGCTTACAGCAAACGATACTCTCTATCCGTCAAGACCCAATAATTTTGCGGTTGATTTCGTAGGAAGAACATCATTCTCACGTAATCCTCTCATGATTTCAAAAGAGGAGAACGATTTCACATTGCAATCCTCACATATTCTCGTGACCATCCAAAGGCATACGATTGTGCTTCTGGATGCTTTTGTCCTCAATGTGAACCCACACGCCCATCTGAAATAAGACTTCTCCTTCTTTGACCTCCATTTCTCAACCCATCATCTCTCACAATAATACCAGCACATTTATAATCACTTTTTTTCAGATTTTCAAAATATTTTCCCCCTTTGAGATTATCCATCACATTTGTCATGGGGTAAGGACTCACAAAAACTCAGCTTTTGTGTGAACCGTTAGATCAAGATCGAGCAGCTCCGACATCAGGACGTGATTGCAGAATCTTGAAATGGCAGTGTTAGGAAACCTCTAGTCAACCAAGAAGGCGAAGTCAGCCAGGAGATTGGGTGCAAAGGTGAATTTTAAGGGTCAGGATTGGAGACGCTCAATCCCCACCATTCTCATCTCCTTCCTCCTTTTATCTATCAAAGTCGCTCTTCCTTTCTTTCTGCCCCATCATAAATCGAATCCACATCCCATATTGCTCATTACAGATAGCTTCTTCTTCTTCCTCCTCTTCATATGATGATGGGTTCCTCAGATGCTTCAGCTGCAGGTACCTTGCAAATTAATTCTCTTCTTTCCTCCACTTCATCTGACGATGATGGGTTCTTCAGATGTAAGCTAAGAATCTAGATCCTGTTCAACATTACGCAGGAAAGAATTAGCCCATACCATACAAGCCATGGCAGCTGCTTGTTTCTCCTTTCTCTTCAAGGGATCCAAACCCACAGTCGATGACGACTACGAAATCGGAGTCCGTGAAGGTAATCCAAACGCTTTCTGTTTGATCTGTGCTTCTGGTTTCCAGGATCTAATGCTGAAATCATGATCACATCCAGGTGTTCGGAGAGTGAAAGGATACAGCTACAAAGAACTGAGCAACGCGACCGACCACGTCAGCGAAGCCAATAAACTCGGCCAGGGAGGTTTCGGTAAAGTCTACAAGGTAATATTTGTTGGGAAAGGATCAGATCAACAATACAAACGCAGAAAATTGATCAAGAACGGTTTTTTTATCAATTCATCAGGCGAAGTTCAAGGATGGATCACTTGCAGCAGTGAAGGTGCTCTTATCAGAATCGCTGCAGGGAGTGAAGGAGTTCTTGACGGAGATAAACGTCATCTCCAACGTACACCACGAAAATCTCGTTCAACTGTACGGTTACTGCATCGAAGGCGGACACCGGATGCTCGTGTACCAATACCTGGAGAACAACAGCCTATCGAAGACGCTCCTCGGTAAGAACCCATTCCTCGACAATCTCGAAGATCGCGTGCCAACAAGTAGGAGAGTCTTTACATGGACGAATTTTACCGATAGGTGGAGATGGTAACGATGGAATCAAGTTCAGTTGGAAAATACGCAAGAAGATTTGCATCGGCATCGCTCGTGGGCTTGCTTACCTCCACGAAGAGCTCGATCCGCACGTCCTGCACCGCGACATCAAGGCGAGCAACATTCTTCTGGACAGGGACCTGAATGCAAGGATCTCTGATTTCGGTCTGGCCAAGCTCATCCCTCCCAACAAAACCCACATCTCGACTCGCGTCGCGGGGACGATGTAAGTAGAGATGGTTTCTTACAATTCATATATAATGAGACCCATCTAATTAATCAAAATCTGTACTTTTTTGTGCTGGCAGAGGTTATATGGCACCGGAGTATGCTTACAGTGGACATGTAACGAGGAAGTGTGATATATACAGCTTCGGAGTTCTACTTCTGGAGATTGTTTCCGGTAGAAGCAACACGAGTCTTTGGTTGTCAAACGAGGATCGTTACCTTCTCGAAATGGTAAGAGCCGTGATCTCGATTTTGTATCGTCTGATTGTACCAACCAGCTCAGATTTTACGATGTTCTTGTGTTGTTCTTGGACAGACGTGGCGTCTGCATGAGCGCAACGAGCTGGTTGCTGTTGTGGACTCGAACCTCGACGGACAGTTCAACGCCGAGGAGGCTTGCAGATTCCTGAAGGTGGGTCTTCTGTGCACGCAGGATTCCGCGAAGCTGCGGCCTCCGATGTCGAAGATCGCGAGGATGCTGGAGGGGAGGAAGGATGTGGATGTGTTCAAGATCACGAAGCCGGGACTCATCTCGGATTTCCTGATGCCCAAGGACATGGGAACCAGCAAAAGGACGAGCAGCGATGTTTTGAAATCCGATTTCTTGTCATCAGATGCCACACGAACGTCCCTCACCATCACTGCAATCTGTGACAGAGATTGAGATGCATCTCTGTGTGTGTGTGTAGATATTTGAACCGTATCGATCGATCTTAGAAGCTCGTGGATTATTTTGTACATATCTCGAGTTTGTGCTTGGCCTTTGGCAGTCTCTGTTATTTTTAAAATCATCAATAGATATCGGACGATTTGAGCTTATTGTTATCGTTTGTTTGAATATATGAAGAGTGAATAGATGGATTACATCGAAATAGAAGACAAGCGGACAATAAATTGCGCTGCTAATAAGCTTATAGATGAGACCAACATGCATTTCGTAAAGGAAAATAGTACTTAAACACAAAAAGGTAGTCAAAACCTTCCCCATCTTATGCAATCACTGCTCTGGATAAAATCGTATTTTATTGGAAAATATTGGTTTACATGATTTGTGTAACACCCCAACCCCAAACATAGTACCACATGGAAAACTCACAAAGTGTGGGTGTGGTATATAAGTAGTGGGGATTACTACTTGACAACTTGGGCTT
Organism: Ottelia alismoides; assembly: GCA_037367405.1. Classification (NCBI taxonomy): domain Eukaryota; kingdom Viridiplantae; phylum Streptophyta; class Magnoliopsida; order Alismatales; family Hydrocharitaceae; genus Ottelia; species Ottelia alismoides. The sequence goes on along the minus strand of JAZKJV010004661.1, from coordinate 222,186 downwards.
AAGCATTTTGGGTGGTTGTCAACGGGGCCATTTGGGCTCGAACCCAACAAGTTGTCAGGGCCAGTTTTCCTCGATAACGGACCGGGGACCTAAGCCCGGGACGTTACAGGTGGTATCAGAGCACTAGTTCCTCTGGGCATGAGATATCCATCACAGATGACGTAAGACCTTTAGTATAGAAAAAATAGGAGACTGAAAATTTAGTATGACTTGCATGTCTTTAGGAGATAGCAATAGTATTAGAAGTCCGACCAATCGAGAGATAGAACTAGTCTTAAAGATTACAGATTGTCCCAATGAGGAGAAAGTGATTTTACTAAATCATATATACTAATGATTATTTTTGGAGACAAAAGAGGAGGATCATATGATTATTTCATTATCAATGACAATCATCAGGTGTACGACTTATTTGGCCAAAAAAATATTTTCATGTATGGCTTGAGAATGTGGAAGTTGGGCGAGATTTATGTTTGATGAAGTGTTAATGATCTTAGGACCATCTGTCCGAAAGAGTTATAGACTTCATTATTGATGTCGTATTAGGTGTTACACCATTATGAGTTGGATGAACGGAAAAATAAATGGAAGGGACAATTAGATAAGAGATGGGTGAGACTTGGTGTTTTTCTGGAGTATTTGCATTACTTACACTCTAGTGATTATTGAATAAGTTTACCTTAAAAATAAAATATTTGCTTCTTCATGTGTGATCAATTGCAACAAGCAGCTGTCTTCTCCAAGATTGACCTTTAGTTAGAATACCATTAACTTAATTACAATTTAGATTGTAAACATATCAAGGACTGATAAGAATCCTTAGTGATGACTTTTGACCTCACAAAGATGCTAGCTACATTATGAAGTGATAGGGCATTTTGAGGTAACCTGGAAAAGCATGTGATGCTTTGTGTTGTTGATATTTTAGATTCATTACACAATATCAATCAATTATTGATATAGCTATTAGATGATATTGATGCGGTTAAACTCACTTATGATCTTGCATGTATGATTAGGTTTGACTTTAGAACATGAAAATATTGACTGGACCTAATTATTTTTGTTGGATATGACTTCAATGTTGGTCAAGATTCTTGTTTAATTGTAGCCACTACAAGACATGTAAGTTAATGAATATTGACTTTGTGATATGTTAGTTGCTAGTAATAGACACAATCTTTTTACATATTGTTTATCCCAACTTGAGTTAGAAATATCTTTATTTGTATATACCGTAGTCGCCCACCTAGATAGACTACTTTCAGTGAATGACAACCTGCAAATTGATCCTTATAGATTCCTTTCAACCTCTAGCTGGGTTAATTACTTTTGTCTCTTAAGTGAAGTTATTGTTCTAGATTTGTTTATCTCACAATCAAGATCATGAAGGAGGTAATTGTCCAATTGTCATAGAGGGACTAAATACAAAGGAATGGCTCTAAAGTATGAGCACAAGAAATCTGATCCCACAAAATGCAAAGAGCAAATAGAAGAATGAGATAGAGTCAAATATCATGGGTTTTTTTCAGTCTCTTGATTGGTAAATTTCGAGACGAAATTTTTTTAGTAGGGTAGATTGTAACGGCCATTAAATTCAATATAAATAATAATAAATTTATCAATTAAAAATAATTTAATTGAATTAATTAAAGGAGGAGAGGAAATGAGGCAGTTACGGGATTACCTATTCAATTTTTTCTTTCCAACGTGAGTGGCTATTTTTGGAAACACGGGATGATATCTCTCGTTGATTGAGAGAGAGGAGTTAGAGGGAAGGAGAGAGAATGAAGATATATATATATAGAGAGAGAGAGAGAGGTTATATGTGAGAGTGCACGAGAATAATATAGAGCGACATGGTGAATGCTTCTCTTGGATTCGACAATGTCCACCTTGTTGTTGACCTGGAATTCGATCTGGCAAAAATTAGAGGTGTGTCAACGTAGCCGACGTCGAGTTCGAGTGACGTAGTCAAGTCATCTTCTTGAATGGATTTCTCGCACCATCGAGGTATGTGTCGAACATGTAGGAATGAGGTGATCGTTCTCTCTATAACCAAGTCGATTGTTACTGTTATTTTTTTTATTATATAAGTTGCATCGATACATTTTCTTCGTCGGATTTGTTGACAGAAAATATGAGGAATTACCATAATCTTGTAAAATATTTATACGAGTGTTTTTCTCAAATATTTGATGTGTGTATATATATATATATTTGGAGATATGAAAAGATACATGACATAAACATATGCGTGATAATCTCACCTTTCTTTTATATGGTTTCTTTCCTCCTAATTTATCTTTATAATGTATGGATTTAGGGGAATGCTATATGCTATTTTTGATGGGATAATTGTCGATAAGTTATATAGATGCTTACAATATGAGTGGTTCATGATGCATCTCTAGGTTCTCTACTTCAACGAAAAATTATATGTGTACTTGATGTTAAATTAATAGGTAAAATACATGGTATGGTTGGGTATTAATAATTTAATATACAATCGTCATATTCTTGCACGTAAAGTTTATGATTGTCACGCATGCAATTTCTGTAGACTGCATGGCACAATGTTATATGTATCATATGTAGGAATAAATATATCTGATTTTATGGACACCATTATTAATAAGGATGAAAATGGTCGGATACGGATACGAATGTATGTATAATCATATCCTTATCCTTTTACAAATACGAATACGAATGCTGATACGAATCTTAACGAATGTGAAAAATGTGTTACCGCATCCTTAAAAACGAATACGAATGTATAAAATGAATACGATAGCGGATTGGATACGAATATATTCACATTCGTTTTCATCCCTAATTATTAAGGTACATGCATACTAAGGTAATTACAAATTATTATTGGGTGCCCTTATCTTCATGTCATCTATAGTCACTATGTTCGTAACCCATTAACCTTCTCTTGATATATTATTAAAAAAAAATCAAGTAATTGATATGTGTGTATATGTATTCATAATGTCGCCAAATTTATAGTAATGCATGCCGCCATCCATTCACGATTTTTATTGGAAAGAAATAAAATGCATTGTACACGTAATGCTGTAATGTGACCATTATTTTTGATAATACAATCACCTTAATAATCATTGTAACGGTTAGATCTTGGTGTATTGTAACTACGCACGATCCCTCTTAATTGACGTAAGTTATATTATTCTTAATTGACGTACATGTATGGAAAGTTATTATTTAATGACAATATGAATACCATTGAAAACATGTTAATGGGTTGTGTGTTTGCAAAGCATCATGGTATCTTGTACCGTGAATGCTACAGGATTGATTATTCAGTTAGTTATTCTATAATTTATATTGAAGGTCGAGTCTGGAAATTGTGCTTGGTGATTGTGATTGCATGATTACTTGCAAACAAATTATAATATCAAGTGTCCAATCTAATATGATTTTATTAACTACCGAGTAGCTAAGTTATATTGGTTATGTATTTGTACAATGAAGATATATTTGAGTAGTGGAACCGAATGGTTCGCATGAACCATTGTTGCATGAAAAAGAAAAGGGAATTTAAAGAATTGAAATTCCCAATAATGTGAATAATGGCACTTAAATGGTAAGCGGAGCTAAGTGCTACGCCTAAGGTGGGAGCCACCTCTAGAGTCCGTTTATCGATGGCCTAAAGGGCAACACCTTCCGGGTGTGTCGGGTTCAGTAGAACCTAGTGGAAAGTCCACATATTGACTCAGCGCTGATGTCATCATGTTCTATGTAATGATTGAGTGACCGCTTGTGCCAGCGGTAAAAGCCACCAAAGCCACCCAATAAATTATGAGGTAAGACAAATATGCAATGAATAAGCTAAGTGCTTATGTGGAAGCCAAGTGCTTATGTCAATTGTTAAGTGAACATATGCATTTATGTGAAATGCTAAGTGTAGAAGTGCAAATGTTTGGAATGATAAGTGTATATGTGCAATTACATGAAATGCACAGGTATATACATAATTATGTTATTGCTATGGGCATATGTGCAAACATGGTTAACCTTAAGGGCATATATGGAAAGTATGATATGCATTGCATGAATATAAAAAGATACCCTTCTATGCATAGTTATATTTTTTAGTGATCCATATGATGCTATTGTATGACAACAGTCGGGTATTTTTATTAACTAACATAAGGGTATTTTGTGAATGAATATGCCATGGTACTACTTTCGTGTATGATATGTTATATGAAAAAGTATATGATATGATGATGGAAATGAGAACAATGCAAATCTCTTTGTTAGGATACAATAAGGGCTTACATGTGAAAACTCATAGCAATAGGTGTATGGGTGTAACACACAATTCCATATATGTAATCATCTTTATGAAATTGTTGATATTGTAAATTTGGGCAAGAGAAACATAGTGAAATCCATGCATATTATGTTATGATTAAGATCGTGTTCACGGAACGAATCCGTGGATAACTTATGCTGTGAATATTATTCCAGGTTGGGGAATATAAAAGATTTTCAAAGATTTATTGTGGGAAATATTTATCCAGCTAATGATCCGTGCATGGAGTTATTTGTAGTAGCATAAGGAGACTTGATTTTTCGCTAGCTGGCTTGACCTTTTCTCGACACATACTGAGCGTTAAGCTCATACCATGTATTTTTGTGTTTTTATTGCAGGTTAGTGTAAAGATAAATTTAGTGGCAGTTGGAAGTTATTGCAAGGCCTAAAGGAAGGATATCATTGTGCCCACTGGAACGAAAGATCTTGGTTTTGTATTAGACATGTTTATTTTTATGGATAGAAAAATGTACAGATGATTCTTGATTGTTACTTGTGATATCATTGATGATTGAGAGTAACACTCGGATCCGACGTGACATTTGATATGCTTCCGCTGGTCACCGAGGATCCAGGACGTTACAAATGGTATCACGGCCAAATTCTCTCTGATAGTGGAAAGGGCTACCCAAGAGGTGGAGCCGCCCCTACAAAGAGGTTGGAGGAAATGGCTACCCGGAGCGTGCAGCCGCCACTATCACTGGGAATAAGTGATGGGCCATGTCGCAACGAGGACGTTGCGAATATAAGTGGGGGAGGTTGTAACACCCCAACCCCAAACATAGTACCACATGGAAAACTCACAAAGTGTGGGTGTGGTATATAAGTAGTGGGGATTACTACTTGACAACTTGGGCTTAAGCATTTTGGGTGGTTGTCAACGGGTCCATTTGGGCTCGAACCCAACAAGTTGTCAGGGTCAGTTTTCCTCGATAACGGACCGGGAACCTAAGCCCGGGACGTTACAATTTGAGAGTAGTTTCTTCTCTACACCCGTACAGACCATCGTCTCTTATATACATCATGAAACCCTCGCCATCCGTGGAGAAAGTATATCGGATGATTCAAAACACTAACCCCATTGAAGTTTATTTATCATCTCCTCCCACATAGAATTAAATTGATGATAGCTATTTATTTAATTATGATTTAATCATCAATTATTTAATAAAAAGTTCCACGATGTAAGTCATATCCTTATTCGTTCTGAAATATGAATGTGGATGCGGATATGGATATTGATGGATTTGAAATCTTAAAAAACAAATGTGGATACAAAATGAGTACTAATCACAATACGAATAATATCGCTTTAATATGCACACATGATATAATTATACTAAATATGCATATATCATACATTATTTGCATATGTATCTATTTCCATATCCGTTTTTGTTTTCGTATCCGCATATGTTTCTGTATCCACATCATATACTAAATGTGCATATATACTAAATTGTAACACTTATATCCATATACGTGTACGTCCATTTGCATCCCTACTCAGGACCTGTCGACAATCACCGGCCTCGTTGATAGGCACAAATCGATACTAAGGTTCGGGAAAGCGATATGCGTATGCGTTCAGATAGGTCGCTGAATAGCGATTAAGCGGTATGCGGGTTCATATGCTAGGTATATGCGGTTCTACACGGTTTCTTAATTTTTTATAAAAATAAAAAAATATCTACAAAAGCGACTACTTCCGAAGTGAAATATGAACAAGTGTAGTCCAACAAAAGATCAAAGTGTAATCATTTTATATGATTAAACATTGTTACTACACTACATTACAATTCACTTCAAAGCAAATCACAAGAATCAATTCTAATTAGAATAAGTTGGTTGTTGTCATAAGAAAATCACAAGAATGAAATTTAAGTTGGAATAAGTTGGTTGCTGTCATAAGAAAATCACAAAAATCAAACCTAAGTTGGAATAAGTTGGAGGCGGATGAGGCTTGCAGAGATAGATGGCTTTGGATGGCAATTGAGGCACAACTTGGAGGAGGCTGCGGGCCTGAGATCGAGAGCAGGAGCAGCTGACCTGTTAAGGGTTCTGGAGGAGAAATCCAAGTCCAAACCAGGTCGCCTAAACCCTAAACCTATATCCAAGTCTTAAGATCTGGATCCGATTACCTGATAATACCGTTGGAGTTGGAAGCTGGCGCATAGTGAGGGGTTATATGAATGTGGCATGCTAAGGAGTCCACACACGCATATGTAGCTACATATGCGGCCGCTCTGCCTACATTCATGAACATTGATCGATATTGTTGCCTCAACCTACAGGAACCCTCCATGGGCACTAAATCATGTATTCTATACATATTAAATAATCATGCATTCGTTACATTTTATATGAAGATCGAAAAAAAATTCTGGATAATTTAATATTTAAACATACTAGCAAATCTTATATTGTTGGGCATTTTTCATCATTTCTAACTTAACACAAATTCTTAATTCAGAATATTAGCTTCAACAAATTTTATTTGCATGCATCTAATTGTTTTGGATCCACAGAAGTGCAAATAATCCAATATCCATTTCAAAAGTTGGGTATCCGATCTAATGGATAAGATTCAAGTGGGTCGAACCATTATCTGATGTCATGGTTCGGATCGGGTCAAGTTACAAGTGGAGCGGGTTTTCGCTCCGTAAACACCCGTGCCGCCAACCCCTCCTTTAGATACTACCAACTATCGACATTGAGTAAGTCCAATCAATATTTAAACTTACTCCCAAGAAATGTAGACCCTTGTATGACATGCATTGTCTTCTTCTTGTTGCACGTGATAACAACCACCTCGATTTTGGCAACCTGCATAATTTCATATTTCACGCGGTATTATATCCTTTAGAGTCCAAGACTCGAAGGGATATTCTCAAATAAAAAACATGAACTTCTATCACTATCCTCATGACTCCATCATGCATTTCAATCTTCACAGAGCCAATTCCTACAATCTTCTGCATTGCATCATTCCCCATAACAGTGTTTCCACCATCTATCTTCTCATAATTACAGAATCAATATTCAATGAGAGTCATATGGTAAGAATAGTCTGAATCAAGAAGCCATGTGTTGTCGATCACTTTCTGATCTGTGATGGTGAGGACTAAATCATATTTAGAGTCTCCACTTCCTTGAGCAGTATACAACAATTGTGGCCTTCTTCGAGCATTCTTTTTTCCATTGTCCAGGTTCCTTGAAGTAATTGCAGGCGTCCCTAGAATTGTGATTCTTCGACAAAGACCTCTACTTTGTGTAGCCAAAATCAACATGGCTCTTTTCATGAGTCATAACCCAACATGCAACGTCAGAGTCTTGCATCTCGTAGCCATATGTCGAAGTTCACACATATGCAGACTCATATGAACTTCTTCTAGGACTATCTCTTCTCTTTCTACAATAGATGATTGAACACAATTTCCATACGCTGGTGAAAGAGAAACCAACAAAATCAAAGCAACATCCTCATCTTCAATTTTAACATCTGCACTTCTTAAATCCATCAACAATTTCTGAATTTGGGAGCTGCAAGGGCTTGCCTTCAACTTTAGTATAAGCTTTAGTGGTGTAAGCACGTGTATCTCCTTTGGAATGTGATATTGAACCCTGACAACCCGAGCAGATCACCTCATTGATCGGGAGCATACATGAACATTGTTGGGCATATGGCAACTCACCTTATGTGCATGTATAACAAGGTTGTTTTATCACTTAACTACAATCGAAAATATACCTACCTGCATATAAAGAGAGAATAGACGATGCTATAACAACTTGTTTGTCATATACTTCGTCATGTATAGACTTTGGAGTCTCAATCGCAAACCGATCACAAAATCCTCATCGATAACTTCTGCAATAATATCATCCGTCGGACACAACATGATCATTGAGTGCACTTTCTCTTCATATACCATCAACTCTCAGAGGGTTCAAGTGTCTTCGCCTTCTCTTTGTCTGACGGTGCTTAGGTGTCCTGTTTCTTCAAAAGGGCACGCATCTTGATATGTCATAGACTGAACTGAACTTCTCGATCTTCAAATTGTATGACATCATCTTGCTTGATGATCCTGACGGAACACGATTCTCTGATACTAGTTTTTTGCGAATTGTGAAAGCAGAACATGCATAAAGTATCAAACAAGGAAGCACAAAGACACATTTACAAAGATCACCCGTAACTGGACTATATCCTTTACGGCGACGGTGGATCTCTTCTATATGATGAAAGAACATGAGGACAAAGAGATGATTCAAAAATATTAACCCTATGGAGGTTTATATAGTAGTGCCTCACCTCAAACAAAGATAAATCCTAAAATAAATAGGACTTCAAATCTTAAGCAAATAGTACTTTGAATCCCAAAACAAATAGGACTTCAAAATTTAAAGCAAACAAGACTGTGGATCTGAAATTAAATAGGCTTTCTCTGCATGCTTCAATAGGATTCAAGGGATATAAACAAGATCTAAATCAGTAATGAATTTTAAGCACATCCTAATAAATGGCTGCAAAAACAATATGGCAAAGAACCGACAAATTCAGAATTCACTATTTCGAAACTAAAAACATCTTGGTTAAGAATGTAGTTCGAATGATTTCTACTTGTATAAACTTGTAATCATTAATTCAAAATAAAAACCTTCAAAAAAAACTGTTTAATATCATGTCTAATTCAAATAAATCTGTCCAATATCATATCAATCTTAAAAATTAGGCCCTTATGAAATAACAAATAAGATTTTCATAGAGGTCTAAGTCAACCCAATTGCAACAAAAAAGATAGTAAGGGAAGGGGTTTCAAACACAAACATCTCCCTCAATCGATCCAATCATTCGCTCTTCTATCTGGTTGCTAGTGTACACCGATATACCCCTCGTTCCAACCCTCTCTACCCTCCACACAGTTTACTATATTCACAGGGGTACCTCAACCCAGTTACCGAACTGTCCCATAGTTTATTTGAGGCCATGTTCGGATGCAGGATGTCATCCTTTTATCTAAATATAAAAGAACTTTATCTTGAAGTAAGTGGTCGCATCATATTTACATCACCCGATGTTTCTATGTATTATTATTTTACTATTTCCTTATATCTCAAATCTCACTTATCCCTTATCTGCGTAACTCCTTATTCCTGTCTAGAAAGGGCCCGTTCGGTTCGGGAATAAGCAGGAATAAGGATTGGAAATAAGGAGAATAAGGGTCTATTCTTTGTTCGGCTGGAGAATAGGAATAAGGAGAATAAGATGAAATAAAGGTAGGTAAGGTGGGATAAAGATAGGAATAAGAGTGAAATAAGATGGAATGAGGAGGAATAATCGTACCACGGGAAACCGTGTCGGATGGAGAATAGGCCCCTTATTCCAGGGCCTATTCTCCAAACGAACATGCCCTTTAAGGATTTAAAAACGTGGAGAAATAATACGGCATAGGTAATGGGTACTGACAAGACAAAAGAGTGGTATCAATAGCTCATGCAATCTAGGTAGGGTACCAATGGGATGGTAGATTAGATGCGTAAGAAATTTTATATAGGCAACTACCATATATGGTAGTTGTCAACTTTATTTTTGTTTCTTATTTTGTGGTTCATGATTATTATGAAAGGGTGCATCATTTTGGAGGTTGCGTTTGGTGGTTACCTTAATGGATAGGTAACCATCATCAGGGACGAAGCCAGAATTTAATATTAGGGGGGGCTGGACCGAATAGTCTGCACCTTAAAAATTATATAATGATAAATTTAAACTTAATACATACAAACTATTGCATTTTAATTAATTTATTATATAAAATAAAAAATTTATCATAACTCATTATCTCAACAACCTTAACTTTGATATTTCATATAATGCTTAAAAATAAGAAAAACTCATAATAAAGTAGTATAAATTTGAACAAAGATAAAAGAAATCGAGCATACCTGTTTTTGAAATTATTTAAACCGTGCTCTTCGTGACTTCAAATCAAAGTCGTCAATAATTGACTCTATTGCGAACTGCTTTGCAATGTCTTTCTCAATATATGTTAATATAGAACTCCTAAGAAAATCATCTTCCATCTTATTACGAAGTCTGGACTTTATTATCTTCATGGCTGAAAATGCTCTCTCAGTAGTTGCAGTTGATATAGGAAGTGCTAATATAAGTCGGATCAATCTGTCAATCAAATAATACGTCTCTGCTTTTTTTGTTTCTGACATTTTTTGACAAAGATCTGCAAGATTTGAGACACTTTTGAGAACTTGATGTGCAGTAACATCTGATTTGTAATGTATCAATTGCTTTTCCAGTAATATTAGCTCGTGATCCGTGAAATCTGTAGGATAAAATTCTTCTGCTAGTTTGCATATATGTGTACTATCAAAAAGCTTGTAATCATCTCTAGGATCCAAAGCCGTACTTAGAGTAAGGAGATTAGTAGCTTTCTCGCTAAATCGGTTGCTTAATTCTGATAATTGGGAGTCTATGGCAGCGGTAAATATATCTATTCGAAAGTAATGAAACAATGTAACTTGGTGTTCTTGACAACGAGATCTTGTTCGGTTTCGAGAATATGAAGAATTTATATCAGGAACATCAATGCTTCGTTTTTGGCAAAATAATACAACTTTTTCAAATAATGGATACCAACCATCTTCTCGTACTTTTTGAAGGTGCTCTTTTGTGGATGAAACAAGTTGCAAAGCATTCAAGATGTCCAGATTCTTTCGTTGTAAAACTTGACATAAATCTTCTGTGATTCCCATGACATATTCCATTATATGCATGATAAGAATAAATTCAAAAGATGTCACAGCTTCATATGCTTCATTTGCCTCTCCTCTTTGCAAATAATTGTCACCTTCATTTATTGTGGATAAAAGTACTTTGCATACTGCACTATACATTTTGATAAAACTGCAGATAGATCTATAATGAGAGCTCCAACGAGTTTCACTCGGACGTTGTAGTGTACCAATTTGATTAAGTCCAGTGCCTGATTTTACCTCATCAATAGAAAGTAAGTATGCAAGATCCTCTGCTTGAGCAGCTTGTAATTCATCATGACGCTTAGAAGATGCATTGACAATGTTGACAACAACGCTTAGTTTACTGAAGAATTTATGAATAGGGATCACTTCTTTTGAAGCCGTAACAAGAGCTAACTGAAGGTGATGAGCCATGCAATGAATGTAATAAGCATATTTACTATCTTTCATAACCAAAGCCTGCAACCCATTCCATTCATCACGCATATTACTTGCTCCATCATAACCTTGACCTCTTATTCTTTTATAGTCAAGTCTATTTTGTAAGAGGACTTCGAAAAGTTTATCTTTTAATGTTGCAGCTCTTATATCGGGTATATGAATTAGATCAAAGAATCTTTCACGTAAGATACCAAATCTATCAACAAACCTAAGAACAATTGCCATTTGCTCTCTTTTTGATTCATCTCTAGCTTCATCAATTATTACGCAGAATACCGCATCTCCAATTTCATCCCGAATGGCATTTCTAACCTTGTTGGCTATGATATATAGAATTTCTTTTTGAACATCAGGAGATGTATATTTAGCATTTTTTGGTGCATTTTCTAAGACGACCTTATCTACTTCTTCATTGTAAGATGCAACTAACTTGATTAGTTCAATGCAATTCCCACGATTGCTAGAAGATGGCCTTTCATCATTTCCTCGAAATGCACATGCTTGAAATGTCAACCATCAAACAATATCAATTGTAGTCTTAAGTCGTAATCGATTTTCTTTAATTTGCATTTCCTCTTGTTTTTGAAATACATTTTCAATGTATTGTGATTTGTTCACTAAATTCCTCCAACGTTTTTCAGCCAAATTGTGTGTTGATCCCTTTTCTCCCACGTGACATAAAAAAGAGCAATTTCTTCCATCATTAACCTTCTTCCAATTACGAAATCCATCGATAACGAAAGCATTCGTATCATGCTTGTATTAGCTCTACCACAAAAAAAATAACAAGAGAAACAAAATGCTGCATCTTTTGAAGGAGAGTTTTCTAACCATGCATGATACTTAAACCATGATGCTTGAAATCGTCGACGTTGTTTTCCACTAGTACTGTATGGATAATTTTCCATGATAAACTGATAAGGTCCCAAATTTATATAACTACGAATAATATCTTCTCTTTTTTCTGATGGATACTGCCAAATCATCTGACGTAATCCAGGATCTCTTTCAACTGATACAACATCCATATTTGGAATTTCTAGCCGTGGAAATTTCTGTTGCGGAAATTCATCCTCTTTAGGATTATCATGTAGATTTTCTTGAGAAGTACTTTCATTCACCTTAGAGAAATATGTGGTAATTGTTCTCTTTGACATTTTTAATCTGAAAGTAATGTAATAAATTAAAATTGATATGATATATATGACATTTAAGATAAGTAATACAACAATTACCCCTCTACTGCTTTTGAAAAAAACCCTTAGATGACCCCTCTACTGCTTTTGAAAAGAGTTATACTGCAAAAAAAATGATCCAACCGTTCATGTCTCCCCAAGTAATTAAGTCGTTTCTTGTTGTTTTCTGTATGTTCCCTCCAGAACTTCTTTAAGAGTAAACCATAAAATTTACAAACATCACTATATATATTACTTAGATAAATATATTACAAAAAATTGATCGCATCCAGATAAACATTTTTACATTTGCAGTTATGTCTTCACCTTTTTTGCAATATCATTGTACCTCTACCTTCGTTTTATGTTACATATCTAGGCTACCAAGATTTACAAGATAAAGCATGTTTCAAAGGTTGAAGTTATTCCAAATGATCCCAGTGGTTGTACCTTTACGTTGGTAAAATTCCTCACGGATCATGGCACTGTCGAATGACTCCGACCATCATGAATCTTCTTTGAGTTACAATTTGGAACCTTAATTTTTCATCTTGAAAACACAAAAAAAAAACCTGATGGTCTACAACTAAATCTCTATCCTTTGGATTTTGGTTTATAATTTTGTGATGTCTGCATGATTAAATAAAAACCAAACTCTGAAATTTAATGATATTTTACTAGATCATGCTCTGAAAAACATATTAAATCCAAACTTTCTCTCAAAATTTATCCACTGACGTCTTTTCAGGAGAAAATTCATATAAAAATAAAATAGTGTCAAAAAATTCATACCTCTCGATTTGGCGCTACAAAATATGATGCCGGTGAACTCAGTCGACGCACTCTGTGCCGTGGGGGAGCGATACGGCAAGGTGAGGGACTACGTCACATAAAAGGCTCGAGAGGTTGCACCAGTGCACCGCGCAGAAGGCGAGAGAGATGGGTGTAGCCACGGTCCGCAGGGAAGACGGTGACGGACTTCCTGCAGGAGAAGACAGAGGAGGTGAAGAGGGCGGCTGCCGACTGGTGCGACGCAAGGGAAATCAGAATGGTTTATTGGCTATTGCGATGGAAAAGATGGAGATTAGAGAAATCAGATGGGAGAAGATGGAAGGGATTAGTTAACTTGATTATTTATGCATTAAAATAGGCAAGAAAATATGGAAAAAGAGAATGCCAAACGTCATGGCATCTAAAAATAGAATAATGTAACGGTTGGGTTGGCTAACATTGTGAGTTGCCACGCGCATGTCCTTAGCATTTATGGTGTGGTAAAATTTCCTACTCACCCTCACAGTTTAAGATAATTAAATAACATCACAATGATTGGGGGGCTCAAGCCTTTGTCTACCGTGGAAGTTACCATATCACCATAACCTTATAGGTATATACTATAGAACTTCCATCATATTTGGGGGGGCTTAGCCCCCACCTGCCCCCCCCTCCCTCCGTCCCTGACCATCATGTTTTATATATATGGATTGGGGTCCCCTCTCCCTCAACTAATGAATGTAAGAGGATCCATTACTCAAGCACATTAGACAAGAGTTGAGAAGGAGAAGGAAATCTCATCTTCATCACTTCAATTCCGTTGCAATAGCTTCAGATAATTTTTATCTATCGTAGATCTATTTTGGAGTAAGATAATAGATCTATCAAGATGTACTGTAGGGAGACAACACCCCACCTCCTTTTTTGAACATTGTTAGAGATGAAATTTTTAAACAATGAAAATGTTAAAGAAATTTGCGTGCCAGCCACCTCTGACCCCTTATGATGGTCATCCAATCGTCATCCAACATATCCCTTGTGTTATAAGTGTTGTAACAGAAAAGGATCCTCTCTTGTCCTCGAATATAGTCACCACATCTCCAAACCACAAATCTCGCATTGAGGGATTGTGTCTCCACCCTTTTTTTCTTTGATTCTTTAGTAGAACACAACTTAATTCTACCCATCCACCACTCATTATAGTTCAACAAACAATCTTACCGATATTTGGGTTAAATAGCATTAATGAGGGCAAGCTTCTTCCATTATGAGTCGCCGCAGATGATGGAAGAAGAATTTTTTGTCACGCAAATTCTCACGATCTATTGATTCTTTACGTAATAATTATAAGATAGTGTGAAATTTAAAAATGATATGAACAACTCTAAAAAAAACTATCCTTGCTTAACAAAATAATTTTTAAGGGAGTCAAAACCCGTTATCTTGCCATATACAAGTTGTACTAACTCTTTAAAGTAGTGGAAAAAAGAAACCCATTTCAAATCAAATGAGTCAATATTTCCCAAAAAAACTGAGTTGACAATCCTAATTGGATGGTCGAGTAGGGCAACATAACACCATGACATCAAAGGCCAACATTAAACATATATTTTTGAATTTGAGATCCATTTGCATACTGGAAATCAACATGTTGGTGGTGAGAGGGCAAGCAAGGAAGACAAATCAAACAGCATTGATGGTATATGAGTTCTAGCTCTCTCTTTTTTTTGGATGATGCGAGTACTTGAGTGATGCAGAGAATCATTCAGGGAAAAAAAAGGGCAAACATAAGACGATGACAAAGGGATGGAAGGCCTACATTTGGAATATTTCAGAGCCCTAGACCGCATCTCCTTGTTGACATGACAACTTTCACAGTATGTATGAGAGAATCCAGCTGCCAATTCAAGTCACGCCCATACGCCAGCTATTTCTTTTACTATTTTATATGGTACCAGATGCCGGTTTTTTACCAGTTACTTACCATGCTATTATTATTATACAGATATAAATACTTGCCGACTGAACTCCCTACTGAAGTCTGAATAACTGTTTGTGCAGACACAGTTATTGGTATACTTTTCTCTGCTAATCATTTACTAAAATGATAGCATGCAACATCTTCTGTAGATGAATCCTTAGACATGGCAATATACTGATTTGAAAAATCTAAATCATTTAAAAGTGAGGAAAAATAGCCCATGGACAGAATGGTGAATCAACTCTTCAGAATATACAAGTGGATTTAATGATCTGAACATGAACGTAGATGATAAAACACACACTGAAGACAGCTTTTCAGCTTTAATGTGAATATAAATAATGAAATGTACAAGAAAGTTAAAATATGAGAGCTCCTCAAACACATTGATAGACATTATAGAATATGAGAACACTGCTGTGCTATCTTCCTAGACACATGTGGTGTACTTGTGAACATGTAATGTAGGGTACTTCCAACACAACACTGTAAGCAACAGCCAAGAGGAGACCAACTTGGCAGCTCAGTAGGGCTGCAGAAAGGAATATCAGTAGGATTTCTCACGTTGCCTTTTGCAGCTAGTCGGCACCCACCCCCTACTGTTCCATATAATTCACACTTTGGGAGGATTCATGCAGAACCTGATCACAAGCATAACCCTTGTCCAAAGAAAGTTAGATTTTAATACAGTGAGACGTTCTATCTGACGCAGATGTTCAGAAAAATAATTCCATTGCTTCCGTTTGAATGGAAAGTTATATAGATATTATATATGCCAATGCAGCAAACATATGTAAGGAATATCTTCTTTTTAAAATCTCAGCAGGGAAATCGAAAGCTGGGGGATTTGATCAGTACATATATCTGTAAAATTGTGCTCCTTGGAAATGGAGCAGAAGTCATATAATGGCAAATCATCAATTACTTACCATAACGAGGAGTAATGGCAAGAAATGCAGACCGCTTCTTTTTTCATATGGTCCAGGTTAATGGTTGGAATAACACTGCTGGTGATAGAAGATAACAATAATAGATAAGATATCAAACAGAAATCCGTTTTCTATCACGATATATACACAACATGTTTCTCCAAAAAAATAATAAAACATTCAAAGTCAGAAAAAACCTCAAGATCAATCAACAGAACCTGAGTCATGTGTAGTAGAGTTCAAAAGAACTGCAATGCAAAGAAGAAAGCCAAAATCAACATCTATATAATAAACAGCATATCATACCTGCAGCTAGTAACCTTGGTTATGAAGGGAAGACAAGCTTACATAGAAAAAATACATGTATGCATACGTGTGTTTGTGTATGTGTGTGTACAAGGGTATGCTTGGCTCCTCGTACGCCACCCGTATAACCGATCTCTCCCATGGATTGGCTTCTACGTGTGGCATACAGGGAGCCAGGCACAGCCCTTTCATGTTCAGATACATACATAAATACATGCATATAATACGTTATATGATTTGAAAGAGAAAAATAGCGAGCTAAAAATGAGGAGGAAACGAGGAAGGAGATGGACATATGTGAATGAAAGAAGGCATCGACTGTTCCCATGAAAACCTCTCCTCTCTATATTTAGCAGGTAACCAAGAACAAGGTGTCAACTGCTTCCCTTCTCTATGGATTGAGTATGATCCCTCTTCCATGATAAGTGGCTCTTTAAATGGAGGATGTAGTAGGGAGAGGAAGAGGTGAAAAGGGGAGTTGGGTTTGTCTCAAGTGGTTGGATGGAAGTGGATTCTTCTTTATAGGGTCTGCCAAATGGGCTGCCAATAAGATGGAAGGGAGATCTGGTGTTTTACAATTTCCCATGGATATCCTCCTCCTCCTTTTGCCTTTCCTTTTCCTTTTTATTTAACAGTCTAGTGGTGCTTTTACTCTGACATCATTTCCCATACATAAAGTACTGCGGATGCTGTGACCACACTAAGACATCCCTTTTACCAGTGGGTATTCACCCTCTCTGTGTTTGATCTGTATAAAGATATACTGTTTCCCTTTTCTCTTTTACCCCATTCTTTCCTGTTCTTTCACCTCATTGATCAGAGAGTTGAGAGTTTTGAGACTGTTTTCATTTTTTTTTCCATTGTACGAACTATAATGCAGGACAATTAGAAGAACTCCAGTTTTGCAGTGCATAGATATTTAAAGCTCTTGACTGCTGTGGATAAAATGTGGAAATTTACCTTTAAAAACAGTAAAGAGAATGCTCATCACATGTGCCACTTGATTTGTATTAGTGAAAGCAACATAAAATCACATCCATTCAATGTTGCCCCACTTGCAGATTGCAACTTGGGCTCTGAAATGCAATTTGTCAGGAAAAAATACATATTGTCACAGAAAGCAAGTGCTTCGATTTGTTGGATCTTCAATCTATAATTTGATTGTAAAAAGATTCCAATTTGATTGGTATTATGGTGGTGAAATACAATTTGTAGGTTGTTTAAATTTGGTCCCGCTTCCTCACTGACAGACCTCGATGCCACCAATCCTTTTTGGTGGTCAACCGAGCAACGGCTTCTCCATTATCAGTATGGTGACTCCTGCATTGAACCTATTAAACCTTCATTAGAGGCACTTCCTTTTGTCGCATTGTCTGCTTCAACTCCAAAGCTGAACTGATACAGGTTAAGGCAAAACCTTTCTCTCACAACTTCGCTCTCAAAGCAGAACTATCGGCAATTGAGATGGGCTTAGAAGCAGCCACTGCACATGGAGATTATATCATTCCTATCGTATCAGATTGCAAAATGGTCATCGTCAGATCCACCAATTCTCCATCTCTGATTGCATCTACTGCACAGGTTTCAAAACGTCCAGCTGCTTTTCCTATCTAAAGGAATGTGGCTCATGCCCATAATCTAACAGCCTTTCATATGAAGTATGACAGGCAATGGAGCTGGGATTGCACAGATATCCCGGCTGTAATGTATGACTCGCTTTAATCTAATAATACTAGTTCTGATTTCTTAAAAAAACATGAGCTTCAATCTTGCTCCATGTACTCTTCACATCAACATGGAAGCAAATTAGAGAGCTCTTGGCAAAGAAGAGGCAGCAGTAGACAGACTCTGAGTTCGTCTGCTTGCGATTTGAACTTGCATTCATGCAGGGACACCAACTGGAAGGTACCTATAGATTATCCAGAAATGACCATGTACAAAGAAAGTGGAATGGATTTTTCACATGTAAAATCTCCCTAGAAGTCAGAAATCGGTGAACACTGAACAGACAACCTTCCAAAGGCTCACCATGTTCAGGCTGTTAATGAACCACTCAAAATGGTGGTTCACAAATGGAAAAAACCAAAATACTACAGATAGATAACCATTACAGTTCATACAGTTTTACCGGTAATGCCAACATCAAATGGAAGATGATCGCAATGGTTGTTGAAGCTGGGAATCTGCTAACACGCTTCTGCAAGTATCATTCAATTTCATCACTTCGCCAATATCATGAGAATGGAAAGACATGTAATGGACCTAGTGAATCAGAGTCAAATGAGATGCAGTTTAACACATCAGAAAAAGGCTCATTAGCATTTCATAATTAACCGATCTGCAAAACTTCAAGTTTGTATACATATGATGAGGTAGCATTTCTCATCTGCCAAGATTCCTTAATCCGTTAAGCATTTCATTCATGGGAGTTACAGCAAAAATATACACATCAAGAATGCAATGCAGAAGATGATACATAATGGGTCCAATTATCTCTTAGTATGATTGATGATCAGAAGATGAACACCGAAGAATGTGTCTTCAGAAGCATTTCTTGTGGACTATGGAGGGCCCCGTCTCATCGTACTCTCCCTTTGTAATGTGCTGATTTTGGGGGAAAACGACTTTCGCAAGTATTGCACCACCCATCCATGCTGAGTTCTTCAATAGATTCTCCGGCATGTATTCCGGAGGCTGAAAGAAAGAACAGCGCATGAATGTAGATTCCGACTTATTTTTCAACATGAACTAAAGCGATGCGTACCTTTACAAGCGAGGGACGTATGGACGATGAACACAAGTTTGCTTCTCTCTGGAATCTTTCCTCAAAACCTGGGAAGATAAGATGCAATAACAAAGACAAAACGATGCATGAGTTTACTAGAAAAATCATAACATGTAGCATGGATTGAAACGCTGGAAAGCAGTGAAGTGCAGAAACTCTAGCATGCAATTGCTTGAATAATAAGTTAAAAGTGGTGCCAATAGCTTTCTTCGTCGATGGGCAACAGAGAACCCAAATGCATGAGTGCAGCTGCAAGGGAATCCTCTCAAAGCAGGGATTGTATGTAAAAAAGTGCTGCATAAATGTAAAATTTCGGGGTGTTAAAGTTTTCACTTTAATTTAAATTGGCATATATCAATCATGCATTTATGGGTGCAATTTGTAAATAATTTCATTGTTTATTAGCTACAGGCTTGCAATATTTTTTCCCATATATTGATTTGGGATATTTACACCCATAACCCCAAGTAGTTTTCTAATTACCCCAAGAACCCTCGATAATCATGAATTAAATCCGGGTCCCTGAATAAGTGCTTCGTTTTACACTCAATCATCTGTTAGTTTAGCTCATTAACTTAACCAGAGGACTGAGTTAATCTAACCAATCCACGATCTAATGACTGAAGTTAACCGAAAGTAAAAAGGAAAAAAACCCAACCCTTCCCCCCTCCATCGCCCCCCAACCCACCGTCGACCAACTCCTCAGAGTTGACTCATTTGTAGATGCAGAACGACCCACCCCTCCGATCCATTGTGTCGGCCCGCTCATCGCAGCTTATTCGGTCGAGCCATCGGACCAGTGCCTCATGTGGTCGACACCTAACCGAGGGGTAGCATGGTGTTCCTGTGCTTTGGCAACCTGGATCGGCTATCCACAGAGCAGATCAAGGAGAACGCCACCGGACTGGAGCGTAGCGGGGAACGGTTCCTCTGGGTGGTGCAGTCACCTCCACACGAGGTTCCTTCCCAGATGTTCGCGGCCCCCGCAGAGGGTCACACAGAGGACCTCCTGATGCACGGGTTCATCAAGCAGACGAGGCAAGATGGTTGGTAGTGGGGCCATGGGCATCGCAACAAGTGGTGTTGCACCACGAGGCGGTAGGGGGCTTCGTGACGCACCTAGGGTGGAACTTGATGTTGGAGGCTCTGTGGGAAGGGGTGACGATGGTGGGATGATCGTACGCAAAGCAGAGGATGAATTGTGATGTGATGGTGGAGCATCTGGGGATGGCGACGGGGGTGGAGGGTACGTGGAGGGACTGGTGGAGAGGAAGGTGAGGGAGCTGTTGGAGGGGGAGGTGGGGAGTGCGGTGTGGGAGAGGCTGAGGGAGGTGAGGGGGAGGGTGTTGGAGGCATTGGGGGATGGAGGCACGTTGAGGAGAGCCATGGACGAGCAACTCTGGGAGTGTCGTCGAAAGGGGGTGGAGGAGAAAGGGGGAATGGTCTCATTTGTAAATAATGTGAACTTAAAGAGTAGAAAATGTAAATATTTGATGGATTACTCATAATTAACGAGAAATTGGATGGAAGTTAACACGGGAGTGTGCTATGTAAGAGTTAAGCACTATTGAGGTCCTAGGTGTAATTCCTGATTATCAAAGGTAATTACGAAACTACTAAGGGTTATGGGTGTAAATATCCTATTGATTTTTATAACAATTTCATATCTTGAGTCGAGATTGCCCTTTTCATAATTTGCACAAGTCTCATGTTGGTTTTGATTTCAAGGTAAGTTTAGAAATTGAAGAGTGCCAATGTGGTCCAAGAATCAACATGTTCGCACCTTGCATAATGCAACCGAGTTAACTTTCAAAAAAATCGGAATGCGCGTACTCCCATTGGCATTTGAGAAAGATGCAGGCAATGAAGGACCATTTTAAAAACTAAAAGTGCATAGATATTCCCCAGCCACCATACTATCTACAACTGGGATATGAATTTTCAATCAAAAGGAATCTATAGAAATCTCCTCTGACAAATCCATCAAGAGCCATGCTTGTCTAGATGATGGCATGTTTACAACTTCCACAAGAATCACGACATGATACGAGTCTTTCTTGATCACTTCAAAAAGGGCCACATTTTCCCAGAAGGTCTAAGAACCAAATGAGATAGCAATCAAGCAAATGGGTTAGCAATTAAAATACTCGAAGCAAGGGAGAGTCCCAAAAATGTGCTTGCAGACCTTTAAGGTGGATTGGCTATTCTGGCCGTACATCAGCTATCATCGGCACTTCCCAGGAGTAGATTTATCCTCAATGTACACAATGTTTGTATGACCCCAGTGTCGGCTCACCATCAGGGGAAAATGAACAGGACTGCATTAGTTCATTGTGAAAATTCAAGCACCACGTTGGTGCATTCCTAAGCCAATAGTCTCCATTAGAATTAAGGTCAGGGTTCAGGAAATTTTGTCACTGTGGATATTTAGCTAATAATACGATCAGTTAGGATGTCAAAACTAAATACTATTAGAGAAGTGCAGTGTCAAAGACAACCAGAAATATCACAAGAGAAAAGTAGATAGAGAAAAACCAGTCATCGACACAGTTCCTCCGCAAAGAACAGTGTTCTCTAATAGTTGCCTGTGGTTCTCAGATGACACACTTGAGATGCAACGGACAAGTTGTTCAACAACTCCATATTCCTCCAAGCCCAATATAGAAGGTTGAAATAATGCCTCTCCAACAGTATACCTCTCCCTCCTGATTGCTATCACCTGATTTAATAAAAAGGAAGAAAATTAACTGCCCAGAAAGTAATTGGTGAGGAACGGTTACGAAGTAAATAAGCATTGCAGTAAACAAAAATTAGAACAAGCATATGCAACACTGTTTGGCTCATCTCCATAAGAACAACGAAGCCTTTTTCCCACATTAAGTGTGGTCGGGCACATGGATTATTTGCCTCCATTCAGATCTATCTTGGATCATTCTCGGACTTAGATCCAAAAAATTATGATCACTTCGTATAGTGTCATTCCAACACTTCTTGGGTCATCCTCGCCCTCTCTTAGCCGGTTCAACATCTCAAAACTCGCACCTCCTCGTTGGCGCATCAGCTGACCTCCTTTGCAAATGGTCAAATTAGCTTAAGCGATTTTCACGCATCTTATCCTCGATCGTAGCTACACCAATTTTCCTTCTGATTGCATCGTTCTGAATACTATCTTTACGTGTGTGTGTGTGTGTGTGTCCACACATCCACCTTAGCATTTTCATTTATGTTATTGTCATTCTCTACGCATGTCTATGGTTCACCAACCAACATTTAGATCCATAGAGCATAGCAGGTCTCACGACTGCTTTGTAAAACTTTCCTTTGATTTTCAAAGGAATTTTCTTATCACAAAGAACAGTAGAGGCTCCTCTCCGCTTTAGCCAACCTGCATTTATTTTATTAGTAACATTTCCATCAAATTCTCCACCATGTTGCAAAATAGATTCCAAGTATCTAAAAGAATATCTCTTCTGAACGTTATCATCACCAATCTTCACCTCGATTCATTCATCATTGTTCACATCAAAAGTGCACTCCATATATTCTCTTAGCCTTGCTTATACGAAATCCTTTAGTCTTCAATGCATATCTCCAGAACTCAAGCTTCTCATTTACTCCATCTCTAGTCTCGGACTCTCATCAATCAACACAATATTATCAGTGAATAACATACACTAATGTATCTCATCCTGAATGTGACTTGTCAACTCGTCCATAATCAAAGTAAAAAAAGAATGGACTCAAAATTGAACCTTGATGTAGGCCAATATTGATGTCAAAATAGTAAGTCTTCCCAAACTGTATCCTCACACAAGAAGAAGCATTATCATACATAGCTTTTATGTGGTTTATGTATAGGACAGGTACATGTCTCTTCTCCAAAATTATCCACAATATCTCTCATAAGACAGAATCACAAGCCTTCTCTAAATCAATAAAAGCTTATAGAGGTTCTTCCTTTAGCTCTATAAATCTCCATTGTTATCCTCAGCAAGTGGATGGCTTCAATAGTTGAGCGACCTGTCATGAATTCGAATTGATTTTCTTTTACTTTGAAAACTTGCCTCAATCCTCTTTCGATCACACACTCCAAATTTTCATAGTGTGACTCACCAGCTTGATACCTCTGTAATTTCAACAATTTTGAATGTCTCCTTTGTTCTTATAAAGAGGCATCATGATGGTTCTCTTCCAATCTTCAGGCATTTCTTGCTTCGCCAAATAACATTGAATATATTTGTAAGACAAATCAAACCACGCTCAATCAAAACTCTCCAAACTTCTATAGAAATGCCATTATATCCTACACCTTTCCCAAATCTCATAATCTTTAAAGCCTCTTCTACTTCCTTCCTTTGTATCCATCTATATCTTGCACGATTCAAGTAACTTTCACTACTAGCTAGATCTCTCGAACTGATCCCTCTATTTCCTTCTCTAAAGAAAAACTTATGGAAGTACTGCTTCCATCTGGTCTCTATATCCTTCTAAGTAACAAGTACGAGACCTTCCTCATCCTTAATCCATCTCATTTGAGAAAGATCTTTGGTCTTTCTTTCTCTTTCTTTAGACAACCTGAATATATCCTTCTGGCCTCCTTAGAATTGAGATTTTTGTACAAAACGTCATAAGCTTTTGACTTAGCTTCGCTTACAGCCTTCTTAGTTTCCTTCTTCACTATTTTGTAGTTTGTGACAATTTCATCGGTTCTGTCCTTATACATAACTTTAAAGAATGCTCTTTTATTTTTGAGCTTCTCTTTGCACCCCTCCACTCCACCACCAAACCTCCTTTTGGCCTGGAGTACCTCCCTTTGACTTGCCTAGCATCTCGTTGGCTATCCTTCGGATACAAGATGCTACCACCTCCCATATCTCGTTTGCACTTCCATTACAATCTCATGATAACTCTTCTAAAACCTTCAGCCTGAAGCTTGTTTGCTTCAATTGAAGATTCTACCATTTAGTTCTTGTGATCCTGGAAACCCTTCTTTTCTTTACCAGCAATTTTATTTGCATATCCATGACTAACAAGCGATATTGGATTGTCAAACTCTCTACTGAGATTACTTTCCAGTTTTTACAATACAACTCACCTCTTCTCATCAACGCAAAGAAATCTATCTGTGCTTTAGTCAAGCCACTCTTATAAGTAATTAAATACTCCTCCCTCTTCTTGAAGAGAGTGTTTGCTATGAAAAGATCATAAGTCGTTACAAAATTCAGAATGACTTTTCCCTCTTCATCTCTATCCCCGAAGCCATAGCCTTCATGAACACTAGCATACCCTGAAGCATCCTTTCCC
Organism: Ottelia alismoides; assembly: GCA_037367405.1. Lineage (NCBI taxonomy): Eukaryota > Viridiplantae > Streptophyta > Magnoliopsida > Alismatales > Hydrocharitaceae > Ottelia > Ottelia alismoides. Next base: position 197,372 of record JAZKJV010004661.1, on the reverse strand, counting down.
ACATGTCCATTAAGATCTCCACCTAGGCAAATCATCTCTTTTTGGCGGATTCCTTGAATAATCTTATCCAAATAATCCCAAAAATCTTGTTTAATCCGCTCATCTAAACCAATTTACGATGCATAAAATGAGATGATATTCAGAAATACTTCTTCGAGCACCACCTTTAGTAAAATAATCCAATCCCCAAATCTTTGCACATCAACCATACAATTCTTCAAATCCTTGTGAACAACTACTCTAACACCAAGGATCTTGGGTGGTTGTGCCTCTTGTGCAAGGATCTTGGGTGGCTGTGGCGCCTGAAGCTACCGGAGAGGGTGATTTTCTTCCTGTGGCTTTTGAGGCGAGGGAGGGTCTTGACCCGAGATAGATGTGCGAGGTTTGTTGCGGGGATTGACTCCTTGGACTGTGTGATGTGTGGTGGCGGTGTGGAGACATTGGAGCACCTCTTTTTTCTCTGCCCGAGCTCTGCCGCAATTTGGGAGGACGTCAATGTTACATGGGTTAACGCATCTTCAGCTCACTCGTTTTGGGACTCTATGCGCTCAAGTATTGATCGGCCAAGGAGGGAGCTGCTCCGCCCCTTCGCGTGCATTTGGGCGCTGTGGCTTGGTAGGAACGCGAAGATTTTCAGGGGTCAAAGGTTTTACAAGGAGAATATTATAGCACACGTCTCCTTACTTGTGAATGACTGGCTGCTCCTGTAATGCGTTTGGTGTGTGTTTTCTATTTTGGGCCCTCAGGTGGGATCCACTCGATCCTTAGTGTTTGTAAAACTTTTCTTCCTCCTTTTCTTTTTCATCGTTTTTAAATAATATTTGGGGCGAACACCATGGCGTGTATCCCCCGAGTGCTTTGGTTTCAAAAAAAAACTACTCTAACACCATTCTGCCCTTATCTTTACATGAATACCATAATTTAAAGAATGTCTTCTCGATCTCCCTTGCTTTCTCTCCAACCCATTTTGTCTCTTGGAAATATAGTGCATGAATCTTCTTTCTTTCCATCGCATCTACTATCTCCATCGATTGCCAGTAAAAGTGCCAATATTCCAATTATCTAACCACAACTTCCTTTGCAACTTCTTTTGGGCTTAACTTCTTTACTCGCATGTGTCCAGCATGCAAGAACCCTGCAAATTTTGGACTTCATCCGGGTAGCGATGCAACGGAACTAGCTTATTTACTCGCATGTGTTCCTCATGTGAGAAACCTTGCAAATTTTTAACTACACCAAGCAGCGATGTAGCAGCCCTTGCTAACTTTTCATTGTATTCGGATGATGCAACGCGTCACCAGTAGGGAACATCCCACCAAAATCTAAATGATTGCTTAACCATGTTGAAATCATACGAATTGTTCTGAGACAAATTCATAGATAATGTTCTTTTTAAGAACACTATTTAAGAATTTGTCATTGGTTGTCGGCCCTAACGTGCAACCCTCCTCAATTTACCCGAGCTTGATTCATTTACATAGCGGAAAAATTTCAGGACAACTATCTAGTTCGTCTCATAACAACCCAAAATGGCAATCATGTACACCATGCCCCCAGCATGAGGCAATTATTTAGCTTCCTTGATGCATAGCCAAAGAAAAGTGCAGCACCTTATCACAAAATAAAAGGATGCGTTTACTGGAACTTTGTAGTTACTTGTTAGTACAATTTATGCTGTGCATCACACATAAAAAATAACGTGTTTCAACAGAGTGGTCTTACACTATGCCTGGGGTTGTCTCTCTCAATGATAAGGTCCTACAGTTACAAGTATTAATAAAACTTTTATGAACCCAACAATGGGAGGATCTACACCACCAATCACGAACCTGCATATTATGCTATACAAAAGCCACTACGACAGAAATATGCATTTTATAAACTAGGAATTTTGACATACATAAAGACTGACAACTAATACCATTGGGACAAAAAAATTACACTATATTCTCAATTCTGATCGATAAATAGGAGTGAGGAAACATCACTTGGGTCAGGATTGGACCAACCTAGACCCAAGAATAATCTGTTCCAAATTGTTAAGATCATTTTTGCAAAGAACCCTTCAGAAGGGTGTTCCTTTTATTAAAGGAATTTTTTCTTAATATTTCATTGATAATCAATTGATAGCAATTTGCCATATTTTCTTTATTAGAAGAGTTTGTGTCGTTTCAAATGTGTCGAAGGATATTAGTGTCTTTCCATACACATTTTATTTTTATTTTTAAAGAAAAAAGGTGAAAGCCTAAAAAATGGTGTAGACCACAATATATATATAATAGTAATCGTCGCATGTTAAGTTACATGCACCAGTCCAGTAACGACTTAGTGTGTTCGATTACATTCTCCACAGTCTTCTCACGGAACATCATACCGTTTCTCGCAAACCAGATAGCATACACACAAGCAAACAACTTCATCCAATAACACAGTCTCCTGAAACATACAGCACCCTGAGAACCATGAACCCTTCCATGCTAGTAGAGTCCACCTAAGAGACTGTTGCACCTGCCCAGACCTCCCAAGCACAAGAAGTGAACTGGTCAATATCGTTAGGAGTGTCAAAACACACTAAACCAAACCACATCATTCTCATGCAAAATCATCGCTCTATGCACTTTGGTCATGATTCGGCCTTTTCAAAGAAGTCGCAGGACGAACATCACTCTCAACACCATCTTATACTCCCAGCTCAGTTTACAATCCACCACCATATCACCACGATAGAACTCCAGAAGTGCACTGAATGCCCTAAACACATTTTGGACAAGAAGGTACCATTAAACCAAGTCCAATGATCCCACTGTTCAGACAACCTCTCAGTCATGCCAAGAACTTTGATCGACCTTAGAAAGTCCTGCAAGCACTACTTTGAGAAACCAGAACTAAAACCATGCACCCATGTGTTATTTCGACCATGCCTTGACCACCTTCATGTCCCAATTTGATACTAAATGAAGAGCTTCGAAAAAGACCACAAAAGGTCCCCATATCAGACAAATCATCTAGTCAGAAAGTGAACAGATTGCCTTCCCCTATAATACCTCATCAGGCAACACATACAGATGCTCCTATAAAATTTCAACGGCGATCAAACTAAAACCATGAAAATGCTCAAGCCCGCAAAAACCACGTACATCCCATGCAACAGAGTGTTCAACAAGTCAACCCCCCCCCCACATTCTCATTACCTGTTTAATAAGAAGTGACTTGTTCATTTTTATAAACCTCAAAACACCTAGGGACATGTCCTCCACACATGACCACCGAAGCCCACTCCAACCGGGGAATGCCACAACTGTAACTCCCACACCATACCAATCACAAGAAAAGAATATGTGATTCATATCCTCAGGCGTGCCAGAACACACGGGATAAATTACATTACTCGTGCAAAATCCCCACTCTAAGCAACTTGGTCATGATCGCTCCTATTCTAAGAAGGCATAGGACAACATTCACTCTCAACAACATCTTGCACTCCTCAATCCGCCCCATGGTCAAATAACGAGGATAAGCTTCAAATGTAGGCCATATATGCCTTCTTGACCATGAATGTACCATTAAACCAAGTCCAGTGAACCTACCACAACCCCTCTGAGGCCTTTCAACCGAGTCAATGACTTTGATTTACCTTAGAAAATCATGCAAACACTACTCGAGAATCCACAATAAAAACCAGGCACCCAAGTATCATTCGATCAAGATTTAGTTGTGAATTCTAGGATCACGATACCACTAGAAGGGGTGAACAGTGGTTCAAGGCAGTTTTCAAACTTCTCGCGAAATATATGAGTACAGAATAATCAATCAATCAAGCCAATCAGCACAATGCACAATATGTTTATGTGGAACCTCTCGTGAATAAAAACCACGACATGAGTCTCCTGAATAAGGATTTTCAAATTAGCCGAGCTAACCAACTACTTTATTATAAAGTCCGAGATATTTGTATGGATATCTCAACTTTTTTTAAAATATCTCAACTGTTTACAAAGCGTACAACTTCATAATCTTGAATCAACACCAAGATCAACACTACAAATCACACATTGTATCAACCGCAAAAGAATAGACGAGCTTTGATTTTCTTCTGACTTCCACTTAAATAAACAGGTCTTGCATATCTGACTACTTCCTCCAAACTTATTGTCAAACACCAACAAGTTCTTGCAGAAGAGGTCAACAGAAACAGATATTGTTAGAAAATATAATGCGGAAGCGTATCAGAGAAATAAAGAATAAAACATTGAAGCAGTGTTTAGAAATGGATCCATGCGGCCGCATATGCGTATTCGGTCACTTGACTGAAGCGCATATGCCATATGCAGCAACATGCGATCAAAACGCATATGTGGCATATGCGGTCGCATATCTGATAGGATTCATGTTAATCCATGAAAGTGACACATTAACTCGATTTTTTCCCGAGCAACTCTTATATCATCATTTACATCAATGCATCTTTTCGTTACTCTCATATATGTTGCATTTGGGAATATGATCTAGGTTATTTTTTTATCATATCCATTTTTTCTCATTGTTCTCAACACTTATTAATGAAATGTTTACTGCTTTTTGAATTTTCTATTTAATGAAATTTATTCTAATTCTTCAAATAAAACATGAAATAATTGATTAACATACACTTTACATTTTTATGCTTCTAATAAATTTTATATGCAAATATAATTTTCCCATATATTTTGTGTCAATGTATTTTGTCCCTTTGAGATACATATATGTGTATAATTTTAGGTATATGATTTGCATACCTATGATTATTATTTAGCTTTTGTTATCTATAGAATCTATATAAATATTAAAGATTTTCTATAGAATTCGTGTGTTCCTTGTTGAATCTAAATTTATATATGCATATATATGCATTAAATTCAAAATACACACTAAAAAATAAATTTATAATATCATGTGTTTATATCTTATTGATTATATTATCTTATTTGAATTTTTATTTTGAATTTTGTTAGATCGTAACTTTTTTATATAATCACATTTTATTATTTATTTTATAATATTTTAAATTAAATTATTATAAACCGCATAAATCACATATACTTCTGTATACTTCCCCGCATATCCGCTTACTCATTTTAAACTGCATGACCGAACGAATATCGCATACCACATTTCTGAATCTTGCATTGAAGAACAACTGGATTTAACGCGGAACCCTACTCCCTAAGGAACGAGATGAAACCACGGAAGAACGCTTCAAATGGTTGATTTGTCTATTGATTTTCTCACAGGATACAGATCTCCTGAGGCTTCTTATATAGCCATCCAAGTCCCATCACTAGTAGATGTGGGATTAACTCAGGATGTAGTAACCACCTTACATGATAATTACGCATACTCTATCACTTCCCCTCGAGTCGGAGCATGCAATGCTCAACTTGGATAAACAGGAAGAAATCTCAACTAACAATACAAGACACTATAGATAATATCAACTCAACGTGCACAACTTTCGGTTATTGTCGAGAACGTTGCTTCTCATGCCATGCAGGTGAGGAGGACAAATGGGTTGGAGTGTGAGTTGAACGAAATCCCCTCGTCGGAGAGCATGTGCTCTGTACTACGCATGTTAGAGTCATTGCAACTGAAATTGATCTCCTCATTAGAACTTATATGTGTTTATGGATGACGGAGATTCAAGTTGGGGAAATGGTAGAATTTGCCAACGGTGTCGAAGGAATCGCTTTGAATCTTGAGAATGAGAATGTAGGTATTGTCATCTTTGGTAGTGATTTACTGGTGCAATAGAATAGGTAGGAGTACATTATGGCAGGATCAGTGACTTGGGCAAACCAACCCTCCTCCAAGAAGAATTGTGCTATGCCCCCCCTCCTATTCTCCCTGGCATCACGCACTCGCGGGTCTAGTATCAATATGGATTGACTATGTTCTTCCGCCTATATTGTCTTCGAAATCCGATAGGCTTTTCCGCCTGCCTAGCTAAATTCAAAACAAAGCCAGTGCACTACAACTTGACTCCATCTCTGAAAGGGCCGAACTGAACAGTCATGGAGACAACCTCGTCGAAGTCCATGACTGCTGGAGAATGGAGTCTGAAAAAGTCTCCTCGTTGAAGAACTAGGTCTCTCCCATACTAGCTCAGAGGATCTCTACTCTGGAGTCCCTGTGAAACCACATGAAAAACCCTAACCTACATGGCATAGGAAATGGGATCCTTACTCTAGAGTCCCTATGGAACGCATGAAAACTCTGACCAAAAATAAAAGATGGGGACCACAAAAAATGATGGCAAACATGTGCACATCTGACTGAGGACTCGAAATCTGAACATCGAGTCTGAAACATTTCTTGAGTCGGGAAAATCTGGCTGGCTTGGAGTCTGGAGAATATGAAAATGCAACTTGTAGGACACTACACAATACTCCCCTTTTCTCTCATGCTTGTCGGAAAATAATGACATCGACACAGTTGGGAGAAGGCAATAAAATAGGGGGAAATCACATCAATGAATCACTTAGATGAACTCAATTTTTCCAAATTCTCTCCTTTTTTAAAATCGTTTTTTCTTAATAAGCCATCTGATTTTTTTGATTTTTCTTTTCTTTTTATTCACATACGATTTTTTTTCTTTTTTTATCAGACACCCCACTTAGGCCCATAAGAGCAATCCCCTTTTTTTCTAGGCCATTCTCACTCATTTTTTCTTCCAGTCCAACTTTTTTTCATCGGCCCAATGTTGGGCCCAAATATGCAGCACATTTTTTTGCAACCTTTCGGTCCTCTTGGGGCCTAAACTTATTTAGGGTTCCCCCTTGGAACCCTTCTCTCCCCTCTCGCCGCCCCAACAGGATTTCATGGTCTCTAGTCGTCGCTTCTTGGATCTAGAGGAGGAGGCCTTCGATCAGTGCTACTTGATTTGGTGGTATTGCCGGTAGCGGTGATGGGAATGGCGATTGGCCTGGAGATGCGCGTTGAGGAGTATCTATCTGAAGTCGCCACCACTGCAAGTGATGGAGACTTGTCGCCGTCAGGACATGAAGGAGAGGCTCGATGGGCGTCGATGCACAAGAGGATGCGCGAGGGAGGAGCGCATGTTGGAGATTGAGGTCTGCCGGGAGGAAGGCTAGAGGAGTAGCGGCATTGAGCCTCTGCTTGGAGCTTCGCCTGCCTTGGCGGGCTGTTACAGGTTGTCGTAGATGTGCGTGGAGGTGCAGAAGGAGAAGCATTGCATGCGCGCTTGAGCACACGACGCGAGGATGAGGGAGGAACTAGAGCGTCGCCTCTTGGTGGAGGACCGCCTTAGGGTTCCTCCTTCGAGTTCACACCTGGAGTTAGCGGGTCGCTGTCGCTGGGCAGGGGCCTACCTAGGATTGCTAGGGTGCGTGATCCAAGGAGATGCGTACGATGGGGATGGCTCCGCCTGTGAGCGATGGCCAGCACAACCTGGAGATTGGAGGCGGATTCTGGAGTGTCGCCATCACCTCTGGAGCTCAACCCTTTTGCGATGAGTTGCTGATGGGAGGGATGAGGGCGCAAGGAGGAGTTGGTGTATGCCTAGGGTTCCCTCGAACCTTGTATCGTTAGAGAGTGCGCCGCAGATCATGTTGGAGTCATGTGTTGAGAGAAGCTCGGTGAGGAGCATCGCCTGGAAGAGAACTGTGATGGGAGGAGGTGGCGACAGAGATCTTCCAGAAATTAGGGTCTCAATCGAAACCCCAGAACATGGATAGTACTTGAATAACAATAATAATCATCTTCAAGAATCAAATCTTGAATAAAAATAATGAACATAAAATTCTCGAGAATCGAACACTCTCTGATACAATGTTAGAAAATATAATGCGGAAGCATATCAGAGAATAAAACTTTGAAGAACAACGAGATTTAACGTGGAACCCTACTCCCTAAAGAGCTGGATAAAATCACAAAAGAACGCCTCAAAGGGTTGATTTGTCTATTGACTTTCTCACTAGATACAATGGATCCGGGGCTTCTTATATAGCCTCTATAGACCTTCCAAGTCCCTCCATAAACTCAGGATATGGTTACATGATAATGATGCATACTCTAACATATATATTTTGCAATAATCATTACATAAACAGTTATCATTTCACATATATCAGAAATAAATCACAATTGTAAGAACGATAAAATCTAGGATAATTAGTATAATATAATTGCACAGATATTCTCAAATATGAGCACAACAATTATAATACATGTAACACAATGAATAAGTAATAATTGTTGAAATCTGAGAAGCGAAAGCCAAATCAATAAACAAAATAATAAACATCTAGAACATGAAGATTTACGCGGAACGCTACTTCCTAAGGAGCGGGATGAAACCACAGAAGAAGCCCTCAAAGGGTAGATATTCTATTGAATTTCTCAATGAGTACAAGGGGTGAGGGGCTCTTTATATTGGCCTTCAAATAGACCGGAGTCCCATCGCTCATCCATGTGAGACTAAACTTGAGTGGGGTAATGAGATCTCATCAAGATCCAATTACCCACCTATTACATTCTCTAACAACATTCTCTAACACTCCCCCTCAAGCTGGAGCTGAGAAAGCTGCAACTTGCAACAAAAAGAAAGTATACAGCACATTTTCACACGATACATCACAAGAAGAACACATGTTTGTTGTTGGTAGAGGACCTATTGCATTCTCTAACAACATCACAAGTCTCACCAAGATCCAAGTCTCACCTATTACATTCTCTAACAACATTCTCTAACAATAATAATTCACAAAACAAATATTACCAAGCAGGAGAAGGCTGCGAAAAGTATTCTAAATGCTATCAAAAAAATTTACGCATTAGAGATCGATCGAACACCGCTGACTTGATAGTTTTCTTGCAAAACTATCTTCAAAAAATATTCTCCTCGAAATATCGATCAAGTCAAAAATCTAAAGAGAAAATACTCGAGAAATCACTCAGAAAGAGCTTCTTGCTTTTTTAATGAGAACAAGAGTGAATTGCTCGAATGGCGGATGTTCCAACAATAAATATGTTGTCCAACAATAAATATCTTCACCAATTGAGGTCTAAGAAATATGGTTGTTGGAAACAAAACAAGCAACAAATTGGTGAAGATTTTGATCGAATGATCGACCAATCAAATTCAATGATCAATAAGATCAATATGATTGACCAGGTCAAATGGTATGGTCAATCTTTTCATGGCTATTTGATTTAATATTCAAAATATGATCGATGATGATTCAAGGTGTCGACAAGGGTAATAGATCAGAAGAAACACAAGGTCAATTAGGGATGATCAATCAGTAAGAATAGATGGTCAATTTTTTTGAAAGGAATAACAAATGGCCAATCATTGATGATTTCATCGATATTCTGATTCGGAAAGTTTCTGAAGATGATGCAAACATTGCAACTTGTCAAAAATACAATGTAAATAATGCAACAACTTTTTGAACAAGTTAAACAACTTTCGAAGCTTTTGCAACTTTGATGTTGAAGATCACTCGTAGATTGTCTGAGATGAATCATACTATAGTCATGCAATCATACTATCATAGTAAACAAGCGAGCGAGTACGGTGTGTGTATGTCATCGTTAAAACAATTGGAGAAACAAAGAACTAACATTAGCCACCTTTACCTCCTGGTTTGACACTAAACGAAAAGCCTAAAAAAAGGTCACAAAACATACCCACATAATGCCAATTATCTAACCAAGACTTTAACCCATTATACCATCCCTTAGAATAAATCTCGATTGAATGCGATTTCCGACAAAACCAATCAAATTCCCCTATAAAAACTTGACATGACCTTAAACCCACTAAAATATTGAAGCCCGTAAAAACCCTATACATCCCTCGTTCCAGATAGTTGAACAAGTCATCTTTCTCCCCCTAGATTTGATTACCCATATAGTAAGAAGAATCATGTCCATCTCCCCACCAAGTCTCAACACCCCTACACGTGTCCCCCATACATTGTATCATCAAAACCCACTCCAACAAAGGAATACCGCGATTGTCGCCCACACAGCAGAACAGAAGAAAGATCGCATCAACAATGTTAGATGCATCTGAATCCCAATCAACAACCTAAAATTAGAGAAAAAATATCAAAATAGAAGACAAAATGACCTTAAGCAGCACCAAATGCATGCTCATCGACAAGCAAAAAGCCCTCTAATCCACAAGCTTACTCTCAAATTTCTCCACAAGATGCATTCGCAAGGGATGGATGTTGTATACGAAACCTTCAAAGATTGAAAGTGAGTACATTTGGTCAAACAATCAACCAAGGTTTTAAATCAAGGTTTTAAATCTCGATTTCGATTTCGTTTCGAGTTGTTGAAAAAACAACAATTTCGAAATTTCGATGAAATTTCGTCAATTTTGACCAAAATCGGCCTAGATTTGTGAAGGAAGGGTATATGTCGAGATTTCAATTTCGGTTTCGGTAGGGTGTTGAAACCTAAATTTCGCCAAAATTTGAAACACTGCAACAAACAATGGTGGATGGGAAAACAATAGTGATGATAATGTTGTAATCTAAACACAATGTCGACATAACAGGTAACAATGGTGATTCTCGTGCATGTAGGCTAGATTGTCAACAAAGTTTTCCTTGTGCTTTCCTCTCATGTTGATCCTTTTAAGGCTCCAATTGATTTTAAGTTATTAGGTTTAAACTTTGATTATCCACAAGATTCCCGTATAAATTCTTCCATGTCGGTCGAAAAATAGATGGAATATGATAAAGGTTTGCCCTTCAATCTTCTTACTTGCATGTTCCCTCATATCACCAAATCATGACACAATTTGGATGACATATTCTAGTTCAAATTGATACAGGATAGAAAACGTGAGGAAAGAGAGTGAGCGAAAAAAGGAAGAAAACATGTATGTTGCATGGCTTTGGTGGGGAAACATGAAGATGCAGGAGTGGAGAGGAAGAGAGATCCATCGAGAATGGGGGAAAGTGGAACACGTGCATGTTATGCGGACCTTGGTAAAAAGAATGGGTGGGGAAAAGCATAACGATTATGAGAGACAATCCGATATATACATGACTTCGATAAGGAAAGCATAAAGAAGAGGGAAGGAGAAGAACATCGTAGTATGCTTCTCTTGTCAAAGTATGCTTAACCTAAAAAACAGATGCTGAAAATACTAAATGATTGAGACCCGACTTAATTACCCAAGTTATTTAACTATAGATATTTTATTCCTAGTTCTATATCATGATTAATCTCTTAAATAGACAAAAACAAAATAGCAAAATTAACAAAGAATGCGTAATTTTAAAAGAAGGTGACGGCAGCTGCTTAGTAATTCGACTAAACCTGCATCAGATTTACATTGTTGTATTCTTCTTCTTTTTTAATCGTGGATCATGATTTATCTCTTAAACAGATACTGGGAAAAATAACAATAATAACATAGTATGCATAATTTATTTAGAAAAAGGTGACCGGATCTGCCTAAGAATTTAATTCACCCCGCATCAGATATGCATTGCCCGCATTCATCCTATTTTAGTTCTAGGTCGTGATTTATATCTTAAACAGAAACTAAAGCAAAATAACAATACTAACAAAGTATACATAGTTTATCCGAAAAGATGACTGGATCTGCCTAACAATCTGATTCAACTTGCATCAGATTTACAATGTTGCATCCTTCCTTTTCATTCAAAGCCAAAGGATGGTACCAGAGGTTGATAATCACCCGGCACGTTCTTTATTCTTGATGAGTGATTTGCCATCAAGGATGCAACCATTTCCAAAGGTTTTTAAAATTCCACTAGCACTGTTTGATTGTTCTCCGAAAAGGAACAGAAATCAAAATCTAAAATCTAGAGCTTGTCGAGGTACAGATTAAGAAACAATGGCATTACTGTGCTTTATTCAATTTCTGAAGCATGTATTTTTTTTCCGAGAAAGGACCCATAATTCTAAGGACAATGGAATCATTATTAAAGAACAATGGGACTGCTAGTTGTTCCCAAATATGAGATGGAGGTTCAAACTACCTGGAGATTAGATTCTAACATCATGAATAGTCTTTTTTTCTATATTTGCACTAAAGCAAAGAATCAGGAAACAGAAGTCAACCAATGATGTTTTTTGGGCACTTTAAACTCAGAAAACATAATGGTATTCAGAAATGAGAGATATTATATGGAAAATGTCCATAGAACAATGCATCATGGTTGTAGATGTATCAGATCGAGCATTTTAACGTCAACGTTGTAACTTAGATTTGATTTAAATGAATATTTGATGTTTATCGTCATCTTCTGGCTTTAAAAAAGCAGCTCCAGGTAGCATGTGACAAAAAAGCTGAATTCCAGAAGGCGGGAATGGTCAGATCGTTGGTGGATGATCTTACTAGCACCAACCACGAACATCATGAGAGCCCAGTGCCCATTGTTAGTTCAGATGGCTTGAGTAGCTTGGAGGTGCAAAAAGGGGCACGCTCTAGCTTCCACGCACCAAGCGATGGTACATTGTGGCTCCATATGAGACCCACATAGAATTTAGCGAGCAATGAATCTTAGAGTGAGCTGACATGAAATGATCCTCGAGAAAGGGACCCTACATGGGAGAGGAAGTTGCCTTTCACCCTGAGGTCATACCCCCCCCCCATCATAGTTGACCCTAGGCAATGCTCGAAATAATCAAACTTGGAAAGGAGGACAGCATTGTTGTTTGTGATGTATCAATCATTTACGTGGGTCTACTTCTCATTCCACTTGTGGGAATGTGATTATTGATAAATCCCCCCCCCCCTGAAGAATGATCGGAAGTGAATTGAGTAATGTTTTCATTTCTTCATTCTTTTTTTAAGCATGATGACAATAAGCTTTCCTGTCTCATATGAAAATGGAAAATTTATTACTATTTCTTTTTTTATTGTCCATTGGAAAAATTTTCGAAAGTGCCAGACCTCATAACATTGGCCCATTGACTAAAGGATAAGTCAATTCATCTCAAGATAATGTATCGGTTACTTTCAAGCCCTAAAACTTTGAAAGAGAAATTCGGTGGAATTGCGGTCAAATAGCCGAATTGGAGTAATTAGTTGAAAACTCATTTCTCTAAGATTAAGATTTTTAACATTCTTTAATCAATAAATGAGATAGAAATACACATCTTTTTTACTAATAATAAGATATTAACATAATATGTTACCTTAAATTTCCATCCAATCTCTCCAAAAGTCGTAGTATGTAGCTCGGAACCAGAATCAGATTTGGAATTGGAATTAAAAATCATTAGATTCACCTTGTGGACATGAAGAGAATGGTGACACATGCAATAATAACCGAGAAAAGCATATGCCAAGAAGACTATCAAAATGATATCTTATATAAGAAATTGAAAATCAAAATGATGGCTCAGAACTTGTATCTTACCAAAATACTTTGAACTTAGAAAAATATTTAATTTAGAAATAAAATAAGACATATACACACATGCACACAGAAACACACAAATATCTCTGTATCATGTATGTTTAATAGGTGCATTATAGAACTTTCAGCTTGTGATCGTAAAATATGTGTTATACGGGACACGAACAAATCAATTAACACCAAGAAATTACATGGCATTCACAAACACAATCTACATCCAACCTAATAGTAGGCAAATACTTGCAATCACAACAAGAAAGAGAGTTCGAGAATGAATAAATTTCTAGTCTCTTGTGAGATAAAATGATGCAATGTAATGCGCCAATATATAGAGCTCAAAAATTAACAAAGTCGCCGAAATTAGGTAAAAGAGTAACCTAAGAGGCTAGGAGGACGAATTTCAATGAACCGTGGCTAGATTCCTCTTTTTTGTGTTGTTTCACTCGAAATTATACAGAAATGGAACGAAATTCCAACGAAATGGGGATCAAAATTCCAACGAAATGGACCGAAATGTAGGTGACATCTAGGAAAAGGAAATGCCATGGGATTTCGATTTCAATCACTTGATGAAATCGAAATTCGATGGAATTTCGATGAAATTTAAGGCCATGGTTTCTTTCTGCTTTCATCATCGGTCCACAATCGGACCACAAAATGCTAAGATGACCTTGTATAACTTTTTTTCACAAAATTTATATGCAGTGATAAAACTAATCAAGAACCACGATGTACGATATTCATCTTTTGCCTTTCAAAAAACACGAAAAAACTAAAGTTGGGTGTACATCCTAAAAGTAGTATAACTTTGTAGGAGTACAAAGAACAAAATTCAGATAACCAGGTAAATACAAAAAATGTTAGCCAACTGACCTGCCCATCGGGTAGGATGTGCTTTTCTTCTTGACATGTATTTTGGGTATGTTCATAAGCATATTGATCGTCAGAACAGCATGCAAACCGTTCTTTAATTTTCTCAACATCAGAAATACTGATATCGATACCGGGATTTGACTTGTGAAGTTCCCGAGCAAGTAGATTTGTTAAGTCAATACCCCCAATCTCAAATCTTTTGGAGGCGATGTGTTGAACGGCACCTTCACAAACTGGAGCAATATCTGGCAACAAAATAGGAAGTTAATGCCAAAGTTGGAAAATTGTGTCCAAAAAATAAAAAATGTCAAAACTTGTCCAAAGGTTGTGAGATAAGCATGATCCTGCCCAACAAGAAAATATCATGTTTTGTGTGCTCAAGCATTTCCTCACATCATACAAGTAATATCCCTTGTAATCAATCCATTCCTATGCTTATATGTCGATAATATGTTCATTATTTTTACTTTAGATGGTGTACCACAATGGTTCCCTTTGACAAGCACAAAACACATCAGAAAGCCAGACTAAAGAAGCCGCTCCAACTATTTATTTGAAACTATTATATCGTACATCCTAATCTTTCTCTAACCCCCCCCAAAAAAAACATAGCCAATTTTTCCAATCTTAGCTAGTTTTTCCTATGACCCGTACACATGCCTAGTAGGCTAGTACTCATCTTGAAGACATCACTGAATATGTTGCCAGCCAAAATTCAAAAGTGCCACATCTTCATTCCCGTTAGCTTGTTTGCACCATGATAAAATTGTCAATCAGGTGGAATATAAATAAACAATGCAAATATTTTTCAATCCGAGAAAACCTTGAAGCAACTGATGGAGATCATACATGGGAAGATATTTTGAAGGATCAGTTAACGAGAATCGTTCATCGAGAGTGACAAGTAGTGTGCATAAATTATGCAAATGACAAATTTTAGAACTCACAGTTATGGAGTGTAAACAGTAAAAACCACGTTGTTTGCTCAAAATGTTTCACTCGAAAAGAAAAGACCTTCACGATAACATGACAAACATACATGCCCAATTTCGTGTCAACTGAGTAAGCAGATTACCTATCTTTCCATGCCCTATGTCAACCGTGCAACCAGATATGCGGCCAACTGCATAAAGTGATAGCACAGCTTGTTCAGATGCATAAAATCCAGATATGTCGAACGTCTCAAACATCAGCTGCACCAATTGCTCCCTGAGCGCCTGATTGTCATATCAACAACAGTTTATAAGAACTTCAATCCTACTCCTCCAAGTTCTAGCCTTTTAATTGAGACAAGGTGGAAAAAAGAAACAACTTTTAGCTTGTTTTTTTCAGAAATCGATTGATTCCACAGGTATCGAAAAAAAAGATCCAAAGTTCCAAATATCTGCATAATTAAACCTTGGGAGTCAAGAGGGGCTCGGTGAAGAGGATCTGGCCTTCGTTTCCAAACTCCCACCCGAGGCGCGTGTAGAGAACATGGTGCAGCAGATCCTCCATGGCGTCCCAGTTCTTGATAAACCCCCGCACCACCGCATCCACGTCCTTCTCCTCCGACACAGCTCCGTCGACAGCCCCCACATCCTCGTCCTCCACCACGCGCTTCATCCGCGTCGGGATTACCTACAGAGACCACCAAACCATAGCGAGAGCTCAAAAAAAACCCAAAAAGATGCGATCTTTGCAAGAAAGGCGGGATTTTTACGAAAGCAGGGTCTTGATCGGGAGCTGCGAAGCCCGCCTTGAGGAGCTTGGAGCCCGCATCCACCACCACGGCTTCCATGGGCGTTCGAGCTCTAGGGTTTAGGGTTTCCAACGTCCATCAGCTGATAGAGATAGCGTTTGATCGCGGGAATCGATTTGGCGTTCTCGATTAATGATGACGAAGAAAATAAGGGGTATTCAAGCAATTTTGTAGAAATCGGGGGGTGTACAATTAAATTTCCAGGCATTCTCGCATCAAAATGAAAATTGTGCCCCTCCGAGATATCGCAATATCAGTTATGCCCCTATCTTTTTGGTAATATCAGTTGTGCCCCTCACTTCTTGCTCCGTCATCACTTGTGCCCTTCTGTCAGATTGACCGTCAATGAATTGACTTTACCATGGTTTTTTCAAACCTTGGTGCAGTTAAGAGGGGTATTATTGTCAAGACACCTCTTCTTCCTCCTCCACCGCGTGCTTCGTTCCGAGGAAGGAATCCAACAGCGCCGAGGCCTATGGCAGCGCAGAGGGAGTTGCAGGGGACGGTGGCGCTGTCGACCTTCGCGCTATGGCAGCAGATGAGTGCGGAGACCGGAGCAGAGGTGCAGGGGGAGGAGGGGGCAGTGCGGGAGGTGGAGGTGCAGGGGCGAAGGCGCGCTGTGCAGGAGGGGGCTGTGCGGAGGGTGCAGTGGCGGAGGGGAGGCTGTGCGGGGGTGGAGGTGCAGGGGCGGGGGGCGTTGTGCGGGAGGGAGCTGTGCGGAGGGTGCAGTGGCGGAGGGGAGGCTGTGCGGGGGGAAGGGGAGGTGCAGGGGGCGGCGGGGGGCGGAGGGGGGCTGTGCGGGTGGGGTGCAAGGGCGGAGGGGCGCTGTGCGGGGGGCTGTGTGGGGGATGCGGGGGCGGAGGGGGCTGTGCAGGGGATGCGGGGGCGGAGGGGGCTGTGCGGGGGATGCAGGGGGTTGTGCGGTGCAACGGAGGGGAACTGTCGGCGGAGGGGGAGCGGCCCAGGCTGGGTGGAGGTGTGGGGGCGGGCAGAAGACCTCGCGGCAGGGGAGAAGCGTGCGGGGGCTGATGGGAAGACCTTGGGGCGGAGGGAGAGGTGCTCGGGCGGGGAGATGACCTTGGGGCGGAGGGGGAGGCGCCCGACCTGTAGGCTGGGGCGGAGGGGGAGGTGCCCGACCTGGAGGCTGGGGCGGAGGGCGGCAGGGGGCGGCGCCCGGCCTGGAGGCTGGGGCGGCAGGGGGCGGCGCCCGGCCTGGAGGCTGGGGTGGAGGGCAGCAAGGGACGGCGCCGGGGAGGGGAGGGGAGCTCGGGGCGGAGCTGGGTGGCATGGGGCTGGGGCGGGGGCGGAGAGGGAGGAGGGGGAGGTTGGAGGAGGAAGAGGAAGAGGATGGGGAAGAGGAGGAAGAAGAAGAGGGTACCGCATAACCTTTTTTTAAAAAAATAATTCCGCTTATATCCTTAAAGTTAACGTCCGTTTGCACTGTGAATGGACGGTCACTAACCCGAGGGGCACAAGTGATGAAATAGCAAGAAGGGAGGGGCACAACTGATATTACCAAAAAGATAGGGGCATAATTGATATTGCGATATCTCGGAGGGGCACAAGTGATAAAATCCCAAATGAAAATCCATTTTTTAAGGAAAAAATGGGCTACTCACTGCCCAGTCTCATTTTTCAGGGTTTTTAAAATGAAGTTAAGTATTTTTATCATTATATTTTTCTAATATGTCACTTCAGTTTCACCAGAAACATAGATCCTGTGTCTTTCATCTAAAATATATAATTTTAATGGTCTTATAATTGTTGTAATTGACATGCTCTAGATGAAGGGCAAAAGAATTTCTGTTTCTAACGAAATTGGAATAACATATTTGAGAGATATGATGACGAAAATATGTAACTTTATTTCTGAAAAAAATTAAAAAAAATACCAGAAAATATGAATTTTTTTTAATGATCTGCGGTAGTCAGTTTGAATATATATAGAGAGAGCAGGGGGGTTAATGGGGCTGCCCGTGCCATTTTCAGCGCTTTTTTTTCAAAAAATGTCGTCATGTATATTCATCACTATATCCCTTCTATATGCCATTCGAATTTCGTAGGAAACAGAGACTCTACAGCCTCCATCCAGACAGTTATTCGTTATTTTTTAACGGTAACAGGATTTTTTAACTCGACATCATCTCGATGAAGGCCGTAGGAGTCTCTGTTTCTCACGAAATTCGAATAGCATATAGGAGGGATATAGGGATGCATATACATGATTTTATTTTTCAAAGAAAATAAAAAAATGTCGAAAATAGGGGGCGGGACAGCCATGTTGCCTGCCCCCAGAGGGCAGCCCCATTAAATCCTTATATATATATATATATAGAGAGAAAAAAAATGGGGCTGCCCTCGCCCCATTTTTCGGCGTTTTTTTATTTTTTTTTTGAAAAATAAAACCATGTATATTCATCCATATATCCCTCCTACATGTCATTCGAATTTCGTCAGAAACAGAGACTCCTACGGCCTCCATCTCGATGGTATCGATTTAAAAAAATCCTTTACCGTTAAAAAATTACTGTCCGGATGGAGGCCGTAGGAGTCTCTGTTTCTGACGAAATTCGAATGGTATATAGGAGGGATATATGGATGAATGTAAATGGTGTTATTTTTCAAAAAAAAAATAAAAAATTTTGCCCAAATAAGGCGGGGGCAGCCATGTTGGGGCAGCCACATATGACCCATATATATATATATATATATATATATATATATATATATATATGAGGTAAATGGGGCTGCCCCCAGGGAGTAGCCAACTTGGCTACTCCCACTCTTATTTTTCCCTCATTTTTTTATTTTTTTGGAAAATAAAAATTTGTATATTCATCATTATATCCCTCTCACATTCTATTAAAATTTCGTCAGAAACAGAGACTCCTACGGCCTCCATCCAAACATGTTCGATTTAAAAAATCATGCGACCGTTAAAAAAATAACGTCTAGATGGAGGGCTTAGGAGTCTCTGTTTCTGACGAAATTTTAATAGAATGTGAGAGGGATATAATGATGAATATACAAATTTTTATTTTCCAAAAAAATAAAAAAATGAGGGAAAAATAGCGGTGGGAGTAGCCAAGTTGGCTACGCCCTGGGGGCATCCCCATTTTACCCTATATATATATATGGAAAAAATAGGGCTGCCCCCGCCTCATTTTTCGGTGTTTTTTTTATTTTTTTTTTGAAAAATAAAACCATGTATATTCATCCATATATCCCTCCTACATGCCATTCGAATTTCGTCAGAAACAAAGACTTCTACGGCCTCCATCTCGATGGTATCGATTTAAAAAAATACTGTTACCGTTAAAAAATTATTGTCCGGATGGAGGTCGTAGGAGTCTCTGTTTCTGACGAAATTCGAATGTTATATAGGAGGGATATAGGGATGAATGTAAATGATGTTATTTTTCAAAAAAAAATAAAAAATTTTGCCCAAATAAGGCGGGGGCAGCCACATATGACCCTATATATATATATATAGAGAGAGAGAGAGAGAGAGGTAAATGGGGCTGGCCCCAGGGAGTAGCAAACTTGGCTACTCCCACCCCTATTTTTCTTTCATTTTTTTTATTTTTTTTTAAAAAAAATTTTGTATATTCATCATTATATCCCTCTCACATGTATTAAAATTTCGTCAGAAACAGAGACTCCTACGGCCTCCATCCAAACATGGTCGATTTAAAAAATCTTACGACCGTTAAAAAAATGACGTCTGGATGGAGGGCTTAGGAGTCTCTGTTTCTGACGAAATTTTAATAAAATGTGAGAGGGATATAATGATAAATATACACATTTTTATTTTCCAAAAAAATAAAAAAATGAAGGAAAAATAAGGGTGGGAGTAGCCAAGTTGGCTACTCCCTAGGGGCAGCCCCATTTTACCCATATATATATGGGTCATATGTGGCTGCCCCCTAGGGGCAGCCAACATGGCTGCCCCCGCCTTATTTGGGTAATTTTTTTATTTTTTTTTGAAAAATAACACCATGTACATTCATCCCTATATCCCTCCTATATACCATTCGAATTTCGTTAGAAACAGAGACTCCTACGGCTTCCATCCGGACAGTAATTTTTTAACGGTAACAGGATTTTTTTAAATCGATATCATCGAGATGGAGGCCGTAGGAGTCTCTGTTTCTAACGAAATTCGAATGGCATCTAAGAGGGATATATGATGAATATACATGGTTTTATTTTTCAAAAAAAAATAAATAAATAAGAGGCCGAAAAATGGGGTGGGGGCAGCCATGTTGGCTGCCCCCAGGGGGCAGCCCCATTTTTTCCTATATATATATATATATATATATATATATATATGGGTAAAATGGGGCTGCCCCCAGGGAGTAGCCAACTTGGCTACTCCCACCCCTATTTTTCCCTCATTTTTTTTATTTTTTGAAAAATAAAAATTTGTATATTCATCATTATATCCCTCTCACATTCTATTAAAATTTCGTCAGAAAAAGAGACTCCTAAGCCCTCCATCCAGACGTCATTTTTTTTAACGGTCGCAGGATTTTTTAAATCGAGCATGTTTGGATGGAGGCTGTAGGAGTCTCTGTTTCTGACGAAATTTTAATATAATGTGAGAGGGATATAATGATGAATATACAAATTTTTATTTTCCAAAAAAATAAAAAAATGAGGGAAAAATAGAGGTGGGAGTAGCCAAGTTGGCTACTCCCTGGGGGCAGCCCCATTTACCTCTCTCTCTCTATATATATATAGGGCGAAATGAGGCTGCCCCAAGGAGTAGCCAACTTGGCTACTCCCACCCCTATTTTTATCTCATTTTTTAATTTTTTTGGAAAATAAAATTTGTATATTCATCATTATATCCCTCTCACATTCTATTAAAATTTCGTCACAAACAGAGACTCCTAAGCCCTCCATCCAGACGTCATTTTTTTAACGGTCGCAGGATTTTTTAAATCGACCATGTTTGGATGGAGGCCGTAGGAGTCTCTGTTTCTGACGAAATTTTAATAGAATTTGAGAGGGATATAATGATGAATATACAAATTTTTACTTTCCAAAAAATTAAAAAATGATGGAAAAATAGGGGTGGGAGTAGCCAAGTTGGCTACTCCCTGGGTGCAGTCCTTTATATATATGAGATAAATGTGACTGCCCCCAGGGAGTAGCCAACTTGGCTACTCCCACCTCTATTTTCCCCTCATTTTTTTATTTTTTTGGAAAATAAAAATTTGTATATTCATCATTATATCCCTCTCACATTTTATTAAAATTTCGTCAGAAACAGAGACTCCTACGGCCTCCATCCAGACGTCATTTTTTTAACGGTCGCAGGATTTTTTAAATCGATCATGTTTGGATGGAGGCCGTAGGAGTTTCTGTTTCTGACGAAATTTTAATAGAACGTGAGAGGGATATAGTGATGAATATACAAATTTTTATTTTCCAAAAAATTTAAAAAATGAGAGAAAAATAGGAGTGGGAGTAGCCAAGTTGGCTACTCCATGGGGGCAGCCCCATTTACCTCTCTCTCTCTCTATATATATATATATACATATATATATATATATATTATAGAGAGAGGGCTTATCCAATGAGCCATGTGCCCATTAACGTTTCAATGAGCACCCATTCTGGGCCATACACGTGTATTAGCAATAATTATATTTCTAATTATATGCTACCACGTATTTAAAAAAAATCCTATATTTCCTATTATACAGCGTCCTTAAAAATTGGAAGACGATTTTGGAAAGAAACGATTCAATTAAATGATTCCACGCGGATTATTAAGGATCCAAACGCTGTGATAGTAATAAATATAATTCGGTCAAGTAAATGCTTATTGTGAGATCAGTAATATCAAGACAATGATCAGTAATTTACATCCAAATAGTTACATTGTACAGAATTTAGTAATATGTATAAAATGGTCAAGTAAATGTGTGTTGTGAGATCAGTAATAACATAACAAATGGTTAGTAATACCATTGTCGATGTAATGTGCATTGCATTAACAAATAGTTACTTTCTTACTTGAGCAATGTCCATGACTTACTGACCATTACTTTGTTATTACTGATCTCACAGTAGCTATTACTTGAGAATCGTACACATATTACTAAACATTGATATAAAACATAGATATATACATTACTGAACACAATCAATAATTTACTTGATAACTGTATATATATTACTTGAGTATCAACTCTAAATTACTGAATTCTATTCAAAGTAATAAAACGTATGGAAAATACTAACCATTTGTTATGGCTTTACTATCTTTAGAACAAGCACTTACTTGTCAATTTGTGTATATATTACTGAAATATGCACAATGTAATAAAATGAATGTATTACTGACCGTTGTTTGGATATTACTGACATCACAATAAGCACTTACTTGTCCATTGTGTATATATTATTGCATTCTACACCATGTAATAAAATGAACGTAAATTACTGACCGTTGTTTTGGATATTACTGATCTGACAACAACCATTTACTTGACTATTATATATATATATATATATATATATATATATTACTGACCTGAGCATTTGGATCTCGGTTTTCTACAATAAATCATCGATTCGAATGTTTTCTTTCCAAAACGATCTTCTTATTTTTTAGGACGCGATATAATTGGAATACCACTTATTGTTAAATCGCTTTGCATATTAATCTCATTCCAAAAACAACATCCTTCGAAATAGGTAATCACTCAATTGGTAATACACGTGTGTGGCCTACAAATGGTGCTCACCGAAACGCTAATGAGCCCTGTGCGCATTGGATAAAAATCATATATATATGGAAAAATGTGGCTGCTCCCTGGGAGAAGCCAACGGGGCTACTCCCACCCCCATTTTTTCCATATTTTTTTTAGAAAATTAAAATTTGTATATTCATCCCTATATCCCTCTAACATTCTATTAAAATTTTATCAGAAACAGAGACTCCTAGGCCCTCCATCCGGACGTCATTTTTTTAACGGTCGCAGGATTTTTTAAATCGACCATGTTTTGATGGAGGCCATAGAAGTCTCTGTTTCTGACAAAATTTTAATAGAATGTTAGAGGGATTTAATGATGAATATATACATTTTTATGTTCCAAAAAAATAATTGGGGGAAAATGGGGGTGGGAGCAGCCCGTTGGCTCCTCCCATGGAGCAGCCACATTTTTCCCATATATATATATATATATATATATATATATATATATACGAGGAGTGATCCTCTAAGAGCAAAAAGTTATGAGAGCATGAGAGGGATGATTCTGGACCACATGATTCACCCAGGAGAGAGAAGACCATGAGAGAGAAAATAGAATCATGTGGTCCATAATCATTCCTCGAATGCTCTCACATTTTTTTGCTCTCACATGATCACTCATATATATATATATATAGGGAAAAATGAGGCTGCCCCCGAGGGGGAGCTAACTTAGCTCCCCCCGCCCCATATTCCCTATTTTTTATTTTTTTTGAAAATTTCTTCCATGAGTATTCATCACTATATCCCTATATTATGCCATTCAAATTTCGTGCGAAACAGAGACTCCTACTGCTTCCATCTAAACGGTCATTTTTTAACGGTCGCATGACTTTTTAAATCGACCCTATCTGGATGGAGGCCGTAGGAGTCTCTGTTTTTCATGAAATTTGAATGACATAATATAGAGATATAATAATGATTTACACGATTTTATTTTTCAAAAGAAAAAAATATATGAGGAAAATGGGGTAGGGAATCTAAGTTAGCAACCCCGCAGCCCCATTTTACCCATATATATAGAGAGAGTGAGGAGTGATCCTATGAGAGCAAAAAGCTGTGAGAGCACGAGAGGGATGATTCTGGACCACATGATTCTATTTTACCTCTCCTGGTCTTATCTCTCCTAGGTGAATCATATGGTCCGGAATTATCCCTCTCATGCTCTCACAACTTTTTGCTCTCGTAGGATCACTCCCCTCTCTATATATATATGTATATATATGCTTTTGTTTTATCCTTTCCAAGATTTCTAAATCATGAATCCTAAAAACACTGTGTGATTATATTATAACCCCTGAAATAATATTTAAATTATCTAATGACTTCTATATTCTCACGACCTTCCATGTAAGAATGTAAATGATGTGGATACGAGATAGGTATTACAATATCTTTGCATGTTTTTGTATGATATATATATTGATAGAGGTGAAAAACTATGTTGTTATGCCTTTAAAAACGGATACAAATGTAAAACGGATATGAATTGATATGAATACTATTATAAATACTACATTGATTAGTTTAAATATACATGTATTGAACAGATTACATATGTAACAACATATTTTTTTGAAAAACAAATTACAATGCAATACCATTATTGCCATATTCGTTGACAAATTGATTGGTCATTGGCAAATTAATTGGTATTAATATCCCTGTAATTCCCTTCATTTCTAACCTTAAAAATCCAAGGACCCCCCACCCTCACGTCACTTATCTTTGTAATTAGAGAGAGAGAGAAAGAGAGAGAGTTAGAGAGACGGAGAGAGATCTTACCGAGCATCCTTCTTCATCGTAAAAGACGACGACGAAGGATCGGAGAGGGAGGTGAACGTGAATCAGTAACCGGAAGGAGGCGAGACCATGCCAAGGAGAGTTACACATCGGACTTAAGGTATGTATCGGATTAGGTTTCTACATACGAACAATGATTAAATCCGGATTGCAATCTATAACTGTATGTACTTGCTTTGGATTTACGAATGAAAAATGATCGCATTCAAACTATGATCTCAATATATGTATCGATCCTCTAGGTATTTCACATCAATGGAAATACTCCATGATCAAGTAACATTATATTTTGTTTGGGCTTATCTATTTCGATTTTTAGAATTTTCTCGCCATTAAAAGGAACAACAACGAGAAAGGTGATTCTATGAAAGGTTTTGAATATAAGGACTAGAAATCTAAACCACATCCACTGATTTATTGAAGGTGATCATTGCCATAGGAATTACTGTTGAAATATTTGAAAAAAATAGGATAATCATATCTTGTTCAAGCTTTAAATCATTTACATGTTTGCGTGGAGAGTTAATGCTTTAGGATGTTAGAAGTTGGATGGAGTTACCGAAAATGATTATGTATTGCTGATAGGAATTTAATACAATAAAAAAATACTCGAATGAAGATGGAATGTAAATAGAAAATGCCTATTAAGGTTGGTAAACAGACATGTAATCTTATCCACTCAAAGATCTCAATACTATTGATAGATTTGAACTTGAACGAAGGAATGGAGTGCATATTGATGAATCCACATTTCATCATCTTTATTCTATCATTTTGGCACCTAAAACCCTAGCAAATACCTGTAAATAGCCTTAAATCAAGCATCTTAGCATTCATGCACGTACATTTCAACAGTGTGTAAATTACTGTAATTAAGGCCAAAATTATAGAATAAATAAAGAAAAGAAAAAGAATAAAATATTGTAAATATTTTATGACCCAAAACCCCCGAGACCTAGGCATCTTGATGAATAGGTCGACAAGGAATAAAGTAGGGGGAGATAAGGCCAGAAACACAGTCAAAATACCTATACTTGCTATTCATTCTTTATTCATTTTGGGACCTATTTTTGGTTCCACTTTTTTTTACACGTCAAATAAAGAAACTTTGTACATAAAAATTGTATATAATTTCATAAAGAAAAAGACAAAATTGATTTCACAGAAAAGTCATGTACAGACAAAAAGATATGGTCTGAATAAGAATCCAAAATCCCAACTTCCCAGACCCGTATCTCACAAACGACAACTCCAAATGCAGTGTACTCACCTTTAATTGTATATAGAATAAAATAATCTATCCAATGGAGGTGGTTTCGCATTTGGCGGAGCTACGGTTTGAAAGTTGAGTTTTAGACCCTCATTGTATACTTGTACTGAATAAAATCTTCAATTTATTCTTTATTCGATATTTATTCATCTTTATATTTTTATAATTTTGTAAATATTACATATACTATATATGTGCATTAAAATTGAAGTATAATGCAAAGAAAAATAAAAATAAAAATACTTGTACAAAGACTACATAGGTATATTATATACACTTATACCTGTATAGAATACACTTGTATTTTATTAAATACACAATACATCTCAGAAAAATAAAATGAAAATATACTTATGTATATAAAAGTATGTTATAATTTTATAAAATACTAAATAAAAATAAGGAGATTAAAAATACATAAAATAAAATAAAATATCAAAATGCACAGGTATTATACCTATAAAGGGTTAAAAAGGTGACTTGTAAAAATATATGTCATAAAAATAAATAAAAATCAGAATAAAATACTACATAAAATTTTGAACATTTTTTATTTTATAACTTTTATTTAATTCGGCCATTTACTATTTTTAATTGAATTAATAAAGATTTTTTTCCAGGGTTTTTCCTGGTTGGTCCACGTGGACCAACCAGGTGCTAACCCTAGTTGACTTCGGTCAACTAGCTGACCTACACCTATAGCCCCTGTCAGACTTGGTTTTTGAGCCACCTTGGTGGCTTTTTCCCAGTCGAGTCTTGCATGATTTCGTGTTACTTCCTTCTGCAAACAGCTTCACCAACCATCCACCTATCTCGCCCAAGCTTAATCTTGGTCGTCGGACCCAAGATTTGCAAGATTTTCCTTGGTCTTTGGACCTCTGCCATCGGGGGTCAAACCAAATAAAACCGACCCCCCCATTTTCAAATCAATTTCGAGTCCCCTTGGTCCACCCCTCTCCGCCTCTCTTGCGCTCCAAGTCTTGCCGGAGGTGACAGCTCCGCCGCGAGCCTCTCAGCCAAGGCGTCCGAGGTCGAGGACGACTCCAGCACCTCCGCCAACCGCCGGCGTCGAGGTAACTTTCATCCTCTGGCTCCGGCCATCGAGGGCGTCCACTCCGCCATTTCTTTATTGCATTGTGTTCCTGGTAGCATAAGCATCAAAAACCCCAGAAAAATTAGAAGTCCCATCACGTATTTCGCCCATTCAACCATCATCGCCGGAGCGCAACTCCGGCCACCATCAACCATCCCCCCTCGCGCTTAGTTTAGGTCCACCAAAGGTCCAGGCACTTTGCCCTGGACCTTCTAACTCTTTTTGCAGGGTCAAAGCGCGTTGAATCGCGCCTGGGAGCAATTTTGAGGCTCACCGGAGTTCAGCCGAGCCTCCCAGCTCCGCCACCTTCGCCTGAGCACCTCGGCCGTCGCCGAGGCATTTTGTAGCCCCCAGGAGGTAGACGACGACCCCCAGGAGCCTCCACGGCCATTTTGAAGCACATTTGTCGCCGGAGGAGGGAGATCGAGGTCGGAGAAGCTCACCTTCGCCGGCGTTCTTCCCCGTTCTTGCAACCCTCTTCCCAGCCGTTGGATCGAGGAGGAGTCCCAGATCGCACAGTTGCCGTTGGATCTTCCTCAGCCTCGACCGTCAGATCAACTCAGGAGGATCTAATCTTGGCCGCACATCCGCGAAGCGCCATCGGCCGTCCACAACGCGCCACGTGTTTAAGTGGCCCTCCATCCGCCGTTGGATCGCGCGCAAGAGGGTATTTTGCAACTCACCCCTTGCGCATTTTTGTATTTAATATTTAGTTTTTAAACTTTCGTCTGTAGTTTAATTATTTTGTAATATTTGCAAGTAGGCCCCCAAACTTTTGATATTTGCACTTAGGTCCTCCGCCACGTCACCTCACGTGACCTGTACACGTGAGGTGGGGGCATTTTGCAGAGGAACCCCTGTACGTTTGGGTATTTCTTTTTGGTCCTAAAATTTTGGCGATAAGTGTAAAAGTTTAGGTTATTTTGCAACTAAGCCCCCTGGGTTCTCTGATATTACATTCCAGTCCCTCCCAGGCGCGTGCTAGTCACGCGCCCTGGTGGGTAATTTGTGGGCATACCCCAGCGGCTTTTGTAATTGCTTTTTGGTTCCAAAACTTGAATATATAGTGTAATATTTTGTGGAAAATTGCATGTTAGCCCCTGGATGTTTTGAATATTGCATTTATGCCCTTGCCAGGCCTGTTTAACATTTATATGCTTGTTGTATTGATTTGAGTGATCTTCTTAAACCCAAAAATTCCACAAAAATAGGATTAAGTTCCTGGATAGGTGCACTTTGACGCCATATATTTAGTTTTTGATTTTATTTTATTTTAATATTTATTAAAAATAAAAAACAGCCTATTTGTGCACTGTCTAGCTTAGAAAATACCAAAAAAAATATTAAACCATCTCCAAAAATTCCAAAAAAATTACCTAGTGTCTATTTTGTCCTACTTTAGTGTCAGTCCAAAAATCATTAAAAATTTCAAAAGAAAAACACTAAAAATCTCAAAACATTTAAAAACTTCAAAAAAATATAAAAAATAGTAGAAAAATCCAAAAAAAAATATAAACTCAGCTTCTGTTTACTCCTGATTTTGTTATTTTTATTAGAAAAATAGTGTGAAACATTTTAGCTACTGGTTGGTATTTTTAAATTACATTTTATTCACAGCCAGCCTTAGTTTCACTATTTTCCTTTATTTCAGTCTTTAAAAATACCAAAAACACCTTGAAAAATCCCCAAAAATTACAAAAACAGTAAAAAACCCTAAAAATACCAAAAACATTTTATTTCTGAATTTTTGAGTATTTTGGTGCCCTTTTATTAATATTTTAACTTGTCTTTCTTTATATTGTCCTTACTTTCCAATATTGAAAAAAAAATATATAAAATATAAAATATAAAAATCAGAAAATTAAAAATCAAATACAAAAATATAAAATTAAAATAAAAAAATTAAAAAAAATAAAAATTAAAAACCCACAAAAATTGCTTAGTTTGCTTGCTTAGTGTAGACACTCCACACACATACTCACTTGTGCACTCATTTGCTTGGACTATACTGTTTGCTCCCTGTGTTCGAACTCTCTGCATACTTGCCCTGTACATCATTTGTGCAGAGTTAAAAATAAATTTTAACTCCATATTTATTTCTAATTGTTGATTTTTAGTGTGGGTTAATTGTTGATCTTAGCAGGATTTAGCGTGGTCAACACACGACTGAGTTCACGCTTTGTGCTGAACTTAAGACCACCTATTTTCGGCTAAATCACATATCCATACCTATTATCCATCATAGATGAGTAGACCTGCAATCAAGCTAATTAAGACAATGTTATGTTAACCATTGATTATTGACTAAATTACTTTGTATTGAAACAACATGAATTGACGGTATAAACTGTGCAAGCCCAATCCTAAACTCGGGCCTTTGTATATATCCTCAATACCATCATGTTTGATTTAGGGTAAAAATACTTAAATTATTTTAAGAACGTAAGTGAATGGTAAATCGTGTAAAGATATACATGATAAACATTATCCTTATCATTATTCACATCTCTGTCTTGTAATGAGTAACATATCTTATAAAATAAGTAAGAAAAAGAAACATGTTACTATCATAAACGTATGAATTATATTGCAGTGATGTTACCAATTATGACTAATATGATAAAATTCGTAGGCCTGTAATCAATATCTCTCAGTATACATTATTTAATATGCAATATGGTTTTCCTGTTATAAAAAAGTCATATGAATATCATCTATTTTTTTGATGGGTAATATTATCATATGTATTTCATAAAAGAAAAGGACCGGATGTACATATGTGAAGGGCAAAGTATGCCACCAAAATCGGAAGGCACCAAAAATAAAATGCACTGTAGTTCCCAAAAAAGTAAAATAGGACCCCCCAGAAAAGCAAGGGTGTTCAGGTATTCATCAGATTGAAAGTTGTGTTAACGACTGAGGTGAACGAAGCAGCCAGAGTGGAAGGCGTAGATGAGCGGGGAGAGGATCATATGAGGTTTCTCTCCCTCCAAATTTCCCAAACCGCAGCAGAAAGGACAGCACACCAAAGTTGCCGCTTGTTACCATTTGACATTGTCAGGATCCAATCAATAGTATAGAATATCGAAAGGGAAGGAGGGCGTGTAAGGCCCAAGGCCACGAGAACCTGGTTCCACGTATTCTCCGCGAAGCTACAGAGGAAGAAGATATGATCATGGTTCTTGCTTCCGGAGCTGCAAATATAGCAGGGGCCAGAGGGGTGAATCCTAAATTTCTCAAGCCTATCCAGAGTAGGCAATATGTTAGTAACCGCACGGTAGAGAGTGCAAGCATTCTTTGGGACGGCACAATTGCTCCACACCACAGATGCCCAGGGAACCATCGGCCCACGATGCCTGACAACGTCCAAAGCCTGAGAGAAAGAAAATCCCTTGGGCGAACGGACCCAGATGTGGTGATCATTCGTACTAACAATAGAGCCACGATAAGCATCCCTACCACGGAGAATCGTCTTCCACAGGAGGGAGTCACCGCCCTTAGACTCGGCCTCCCAGAAGGAGCAATTGTGTAGATATCTTTGCCTTAAGAAGGAAGCCCAGAGCGAATGCTTCGAGGTGAGGATTTTCCACCACCAAGCCACAACCATGGCCTCGCGCACCAAAGCCAGGGAGCGAAGTCCCAGCCCTCCCTCAGCTTTAGGGAGACAGACCGAACGCCAACTAACGTAATGCTGACCAAATCCCCATAAGAAATTAGCGCACATTTTATCCACCCGAGTGACGGTTCCACGGGGAATGAGGCAACCCCCAGCCCAGTAAAGATTAATTCCAGCAATGTCCGACTTGAGCAATTGCAACCTACCCGCCATGGAGAGGGAGGAAGCTTTCCAACCACTAAGAGCAGCCCTCACTCTATCTTCTAAGGCTTGCGCGTGGGAGCCCCTGCCAAAGGAAGAAACCAACGGGAGACCAAGATAGGAAGAAGGGAGAGAACATCTCAGGACCCCCAGACAGAGAGTACAACCGAAGTCGGACGGAGTCCCTTTTGGGCGAAGAAGCTTGCACTTGCGCGGGTTCATTTTCAACCCGGAAATAGAGGTGAACAGCTCAAGCACCCGCTTCACCTCAAGAAGCGCAGACAAGGAAGCTTTGGAGAAGAAGAGAAGATCGTCCGCGTATGAAGTGGGTAGGCGCCATCCCCCGCCCGCTGCCCAAAGGCCTCGGCCTACCATTAGCCACCGTGACCTCCGTCAAGGAAGTAAGCGATTCCATGCCGACCACAAAGAGGAGAGGACTCAGGGGGTCCCCCTGCCTGAGACCCTGCGTTCCTTTGAAGAAGCTCACGAACGAACCATTAATTAGGATGGAGTAAGAGACCGTTGATATGCAATTAGCAATCCATGCAATCCATATCGGGTCAAAACCCATAAGCTCATGGGATCTCAAGATAAAGGAGTGCTCGACTGTGTCAAAGGCCTTGGTGAGGTCAACCTTCAAGCACACACATTGGAAATTAGATTTCCGGTCAAACACCCTGACCAGTTCTTACGCCAAACGGGAGCTGACGCCGATGGCTCGGCCCTTGATAAAGGTCGATTGGTTGAGGGAGATGAGGTGCGGCAGGACTGTTGCCAATCGGGAAGCAAGAACCTTAGCGAAAATCTTGTAAATTACGTTGCAACGAGCTATGGGCATGAAGTCACCCAATCCCATAGCAGAATCGCCTTTAGGCACGAGGGTGAGGAAGGAGTAGTTAGCCTCCCTAACCATGCTTCCACCCTTAGAGAGAAAGACCATAGCAGCAAAGACGTCGACCTGGACAAGCGCCCAATGTCTTTTCAGAAAACCGACGTTAAACCCATCAGGACCCGGGGATTTAGTGGAGGGAATGTCACGAAGGGCGGAGCAAACCTCGTCTTCGTCGAACGGTCGCACAAGCCAACAACATGCATCATAGGAGAGGGTCACCCGAGGGGCAGGGGGGTCGGGCCTGGACAGTCTGGGAAGATCCGAACCTAAGAGCTCCTCAAAGAACGTGATCGCCTCAGTAGCAAATGATGAATACCCATTCATCACTCTTTATTCTTATATTTTAGCTACAAAAACCTTTGCAAATACATGTAAATATGTGTAAATACAAATAATTACCAAAAGCATGCATTGTGTAAAAAGATATAATTAGCATGTTTTTGTGAAAAAATAAAAGAATAAAGAGTAAAAAGAAAAAGAGGGAAATATTTAGAATAAATATTGAGCAACCTAACCCAAGGGAGGGCTCAGCATGGGCCTGACCGCATAAAAGCCAAAGTAGAGGGAGATAGGAGCTCATGTGTATATATTGTTGTAAATAAATAAAACTATATTTTCCTCACCCAAAAATATGCTTGTACATATTTTGTAGATAGTTAGAAACTATTAAAAACAAAATAAAAATTTAAAAATCAAAAATTCAAAAATGCCCTTTCACCATGTGCATAGACCATCATCCTTTATTCATTTAACCCTATAAATAAATGTATTTATTTTCAAAACTTTTTGTGAATATTCTATGGTATATTTTATAAATAAATAACATAAAAAGAAACAAAACAAAAAGCAAATAAAAATTACGAAATTAAAATTACAAAAATATATTGTACATATGCCATGTATATAGTTGTACATAACTATTTATTTCACCTATGTATATAATTAATAAAAATAAAATAAAAATAGCCTTTTATTCCTCATTTTATTCTATAAATAAGTAAAATATAAAATAGGAATAAAAATGTATAAAAATAACCAATTAAAAAAATCAAAATCAGAAACACTATATTGTATAAATACCTATGTATAGCTATACTATGTAAATACCTTATTTTTATTTCTAAAAATTAATTAAAAATCACCAAAAAATAGAAAAAAATAAAATAAAATTATTTCATGTTTTAAGTTTTTGCTAATTCCATCATTTTATAGCCTAAAATAAATAAACAAAAAATCAATTACGTGGCTTTTCCTGATTGGTCCACGGGGGATGTTGACCCCCGGTCAACTCCCCCGCGGACTCTTTCCTTTTTGAGAAAATGCGCGCCGCCCCGCCTTCGCCATTTTTTCCACGCGCCTCCAGCCTGTCGCCCATGCAAACCCCGGGCCCGGATTCTTCGCCGATCATCCGACATCCTCGCCAGATCCTTCGCCGTGAGATCCACGCCTTCCATAGCCGTCGCCTCCCAACCCTAATCGGGCCTGCAACTATATATAGAACCACCTCCGCCGCCTCCGCGCCCCATCTTTGGACCTTCCCCTTCTTCCCAGTGAACTCCAGAGGCACCGCGAGAGTGACAGCAAGCAATCGCCCCTGTTGCAGCGAGGCGAGGAGGTGAAACCACTGATCCTGCGTTCTTCGCCGCCGTTGCTCCGCCACCAGCGTGAGCACCGAGCCTCGGGCCGAGACGACCCTTGAGGCTACGACCAGGAGCACCCCCTGCTCTTCCACAGTCTCTCCGACCACCCAGGTAACCCTTTAGCCTTTCCATTTAGTTTAATTTCTTGTTTCGCCCAAATCGCATCTCCGACGTATTCCTTTGATTCCGGCCATATCGTGTACCTTCTCGATCATCGGAACGCACCGTCACCTTCGTCGTTCCCTCACGCACGTTCTTCACCCCTTCACCCAAACCAGATCGCACAGGATCTGGGAATCGAGCTCCACCGTCCTCCGCTCGCCGGAGCTCACTCACCCCGACGCACCGTTCACCCTCACGCCGCTTCTTTGGGTCGAGGCACTTTGCCCTCGACCCGCGAAGCTTTTGGTTCACTTTGCAGGTCAAGAGGAGGGCATCTGAGCCCCCCTCACTTTCAGACCAGGAGCTCTACTCCGTCGACCTCACCGGAGCCCCTCCAGGGCTCGGCTGGGCCATCGGAGATCTTCACCAGCTGCGGGACTACACCGCGGATCTTTTCCGATACCCAGAGGCAGCTGAGGAGGACTACTGCACGCGCACTTGGCCGGCGAACTTCGCCGGACACCTGTTCTTCGAGAGTCCTCCATCGCCGTCCGATCAGCCCCAGCTCCCCAGTTCGCATCACGGCCGTCCATCCATCGAGGAGCAGATACCGTCGATCATCCTGAGGGTTGATCTGGACCGTCAGAGCAGAGAGAGGGAACCACCAGCACCACCAGCCGTTCGATCGTCCACGTGGCCCCCTCTGCACCGTCGACCAGGCCCACGTGCGGAAGAAGAAAAGCGCCCGACGTCCGAGACCGTTGGATCATCTACGTGGCGCGCATCCAGCCGTCGACGTTAAATAAGGGGTAATTTATCTTAGGCCCCCTCGTAGTTTGTGTTTTTAATTTCAGTCCTGTAAATATTTTGCGTACTTTATTTACGTAGGGTAAATTGCACTTTGGACCTCGTATCTTTCAGTATTTGCATTTATGCCCTTGTTTGTGTGAGACACGTGCGTCGTCACGTGTGTATTTGGTGTATTTGCAACTTTAGCCCTGTAGTTCTGGTTATTTATGAATGAATGAAATATTTTTGATAATTGCATTTATGCCCCTGTGAGCATTTTATTTCCGCATGTGCCTCTTTTAGTGGGTTATTTGCATAACAACCCCTGGACTTTTTGGTACGAGTTACCAAAAGGTCCTCAGACTTTTTTTTCTTTCATATAGGTCCCTGAGTGCCCCAGGCACGTGCTTGGCACGTGTTTTGCTGGGTATTTTGCACCAGACCCCCCAGAACTTTGGGTATTTGCACTTTGGTCCCTGTGCACAGTGCTCCTCCTTTATTTTTGAATAAAATATCAAATCACCTCTAAATTCGATGAAAATTTGACACATGGCTCCTGCCATGGTTTAGAATTTTTGTGAATTTTTGAGGACATTTTTGATTTCATTTGCTATTTTTAAAAATTCAAAAACCCTTATTTTTGCTACTGTTTAGGGTCAAAAACCCCAAAAAAATATCAAAACCCTTTTAAAAATTCTATAAAAATTAGTTACTGTTTATTTTGTTTTCCTTGATTTTCTAGCCAATTTTGGCTATTTTTCATTGAGTAAAAATCCTAAAAATCTAAAAACACCTCAAAACTCATAAAAATCATAATAAATAATTTAAAAACCAAAAACAATAATTTTGGTGCTCAAATTTTCCTTGTTTTCTCTAGTATACAGGAAAATTACCTCCATGTCCCTTTGAGATCCTTAGATATTTTATCTTTGGGTTTTGGGCCTTGCTGGACAGTACCTTATCTTTTTAGTACTGTTTGATTTTTAGAAAATAAAATACACCTTATAAAAATCCCAAAAATTCACCAAAAACACTTAAAAACCTAAAAAATATAAAAACATTTTTTCTTGAATTTTTGCTTGATTTTTCATGCATTAAATAAATTGTTGAAAGTGTGCTTGTTTTCGTGTTTCCTTATTTTCTCTACATATTAAAAATCCCAAAAAATTTGAAAGCAATTAAAAATCACTAAAAAGTATTCTCTTGGATTTCTGACTACATCGTAGGTCTCTTGGCCAATCCGTGCTCCTTGTGTTCGACCCTGGGTGCTATACCAGGTTAATCTCATAGCAGGACCGCTCTCTTTTGTGCTCGATTAGTTTTACATGTTCTGAGTGGTTGATTTTTCTTGATATACCTAGTCTGATTGATTGAGGTCGCAACGACCATTTCTTTACCTTTACCTTAGTCAGTTGGACGGTTATCATAATGGCGCCGTTGCCGGGGAGCACGGCTTTGTAGTCATTTTTCTATATTATCTCTCTATATTATCATTGTTTTCTGACACTCTCTCTTTGATTTTTGTGCGAGGTACTGCGTGGACAACTTGGAGTTTAATTTTGAGGACCCGCACGGGAAGAAGAAGCAGGGAGAAGAAGAAGGAATTTTTATTTCTGAGAGAGAGAGAAAACAATATTTTTTGTACTAATTTAGAACTTGGACATTTGTGGACACTTATAACTTAGCGGGTCTGTTTCGCCGAGTACCGGTGTGCTCGGGGGACCCATTTGGATTTTCGCGGCTTTTTCTGCGGTTTTGATAGCTAGCTGCCTTTTCCGGTGTTTACGCGGTTTTTCTCGAGCCCCTAGATTTAGGAATTTCTCTCGCTTGTGCCGTAATTAGTAGGGTCCCCGCACTTAATTGCTTATCTGTTCCTATAGATCGTTAATTGGACCTACTAATAATAAATAATAAAAATAACTTGGTCGCTTTCCTGAGAACCTACGCGCCGCGAGCCTGCCCCGGAAGCGCTACTCCTGAACTCGACCTGTCGAGAAGAGGAGGGGTGGGCCAAGACCGGACTCTTTGGATCAAGGGCGAGTGACTGAGTTAGACGGTCCTGCACTAGGAATTGCTCATCTAGGACTCGGTTTTTCCTCGCTGCATCATTTAGGTAGATTAATTTTGTCTTTAAATTCTGCGCGGATCATTTGCATGTAGAGTGCTGGAGACAAGGTACGCATTTCTTTCTCTGCATGCATCATTGATTTCTTTGCGCATCGGCTTTTTCGCCTTCTCCCTCTGTTTTTGGCTTAATCATCAGGAGAATCGGAAAATTCGTTAGGCCGCTTGTATTTATTTTGAAAAAAAAAATTAAAAAGAAAAACAAAAAAAATTGGGACTGGATAACACTATTGACCCTAAAAGACACTCACATTAAAAATTTGTCTTGGGGAGAGCAACCCCCTCCTTGTATGGTTTGGATGCGCGAGAGAGTGACCCGCACCCTAGGTAGAGCCCTCCGGTGCTATTTCTAGCTGACTACCGACTCTTCCGTGCGGGCCAGTCGGTTGGAGTAGCATCGGGTATCCTAACAGGTCACGTAAGCGCTCTGAGATTTTGTGTGTTCACCCAATAAAATTGATAAGATAAATTGACCGATCTTTCACGGTCTTCAGATTGTGTTGCGTTGGTGAACCGGGGGTTTGCTTTGCGATCATATTTTCTCCAGATCCCATCCGCCCAACTCGCCAGATCAAGATGATGGGTAGACGATCTCTTAGGCAGCCTCTGGCTGCACCGCTTTCAGGCGCGTCTACTTCACCATCTAGGTTGGCCCGTGAGAGTCGAGACCAGCTCTCCGGGCCCGAGTACGATTCCACCCTGTTCTCCCTCGATCCCCTTTCTTTTGCTACTGAGAGACATGAGCCCGAGGAAAGACGAATTGATTTGACAGAACCTGAGTTGGGCTCATCTGATTTTGCAGACGTCACTATGGCCGGAGCCGGCAGTTCAGACCCAGACTCCCGACAACCCGAACATTTTCTACTAGACCAGGGAGCGATCAACTCCACTCTGATCGCATCATTAGAGACAGTACAGAAGCAGCTACGCGATCAGGGAGCTTTCATGATTGAGATGAGAAGGGAGTTGGAGCGACTCAGAGAAGAGAGAGATCAGAGCGAGCCTGAGGACATTCCTGATGCTGATGCAGAGGCAGCAGCCGCAGCAGGACCACCGAGACCGATGCGGGAGTTACACAACCCCGGATCTACACTAATGCACCATTGGGTGGTGGTACCTGCTATCGTGGGGGATTTCAAGTTCCCTCCGAACACCCTGCAGATGCTTCCTCATTTTCACGGACTTGCCACCGAGGAGCCCCACCTCCATCTCCAGGAGTTTTTGATGATCTGCAGCACTGTCCACGACCGCCATGTGGACCAGGATACGATTCGGATGATGGCCTTCCCTTTTTCACTGGCAGATAGAGCAGCCGCCTGGCTGAAGCATTTAGGGAAGTTTGTATACACCTGGGAGCAGCTCCGCACCGAGTACTTGAACAAGTACTATCCACTCGGGCGGACGAATGCAGCGAGGGCCCTGATCAACAACTTCTCCATGCTCCCTAACGAGCAGTTTCACGAGGCATGGGAGAGGTTCAGAGAGCTTCTGGATAGATGCCCACACCACGACATTTCCAAGCCGAACCTAGTTCAGAGCTTCTTTAGTGGGATGACGCCAGAGCTTCAGGGTCTGGTGAATGCTTCTTGCGGCGGGTCCTACTTTGCCAAGGACCACAACCAAGTCTGGGCCATCTACGAGGAGATGGCCGAAAATTACATGGTGATGTCCCAGACTCGGTTGTACACACAGAGATCTCAGCAGCCGCCAGGACCCGTGCAGTACCAGCGGATAGCACGGGTTGATGCAGGTCCATCCAGTTCGTCCACAGTTGCGGCCGCACAGGCAGAGTCGGCCGCTGCAGACATGGGGATTATCAGCGAGAAGTTGGACCGCATGGAAATAATAGAGAAGAAGCAGTGCCAGGGCATAACTCAGATGGAGCAGATGGCACAAACTCTGAGCGACGTGAAGACCCATCTCTTGTGTCTTCAGGAGGCACAGACGGCTTCTCAGCCCCGTCTTCAGTCGCGAGGCGATTCCGGTGGCAGCCGCAGCTCGTCCCAGCGCTCCAGCTTCTTGCAGCAGCCTAGACAAGTTCACCTTGTACAGGCGGAGCCGTACCAGCAGCAGCAGCCCTCTTAGCAGTCACCATCATCTCCAGACTTACAGATGGTGGTATATCAGCCGGATCAGCCTCTGGCAGTACTGCCGCCAGACCCCTTCGATGCAGAGCCGTTGATGGATGTCAATGGGATTTGGTACGACCGTCCCCAGCCTGGGATCCGACGAGACCATCCCGGATTCAGGTGGGGGAATGGGGGTAACCAGTCCCAACAGCAGCCAGCCGGGCAGGGAGGGCAGTACTCCCAGCAGAGAGAGCACCAGCAGCCCCCAGCATATCAGTCACACCAGCCATCATCCTTCGTACCTCGTCCCTACCAGCAGCAGGGACAGACTTGGAGACGTGAGCAGCAGGCTCACCAGCAGCAGCATCCTTCCTCTTACCCTTCTCAGCCGCAGCAGCACCAGGTCCAGCAGCCTCATTACCAGAGAGGCAACCCGTCGGGCTCCCATGAGAGCCCCGCCTTGGATGATCTAGCCCGCATTTTCACAGAGCAGCAGGCTACATTTAGACGGGAGATGGACGAGTTCCGCCAGGAGATGCGGGACCTGATGAGAGGTAAGGCCGCCATCCCTGCACAGATCGAGCCTAATCCGAATAGCTTGAAGAGGAAGTCTGAGCAGGTAGTTCACACTGAGCCTACCACTCCTAGTGACTCATTTGATGATACGTCGTCGGATCTATTTGATGCTGATTTTGTTACACTTAGGAGCGGTAGAAGACCAGCAGGCGGCGCCTCATCTGAGCGACAACGCGAGGATCCATCTAGAGAGCCAGATGAGGAAGAGGAGAGCGGTACTGAAGCCGCACATGATGATGACGGTGGTACTGATGCCACCCGAGATGCTGATTCCACCGGCGGTACTGAGGCCGCCGCTTCACCATATCGAGGAGGTGGTACTGATGCCACCAACAGAGCCGACCCAGCCCGCGGTACTGAGGCCGCAAGACGTCTAGTTGTAGAGCCTGCTAGAGGTGGTGCTAAGGCCACCAATATTCATTCTGATAGAGATGTTGTCTTTCCTCGTATGAATGAATCTCAGGACTCTATTTTGAATAAAGGAAAAGGTTTAGTTTCTTCTGATCCCACTGTGGTGTATGATGTATGTGAGGATCCGGTCATCGAACCGTCTAGGCCTATTCCTAGTCCTTCATCTGAGAAGGACCCTGTGATCCCCTATCCTAGAGCCCTTGAGTTGGGGAAGGGGAAGAAAAGAGAAAAAGATCCAAAAAAGAGAGAGCAGGAGGAGTTCAGCCAGAGCATGATAGACCGATTTCACATCCAGTTGACCCTCCATGAGGCTTTGCAGCACATCCCTCTTCTTCAGCGATCCTTGAGAGACAAGACCACAGTCAGGAGGAAGAAGAGGAACAACACCGCAGAGATTCATGTGTTGACAAAAGCCACGTGTTACGCGATCCAGAACCATCTGCCGACCAAGAAGCCAGATTTAGGAGCCCCGTATGTCAGATGTCAGATTAGTGAGCAGAGGTTCGACCGTACTCTATTAAATAGCGGATCGTCGATCAACCTTCTTCCGGCAGCCCTTCTCGACCACTTAGAGTTGGGCACTCTTAGACAGAGCAGGACATACCTTCAGTTTGCTGATCGGTCTGTCAAGAGGCCAAAGGGGTTGTTGCGAGATGTTGTCGTCACGATTCAGGGTTTGCATTCCCCGTGGACTTCGTAGTACTGGACATGGAGACCCCTGACTCGTTGACCGATTCCCCCATCATCCTCGGTCGCCCGTTCTTGGCCACAGCCAAGGCGGTGACTGACCATGACAGTGGGAAGGTATTCTTTCGCGTCCAGGGCGAGAGTATACAAATAGAGACGGTTAAGGACCACAGAGCCAGAGATAGATCCCGCTCAGAGGGCAGTACAGATTCAGAACAGCTGACAGATACAGAGCCAGATATACACCAGGACTGTGATTTTGTGATCACAGATGATGAGGCAGCTTGGGTAGATCCTGCCGCACAGACCATCCTCTCATATTCAGATACAGCTGATGCAGAGATGATAGCAGAGGATAGTCTGGAGAGCACAGCCCTGGTACAGGATACTATTGAGTCAGCAGAGTCGGACCTTGATCGCGACACGATTTTCAGTGATGGTGGTACTAAGGCCACCCTGCTCTACGGTGGTACTGATGCCACCGCAGTTGATACAGATCCCTCGGATTCAGAATCTGATTGGGCAGATTGTGATGATCAGATGCCAGACCTGGATCCACCTGAGCCTATAAATGAGGAGGAGGTAGAGGTAGAGCAGATCAGAGACAATGCAGAGGACCCGCCTTCTCCAGATCCAGCTTGTGAGAGTTCTTTATCATTTTCCCAGGCAGATCTGGCAGAATTGTCAGCATACACACATCTTCTTCAGAAGCCAGATTTGCCAGCACCCAGCTGTCCAGAGCTAAAGCCGCTCCCTATTTCGCTGAAGTATCGATTCCTTGCGGGAGAGTCTGAGATGTACCCAGTCATCATCTCTGCCGATCTGACTGGAGAACAAGAATCCCGTCTGATGGGGGTTCTTGAAAAGAACCGCAAGGCAATTGGATGGAGCGTAGCAGATCTCCATGGGATTAGTCCCTCGTTGTGCTCCCACCATATCTATCTCGAGGAAGGGGCAAAGCCGTCGCGTGAGTTCCAGCGGCGACTGAACCCCAACCTACGAGAGGTTGTCATGAAGGAAATATCAAAATGATGGAGTGCAGATTTTATTTATCCCATTTCCGACTCCAAGTGGGTTAGCCCCTTGCATGTGGTGCCCAAGAAGACGGGCATCACGACTGTGATCAATGAGTCGGGAGAGGAGATTGCTACACGAGTACCCACCTCTTGGCAGGTCTGCGTTGACTACAGGAGACTCAATCAGGCCACCAAGAAGGACCATTTCCCCCTGCCTTTTATTGATCAGATCATAGAGAGACTGGCAGGGAAGAGCCATTATTGCTTCCTGGATGGGTATTCGGGGTACAATCAGGTGGCCATCGCTCCTGAGGATCAGGAGAAGACCACCTTTACCTGTCCCTTCGGTACATACGCCTTTCGACGCATGCCATTCGGGCTATGCAACGCCCCTGCGACTTTTCAGAGATACATGCTGTCGATCTTTTCGGACATGGTAGGGGAGTTTTTGGAGGTCTTCATGGACGACTTCTCGGTTTACGGCGACGGATTCGATTCCTGTCTTGACTGCCTAGACCGAGTGCTCCAGCGATGTATTGCTACCCGCTTGGTTCTGTCTTGGGAGAAGAGTCACTTCATGGTGACTCAAGGGACGGTGCTTGGCCACATCATCTCCAACAGGGGCATGGAGGTTGATCCGGCCAAGGTTGACGTCATTAGAAAACTCGCACCGCCGTCCAATTTGAAGCAGCTACGGTCATTTCTGGGGCACGTTGGTTTTTATAGGAGATTCATTCATGATTTCAGCAAGATTGCCCGACCATTGACTGACCTCTTGACGAAAGACACCGAGTTCCTTGTCGATGACAAGTGTCTTTCGTCCTTTGAGACTCTCCAGCAGTGTGTTATTGAGGCTCCTGTCCTTCAGCCACCCGATTGGTCTCTCCCATTCGAGATCATGACGGACGCCTCTGATTTTGCCGTAGGGGCCGTGCTAGGACAGAGGAGGGACGGAGTTCCGTTTGCCATACACTATGCTAGCCGCACATTGGATTCCGCCCAGCGGAATTATACGGTCACAGAGAAGGAGATGCTAGCAGTAGTGTTCGCCCTAGATAAGTTCAGATCGTATATCATTGGATCTAGAGTGACTTTGTTTACAGATCACACCGCCATCAGGTACCTGATGGCAAAGAAGGATGCCAAGGCCAGATTGACTAGATGGATCCTTCTACTCCAGGAGTTCGACATTGAGATCAAGGATAAGCCTGGAGTCAAGAATGTGGTGGCGGATCATCTTTCCCGATTAGAGCAGCCTGAGGATTCTGAGCAGATTGATCCTATTCGAGATACCTTCCCAGATGAGGCGATCCTTGCTATCACCTCACTCCCGTGGTATGCCGATATTGTGAACTTTCTCGTTGCTGGGAAAGTCCCACAAGATTGGCCCAGGCAGAGGCTTGAGACCTTCCTTGCGAAGGCCAAGTCCTACCACTGGGAGGATCCCATCCTTTACCACGAAGGAGGGGATAGCGTCTGGCGTCGGTGTATTCCTCAGGAGGAACACCATAGCGTCCTCACTTACTGCCACAAGCTTGAGGCAGGAGGACATCATTCTGGGAGGAGAACGGCACAGAAAGTGCTCCAATCCGGCTTGTGGTGGCCTACCCTCTTCAAGGACTCTGATGAGTTCGTGAAGAGGTGTACTGACTGTCAGAGGATGGGCACTTGTGGACAGCGTGATATGATGCCGATGCAGCCCATTCACTTCTGTGAGGTTTTTGACGCATGGGGCATCGATTTCAT
This sequence comes from Ottelia alismoides, assembly GCA_037367405.1. NCBI lineage: Eukaryota > Viridiplantae > Streptophyta > Magnoliopsida > Alismatales > Hydrocharitaceae > Ottelia > Ottelia alismoides. The sequence goes on along the minus strand of JAZKJV010004661.1, from coordinate 154,541 downwards.
GGGTCCATTCCCTAAGAGTCAGGGATTTGAGTACATTCTGTTGGCCGTAGATTATGTTAGTCGTTGGGTTGAGGCTATCCCCGCCCGAGCCGCTGATGCGAGGACAGTTTGCAGATTTTTGAGGAAGCACATCATCATGCGGTTCGGGGTTCCACGAGTTCTGATTTCTGATGGGGGGTCTCATTTCGTCAACGACCAGGTGAAGGCCCTTGCTAGCGAGTTCAGTATAGACCATCGTGTTGCCACACCTTACCATCCACAGACGAATGGTCTAGCTGAGGTGTCGAATAGGGAGATCAAGAATATTTTGCAGAAAGTCGTCCGCCCTGACCGAAAGAATTGGTCACAGCTTTTGGACTCGGTCTTGTGGGCATATCGGACGTCTTTCAAGACTCCATTGGGCACATCTCCCTTTCGCCTCGTTTATGGCAAGCCGTGCCATCTACCTGTTGAGCTGAGGCACAGGTCACTTTGGGCAGTTACAGATATTCTGATGGATCCAGATGGTATGGGAGACCAGAGGAGGGCAGAGTTAGCTGCCCTGGAGGAGCTTAGAGATGCAGCTTTCTCAAGCAGCCTACATTATAAGGAGAAAGTGAAGGAGTGGCATGATTCTCATATCAGCCACAAGCATTTTGAGATTGGACAGAGAGTATGGTTGTTTGATGCAAGGCTACGATTATTTCCAGGGAAGCTACAGAGCAAATGGAAGGGACCTTACTTGGTCAGGAAGGTACACAATAACGGTAGCATTGATATATCTGAGTTATCTTCTGAGAGTACCTTTCGAGTGAACGGCCAGCGGCTCAAGCCATTTCTAGATCATGAGCCGCGGGACGTTATTGTTGCCCCGATTCATTTTGCGTGAGATGTGGTCTCTTGACTCATATCTTTTGCATCTCACGCCTGATTTTCACTGTTCCTCCGCCTGTATAGATCCAGTTGTCCATATCATTCTATTCTTTAGTCCCACATCCCTTTTCTCATCCTGTGATTATGCTATACTTAGGGTGTGCTTTACCCTAAGTATAGGGGGGATTGTCGGACCTGCGAGTATTCTTTTCATTCTTTCTTCTCCTGTTTTTGCTGCCTATACTTAGGGATATTTTACCCTAAGTATAGGGGGGCAGACTCTGTATATTCTTCACTCGGATTTCCCTTCATGTACAGCTTGCTATACTTAGGATTAGTTAATCCTAAGTATAGGGGGAAACCACCGAGTCCCTCTCATTCTATTCATTTATTCGTTTCTGTACCTAGCCATTCCTTTTCACTTCCCTTTTACTAAGCACGAGTTATGTCTTCTTCATCGCTCTTGATCACTCTGAGGACATCATTCGAGCTAAGTATAGGGGGTGTGTGTATATATTTCATATATACTTTACCCATAACTCGTACTTTGTGTGAGTGTGTTAATAAATAAAATGGGCTAAAAATCACAAAAATTTAAAAATTTTTCATGAACATAAACCTCTTTTATCTTGCACATACATAGCTAGTGTACAAAGTATTTTTGTAAAAATGATTTCAAAAATCTTTTGTGTAAAGCTTGTGTAAATATTTTTGTATCAAAATTATGTATATAGTACAAAATTTTTCCAAAATGTTTTGAAAATCAAAAGTTTGCAAAAATCTTGTGTAAATGTTTGTAAATATCTTTTTGCAAAACTTGCACCTCATGCATCATTCATCCATGATTTCAAAACATTTTTCAAAAATTTTGCATGATTGTAAAATATTTGTAAATAGCATCTTGTGTACATATATGTATATAATTTTTCCTGGATGAGAGTTGACATTTAAACTAAGCCTGGAATTAAATTGAGAAATGGAGCTTGAATAAGATCTTAATCCACCTAACTTTAAGAGGAACCTTATAGGATTTAGGTTTAAGGCTTTTTAGGTCCATAAGGACTTAATTCTTTGAGTCCACTAGGCTATGAGCATATGTCATCTTGATGAGCCTAAGTAGAGCACTTAACGACACACGCATGACTCTTAGAGACAATGGTTTGACTTGCACCTGCACTTACACATGGCTCTCCACGGATGAGGTGGTGAGGAGGCAGTTTCCTTTGGCTTGGGGTAGCATATGAGGGTAGTACTTCTAGGCGGAACCTCTCTTCTTCTTCTAGTGAAGGAAGTGCGTCTCAACTTGGTCTAGTGGTGATGAAGGCTAAAGACAGAAGCCGTGGGTTGCAATAAAGCTTCAAAAGAGGGATAGTCTACTGGCTCAAGGGGAAATTTCTTATATGCTGCACCATGTAGATATGCTGTACAGAAATCCTTGAAAAAAAAATATATATGCAAAAATGCAAAAAGAACTCCAAAAAAAGTGGTGGGTCGGATTGAAAATTTAATAACCCCACCGGAGTGTATATAGTCAAATAAAGCAAAGCTTATGGTATCCATGTTACATCTCATGAAGCTTGCAGCGGGAGACTTAGCTACACTGGCTAAGCTTCCAAAACTCTATACTTCTACCCCCTCTTCTTGAGCCGGTTGCACTTGAACTTAGAAGGGAATACCCCGCTTCTCGAGGAAAGAGTTGCTAGACCGAGGCATTAGAGTTACCAGATTGAGGGAGGTTGTTTCTTTATTACTTCTGAGGTGGGGAGCCACATATCACTTACATCGCATGGAAAAATTCATGGTCATTAGAGTTTGTGTATGTAGACTTGTTCTGATCTGGTTTATTGAGGAGTCTTGCCCATAGATTGGTGGAACTTAGAGGCTGTTGAGTTTTAAGCTTAAGTCCAAATAAGGTTCCGACACATTAATAACCCAAAGATCTAATCGAGCTCCATATTTAAATTTAATGAAGGAAAGTTTAATAATACAACCTGGATCCATGTACATCCTCTTTTACTTTTTCTTTCTTTTCCACTTCTTTTTCAAATAAGTGTTTGCTAAGGGACTAGCAAAGTTAAGTATAGGGGGGTGATGAATACCCATTCATCACTCTTTATTCTTATATTTTAGCTACAAAAACCTTTGCAAATACATGTAAATATGTGTAAATACAAATAATTACCAAAAGCATGCATTGTGTAAAAAGATATAATTAGCATGTTTTTGTGCAAAAATAAAAGAATAAAGAGTAAAAAGAAAAAGAGGGAAATATTTAGAATAAATATTGAGCAACCTAACCCAAGGGAGGGCTCAGCATGGGCCTGACCGCATAAAAGCCAAAGTAGAGGGAGATAGGAGCTCATGTGTATATATTGTTGTAAATAAATAAAACTATATTTTCCTCACCCAAAAATATGCTTGTACATATTTTGTAGATAGTTAGAAACTATTAAAAACAAAATAAAAATTTAAAAATCAAAAATTCAAAAATGCCCTTTCACCATGTGCATAGACCATCATCCTTTATTCATTTAACCCTATAAATAAATGTATTTATTTTCAAAACTTTTTGTGAATATTCTATGGTATATTTTATAAATAAATAACATAAAAAGAAACAAAACAAAAAGCAAATAAAAATTACGAAATTAAAATTACAAAAATATATTGTACATATGCCATGTATATAGTTGTACATAACTATTTATTTCACCTATGTATATAATTAATAAAAATAAAATAAAAATAGCCTTTTATTCCTCATTTTATTCTATAAATAAATAAAATATAAAATAGGAATAAAAATGTATAAAAATAACTAATTAAAAAAAATCAAAATAAAAAACACTATATTGTATAAATACCTATGTATAGCTATACTATGTAAATACCTTATTTTTATTTCCAAAAATTAATTAAAAATCACCAAAAAATAGAAAAAAATAAAATAAAATTATTTCATGTTTTAAGTTTTTGCTAATTCCATCATTTTCTAGCCTAAAATAAATAAACAAAAAATCAATTACGTGGCTTTTCCTGATTGGTCCACGGGGGATGTTGACCCCCGGTCAACTCCCCCGCGGACTCTTTCCTTTTTGAGAAAATGCGCGCCGCCCCGCCTTCGCCATTTTTTCCACGCGCCTCCAGCATGTCGCCCACGCAAACCCCGGGCCCGGATTCTTCGCAAATCATCCGACATCCTCGCCAGATCCTTCACCGTGAGATCCACGCCTTCCATAGCCGTCGCCTCCCAACCCTAATCGGGCCTGCAACTATATATAGAACCACCTCCACCGCCTCCGCGCCCCATCTTTAGACCTTCCCCTTCTTCCCAGTGAACTCCAGAGGCACCGCGAGAGTGACAGCAAGCAATCGCCCCTGTTGCAGCGAGGCGAGGAGGTGAAACCACTGATCCGGCGTTCTTCGCCGCCGTTGCTCCGCCACCAGCGTGAGCACCGAGCCTCGGGCCGAGACGACCCTTGAGGCTACGACCAGGAGCACCCCCTGCTCTTCCCCAGTCTCTCCGACCACCCAGGTAACCCTTTAGCCTTTCCATTTAGTTTAATTTCTTGTTTCGCCCAAATCGCATCTCCGACGTATTCCTTTGATTCCGGCCATATCGTGTACCTTCTCGATCATCGGAACGCACCGTCACCTTCGCCGTTCCCTCACGCACGTTCTTCACCCCTTCACCCAAACCAGATCGCACAGGATCTGGGAATCGAGCTCCACCGTCCTCCGCTCGCCGGAGCTCACTCACCCCGACGCACCGTTCACCCTCACGCCGCTTCTTTGGGTCGAGGCACTTTGCCCTCGACCCGCGAAGCTTTTGGTTCACTTTGCAGGTCAAGAGGAGGGCATCTGAGCCCCCCTCACTTTCAGACCAGGAGCTCTACTCCGTCGACCTCACCGGAGCCCCTCCAGGGCTCGGCTGGGCCATCGGAGACCTTCACCAGCTGCGGGACTACACCACGGATCTTTTCCGATACCCAGAGGCAGCTGAGGAGGACTACTGCACGCGCACTAGGCCGACGAACTTCGCCGGACACCTGTTCTTCGAGAGTCCTCCATCGCCGTCCGATCAGCCCCAGCTCCCCAGTTCGCATCACGGCCGTCCATCCATCGAGGAGCAGATACCGTCGATCATCCTGAGGGTTGATCTGGACCGTCAGAGCAGAGAGAGGGAACCACCAGCACCACCAGCCGTTCGATCTTCCACGTGGCCCCCTCTGCACCGTCGATCAGGCCCACGTGCGGAAGAAGAAAAGCGCCCGACGTCCGAGACCGTTGGATCATCTACGTGGCGCGCATCCAGCCGTCGACGTTAAATAAGGGGTAATTTATCTTAGGCCCCCTCGTAGTTTGTGTTTTTAATTTCAGTCCTGTAAATATTTTGCGTACTTTATTTACGTAGGGTAAATTGCACTTTGGACCTCGTATCTTTCAGTATTTGCATTTATGCCCTTGTTTGTGTGAGACACGTGCGTCGTCACGTGTGTATTTGGTGTATTTGCAACTTTAGCCCTGTAGTTCTGGTTGTTTATGAATGAATGAAATATTTTTGATAATTGCATTTATGCCCCTGTGAGCATTTTATTTCCGCATGTGCGTCTTTTAGTGGGTTATTTGCATAACAACCCCTGGACTTTTTGGTACGAGTTACCAAAAGGTCCTCGGACTTGTTTTTTCTTACATATAGGTCCCTGAGTGCCCCAGGCACGTGCTTGGCACGTGTTTTGCTGGGTATTTTGCACCAGACCCCCCAGAACTTTGGGTATTTGCACTTTGGTCCCTGTGCACAGTGCTCCTCCTTTATTTTTGAATAAAATATCAAATCACCTCCAAATTCGATGAAAATTTGACACATGGCTCCTGCCATGGTATAGAATTTTTGTGAATTTTTGAGGACATTTTTGATTTCATTTGCTATTTTTAAAAATTCAAAAACCCTTATTTTTGCTACTGTTTAGAGTCAAAAACCCCAAAAAAATATCAAAACCCTTTTAAAAATTCTATAAAAATTAGTTGCTGTTTATTTTGTGTTCCTTGATTTTCTAGCCAATTTTGGCTATTTTTCATTGAGTAAAAATCCTAAAAATCTAAAAACACCTCAAAACTCATAAAAATCATAATAAATAATTTAAAAACCCAAAAACAATAATTTTGGTGCTCAAATTTTCCTTGTTTTCTCTAGTATACAGGAAAATTACCTCCAGGTCCCTTTGAGATCCTTAGATATTTTATCTTTGGGTTTTGGGCCTTGCTGGACAGTACCTTATCTTTTTAGTACTGTTTGATTTTTAGAAAATAAAATACACCTTATAAAAATCCCAAAAATTCACCAAAAACATTTAAAAACCTAAAAAACATAAAAACAATTTTTCTTGAATTTTTGCTTCATTTTTTATGCATTAAATAAATTGTTGAAAGTGTGCTTGTTTTCGTGTTTCCTTATTTTCTCTACATATTAAAAATCCAAAAAAATTTGAAAGCAATTAAAAATCACTAAAAAGTATTCTCTTGGATTTCTGACTACATCGTAGGTCTCTTGGCCAATCCGTGCTCCTTGTGTTCGACCCTGGGTGCTATACCAGGTTAATCTCATAGCAGGACCGCTCTCTTTTGTGCTCGATTAGTTTTACATGTTCTGAGTGGTTGATTTTTCTTGATATACCTAGTCTGATTGATTGAGGTCGCAACGACCATTTCTTTACCTTTACCTTAGTCAGTTGGACGGTTATCAGCAAACTCCGTACATTTATCAATCTGACAGCCATTATGATCCAGGAGAGTAGGGATGAAATTTCTTGCATACCAAAAACTTAGTGTTTTTATCCCCCAGCTGAAGCCAATCCACCCTACTCTTTTGCTGCCAGGCCGATTCCAGCTCGGCATCAAGCTTCACCAAGTGGGCCTTAGTATCCGCCTGCAACTGCGCGACAAACGTGTCCATAGGATCAACGCTTAGCACGCCGTTAATGGTCTTAAGGGAAGCCTCCACTTCCTTAACATCATCAAAGACATTAGCCTCCTTGCGTGCCCAGGGCCGTAAAGCCTTCTTAACTACTTTAAGCTTTTGTAAAATACAAAAAAGTGGGTTACCACCAACCCGCGTAGCGCACGCATTGGTGACCAATTCCGAGTAACCCGGGTGGGAGGCCCAACAGTCAAAGCAACGGAAAGGTGGGCGCGTGCAAGAGAACCCACGAGACGAATAGAAAGAAAAAGATGATCAGAGGCCATGGAGGGGGAATATAATAGCTTGGAGTGCGGTAGTAGAGAGAGCCATGCCTCGTTAACCAACGCCCTATCGAGACGGGCAGCAATTCTAGAGGGCCCAATCGAAGAATTAGTCAAGGACCAGTAGTTCCCCGAGGCGTCGAACTCCAATAGCTGACAGGCATCAATGCAGGCATTAAAGTCCTCCATAGCCCCGCGGCTGGGAGGCAGCCCTCCCCTTTTTCCGTAGAGTATCTTACCACGTTAAAGTCTCCTAACGTCACCCACGGAGTATGGTCTGGAATTTAGAGGCACTTCAAGTCCTCCGAAAAGCTTCTTCTAGCCACAACAAAGTTGTCACCGTAGACTACAGAGACAATCAAGTTAAGGCCTCCTTTGTTGCAGCAGGATAAGGAGATAACTTGACTGGAGATCCCATAGGCGAGCAAGTCCACACAGAGTCCGTCCAGAGACATAAATATGGCCGAGCTCCGTGTCATTGTGTACAAGATTCCACCCCTTAGGGATTAACGAGGCGAATTTGGCGCGATTTGCTGGACGAATCTTGGTTTCCACAAGACCAATGATCTCAGCATTAAATTTGCCACTATTGGACGTTAAAGTCTTCAGGAGAAGTCTTTGCTTACGCGGATTATTCAGCCCATGCACGTTGCATACTACAATTGACATTAAAGATTGGGATATTTACCCAGCGAACCCTGAAATCTTTCAAAATTACCTCTACGACCTTTGAAACATCGATATTCCTCCCTCGACCCCGTAATCTTGCTCCGTCTTACCCTATAGACCCTACCGTTAATTTGATATTTTTTAAGTTAACTTGTTTGGGTTTAAGTTGAGTTAATCTAACCCTAGCAAATCCAAGGGCCCTCCTTTCTTCTTCTCTCCCCGTCCTTCTTCTTCCCCACTCTCTCCTTCTTGCGGAAATGGACCGGCGTCTCCTGCTCCTCGGGCCGGGTCACCTTCCTGAACCTCCGGTCCCTCTCGCTCTCCGGTTCTCTCCCCGCCTCCTCCCTCTCCCCCCTCACCTCCCTCCGGTTCTCTCCCCCTCCCCCCTCTTCTTTCTCAAGGAGCCAGGGCACCGCCGCCCCTTGCCTTCTTATTCCAGCAAGGGCGGCGGTCGGCGTTGGTGGTCAGGAGATGGCGGCGCGGTTTCGTGGTTGGAGGAAGGAGTGGTCGGAGGAGATGGCGGCGTCGCTGGCACGGTTGCAGGCGAACCGCGCCCAGCGTGGAGGGGCTGGAGGAACGGGCCGTAGGAGGACGTCGGTGGCCTGGAGTGGGGCTGAAGGGCGCTGCTGCGCGGGTGCGCGGGGGTTAGCAATGGAGAACATGCGGCACTGGAGGTGCCGCAACCTACGACAGTGGCTGCCTGGAGGGGGGGTCCTGGAGAACGACGCACGACGGCACGGCCTGGGCGAAGGGGCCTCGACCTCGTGTGAGGCAGAGGGGGCGCTGCCGATGGCGCGGGGGTGTGCGCAGGAGGCGCTGCGGCGCCGACGGAGGGGGCTTGTCGAAGGACACCATTAGCTCGATCTCTGCGACAACCGCCTCACCGGCCTCGTCCCGGCATCCATCTCCCGTCTCCCAGCTCTCAACACGCTCACCCTCGCAAACAACCTCCTCCAGGGACCGTACCCAGACATCCCCGCCACCATCTGGAAGGATGGCGGTGGCTTTGGTAACTTGCGGAGGGACTGGAGGAGGGCATCGGGGCGCGCCGAGGCGAAAGCGTGCCGCACGAAGGGGAGATGGCAGAGGAGACGGACTGGGGCGTGCTCGGAGGAGGAGAGGGTCGCGCCTGCGACCTTCGTGCGTCTCATCACGCGGTGATGTGGGAACGACGACCGGGAACGACGGCCGGGGGGTTCGGGTCTTCGAGCAGGCGACTGGGGGTCCTGGAGGTGGAGGGTGGGAGGGAATGGCACTTGCCGTAAATTTGATAAATAAAATGGGTATCATGTAAAGAAGATAACGGAATCTGGTCACTTTTAACGGGGCAAATGGATGGGAGTTAACCACAGGGTCTGTGGGATAAGGGTTAGCAAGATTACGGGGTCGAGGGAGGAATATCGATGTTTCAAAGGTCGTAGAGGTAATTTTGAAAGATTTCAGGGTTCGCTGGGTAAATATCCCTTAAAGATTTGGAAGATGGCCTCCACGGCCTACTTGTTTAGAGGGACCACCTGATTTAGCCGAAAATAGGTGGTCTTAAGTTCAGCACAAAGCGTGAACTCAGTCGGTGTGTTGACCACACTACATCCGGACTAAAGTCAACAATTAACCCACACTAAAGATCAATAAATTAGAACTAATGTGGAGTTAAAATTTATTTTTAACTCTGCACAAATGGTGTATAGTGACAAGTATGCAGAGAGTTCGAACACAGGGAGCAAGCAGGGTAATTCTCAAAAGTGTGCACAAGTGAATGTGTGTGTGATATGTCTACACTAAGCAAGCAAGCAAAGATGTTTTTGTGGGTTTTTAACTTTTAAATTTTTTTTATTTAATCTTTAATTTTGTATTTGATTTTTGATTTTCTGATTTTTATATTTTATATTATATATATTTTTTTATTTCTTTTTCAATATTGGCAAGTAAAGACAATATAATAGAAGGCAAGCTAAAATATTTATAAAACTAATTAAAAATTACCAAAAATTCAGAAACAAATTGTTTTTAGTCTTTTTAGGGTTTTTTACTATTTTTGTGATTTTTGGAAAATTTTCAAGGTGTTTTTGGTATTTTTAAATACTGAAATAAAGCAAAACAGTGCAAATAAGACTGGCTGTGGATAAAATGAGATTTAAAAATGGCAACCATTAGCTCAAAATTTTCACACTATTTTTCAAATAAAAAGGACAAAATAAGGAACAAACAGAAACTGAGTTTTTGATTTTTGGAGTTTTCTACTATTTTATATATTTTTTTGAAGTTTTTGAGTGTTTTTAAATTTTTAGTGTTTTTCTTTTGAACTTTTTAATGATTTTTGGACTGACACTAAAATAGGATAAAATAGACACTAGGTAATTTTTTTTGGAATTTTTGGAGAGGTTTTACTATTTTTTTGGTATTTTCTAAGCTAGACAGTGCACAAAAAGGATGTTTTTGATTTTTAATAAATATAAAAATAAAATCAAATCAAAAACTAAATTGATGGCGTGGAAGTATAAGTGCACAGGAGCTTAAGTTCAAAATTTGAGAATTTTTGGAGTCAAAATGATGCCTTAATTAATTATATCAAGCAAGCAAAGATTAAAGGCCTGGCAGGGACTTCTTCGCAAAAAGACGAAAGTTCCAGGACACGGTTACAAAATGTCTACAAAATATATGCTGAACAAAATAACTTCTGGTTCAAAATTAAATTACAACACTTGCAGGGCCTCTCGCGCAAAATCCCCACCCAAGCGCGTGCGTTGCACGCGCCTGGGAAGGACTAGAACGTAATACCTCAAAAGTGCGAGGGGCGTAATGCAAATTGCACTAAACTTTTAAAGCAGCAGAGGAAAGTTGTAGACTTAAACGATAAATACAAAAGTGACTGGGCTCATGATGCAAAATGCCCAATAAAAGAGCGATCCGACGGCGGGTTATGCGTTACTTACGCCACGTGTCGCAGCGGGGATGCGCGATACCCCTTCGTAGCTTGCGGCCAGGATTAGAAGATCAGACTTGCATCGGACGGTCCTGGGCTCGCGAGATCCAACGGCAGCTGTACACCCGCCTGGGTGTTCTTGATCCGACGGCAGTGGATGCGATTGGAAGATCCGAGGAAGAACTCGGCCCTGCCGAGTTTCGGTGACGCGCGGGGGCTTGCTCCAACCGCCAAAATCACGGCCGAAGGTCGTGCTCTCCTCCAGCTACTCCTCCCCTACGTCCAGGTGGCGCGGATGGGGCCGCGGGCCGTTGAATGTCCCCCCAGCCGTGCGCGGAAGCTCCAGCCGACCTGGGGAGGCGTTCTTGGTGTTCGACGAGGCTCAGATGCCCCCTTCAAGCCCTGCAAAAACAAGAGCAACGCGGCAGAAATATGCAGCAGAACTTGGCTTTTATTGGCGACGAAGTGGCTGGGCGAAATGATGAAGGTGGTCACCGGAGCCCAAGAGCTCCGGCGACGTGTTTAATGGCGAAATCTCGAGTGACTAATCGATGAAACAAACCAGTGAATGCGGATAACGAAACCTACGAATACCAGTTACTTAACGGTCAAGAAAAAGGACTAAAAACACCTCGACTTAGCATGTGCCAAGGAGATATTGGACCTCACGGCGGTGGCCGGAGATGGAGTTGGAACGCAGCCCTAGGTGCTTCGCCGCACCTCGCCTGAGATGGGGGAGGATTCCCCTGTCACCGGAGACTAGCCCTCGACCCTCACCCGAAGGTTTTTGGCGCCCAAAGCTGGTTCAAAGAGGAATGGGGGAAATGAGGTTGGTTTTGAAACATGGTCCTGGAGCAACCTTCGAGGCAAGATCACGGGCGGCATGATGATCCAATCCCCGAGATGAAGGCTAGCCGTGATAGATCAGTCATAGGGCTACAAGTTTCGTGAAGAGGCCGACCTGATTCGATGAAAGGAACGGCCTCCAAAAATCCTCGAAGTCCAAGAAATATCATGTTCTGACACAGCCCAGGTGTTGGGCAGAGAGTTGACCGAGGTCAACTCTCCTAGCCCCCTGGTTGGTCCACGTGGACCAACCAGGAAAAACCTAGGGAAAAAGATTTGTAAAATCAAATTAAAATAGAAAACGATTTTATTGATTTTTTATTATAAAATGAAAAATGTTTATTTTTTTATAAAGTATTTTATAGTGATTTTTATTTATTTTTAGGAAGTATATTTTTACAAGTTGACTTTTATACCCTTTATAGGTATAATATTCTATGTATTGTATTCTTTTATTTTTATTTAGGTATTTTTAATATTATTATTTTTATTTATGATTTTATAAAATTATAAAATACTTTTATCTACACAAATATATTTTTATTTTATTTTTATGAAATGTTTTGTATATTATATAAAATATAAAGGTATAATGTATAGGTATGTGTATAAATAATGTATCTATGTATTTTATTTTTAAGTATTTTATTTTTTTGTTTTTATTTAGGTTTTTATTCTTATTTTACTGTACATAATTATTATAAGTATTATTTACAAAATTATAAAAATATAAAATTATAAAAATAATAAATAATTAATAAATTGAATATTTTAATATGTACAAGTATACAATGAGGGTCCAAAACTCAACTTTCAAACCGTAGCTCCGCCAAATGCGAAACCACCGCCATTAAATAGCTTATTTTCTTCTATATACAATTAAAGGTGAGTACGCTGCATTTAGAGTTTTTATTTGTGAGATACGGGTCTGGGAAGTTGGCATTCTGGATTTTTATTCAGACCATAACTTTTTATTTGTACATTATTTTTCTGTAAAATCAATTTTGTATTTTTCTTTATTAATTTATCTACAACTTTTATGTACACAGTTTCTTTATTTGATGTACAAAAAGTGGAACCAAAAATAGGTCCCAAATTGAGTAAAGAATGAATAAAATGTAAAGGTATTTTGACTGTGTTTCTGACCTTATCTCCCCCTACTTTATTCCTTGTCGACCTATTCATCAAGATGCCTAGATCTCGGGGGTTTTGGGTCATAAAATATTTACAATATTTTATTCTTTTTCTTTTCTTTATTTATTCTATTATTTTGGCTTTAATTACAGTATTTTATACACTATTGAGATGCACATGTATGAATGCTAAGATGCTTGATTTAAGGCTATTTACAGGCATTTGCTAGGGTTTTTGGTGCCAAAATGATAGAATAAAGATGATGAAATGTGGATTCATCACCACCCAAGGGCTTCTTCTTCCTATGGGTAGCAGTAACCCAACAGGGGTTTACATCCACTATAGGTAGTGGGATTTCGGGACCAGACACAGAGGCTGAATTTTCCGGAAACACATCGGTTCCAGGCCTGTTAAGATCAAGGCCTTCATTAAACCGAATGGCGATCCGCCGAGCAGGAGTCGGGGGCCGATGCATGAGAGCCTTAGTGCCAAAGGCGAAGGCAGAGAACGACTTCCCAGCATTCTCCTTGGGCCTCTGTGTATGGGTGCACTCCCAACGTCATTGGCGGGGGAATCAAGAGATAGAGCTGCAGAGACAACTCCGGACCCCCGTTCCTGGAGTGGAACACATGGAGGCGAATTCAGGCCTCCAGAAGGCGAGAAAGGCTGCTGCGGGGCAGAGGGCGCATCGGAGTGGTCCAGGTTTCTCAGGAGACCATCCAACGACCCACTGGGACAGGGCTTAGGAGAGGGGTTATGACCACATATAGGAAAAGCGATGTGTGGCGACGGGCTGCTGGCAGGGACGGAAGGCCACACACCTCCCAAACGGGCGTGAAGAAGGGGGACGATCGCAGAGGAGAGGGTTGAGGAAGACGGACGCGGCTGAGCAGTTGGCGGCAGCACTTCCGCAAGAGAGGGGGCCCCCAAAGCCACAGGAGGCTGGCTGACGACGTCGGGCTGAGGAGCATGGCTGCTACACTGAGCGGTCCATTGCTGGGGGCGGGCCATAGTAGGAGGCGACGGGTTACAATCTTTCTCAGGGGTGACAGCACTCGATACAAAAGGGCACCTAGAGGAGCTGTGATCAAAGGTGACACAACGATCACAGAGAGGTGGACTCCATTCCAACTCAACTTGGATCAATTGCCGCTGACATTGAAGAACACCAGCGGAACCGTTTTCGGGATAGCCTTTCCTGCATGTATTGAGATGCAGCAGCGAGCATAACCATCCCTCTAACCGGAAGCCGTGGCTGCATCCATGAACAGAGGGGTACCCAACAAGCTAGCAATTTTGTTAAGAATTACATCCGAGCAGTGACAAAGACTAAGGCCATGAAACTTCACCCAGAGAGGGATTTCTGAGAGGAGGTCCCTTTCGAAGTAAGAGCACGCTTCCCACTTACGGAGCACAACAAATCTACCCTGAAAAAGCCAGGGCCCTCCATCAAGGATACGTTGGCAAGCCTCGTCAGAGGTCAACTTGAGGTAAAAGAATCCATTAGGGCGGGGGAAGAGCTTGAAGCCATCTGCCGGCTTCCAGACCTTTTCTATGAAGGATAAAAGGAGCTTACGGTACGGGGTCTTGCCGAGGATGTAGAATACAAGAGTGTTCGCCCAAACCTTGTCCAAGGCACAAACATCCTCTTCGGTCGCATACACGACTGGCTCGTCGTCCAAACTAACAGGCGGGACAAATTCCATGTGCCTCGAGGATGGAGGAAACAGGGAGCCTCCACAGACATCACGCCAGGGACGGGAGAGCGAGGGAGGTCGGATAGAGGAACGATGAAGAAGGGACTCGGGGCCAGATGCAGGGGCGGCCGAGGCGACCGGGTGGGGGGGGGAGGTGGGGGGAGGAGGTGGGGGCTGCAAAGAAAGAGGAGCCCGAAGGAGGAGGAGGGGGGAGGAGGGAAGGATGGGGAGGGGGCTGGGGTGAGAGAAAGGTGAAGAAGGAGAGGGGGTGGGGCAAGGCGGAGTGACGATGGCGCTAGGGTTTGGGGGCTCGGGGAGGGGGGGGGGGGGCTCGAGGGATTGCATCTTGTGATGTGGAACAACGATACACGTATGGTTGCAAGGAACCATGGAGGCAAAAGCTAAGTCCTCTACAATTGTAACTACACTGCCATGCCATGTACTGCAAGTGCCAGCGGTTGAAAACGTATAACAAGGTACGTACATGAAAGTTATGAAATAAATGGTTTATAATGGTAAGCCATACATGTATGCAACGAAATGATTTATAAAAATAAATCATTACAAGTTATGAAATAAATGGTTTATAATGGTAAATCATACAAGTATGCAATGAAATGATTTATAAAAATAAATCATTACAAGATATGAAATAAATGGTTTATAAAGGTGAACCATTATATATTGTGCAAGAAAATGGGTTAGTTAAAGATAAGCCAGCATATGTTATACAAGAAATGCTTTAATAAAGAATAAAACATTACATGCTGTACAAGAATTGGTTTAAGAAATGTAAACCATCAAAGTCATGGAGGCTAAAATGCAAAGCGGTTTATACGATAAAAGAAACCTGTAATTGTTATAAATCGTATGAAGTATGCCACACAAGATGCAGGACATATATGCTATATTTCTTATGCAGTTTACATATTTATACTCATGGTTATGAAATAATCCAAATCATATATGTTAGGGATCTAACTAAGAATGAAAACGGATCGGATATGCCTATTTCCACATACATATTCGCTTCATCTCTATCGAATACGAGTACGGATACGGATATGATTCATATATGCATTAAGGAAACCATATCCTAAAAATACGGATACGAATCTGAATCGGATATTTATCGAATCCGAATATGGATCGAATAAAGAGTGAAATCTAAATATGGATCCAATAAACATGGAATCCGAATACATATCGAATAAAGACCCCATACGAATATGAATTAATTTTTTTGTCAAAGTTCATAATAATTTTAAAAATACTGATGAAAATATAAATAAGTTACATCATGATAAAAGGAAGTGTTGAAGTGACCTACATTCTTGACCGGAAAAAAAAGGATAGGATTTCATAAGTTTTGTTCATGGTCATCCCCGAAGAAACAAAATTTTATTAATATCATTAATATATTATATTATATAATGTATAATACTAATATAACAACATAGGGTTGCAGCTTTTATTATATTAACTGATATATAAAATAATATTAAATATTGTATTCGGATATCCGTATCCAGATATTCAAGCAATTACCATATCCGTATCCGTATCCGAATTTTTTTTACAACCCATACCCACACCCGATCCGTATTTGATTAATATTCGGATACAGATATCCATATCTGGTAATTTTTCGAATACGATAAGCGGATATTCGAATATATCCGTATCCTTTTTCATCCCTAGATCGAACCTAGACATGCATGGGAACAACTAGGCACGTAATGACGTTTTTCGATGGAAACTTTAGTGCATGAAATATAATGAGATAAACTACCTTTAGAATTCCCATGCATGGACCCCGATACATACTGGCCATTAGGCTCATGTAAATTCATGTTTATTTATTTCAGGAGAAAAACAAGTTTGATCAAGCACTCAAGTTTGTGCGGCAGACTCAACCGGACATTCGACGTGATATGGATAATTACTTAGTTTATGGTGGATATTTGTACGGCCACTGGAACAGAGAGTCTTGTTGTGAAATTATTTAGTTTTCTTTTGCAAGTATATCCTTATTGGTAATGTAATGATGGAACTCTTATTTAAATTGAGTTTTATGGATTTTTTAGAATGATTTTGTTGCTCATTGATTGCCATGTATGATTCGATAACGGTTCAGACACATGACTTAATGATGCATATTTCCGCATATCTGCGCGGCCCGTTCCGTTACAACATATGATATGTTAAATGCATTTATATCATAACAAATGCATGAAAGAATGCGTGAAATAAAGTGATGCGTGAATAAAAATAAATCTTTAACTTTCTTTGTTTAAAAATATATGCGGATATGGATGCATATATTTGTGAATATTGAGGAGAAATACCGGCTACTTTAGCGGATGGCTTGAAAGTATATGAAACTTGGTCACATCTAATATATGCTTACTCTATCAAAGCAGCTCTCTCTTCTCCTTCTCATAGTAGAGGTTGGAGAAGTATGCATCCTTTCACGACACACTAGAAGGATGACGCCATGAGTATAATTTGAATTTCTTTTTATGTGTTTCTCCGCTCTGAATTCTCTAATCAGAGCTCACTACTATACCAAAAATCATGTCACATTACAATAAAATTGATCTACAATGACTTTTTTTTTTCAAAATCCGTCACTAAATCAGTCGTTATTAAATATATAGTGACGATATTATTCGTTGCGAAATGAATTTTCGTACTCAAAATTAGCGACGAATATCATATATGTCATTATATCATTAGCAACCGTCCACACATCGACGCTTATTCGTTGCTGTTTTCAAGCTTCTAATTAATCGTTACTATATTTTGAACTAAAAAATTAACGATGATTAGTTCGTATTTTGAAAAATAGCAACGGATAAGCGTCCTTGTGTGGACCGGTGCTAATGATACAATATCATATATGGTATTTATTCATTGTAATTTTGAGCACGGAATCTCATTTCACAACGAATAATATCGTCATTATATATTTAACATCGGCTAATTTAGTGACGGATTTTGAAAGGAAAAACATCAATATAGCTCGATTTTGTTGTAGTGGTCATCAGCATGACGATGATATCAACTCAACTTCTAAGTGGGCATGTCGTGGTTTCGAGTCAACAAGCATTAAATTAGACAAAAAAGGGTACAGTGATGGTGTATTCCTTAATTCATACCGATAATAGTCATATTCCCAACGGTAAGTATGAATAGGGATGGTATAATGGGTTTAATTAGATTAAATTAATTTAATCTAATTTAATGGTTAGGATGAACAGATAGAAGCTCTGCCTGAGGAAGCTTTGATGACGAAAGGCAAAAATTACTGATGGTTGATCAGTCGTGGCCTGATCTTCTCATTCGTTCCAACAGATTACTTGTAATTAAAATGAATACGATGATAGATCATAATTTGGATATGTCAATTTCCGTTTGCTTTCCTATTTCAATGGGTTACGATGTAAGAGGTAAGAGTTAGCAAGATTACATGGTGTACTTAAAAGTTATGTGTGAATATACCCCTTTTGGTTAATGGTGATTTTATACTTAGCACTTCCAAGCTTTCACTGTTACAAATGTATTCTTACCTTTTTCGCAATAATACTTGTGTCCTTACTTTGTTGTAAAGTTCGCATCCGCACCTTTTGTTGGTTGACAATCTATAAAAATAAACTCGACCATGAGAGGAGGTGGAGGAGCGACAGGGGAAGTAGGACACTAGAATATCATACCATGGATGAAGAAAAATTGTGATCCGATCTTCAGGATATTTCGATCCCAACGAATGATAACACTATAGACTCAATACAATTGATTCTTGACAAGCTGGTATAAGATAAAATGGATTAATTCTAAAAAAATGCAGACTTTATATACTAAAATAGTTTATCTTTTTTTAGAAATATATATATAATATTGGGAGGTGCATTACTTCAATCAACTAGTCTCTGTGTTCCCCGAATGGATCTCTTAATTGTTGAGAAGGTTGCCCAAGACAAGGCACACCCGCTAAAACTTAATAGTAAACAAGATATGAAGATGGCGACTAGGGTTGCTATTCCAGAACGGCAGCAACATACCTTTTTGCCTTTTGCTTTTCATGAAAATATCATGGGAACAATGTAGGCTACCTTATGATACACTTTTGATCAAATTTGATTTGGATAAAAAATAATTATAAAATTTCTTTTCTCTGATTGGAGTTGGAAAAAGGTATACATGCCCAGATAGATGCATGGCCTAATGAGGCTATACGAAATTTTTACTCATGGGCGGGGCAAGCTCTTCTTTTCTGATTCATGCTTTCTTTTGGCTATATGATTTCTCTGGAGGAGATCAAGTTTCGAGAAAATAGCGAATGGTCTTATCAATACATAAATATATGACGAGATAACCACATAGTAAGGCGTAAATCATCTGTTCAATTTCGATAAGTTGGAAGAAAGGATTCACTAAGCCGGCATCACTACCAGTACTAATCTAACTAAAGCTAATACTAATTACTGATGTAATAGAAAAGAATTATATTACTAATCTAACTAAAGCTAATATTAATTACTAATGTAATAGAAAAGAACTATCGTTTATGTATACTTTATCCGGTTGTGTTCCCACCGCGAGCCTTACGCAATCAACCAGATCATATAGATATTAGATATCCTTTCTTCAACACAACATAGGTCATCGAAAGGATCTCTGACAACACTAAAGTACAAAAGGCGGGATATTTCACGAAATAGATTCCTATTCAAAGAGTGCATAACCGTATGGATAAGCTCGCACCAACCTCGTTCATTTTGACTTTAGGAATATCTTATATTTTCCCAAGAAAAATGGATCCAACCATCAATAATTTGAAGCATGAAGTACAATTGTATCAATTTACTTTGATTTTGAAGTAAATAATTTAAATTAGAATGATTTATGGTTAGCTTGTAATAATAAAATAAAATATCCATGTTCCATTCTGAAAATACCAAATCGATAATATGTATATGATTACGACTTGTATCATAAATATTTTTTCTACCACAAGAGTTATCTCAAATTGCCAGTTAATAAAATAATAAATATATCGAATAATTTGAAAAATATTGTTAAAATACTTACACAAGAGTGTTTTGTTGAAAACCTTAGAAAACATCGAGAAAATAGATAATATTTCTTCGTTTCAACCATGCAACTTAAAAGGACTAGAAAAGATATGTAAAAATTTTTGAGGGCAGCAGTGGTAGTGGTTACGGGATAAAGAAATGGAATAACTATTCAAAAATTAAAAACACTCAAAGATAATCCAATTATTTTTCTTATTCTCCTAGTTGTTTTGAGAGCTCGCCACAAAATCAGATTCTACAGTGCATCAGGGCAAATGATTTGCATCTTGAATATATGATTTTCCATCTATGTATTTGTCTAAACAAATAGACAAGCATATGGTAGTACTCGTATTCGTCCAAGATATCATTAAAATTAGAAGCCAATACCTAACACCCATCCTTCCTTGCATTTATACATAATTAGAGATTACGTGACATCAGCGAATAAATGTCTCTCTTAGGTTTGTTGAACGCCACCACCAAACTCTATCTAAAATACCAACTTAAATAACTCGACAAAGAGAGCGGATTCGCTGCTGTAAATCCTCACCAATCCAAAGCCGCTGGATCAAAATCGGACGATTCACATAGTAAGAGCCCTTAAAAATCCGGATTTCGTGTCGGATTGTTGATGATTTAGGTGCCGTTCCCACCTCATTTTCTCTCACTCCTACGTAGACCCCACTTTTATCTTTTTAAAAAATTAAATAAATAATATCTCCATCATCAATTCCATCAAAAAAACAATATATTATACCATCATATCATATAAAACTTATAAACTACTACTTTTCTACTCACTTTTTCAAACTCTAATACAATCACATCACAATAACTACTCACTTTTTCAAACTTCAATACAATCATATCACAATAAACTCACTTCTAACCCACCTCCAGTTTAACTCTCTATCCAAACACCAAAACCAAAAACTGAGTTGCCAGCTACCGGGTTAACCCCCTAAACCCACGTATCAAACACTCCTTAGAATCTGCTCGCCTAGAAAAAAACCACAGCCAGAAATTAACAATCATGATGTGATAACTAATTGCTTTGATTACCGCGTTCAAGACCCCAAATCGTATCTATAACTTAAAATCGGAGTTCAAATCAAGTATATACATATTCATGCCGGATATGTGTGATCACATGGATAAAGATACATGTAAAATAGATTCTGGGACAAATTCTCACATTAATCAACAAGAGTTCCACATAGGCTGCACACAACTTTGATCAGTGTTCATGAAGGCAACCCCCGTCGATGTACCATCCGTCGCCGCATTCATCGACGGCGCGAGCTCCGTCGGTCCGACTGCTGGGGGCTTCTGCAGGTGATGCTGCAAGGAAGCAAATGAGGGTTTGTTGTCCACTGATATAGAGCCTAAGTAAGGGCCGAGGCTAGGCAGGCCCCCCATTTGCGCGAAGCTTCCGATCGGCGGGAAGGCCGCGAGCATTTGGTAGCTGGATGGCTGCGGCGGTCTGGCCGACGAGGAGGAAGGGAGGAGGAAATTGGAGAAGCAGGGCACCTGCTGATCATACCCCTGCAGGTTGAACTGTGGGGGTAGCTGGCGTTGTTCCATGTTGACAAAGGTGTCGATGGAGGAGCCCGCCGTGTCGTCGTAGCAGTTGTCGGCCGTAGTCGTCGTGGCGGTCGTAGCGGTGGCTGCGGCTGGCGCGGTAGCGGCGCCGGGCCTCACGGAGAGGGCCCTGCTCTTGTAGAAGACCCTACATAGCACCCAGTCCTCCTGCCATGTTTCACGTACATATGTTGCATCCATTTGTGCATGCATGCAAATTAGGGAAGCATATTTCTGTTATTTTTACCACGTAAAACAAATAATATCTCGTGTAATTTTTGACATTATATTTGAGTAGATAGAACTGAAACAAAATAAAAGATCTAGGTTAATTTCTTAAATATAAAAGTAAACAGTGACATGAAAGTGATGCATTCCGATATTCAAAGTATCCTTTCTCAGCAGAAGCTGCCTGAGATGAATGGAAGTATTAAAATACGTATGTATTCGTAGGTATTCATGGTATATCCATTGACGTGGGGGGGAGAGATTAGTAGTTGGACGTGGTAATCGAAAGCAACTAATGGAAGAGGGAGGACGGATGAGTGCACTGTCATCGATTTATTGAAGAACACCCAAAAACAAAAGAAGAAAAAACGGATACGTATCGGAGACGAAAGATGGATTAAGACCACAGATTGATTAAGAGCTAAGACGAAACTGCTTAGAATGGACATTTCTTTATTCCCATAAACAGCCAAAAGAAACGTTAGGCGTTAAGCATATTCGCTGTACACAAGTGCTGTCATTTTTAGATGGATTAGACGGTATTAATCTATGCAGGATTATATTAATTATTATTAACAAATCTGCTACTTCATGATATGCAACTGATGACTTGATCTTAGCATATTACTTAAAGATTAATTAAGTTTCACTAACTGACCTTGGAGGACGACAAGGAGGAGGAAGAAGATGATGGTTTGTGATCCTGTGTCGACGTTTCGATGCGGAACTCGTGCATCACCCAATCTGTCTTCTTACCCTTCGGAGCTCTCCCTTTGTAGAACACTAGTGTCTTCCTCATACCGACCAACATCGCCCCATTGTTGTTATCGATCCGCCTCGAATCGATCACAGGTCTATCCTTTCCCGTCGCCTTCCAATAACCGGACACCGTGGCCCTGTTGGTCCTTTGCCCCGTCGCGTACTTGCGATCGCGAAGGCTGTAGAAGTACCACTCCTTCCCTCCCACACACGCTTCACCTGCTCGTTTAATAACCAATCTTCGAATTATTTGTTGTTATATATATAGCTCTATTTTACAACAGTAGAGATTGATTAGTATAATAACGACAGAGATTAGCGTTCGACCGAGATGATTTTTATTCGTTAAAGTTAAAAATGCAGTCAATAAGTTTGAGTTTCAAAATTAAAATGATAGTTTTCAGAATCAACAGAAAATATATAGCGACAAAAAAAAATGAACAGGGGAGTTTGGTAAAGCTTGACACGGCTTTAATTTCTTGAAAAGGAAGGAGGAGAAACTAATTCTCCTGAGATGCCTCTGCCCTCACGGAATCGCTTTCTTTTATACAATACCAACAAACTTAGATCATGCAGATGATGCCCACCGTTCCTCCTCACGGCCTTCCTGATCATCAACATCATGTTGCCGTGATTTTTTCCATTTGTATATATGGGAAGTTCGTCAGATTCTTCTGTTTTCCTTTCTTTTACTATGTTTATGTGAAAATTTATTTTCGTGCAGCAGCTGTCATGGATGACGAATATATGAAAGAATCCAAAGCTGGAAAAATAAATAAATCAAAGATAAGATTGCCAGTTGCATGAGTGTCACCTCATATATGTATTTTCCCACATATATCAATTATCAACTTCTATTATTTTAAAGAAAATCCTCAATTCACTTGTCAACTGTTTGGTAACGATTATATGTTCTCGAGTTTCCCACAAAATCGAGAAAATTCACATAGATATGCCGATGATCCTATGGGTTTGCACCACACAATATCAATAAGAACAAAAAAAGAAAGTTCACATAGTTATGCCGATGATCATATTGGTTTGCACCACACAATATCAAGAAGAACAAAAGAAGGAGAGGAACATGAACTGACCAGGGAGATCCCAGGGCTCCACCTTGTTGAGATCGACGTCGATCATCATCTGGCAGCCGGAGGACGAGATCCGCTTCGCGAGGTAGTCGACGATGAGCTCCTCGTCCCTCGGGTGGAACCTGAAGCCAGGAGGCATCCTCGCCTCCACCATACTGAGGAAGCTCGTGGTACCCATATCTCAGATCGATCAGAACCACCTAGGGAGATGATGCATGGTTGGAGAAGAAGACAGGATCTTAATTCCTCCCCTATCCCCCATCTCTCTCTCTCAAAATTTTTTTAATCTCCAAGTGAGGTGTCGTAATTAATAAGAAGGGAGATGTGAGATCTTGAACATGGGGGCTCTCTCTAGTAAAGTAAGATACCCCCTCAAGTCAACTTTATAAAGAGCTGCATAATCTCCATCTCTACCAATCTTTCTCTGTCTCTCTACAATCTAAGGAAAGGAATGGAATTTAAATAAAATGGCCAATTAGGACTAAGTTAAGTATGGTGACGAGGACTCACCTGACATGCTGACGTGTTACGCGATAAGAGTTAGGCAACCACCATCTCTGTTCTCTCCGGAGCTGTCTCATGCTCTAGACTCGATCGAGCCGTTTCGTGATCCAACAACGCGATTTTTCAGCAATAATTCGATGGGGCTGATTATAGAACAGTACTTCGATACTGTTGATGGCACTGTCATGCCAGAGAGAGGTATGTGATATGTGAACACATCACAACTCTTGGACGTGGATGTGGGCTCGCCCACTAATCATATACTAATGTTTGATCTATATGCAGATTTTTCCTTACCAAAAGGCTCCAAAAGTGCATGTAACCATCTCGATTGCCCATTTGGTGCTGGCCCCATCCCATGTTGGCGTGAAGGCCTAAATGGATTCCAGTGCCAGCTGGCAGCGAGTTCGTATACAGTGCTTCATCGCGACCACTTGTCGAAAAATTCGAACTTGGTCAGGTTAGCCCGAAAGCCAGACCATGGCAAGATCCGTACATGACTTCCAGCTTGATACTCACATGGCCCATATGCATATGACAGTAAGCTTTGCTCACCTAATCATTCCAATGTTCCAAAAACAAAGCACATACTATGATTAATTAGAAGCTTCTTCAGTGCCAATTAGGAAGCATGGTAACTGTTAACTGTTAAGAAATAGGAAGGATGTGATCCATGGATGAACGCGTTTCTTCGTTCGCGAAAAGGTCTCGTTTCGTGTTGGTATCTTCCTTCTGATCCATGGATAAAGACTTTGGAAAGTCGAGGTAGCTTGTTTCGAAAAGCATATGTCTGTACGTTCTTCGACCGATAACATCGGGGGGATTAAGCATGGAAGACAGGGAAGCCAACTGACTAAACAAGCAACATGATACATCGTCGACAAAACCGAAGGCTGCGTTTACGAGATTCAAATGAGATTGGACCAAAGCAGCCAGGCAGATGCTTTTGATTTGAATTAGGTAGAGGTGCACTGCACGTAACTTAAAAGGCTGATGCAAATAGAAGTACCAAACAGTGCTTGTTCTACTGACTGATGTTGTATGCTTATCTCAGTTCAACGAATTCTCTGCATGTGGTTTGATTCGTAAAACACGGGGTTTGTGATGCGTGTTACCTGCACGAAGACGAGTAATTGTGGAAAAGGCATTGATTGGATTTCCTGTGAAATTAAACATGGAAAAATAACAGTGGTCTGATACTGTTCTTTAGTTTAATTTGCACAAGTGAAGGTTATTCTCCACAGTTCAGATACCAAAGAAATTCTATGATGATCTGCGTCCTTTCATACCCAAGCTAAAAATTCTTCTGCTGTGCATTAAACTGTCTGATATGTTATTTAATTACCGTGACATCAAGAACAAATAATCTTGTGGTATGGCTTTATTCAGCAGCAAAAATTTCAGAATGCCTACTCTGTTAAAGGGGACAGGACGCAGTAGAATTTCGTCAATAATAATCAGACTTGAATAATTGAATGATCACAGAGAACGGGTTGCTTTTGTGGAACGAGGACTTCCTTGGATATTGAGGCAAGTCTAAATACCTAAAGATTTCATCAGATGTCTGGTAGATGCCAAATTGCCAACAATATTTGATGGGGCAGTTAGTTGCCTAATGATGATTGGACACCGAACAGACCTCCATCTTCTTACTTCTTACTTGTAGTTGCCAACAATCTTTGTGGTTGCTTTTATTCGTTTTAGATTAAAGGACTTGGTTGCCCTGACCTCCATCATCGATGGATGATTCCCATGATATGTTTATCTGTGATCAAGACCCGTCCCTGAAATATTTTTCACATCATGGAGACTTGAATAATTGAATGATCACAGATATCAATCGTGCATAAAATCCCTGTGCCAGGATACATAAAATCCCAAGGAGTTGAGATATCAATCGTGCATTGTATGGATTTTACCTAAGTTGTTTCTTCATGGATGAAACATGTTTGAATCCTTCTTTTTTTATAAGGTGTAGAAGAGGGCATTCATTGCTTTTGAATTATGTGTAGCTTCTTTTTTTTTATAATGGTTGGTGATATCAATCATTCCTTCTTTACTCTCCAGTATGGTGTACTTGGATTCGATGATGTCTCATACATCAAAATCCATGGACTTAGAGAAGGTTGATTATGTGGCCTTCAAAGAAGTTTGTGGCTTCGACCATATGTGTACAAAACCTCTCTGATGCCAAACGAATGTACCATGAAGGAGCACAAGTCTAATAGGGAGAGTACAGAAGCTTGATCTAAATCAAACAACAACCACAAACAACCAAGAAATACAATCACACGTTGATACTAATGTATAAATCATGTTCCATAAAAAACACAACCCAAGTTTCCTGACTTAGGATTCCACGATCGACCGTGTAAACAAGCTATTCAACTAACACAAGTATTTCTCGTAGATAACTCGATTCGACGACAACACTTTGGATGCTCGCCATAGTTTATAGTACATGTAGCTGAATTTTTATACAAAGTAGTCTTGTGCCGTAACACATTTATGGCATGCAGTAATAAGTGGAGAGTAGTAACAACAAATGGAACACGCAAACCCATGATGATCAAATATGGTTGCCGAAGACAATGGCAACAACAAAGATGGTGTTGAATGATGTGTTTCTTTGTTATGATGATGAATGATGTTCTTTTTGTTTGTAGTGTGTATAATAGCTAAATGTTATCATATCCTTGTCCTTTATATTATGGTTACATATTGTGAGACCCCTCCTATTTGGATCTAGGCTATGTCTGAAAAAATTATTTGAGTACTCCATCACGTAGAGCTCGTCAATACCTTTCCAACGAGTCCAAGAACACAAAAATCCAAGTTCGGGAGCCTGAGTTATCAACTGAATGCATCATGTACTCATGCGCACGTCCCTGTTGAGGTCAAGGCATTGAGAAACCATTATCAGAGGTCCTACACCTGCTGATTCACCTCCATTAATCGCGACACACATCCACTTGCCATGAGGTTTTCTTTGATTAGGTAGAATATATCCTATCTTAACATAAGCAAAAACAAATCAATTAGCAAATCTTCCGAATGTGCAGAGTGATCAGAAATTATTTCTTGGTTTGAGCAATCAAATAATGAGGAACAAATTATTCCTTGCTCTCCTGAATGATCTCCTACACAAGGCACAATTGCACTAAATAATCACACGGCATCACTGCATCAGAACTCCAGAAATTCAAATTTAAAGTTCACCCCATGAATTCAAATTTAAGTTCGTCTCAGGCAGAAGCTTTATGAACAAGTAAAAATATAATCATTCCACCTTCTATTTTAAAGGCATGACCCTAAAATCCAAGCTTACTTCCCTTTACCTTATATTCTTTCATGTATTTTGGTTGGAATCTCTATTCTGAAATAGGAAGTTTTAATCAGATTTCTCAATCCCTAGCATGCATTATGGGGACAATATAAATTTGTGTAGTATGGTGTAGTATCCTTCTCTATATCATGACCGCCACGCATGTACCCTCACTTCCTTTTGGGTGTATCCTCACTCTCATCTTCCTTCTAGTTGAGGTTGTGTTCCCTGATGGCCAATGTTGCCAATTAAGCATGTGACAATAGTTAGCATCTCAAGTGGACTCTGTAATAATGCGAAATGATGACACATAATATAAACTTCCCATTGGTTACTTGCATAAAATTTTAGGTGTGAGATATCATGGTGATTGGGTAGAGGATTAGTGCCTTTAATGGAGGGGGATGCACCCTTGGAGTTCCAGGTAGAAGCCTAGAGAGTGCGATCCCAACCGCTACTATGTAGCTGCGATGGTTGGAGGATATGTTGCTTGATACACTGAGAAGTCACCACGCGGTGTTCAGCCTCAGCACTTGTGTGCCTTTAGTCCGGTACTTCGAGTGCAGACCAAGTAGTCATGGTTGGCAGTCTAGTGTTTTCGTTTAATCATTTAGAGTTAACGCTCGTGTACTAGCTGGTGTAGGCCACATTGGTTAGTATTCCCAGCAAGAGCGCTAAGAGGGGAGTTCTGGGAAAATGTAGCTCATGAAGAGGGAATGCAATATGAATCTCCTGTACATAAGGAGGATTGGGTCGTTCGTGATGATTTGGACTACAGTAAAAATTATCTTGGAAAATATATGCCCTTACTCGTGGCCTACGCCACGTTGGACTCTTACACGTGGGTAGTGGACTTGGAAATCACTTTGGGAAAAGCAAAGTCAAGTGGACTGATAGCAGCACCCGCACCCTTAGTTAATTCGGGCAGATTAATGTCCAAATTAATTATCAGTTTTCGTTGCAGTCGGATACGAGAGGGAATATCAAAAATCCACTTTAATTAGATTCGAGTTAATTTCAAGCGGTAGATTTTTTTTACTTGGTGAAGTCCAAGGTCGAACTCAGGGAGACATCTGTCTCCTTAGGTCAAATTTTAGCGAAATCCAAGTGTGAGATTTTCGGAGAATATATTTTTGGTCTTTTTCTATTTTCTATGCAGGACACATGCAAAAATCTAGCCAATCCAATGTTAAATCAGTTTGAGATAACAAATTAAGCCCAATAATTATGAAAACTGGTCAGATGATGAATTATGCTGAAAATGAACTACCCTAATTTTTTTTGGAATTTTCGACACTAAATGAATTTACTTTGAATTAAAAATGCAGGCAGGGTGATTTTCACTAATTTAATTTTAATAAATATCAAATCACATTTTTTCAGGAACAAAAATTATCATAGATAGATCTGATGAGGAGAAGTCTAGGAAAATTGACAGACCTAAATTTTAATGTGAAATGGACCTATTAAAATTAAACTAAGGAAATCACTAAACAATTTATTTAGGCCTCGATATGTGTGCAAATGACATGAATTTTTTATTCAAGGTTGAGTTAACTATCCTAGAGCTACTATGCTTTTTTGAGAATTTTTGGAGTCACAGACAATTAAGTATCAATTAATAGGTCCAACTGGGCAAAATATCATACAAATCACCAATTAATTAATTTAAAAATCTACTGCAATTACAAAAATGGGACAAGTGGCACAACAGATAGAGGACAAGTTACTCAACAACATGCAATTTTTAGAATTTCAAAATGATGCAAAATGACAACTAGGGATGTGTGCAAAGACAAGGGTGTACTTGCAATACAGAAAATAAAAATACATAAAAAGAAACATGCTGACAGGGACTTAAATGCAATTACCTATAATGCTGGGGAATGATATGGAATTTCTCCACAGGCACGTGCTCCTCACGTGTGGTCTGCTTCACAGGGACCTTTTTATAAATTCAGAAAGTCCTCAGGGCCTCTGTGCAAAATACCCAGGCTGCACGTGCTCCTCACGTGGGGGCCTAGGCTCGGGCAGCTTCGGAGGCTCGGGGCTTGGCTCGGGTGCTCCTAGAGGTTCGGCTGGAGGCTCGGCTAGCCTCGGGTGGTCCGACCCTAGGGTCGGGGAAAAGGCTCGGACCTAGTCGACGTGGCTGGCTGCGGGCCTTTGGATCAAGATCGATCCAAAGGATGGCGGTGATGACGCGTGGCGAGATCAGAGGCCGTCAGATCTGAATAGATCCAACGGCGCCTGAGAATCGAAGGAGGAAGCGACGTGGCTGAATGCTGTCCGCTGGATCTAGATGGATCCAACGGTGATGGGCGGCTCCAGTGGATGGACACGTGGCTCGCTGAGGTCCGTAGGATCATGACTGATCCCACGGCTGTCTGTAGCTCCGAGCGGATGGCGACATGGCGTGAAGTCGACCGTTCGATCGAGATGATCGAACGGTGGCTGGGCCTTCTTCCTCAATGGTCCTCCGCCGCCTGCGGAGGAGATGGCGGGGCTCCGGTGATGAAGCCTTGTCTCCGCCCGTCCCTCCTAGTGTCGATGATGCTCTCCGAGGGCTCGGAGCTATCCCAGAAGACGTGCGGCGGTCCGGCGAAGGTTCAACTGGTCTCAGGAAGGAGAGAGGAGCGTCGGAGGCTGCTGTCGATGAAGCTCGGGGGTGACTCCGGTGAAGTTCCGGCCAATGCCAAGATGGGTACCTGCATGTGTTAGAAGAATAGCCGAAGCTCGTGCGTGCAAGTGGAGAGGTGAAGGAAGGACGATGAGGCCTAAGGGGGATCGAAGATGGGCTGGCGATGGTTCTCCGGCCAGGTGGCAGAGCTGGAACTGATGGATGGCGAAGTACGTCGTCGGAGGGTGCAAAGTGTAGCGCGAGGATGAGAGCTCCGTCACGGAGCTCGGCGAAGTGAGAATGAGTCGAGAAGATGACGGTGGAGGTGTAATTAAATGCGAGAAGTGAAGAAAAATAAAGACAAAGATCAAACGAAGGTGGAGTGGATTACCTGGGGTTTGGAGCTCGAGGTTGAGGTCCAGGTCGTCGCTCGAAGGGGCGGTAAGTCCCTGAGCTCAAGCAGCGACTCGGAGGAGAGGCTGCGACACGGCGGTGCGCCGAGGATCTCGCCGGAGAAGATGACCGTCTTCGCTCAAGGATTTGTGCAATCACTGTCACCAATCGGACGCTCCGAGCTCGGGGGATCTCTCAGGGGTGGCGGATGAGGCTTGACAGAGGTTCGCGGTGCTTCGAACTCTGGCTCGGAACTTGGTTTGGGCTCGGTGCAGGCTCGTGAAGGCTCGGGAGCATCCAAGCCTGGAGGCTCGGATGCTAGGCTCGGGGAGACTCGGTGAGGATCCAGGAGTTGACACGCGGCAGAAAATAAACCTTTGGATCTTATGGATCCAAAGGTGTCTGGTGCCCGGGCTGCGTGTAGACGTGGTCACTTATGAGCCGTCAGATGGTCTCAAAGTTAGAACCATCTGACGGCTGTTGAATCTCCTTCTTCTTCTGCAACTGGCGGCGGAAGCTGAGCTCCGGCGAAGGTGCTCCAGCTCCGTCGCTCTCCTTTGTTGTCGATGAAGCTCCTCAGCAATGCTCACCCACCTGGAGAACATGCTCGAAGAAAGGTCGAGCGTTTGGAGCATCTTGAAGCGTCTGGCGAAGCACGGAGGCCAGAGGCGAGCTTGGCGAAAAGGCCCCGGCGTAAATTCCGATCATTGAGGAGGGTTCACCTGCAAGTTAATGACGCATAGCCGAAGCAGAGAGGTGTGCGTGCGTGAGTGGGATGAGAGCTCAGGGAGGCGAAGAACATGGGAGCTAGAAGCTCCTCCGCCGTGGGTGGTGGAGGAGATGGATCGACGGTGGTCTGAGGCTGCGAGGGAGGAAGAAGGTGGTCGGATGTAGGCACGTGAAAGGCGGGTGCTTGGCGGTGCTTTAGGAGCGATCAATGGAGCGGGAGATAGAGTGTAACGGCCTAGAAAATTACAAATCTAAGGAAGAAAAATATAAAAGGATGTCGGAGATCTTACCTGAGGTCGGGCGGCGCGGAGGCTTGTGCGCGAGCTCCGAGGAGGAACCATGGTCTTCGCTGGATCCCTGCAGCCACTAGGGACAGCTCGAGCGGACGCGAGGCGCCGCGACACCGCCGTGATTGGCGGAGGGTCGACACCGGGGGGGCTCCGGTCGTCTTCGCTTAATCTGGCCATCTCCCCCTATCACAGGGAGATGGCGGAGGGCTGGGTCGTGCCCCGCATACAGGTGGACGAGGTTTAACGGAGGGGGGTGCGGTATATTTGAAGAAGTGAAGGTGGCGGTTTCAGTCGGTAGGACGTGGGTTTCGACTGTGATCGTGGAGCGACTGGGTGGAAGTCAAGGGTAGCTTAGTCGCCGGCGGGGGTCATGGTTGAGTGGAGAAGACCGTGAGGCGGTTGGCGAAGTGCGAGGGGTCGGAGATGATGGGGAAAATAGGAAGGGTGGACGGGTTGCGCGAGGTGGAAATCGTGTGAGAGGTGGGCGTCGGGAGGTTGACGATGAAGATCAGCCGTTGGATCTGGAGATCCAACGGCTGACGGTTGGGTGCGAACGAGAGGATAGGATTGGATCTGCGGCGACTTGATCAAAGGGGTGCGAAGTCGCCACGTGTCGTTTTGTCGATGAAGCGCAAACGGACGGAGCAGATGCGAAGGAGATGAGTTGTGGGGAATGATCGGACGACAGAGAATGCAGCGGTTTGAGCGGTTAAGATGAAACAGCCAGGGGCGCGATCAAAGGGCGCAAGATGCGCCATGTGTCAAGCTCTGGTGAGAGCGCTAACAGATGGCATAGATGAGCCCAGGGGTATGATCAAACGGATGAGAATTGAGGCGCACGTGGAGAAGGCGGAACCGTTGGATCTGAAGGAGATCCAACGGCCAAGAACGCGGGCGGATGCTGCAAGAAGGAGCAGGCCACGTGGCTCACCCAGATTGGGCCGCGTGGTCCAATCAGATTATTCAGAGAGTATTTTTTATTTTTGAGGGTTAATTTGGCCGAATTTAAGAAAACTCAAAACATGAAAGTTGTAGATCTTGAACAGATCTACAGGTTTCATGTTGACCAAAACTGGAGATGAGATCATCTGTAGACACAAAATATTTTTAAGGGTATTTTTAAGGCTAAAAACACCACGAATTTTTGTTTTGCCATTTTTTGTGGTTTTTAATTTATTAGAGACTCTGGTAATTACAGGACATTAACTGGGTTTTATTGACAAAGAGCTTAAGTAAGGGGGTTAATAAATGGAAATTGTGATGATGAAATCGAGATTCATCATGGACGTGTTGGGAACTTAGTTAGGATGCATTATACCCCACCGCATGCCTACGGAGACACCCCAACCCTAAGGCCTTATTCTTGCCTTAGAGTCATATTATGAGGTATCACCCGGACCAAGACTACAATCTATGCATGCAGCTTGGGGCCATCCATAACAAATAATAATGGTTAAATTTTATCTCTTTGTGAGGACAATTTATACAGTTGTTTCTTTTGCACACTTTTTAGTTGTATCTGGCTTATTATAAATTTTATATCGTATTGAGCAACTTTGCTCATAACGTACCTACGTGTTGGATCCGTAGGTTCTCAACGGAAGCCACAACAATAAGCGACACTTGTTACGTGGAGTTACTTCTTTTTGTGCAGGTACATGACTTCCTTTTTGTGGTACAATACTTGTTGTAGCTTTTGCTTCTTTACTTTATTTGTAGAATTGTGGGAGACATTAGATGTATATTGTATGTATGGAATATTTTTTTACACATACATGTAATATATTTATGTAGACATGGATGGGATTTTAATGAAATGCAATGATGGAAATGTTATGAATGGACGGGAAAAAATAATTCCTGTCATGACCCGCTCTGTTAGTCGGAACGAGTGCGACATTTAAACTATCTGATCATCTTAACCATAACATAACATATCAAAAAAATATTTGACAGTAATTCCTCTAAATTATGGGCTCCCAAGCACTACCCTATACCTGAAAATTCATGTGAAACATTCCATAAACAAATCCACAAAAATTCTCTAACACAACCATCCAAGTCATTATCTGCATCTGTAATATCAAGAACATCTCCATAGTTCCTTATATACAACTGTCAACAACTATCACAAGTTCGAATACAACTCCTTAACTTAACAAAACATTAAGTTTTCTAGGATGTTAACTATTTACCTGAAGTACAAAATACGCCACAATAACAGAAATGGAGTGAATGTCCCAACACTATCTGCAAAAAAAATTTAATTCCTTCCCTCGCGTCCTCTACGCCTCCTCAAGTGTGTCTATAGATAATATTAAATAATAGAAGGTTGAGTCTAAACTCAAAATGAGCTTAGACCCAGTGAGTGGGTCTCAAGCACTTAGTAAGAAAATATATTGGCTATTTAGAAAATAACTTGTCTGGCTAGTTGAAATAAAATGTAATGCTATAATAGGGCAATTTCATAAAAATGAAGCTTTGCGAAATAATGATGTTGTACAGAAATTGAAATATCAAACTGACAAACTGAAATTAATATACTATCTGGCTGTCTAAAATCTTGCAGAAATGAAAATTTTCTATTTTCTAGCTGTTATAACAACACCACTGTGGCTAACATACTACGTCCATGAACACTGAAACAAACCGAGTCATACGCGTAGACAGCCCCAAAGGCTAAAGAACACTCTGCATACGGCCCAAAGCCTATGTGTATACAAAATGCGGACCCAAAGTCCTCTGAATCATATCTGACAGTTGCCATATCTGATGGCATGTTTCAGGATCATATCTGATGACATCACCATATCTGATGGCTAGTTCATGACCATGTCTGAGAGCTACTGTGGTGATCATTATTTCTGACATATTTTCCGATCCATAGTAATATAACTGTAAGCTGAGACATTTATGATCTCTGAATCATATCATCATACTGAACTTATCTATATTTGTCTGAAAACTTCTGTAGTATTAAACAACATAATTGAATACTGAAACATAAAACTAAGCTTTTGTACCATACATTAAGCTTGTGTACAATACCAACTTCATTAAACTGCCATCATCTTGGACAAAAACCAGCTTATCTGATTATCAAACTAAACTATACATGTACATAGTATAATCAAAAGGCATCACAAACTGTAATACCACAATGTATCTTTGAAAATAGGGGTTATGTCTTAAAATATGCTTGAAACCACTCACCTGCGAGTTGAGCTTAGTTATGCAAGTTCCGTGAAGACATCCTAGACTTAATTTTCCACTTCAATATTATCTGTCCATATTAAGAATACTCTTATGGTTAGCATCTAATCTATGTTCTCCGAATATTTACAATTTGCCATAAAACCATCTTTATAGGTAATTTGAGAATATGTGTAAAATTCTGTTAACATCAACAGTAGTCGCATACACTCACTATTTTATATAAACTACGAATTGCTCTCTTCATAAATATATATACACGTCTATTCTTAATGATAATCAGTAGTTAAACTTTATGGCAATCTTATTATAAATTCTGGTCATTCTTACTCTATGTACATACAATAATAACGATTACCTTTTCCCCAGATATTACATCAGATGTCAAAATTTTACTTCCATCATTTGATGTATATCTTACTCTAGCTAATGAAATATCCGTTAAGTCTAATAATTATTCTATTGCATCTCTCTCTTGCCCTATATCTATATATAGATATGGAATGCACTGTGATGCAAATATGATATGTAAGCTTACGATGTATCACCTGCAAATTGGTTGAGACTATATTTCTAATATCAAGATTTACTTTTACTTGTTAAATCCAACCTTCTTTAAATACTTGGATTGGGTAACTAATGAAAGGATATCAAACATTACTAACTTTAGCTATTAAAATTTGATCTTTTTAATTTCTACCTAACTGAGATGTATGGTATTTTTGATGAGCACAAAATTTAGATATTGGAGATTGATACAACCCTATCCACGAAACCGTATGCTTCCTTATTGTATTATGTCATCATAAATATCTCAGATTTTAGTTCAAAACATCAAATAATAAAAGACAGATTCAAAACCTTAAAAGACTCCATTTCTCCTCTGCTTAGCTTCGTGCATCCTCGACTCCTCTCCTTTGCCATAAGAATGGTGATGCCCTTTTCCCTCAAATATATGCAGAGTACCGTAGAGCAAGGCAAACTTAAGTATTAATATTACACGTAGCATACACCCTCACGTGCCCTCTCAATGTAAATCCTAACATGCAAAATTTCGAGATATCTATAAGCCACCTTTATCCATGTGGACCTTTACACTTCTATTTCTTGTGTCTATATATATTTTATAAAAGGTGTTTTACTTACTCTATTTAATTGTCCACTAACGATTGTTGTTTCATGTACCAAAAAAATGATTACTTTATTCTTTTCTATACATATCCTTTGTTTACAACTATCATTACTTTTCTTTATTCACTCCTTACAAATGTCTATAAATATACATACAAATCAAAGTATCAGTTCTATACTTAGGTCTTTTATTCCTACCTTTGTACTTAGTATACATGTCCCTCAAGTTATAAATATTAACTCTTATAAGCTAGTTTATAAGCATCCGTAAACAATCCATTACCAGCTCCAAATATTTTTTTCCATTAATATTTATAATTGTTTCTAAATGTTATCATTGGTTTCTACATTGTAACTTTGGTATATCAATGCACACGCATACATATACTTCATCAGTTGTGAACGTTACAACACTCCCCTATTTAAAAATAAATTTCGTCCTCGAAATTTACGTACCTTTGTTCATTTGAGAATAACTGTGGGTATTGAGATCACATTTCATCTTCTCGTTCCCAAGTAGCTTCCTCTATAGCATGACTTCTCCATAGAACTTTTACCAGAGGTATCCTCTTTGTCCGAAGTTCTTGAATTTTATAATCTAAAATTTGTACTGGAATCTTTTTGTAAGAAAGGTCCTCCTTCAGTTGAATTTCTTGCGGTTGTATAACATGTGATGGGTCTGGAATATATTTCCGAAGAGTAGAAACATGAAAAACATCATGTATCCTAGCTAGCTCAGACGGCAGTCGAAGACGATACGCTACATTACCAATTCTTTATGTAACTTCATATGGACCAATGTATCGTGGGCTGATTTTCCCTTCTTTCCAAATCTAATTATACCCTTTCAAGGAGATACTCGTAAAAATACGTGATCCCCCACTTGAAAGTCTAGGTCTCTTCTTATCTTATCTGCATAACTTTTCTGTCCATCGGTTTGTGGATGAAAAGCAGTACTGAATGCTAATTTCGTTCCCATCGCTTTATGTAAGCTAGGCCAAAATCTAGATGTGAAACGTGGATCTCTATCAGACACAATTGAGACAGGTGCTCCATGTAGTCTTACTATTTCATCCATAAAAATCTTACCCAAGCGATCCAATGTATAATTCATATTGACCGCTATGAAATGAGAGGATTTGGTCAATCTATCAACAATTACCCAGATTGAATCATGACCTCGACGAGTCCTGGGCAATCCAGTAATAAAATCCATGGTAATATGTTCCCACTTACACTCTGGTATCGGGAGAGGTTGCAATGCACCAGCTGGTCGCATATGTTCTGGTTTAGTTTGTTGACAAATCAAACATCTAGATACATAGTCTGCAATCTCTCTTTTCATTCCTGACCACCAATAGTATGATTGGAATGTTCTATACATCTGTGTACTTCCTGGGTGCATTGCATACATGGAGTTATGTGCTTCCTCAAGGATTTCTGTTCTAAGTTCTGCAGATTCTGGAACACATAATCTTTGCTTGAAAAGTAACACTCCATGCTCATTTATCGTGAAGTCAGGCGATTCTCCCTTCTCCACTTTCCATCGTATTCTTTTAATTTCTTGATCAGATCCTTGAGCCTCTCGTATTTTATCATATAATATAGGCCTAACCTTTAGGGTAGCTAACAAAACTCCAGAATCATGTACTGTCAGGTTTGTACGTAGTCCCCTTAACTGTGCCAATAATGGATGTCGACCGATCTTTATATATGACAATCCACCATTAGACTTTCGACTAAGAGCATCTGCTACTACATTCGCTTTTCCGGGATGGTACTCAATAGTGCAGTCGTAATCTTTTATCAATTCCAACCATCTTCTCTGTCTAAGATTCAATTCTTTTTAAGAGAATATCTATTTCAAGCTCTTATGGTCAGTGAAAATTTGACATGTCTCGCCATATAAGTAGTGCCTCCAAATTTTCAAGGCAAATACTACCGCAACTAATTCCAAATCATGTGTAGGATAATTCAGCTCATGCGGCTTAAGCTGTCTGGAGGCATATGCAATCACCTTCCCATTCTGCATTAAAACGCATCCCAAACCTTGACGTGATGCATCGTTATAAATTATAAATCTGCCATTCCCAGAAGGAAGGTTAAGAATGGGAGCTGAGGTCAAACGATTTTTAAGTTACTGAAAACTCTCTTCACATTCATCATTCCAGATAAATTTCTCTTTCCGAGTCAATTTTGTTAATGGCGATGCAATTCGTGAAAAATTTTCAACAAATCTTCTATAGTATCCTGCTAAACCAAGAAAACTCCGAATCTCTGATACGCTTGTTGGTTGCTTCCAGTTCATAACTGCCTCTATTTTACTTGGATCAACCGATATACCTTCTCCCGAGATAACATGTCCTAGAAATGCAACATTCTTCAACCAGAACTCACATTTATCAAATTTTGCAAATAATTGGTGGTCTTTCAAGGTTTGTAATACAATCCTCACATGATCTTTATGCTCTTCCTCTGACTTCGAGTATATTAAAATGTCGTCAATAAACATGATCACAAATTTATCCAAGAAAAGACGGAATACTCGATTCATCAAATCCATAAAGGCAGCAGGGGCGCTCATCAATCCAAAAGGCATTACTAAGAATTCATAATGTCCATAACGAGTCCGAAAAGCTGTTTTAGGGACATCTTCGGCTTTAATCTTCAATTGATAATAGCCTAATCGCAAGTCTATCTTCGAGAATACAGAAGCCCCTTGCAATTGATCAAACAAATCATCTATCCGAGGAAGAGGATAATTATTGCGTACTGTCACTCGATTCAACCTTCGATAATCAATACAAAGTCTCAAAGAATCATCTTTCTTTTTAACAAAAAGAACAGGAGCTCCCTAGGGAGAAATACTAGACTGGATAAATCCCTTATCCGTTAACTCTTGCAATTGGATCTTCAGTTCCTTAAGTACAGCCGGAGCCATTCGATAAGGAGTCAATGCAATCGGGGTAATACCAGGTATTAAATCAATATTGAATTCAATTTCTCTATCTGGCGGAAGTCCCGGTAGTTCATCAGGAAATACTTCAGGAAATTCTCTCACTATAGGAATATTTTCTAAAGATGTAGATTCTACTTTTGTATTGTATACAAGGGCAACAAAAGATGAATATCCCTTCCTGAGTAATTTATGTGCCACTATACTAGAAATGACATTGGTTGGGTATACACTCCTTTCTCCATAAAATGTAAATTCTGTCCCGCTTGGCATCCGAAAAATAACTTTCTTCTGAAAGCAATCTAGTAAAGCATGGTAGGATGTCAAACAATCCATCCCTATAATGTCGTCAAATTCTTTAATTTCCATAGGGATAAGATTCACAATAACCCGACCTCCTCCTATCTCTATCGAACAGTTTTTAAAGACATTCCAAACAATCTCAGGCTCTCCTTTAGGTAAGGAGATTGATAATGCGTGATCAAGTGTACTCATTTCTTTGTCCACAAATACGGAGAATCTTCGAGAAATAAATGAATGACTGGCACCAGAATCAATAAGAGTATGGGCATTTTTGCCAAAAATAACAGTGGTACCTGACACCACATCCTCAACAGAGATGGCTTCTTGAAGTGTCATTGCAAAGACTTTCTCCTGATTTTGTACATTTTTATTTCCTTTCTTTGGAATATCATTTCTCTTTCCTTCTCTCTTTGGATGGGGTTCTTGAGTTATGCCACTAGCATGGATATTTTGTTGAGCCAGTCTCCTTGCATTTCTCCAATTTGATACATTTGGGCAATTTCAATGTACATGGCCTGTTTGTCCACAATTATAGCAACCTGATGATCCACTCCGACATTCTCGCGGGTGACGCTTCCCACATATGGGACATTGCGGATAAGAAAATCCTGCATTTCTAGAATTCTCTGGAGCAAATCTACCCATTTGGTTTCCCCTATATCTTTGAGCAGATAAGTTGTATTGCCTTGAATTTTCAAAATTTCTTCTAACTTTGTTCTCGGGTCCTCTCCATGGTGGTCTATCCCCAGATCTTTTCCCGTTGTGATCATTACACCTTTGTCTTTCCCTCACCATACGTTCAGCTCTACGGGCAGCTTCCATTAATTTACCATATTCAGTATATCCATTGGTTGAGACCCATTGACTTAATATCTACATGGAGTCCATCTTCGAAACGTCGGCATTTATCTTTATCAGTCTTCACTAAAGAGGCTGAAAACTCTAATAATTCTGTAAATCGCTTCTCATATTCATCTACCGAGAAACTTCCTTGAGTAAGAAATAAGAATTCTTTGCATCGATCTTCTTGATATAGTTTTGGATAACATTTTTCATTGAATTCTTTCTTTTTCAAATATCAGCCAAGTGATCTCGGATGGATCGGTGTATTTCATCTTCACTGATTTCCACCAATCATCAGCATTTTTTTTAACAAGAATATTGCATATCTCAACTTTTGTGCTTCAGTACACTCCATCAATTCAAATATCTTCTTCATGTGTTCAAACCGGTCTCTTGCCACCTTCGGATATGTCGGCCTACAAAATCTTTTGCACCCAATTTCCGAACATGCTCAAATGGCAACTGATTTTCAAATTCAGGCGGTCTCATCGATCGAGCAGCCATGCTTCCCAAGGTCTAAGCTATTAATGCCAAAGTTTCCTGCATATTATTATTATTGCTCCCATTATGCCCATTACTTGGTCCATGTGAGGTCTGAGAAGGTTGTTCAGCTGCCATTTTGTCCTACATAAGTAAAATTCCTTAATTAGCTCTTTCAAAATTTAAAATCCTCAAATCTCATGTCAAAATTTAGATAAATCCTCAATATCAAGAATATCATTATTCCAATATCATATTCCATTTCATATCGAAGTCCAAGACATAAATCATAACCACCAAGGGATTCATATATCAACATCGAATATCAGTTTTGATCAAATTTCATAAACCATTGCTCTAATATTACCAGAATGTCATGACCCGCTCCGCTATTCGGAACGAGTGTGACATTTAAACTATCTGATCATCTTAACCATAACATAACATATCAAAAAAATATATTTGACATCAATTCCTCTATATTATGGGCTCCCAAGCGCTACCCTATACCTGAAAATTCATGTGAAACATTCCATAAACAAATCCACAAAAATTCTCTAACACAACCATCCAAGTCATTATCTACATCTGTAATATCAAGAACATCTCCATAGTTCCTTATATACAACTGTCAACGACTATCACAAGTTCGGATACAACTCCTTAACTTAACAAAACATTAAGTTTTCTAGGACGTTAACTATTTACCTGAAGTACGAAATACGCCACAATAACAGAAATGGAGTGAATGTCCCAACACTATCTGCAAAAAACTTAATTCCTTCCCTCGCGTCCTCTATGCCTCCTCAAGTGTGTCGGTAGATAATATTAAATAATAAAAGGTTGAGTCTAAGCTCAAAATGAGCTTAAACCCAGTGAGTGGGTCTCAAGCACTCAGTAAGAAAATATATTGGCTATTTAGAAAATAACTTGGCTGGCTAGTTGAAATAAAATGTAATACTATAATAGGGCAATTTCATAAAAATGAAGCTATACGAAATAATGATGTTGTACAAAAATTAAAATATCAAACTGACAAACTGAAATTAATATACTATCTGGCTGTCTAAAATCTTGCAGAAATGAAAATTTTCTATTTTCTAGCTGTTATAACAACACCACTGTGGCTAACATACTACGTCCATGAATACTGAAACAAACTGAGTCATACGCGTAGACAGCTCCAAAGGCTTAAGAACACTCTGCATACGACCCAAAGCCTATGTGTATACAAAATGTGGACCCAAAGTCCTCTGAATCATATCTGACGGTTGCCATATCTGATGGCATGTTTCAGGGTCATATCTGATGACATCACCATATCTGATGGCTAGTTCATGACCATGTCTGAGAGCTACTGTGGTGACCATTATTTCTGACATATTTTCCGATCCATAGTAATATAACTGTAAGCTGAGACATTTATGATCTCTGAATCATATCATCATACTGAACTTATCTATATTTGTCTGAAAACTTCTGTAGTATTAAACAACATAATTGAATACTGAAACATAAAACTCAGCTTTTGTACCATAAATTTAGCTTGTGTACAATACCAACTTCATTAAACTCCCATCATCTTGGGCAAAAACCAGCTTATCTGATTATCAAACTAAACTATACATGTACATAATATAATAAAAGTCATCACAAACTGTAATACCACAATGTATATTTGAAAATAGGGGTTATGTCTTAAAATGGGCTTGAAACCACTCACCTGCGAGTTGAGCTTAGTTATGCAAGTTCCGTGAAGACATCGTAGACTTAATTTTCCACTTCAATATTATCTGTCCATATTAAGAATACTCTTATGGTTAGCATCTAATCTATGTTCTCCGAATATTTACAATTTTCCATAAAACCATCTTTATAGGTAATTTGAGAATATGTGTAAAATTCCGTTAACATCAACAGTAGTCGCATACACTCTTACTATTTTATATAAGCTACGAATTGCTCTCTTCATAAATATATATACAATCTATTCTTAATGATAATCAATAGTTAAACTTTATGGCAATCTTATTATAATTTATGGTCATTCTTACTGTATGTACATACAATAATAACGATTACCTTTTTCCCAGATATTACATCAGATGTCAAAAATTTACTTCCATCATTTGATATATATCTTACTCTAGCTAATGAAATATCCGTTAAGTCTAATAATTATTCTATTGCATCTCTCTCTTGCCTTATATCTATATATAGATATGGAATGCACTGCGATGCAAATACGATATGTAAGCTTACGATGTATCACCTGCAAATTGGTTGAGACTATATTTCTAATATCAAGATTTACTTTTACCTGTTAAAT
Organism: Ottelia alismoides; assembly: GCA_037367405.1. Classification (NCBI taxonomy): domain Eukaryota; kingdom Viridiplantae; phylum Streptophyta; class Magnoliopsida; order Alismatales; family Hydrocharitaceae; genus Ottelia; species Ottelia alismoides. The sequence continues at coordinate 112,327 of JAZKJV010004661.1, read as the reverse complement.
CCAACCTTCTTTAAATACTTGGATTGGGTAACTAATGAAAGCATATCAAACATTACTAACTTTAGCTATTAAAATCTGATCTTTTTAGTTTCTACGTAACTGAGATGTATGGTATTTTTTATGAGCACAGAATTTAGATATCGGAGATTGATACAACCCTATCCACGAAACCGTATGCTTCCTTATTGTATTCGTGTCATCATAAATATCTCAGATTTTAGTTCAAAACATCAAATAATAAAAGACAGATTCAAAACCTTAAAAGACTCCATTTCTCCTCTACTTAGCTTCATGCATCCTCGACTTCTCTCCTTTGCCATAAGAATGGCGGTGCCCTTTTCCCTCAAATATATGCAGGGTACCATAGCAAGGCAAACTTAAGTATTAATATTACACGTAGCATACACCCTCACGTGCCCTCTCAATGTAAATCCTAACATGCAAAATTTCGAGATATCTATAAGCCACCTTTATCTATGTGGACCTTTACACTTCTATTTCTTGTGTCTATATATATTTTATAAAAGGTGTTTTACTTACTCTATTTAATTGTCCACTTACGATTGTTGTTTCATGTACTAAAAAATGATTACTTTATTCTTTTCTATACATATCCTTTGTTTACAACTATCATTACTTTTCTTTATTCACTCCTTACAAACGTCTATAAATATACATACAAATCAAAGTATTAGTTCTATACTTAGGTCTTTTATTCCTACCTTTGTACCTAGTATACATGTCCCTCAAGTTATAAATATTAACTCTTATAAGCTAGTTTATAAGCATCCGTAAACAATCCATTACCAGCTCCAAATAATTTTTTTTCTATTAATATTTATAATTGTTTCTAAATGTTATCATTGGTTTCTATATTGTAACTTTGGTATATAAATGCACACGCATACATATACTTCATCTGTTGTGAACGTTACAATTCCAATCTTTCATGTTATTTTCTTCTGCTTTATATTATTGTGTATTTCGAATGTGGAAAGTATGCATGTGGAATCGGTTTGCCGAGTACCTGGATCCTACGGGGACGTTCATCACAGTTTGGTATCAGAGTAGCGGTACTTCATTCCATCCATGCATATTATTCCTCATTGGTATTCGAAATACATAATAGTGTTGATAGTCTTTTGAGTTTGACCCAACACGAGTGCAAAAGAGAATAGCATATTTTATATCCATGTCCACATGTCTCTCTTAAGTAAAGCAAGTATTAATGTTATGGTTCTTTATGCAGAACCTCGTATAGATGCATATATGGCTCAGCAGCTGACTTTCCTTGTACATGCAGTACATGGCATCCAGCAACACCAAGAGACGATCGAGCAGTGGCTCCAGTAGCAGGACTCCTCCTCCTACCGTCCTTGTCACGAAGGAGAGGAGAGTGTCGACATGTCATCTTAGTAGAGCTCGGGCAGATGGAGGATACGACTCCTTGCAGAGGCATCAAAGCACTTATGCAAGATACTAGTGGGTGATGGTACCACAATTCTTCAGTACCACCACCCTTGACGATGCAAAGCTGTGGATGGCACAAGTGGCCAAAGTTCTGAGAATGATACATACACCCGAGGACATTTAGGTACCTTTTACAGAATACTCTCTTTATGGGTACGTAGAACGGTGGTGGAATGGCACCAAGGAGCACCTGACTGAGCCCATCACTTGGGAGGTGTTCTTCGATGAGTTTCGCATAAAGTTCTACCCGGACCATTGGATAGAGGATCAGAGGAAAGAGTTCGCTGAGCTCACATAGGGGTCGATGACAACCCAAGAGTACATGTTCCGATAGACAGAATTGTCTCGCTATTCCCTTGCTGCAACAGCTTACCCACATGAGAACTTACAGAAGTTCATCCGCAGGATGCGTGAGGATATCCAGGACATACTTTCCACCTTGAACCTTACCTCCATCAAGGAAGTTACTGTGAAGGTGACGGAGTGGGAGGCTACACAGTACCAGTTACAAGGAGGTTAGGCACAAGTACCTCCACCCCAGCATAGCGGAGTTGCACGTAGAGATTTCTCTCAGTTATGTAGAGATCGCCGCTACCACCCAACAACGACGACATCGACATCTAGTAGGTTTACACCACCCCTTACCTTGGGGAAGGCCTTGGCATGTCGTGGTTCCATTGCTTCTCGTCCCCCTGCGCATTCATTGAGTCGTAGACCTGGGGGCGGTAGTTTTGCTTCTCGGAGGGAGCTTGTCACATGTATGCAGTCGTACATGTTACTATTGCAGACAGTCGGACCCAATGCCCTTTACATACAAGAAACTCGGACGCGCAACAACAACAGAGTGGAATACCAACTGGACCTTCTGGATAATTTCAGGGATCAAGATCCCGATGAGAAGGCCACGACTTTCAATGAGTTCCACAGCAGACAATCAGTGTTGCGGGATCTAGTGCACCACTACGAGGACAACAAAATGCAGTGACACAGGAGCAGGCTCATTCTTTAGTATCGATCATCATAGGTATGATTTTGGCCCAGTGATTTCTTTGCATGCATTATTTGATTCAGAGGATATGCATTCTTTTCTTGCACGTCGTATGATGCCCAAATTGAGCAAGTCTGTGGTGGACGTTGCTTTCCTGTTCTACATCAAGGGCCTAGGAGGTCAATTGTTTAGCATCTAAAGATAATGGAGGATGTAGTCGTACAGATAGGTGGGCATGAGATGTCTGCTTTCCTATTATTGATTCAGTTGAAGGACTTCAACATCATTTTAGGCATGGTCTGGTTGAAGAGGCACCACGCGTGCTTGGACTATTTTGGGAGGACGATGGTCTTCCATTTACCTGGAGTGTCACCATTTTAGTTTGACGTGCATACATACGATGGCGGGATCGAGTGCATCTCCGCCTTGAGGGCACACTAATTTCTCAGCCAGGGTTCTGTAGGCTACCTTATCTACATGATAGACTCAACGATGCAGAATCAGATGATCGAGGACGTTAGAGTTGGGCATGTGTTTCCTGACGTGTTTCCAAATGACTTACCTCTACCATCACCGGTAAGGGAGATAGAGTTTGAGATCATGTTATTACCAGGCACACAACTGATCTCTACCCCTTCATACAGGTTGGCACCTGCTGAGCTTAAGGAGCTCAAAGTGCAGTTACAAGAGTTGTTGGAGAAGGGATTCATCCACCATAATACATCACCATGGGGAGCTCCAGTATTTTATGAAGAAAAAGGATGGATCCTTGAGGATGTGCATAGACTACAAATAACTGAACAAGAGAACGACCAATAACCGTTACCCACTTCCACAGATTGATGATCTCTTCGAAGTTATAGGGAGCAACGGTGATTGACCTACGATCAGGATACCATCAGGATATCAACAGTTGAGGATCAAGTATGCAGACGTAATGAAGTCCAAGTTTCGTACACTAAGAGTTCCTAGTGATGCCTTTTAGATTCACGAATGCACCTACCACATTCATGGATCTGATGAACCGAGTATTCCGTCCGTACTTGGATAAGTTCGTGATCATATTCATCGATGATGTTCTACTCTACTCCCATGATGAGTACGGGCACGAGTCCTATCTTCGCACTGTATTAGAGACACTCCGAGAGCGCCAGTTGTATGCAAAATACAACAAGTGCGAGTTCTGGCTTTTTGAGGTGGCATGTATAGGCCATGTGATTTTAAGGGCAAGGGTGTCACCTCGCTAAGATTGAGCCAATGATGTCTTGGGAGTAGCCCAAGATGGTTACAGAGAGATACACAGTTTCCTTGGCCTCACCGAGTACTACATGAGATTTGTCAGAGGGTTCTCCTAGTTGGTCCTACTCCTCGTCCGACTGATGTAGGATGCATCATTTGTCTAGAGCGACAGATGTGAGTTGAGATTTTGTACGCTCAAGGAGCAGTTGACTTCTGTGCCCATACTCACCCTTCCTTTCGGTACCTTGGACTTCACAGTTTATACAGATGCTTCTAAGGAAGGATTGTGTGTTACGCTGATGCAACGAGGACAGTTTGTAGTTTACGCATCACGACAACTGAAGAACCATGAGCGCAACTATCCCACTCATGACTTTGAGTTAGCAGTCGTATTCCTTGCACTAAAGATATGGTGCCACTATTTTTATGGGATGACAATCGAGATCTTCATAGGCCACAAGAGCCTCAAATACATCCTTGATCAGAAGGAGTTAAATATGAGGCAAAGGCGATGGATGGAGCTGCTGAAGGACTATGATTGCACCATCTGCTATCACCCTTGTGAGGGGAATGAGGTGGCAGATGCCTTGAGCAGGCGATCGCATATTGACGGTTCAACAACTTGGTTGCAGACTTGGAATGTGCTCACTACATTTAGTGAGTGGCTTCCATTTGAGAGTACATCCGATGCAGTGACTATGCCATCAAAATTTTGTAGCTTGTGGGACATGATCGCCTAAGGACAACAGACAGATCAGAGGATCCATGACTTATAGCGCAGATGATTGAAGGATGAGTTTCACGGATTTCGAGGATGTAAATCCATCCTTTGGAATGGGACCGTGCGCGTGTCTCGGTGATGAGGAGTTGAGAAGAGATATCTTGGATGAGGCGCATAGTTTGGGACTTTCTATACATCCAGGTGGCACCAAGTCCGTCAACACTTTGGGTGGGAGGGCATGAAGAAGGACATAGCCGAGCACGTCAGTCGATGCCTTACTTATTAGATGGTGAAGGCAGAGCACTAGAGACCTCTTGGTTTACTACAATTTTTTTTCATTCGTGATGTTGAAATGGAAGAAAATTTCCATGGATTTCATCACATCATTGTTGCGCGCCCATACGAGCATGATGTGATATGGGTGATTGTTGACCAGTTGACAAAGTCAACTCATTTTATCTCGATCAACGTGGCATGTAAACCAGTTGAGCTAGCCAGATTATACATTCAACATGTTATTCGGTTGCACGGGATACCCAAGTAGGTAGTGTCAGACAGAAATTCACGCATTACTTCACACTATTAGGGAGGATTCATGAGGGCCTTGAGGACCGAGCTACATACGAGTTCAGCTTATCATCCACAAACGGACGGGCAGTCTGAGAGGACCATTCAAACTTTTGAGGATTTACTACAGGCTTGTGTTATTGACTGGAAGGGATCCTGGAAGGATCACCTTCCACTATTTGAGTTCATACAACAATAGCTACCATGCTAGCATAGTCATGGCACCTTTTGAGGCCTTATACGGGAGTCAATGCACCACTCCCTTGTGTTGGCAACAAGTGGGTGACAATACCTTGTTCACCCTGCAGATTATAAAAAGACCTCTAGAGTGGTGGAGACAACTAGGAAGAGATTTCTAACCGTACAGATCCGTCAGAAGAGCTACGCCGACCAACGGCGTCGAGACCTTGAGTTTCAGGTATAATATCCTACCTTTATGCTTAAATGATATGGTTCTTAACCAATCATGTGTGTTTAAATCGGTCCTCATAACCACAGGTTGGGGATTTCATGTTTCAACGAGTATCCTAAATGAGAGGCGTTCAACATTTCAGTGTCAAAGGCAAGCTTGCACCGCACTTCGTAGGACCGTTTGAGATTTTGGCACGAGTTGGGATAGTCACTTACAGAGTGGCCCTTCCCCCACACCTTGAGGGCATTTATGATGTGTTCCATGTGTCGAATCTCTGGAAGTATATTCGAGATCCTACGCACGTGATCAACTATAAGGACTTAATGGTGGACACATTTGACATGCATGGCTCATCTACTCAAATCACAAACGGGTTTTTAGAAGATTTGATAAGAAGTATAGTACTGAAGACCTATGTAATAGCATTTTGCAACCAAGTTCGTGAATATTTCTAAATCTAAAAGGAAGTCTGTTTTTTTGAACAGGTACACTAGTTTTTGTGTTTACTCCATGATTTGATAGAGGTTAAGGTGAAACTTCTTGAGAAGTTTCAAGTCACGCTGATCATGGAATTTTTTTGTAAATCATGGGAAGACTTTGATATGTCCTAATGCATAGGAAAGGAAAGTTCTCTATGAATGATTTGATAGTTGCAATTACCATTGAAGAGGTGCACATGATAAAAAGCCACTGGTCCCACGGATGTCTGGACTTATCTTAATGTTATGATCTCGAAGTATATAGGAAAAAGGAAAATAGTCTTAACAATAAGAATAAAATCAAATCCAAAAGAAAGTTCGATAAAAACATAAAAATAAACCTTGCTGAGTTGGTGGATGGTTGCACACTTCAAAAAGAATTGTATTTCTTGTGAAGGTTAGCCAGATATGCACATAGGCAGTACCTAATTCAATGTGTTGGCAGATGGATGCATGTCTAACAAGGGGTATGTCTAATCATATTCATCATCTTAATGAGTGGTTTGTGGTTACGTAAGCTAACGTGCAAACATTTATTGATAAAACCTCTTTTTTATTAGACTTGCATGACAAAAACCATGAAGACGGTAAATGAGTCTATAACCACCGCGCTAGTTTCCGAATGGGTCGACTTGATGTTCTCCTTCAGGCGAGTCTAGACACTTCAAAGTTTTTTGTAAGTCCATGACGTGAAGAAGAACGTATCAAACTCATTAGTTAGATTTGATTTTAAATTTAATTTTAAATGTAATAAAGTAGTTATTATGAGACATGACTATTATCATTTTTCACAATTTAAATAATGAATGCTTCACGTTCTAATGATGTTCCCCATGTGCTTAGTATAATAAAATCTCAGGACTTATGGCATGGACATTTGGGATATGTAAATTTAATCCTCTAAAAGAATGACAAATTTGGACTTAACCCATAAATACACCACTTAGAACTTGTTATTGTGAAATCCGTATGCATGCTTGACAAACGAAGAATGATTTCTTTGGTTGATATTATGCTTATCTAATGTAAAGCAATGCCTTGGAACAATTCCTTTTATTTAAGGAAGATGTTGAGCTACAATTTGGTGATACTTAAATGACTTGGGTCATCTAAGTATGGTGAGTATATGTTATTAACGAGGTTACTACACCGTATTCATCACAATGCAATGGTAGATCAACACAAAAGGATAAAACCTTACTAAACATAATTAATATTCTCTTATAAATTTTAAGCCTTCTAATCTATATGTAGGAGAGGCCTTGGATATGACATGCCAAATTCTTAATAGAATCCCATCGTAACATAAGGAGCAATGTACGTTTAAGTTATGGAAAAATATAGATCCAAGTTTGAAATATCTTAAAGCCGATGTTGCCTTGTTAAGGTTTTAATTCTCTATAATGAAAGAAAGAAACTTGTACATAGAATTGTTGATGATTTCTTTCTAGGTTATGTGGAAAACAAGTTAAAAACTCTGCCTATAGGTCCTTCGTAATTAGTTCAAGATCTCATGCATAGATGTCAGCACAATTGTTCAATTACACGATGCTACTTTCTTTGAGGATATCTTTCCTGTAAAGATTAGAAGTCCTCACCATTTTATTAGTGACGCAACCTCCACTTCTAGTTTTATTCGAGATCAAGCAAAAAGTATATACCAAATTTGGGAATTGCAAATCAACTATGAGCTCAATGATTTCTAGAAGATTTTAGTTTAGAATGAATAAGGAACCACATATTACTAAGGTATGTCTTGGTCCTAAATGAGTTTAGACTATAAATGAAGAAATAAACGCCTTGATCAAAAGTCACACCTCGACTATTGTGGATGTTCAAGATGGGGTTTGCATGGTTGCGCCAAAGTGGGATTACACTACGAAATACAAACAAGATGGACATATAGAGATACAATGCTCGACTCATTGCAAAATGCATCAATGAAAGTATGGTATTGACTACATGGACGTGATTGCTCCAATAGGTAAAATTAATATAGTGTGTGTTGTTTTCTCTTTAGTTGTTTTTCACTTCTTTGGGACTGGAAGCTTCACTAAATGGATGCCAAGAATGCCTTCTCGAATGGGAATCTCGAAAAGAAATTGTATATACATGTATAATTGGGATATTAGGAACAAGAAAAGCTGTAAAATGAAGAAGATACTATATGGAATTGCATAATCTCCTAGGGCATGATTTGAAAAGCTCAGGGTGGTGAGGGTGGTGATGTTCGGATTAGGATACCACCAAGGAAATGGGGATCATGTCTTACCTTTTTTATATATGAGTATGCCGTGATCACAAGTGGAGATGATGAAGATGAGATTAATAATTTAAAAGGGAAACTTACTGTAAATTTTGACTTGAAGAATCCTGGTAATTTAAACTACTTTCTTGGCATTGTTATGGCTAGGTCAAATGAAGGGCTTGTTCTTCATTGTAGAAAATACAACCTAGGTCACTTAAAAGGAACTAGAAAGTTGGATTTAACCTCTCATTTTGCTTATTTGTGAAAACTACTAATTAAGCATCAAGGATGGAAAACAACTGGAGGAATACACCAAGGGGTTGTATTGAACGATTGCGAGGATGTCAAGCTTGACATTGGAGGCTAAATACAAATGCAAATTGGATGGTGCCACTACTTCTAGGTTTTCCAACGTTGGTATTTTATATATCTGTGTGGCAATCTTGTGATTTTGAGAAAGATATGGTATGCAGGTTGAGGCACAATTGGAGTTACGATGATGCAATGGCTTAAGATCATCCTGATAGATAATTGAATAACTCTTAAGAGGCCTATGGAGACATGGTATATGGGGATAGGGAGGTGGGGGTAGCGCTGCATCATAGTGTCAAGCATTCAATAGGCATCGCATGCGTTTATGATAGGGACGACAGGGAAGAGGCGTCGTACAGATATCCGAGTTGGAGGCATGCTCGTTGATGAGGGGTTTTAATGAGGCTGAAATCAAACATGCACTTTTTCAGCTTAATGTTGATAGGGCACCGAGGCCGGACGGGTTTCCAGTGATGTTCTATAGGGAGTTCTGGGAGGTGGTCAAGCGGGACGTGCTGGAGGTGTTGGATAAATTTCGTGGTCAAAACACAAACTTTGAGATGTTGAACAAGGCTCTTATCTTTCTGCTGCTGAAGAAGGATACTTCGATCAAGGTGGAGGACTACATGCCGACCACGTTGTCTAATGCTTTATATCTAATCATTTCCAAGGTCCTTGCTAACTGCTTAAGTGAAATGCTTTACGGGATCATTTCACTTGAACAAGCTGCGATTGTACCGGGAAGAGCTATGGCGGATGTGTTGCTGGTGGCATCATAAATGGTGATGGATTAGAAATGCAACAAGGCTAAGGGGGTGCTTTGGAAGGTCGATTTTTCCAAGACATACAATTATGTTGATTGGAGGTTCTTGTGGGCTTCGTTGGAGAAGAAAGGATTCATAGGGATGTGAATTGCTTGGAACAAGCCGTGTGTCACAACTGTTTCCCATGTTGTGATGGTCATTGGTAGACCAGAGGGAGGGTTCTTACAACCTCAGAGAGGTATCAGGTAGGGGTGTTTGCTGGCTCCGCTTCTCTTTGTGATTGTGACTGATGCATTAGCAATGATGATGAGATTGGCGACGAGTGGGGACTGGTGTTCTGGATATAGGAAGGAGAAATTATTCATTCCACTATTACAGTATGATGATGACACCGTGTTATTTCTGGGAGCTGACGAGGAAAAGATGCATCGTGCATCAACTATCATTGATATTTTTGGGGACGTTTCTGGGCTTCATATTAATAGAGATAAATCAACGATGGTTACCTTTGGTCTCATGGAGAAGGAGCTGCAGTCCATGTCTACAGTGTTGGGTTGCCCTACTGCTTCTATGTCGATTACGTACTTAGGCCTCCCCTTGGTGGCAGGTAGGCCGAAATCTCAGGACTGGAGGGCATTACTGGAAAGTTTAGAGGGGAGGTTGGCGGGCTGGAAGGAGAAGACACTCTCAAGGGGAGGGAAGCTGATTCTTTTGAAGCATGTTCTTCTTGCCATCCCAATATTTTACTGTTCCATACGGTTGTTGCATGCTGGGGGTGCATGCGAAGATTGAGGCTCTGATGAGTGTATTTTTTGGTCTGACGCCCTTCAGCTAAGGAGGGGCTTCCACCTAGTGGAGTGGGGTAAGGTGACAACTTCAAAGAAGAGGGGAGGGTTGGGTGTGCTGTGGGTGGGAGAGATGAATAAGGCTTTTATGGTGAAGTGGGTGGTACGACTTTGGGGGAAATCAGAGGACCAAGTGTGCCTTTTGGTGAGGAAGATATACAATATAGCCATGTCATCGGAGGTCACCCTGGGGCTTCTACCATCCTCTTTATGGAAGGGGATCATTAAAGTTATTCTAGAGTTGGCGATTAAGTTGAGACATGTTCTTGGTTGTGGAACTAGCTTTCGTTTTTGAGTGGACGATTGGAGGGGGGACGGGACGATGGGTGATCGTTACCCACACCTCTTGCAGTTGCCATGCAACATAGAGGAGCTGGTGCATTGGGTTTAGGATCGAGGAACGTGGTCCTCGACGTTCTCTTCGGCATTGCCAGACCAAAGGGTGGAGGAATTCATGACACTACAGGCGGAGCTGACATAGATCGAGGGGTCGTCAACAGGTAGGGATCATTTTGTGTGGGGAGATGGCATGTTTACATTGAAAAAAGCTTAGGATGTGAGGCAAGACGAGGTTGGCATTGACATGGAGATGATATGGAGAAGTGCCCAACCAGGTTAAGATTTTTCTTTGGTTGTTCATGCTTGGAAGGATTCTCACCAATGATCGTTGGGGGCAACTGTTGACTTGGAGGAAGTTGCTTGTGATAGATGCGAGTTGGAGGTGGAAGATGGTCGACGTTCTATACCGAAAACATCATCGAGCATTGCAGGGCGATGTGTATATCATGGGGATATAATATGATGTAATGCACAACACTGCAATTTTCACCTTTTTTCTTTTAAGTGTAAGTACACCGAGGTGGATCCCAACTTGGGATTTCAACCTTCATCTTTCTAAAAAAACAACTATATTAATATTAACCCATTTTTTCATAATAGAAGTACTTTGAGATCATTCACTACTTCATAAAAGAGATGGTTGACTTATAGAAAATTATGCTACCATATATTGCCATATATAAAGACTGAAAAATAAGTTATTGATGTCTTCAGAAAAGTGTTTATCACAATCAATTTTGAGAAGAATGCGGGAAAGTTGGGCATATACAATCTCTATGCCCAACTTGAGGGGGATTATAGAATTGTCTTGTGTTATGCATGTTATTGGGTTGTAGATGAGGATCCATGTTATGCAAGTTATTGGGTTGTAGATGAGGATCCATTAGCTCCGTGGGACTATATACATAACTCACCTCATCTTTTTCATAAGTTAATAAAGAGAAGACAACCCTAGCCATCAGTGAGCGATATGACATCTCTTCCATGGTTTTTCTCTTTCATGGAGGGGGCAATCCATGTAAATCTGTGGTTCTTTATGGTTTGATTGTTTCCTAAAAAGCCTATTCTAATAGCTCCATTAATTTGTTGACTTGCAGTTTCAACTTCAAAATGCAAAAGATTCATGCTAGAGTTAAGCCCACAATTTCATGTTGATAAATGATCTACTTTCAATTGCATGCAGTTTCTAAAACTCTTTCTTTTTCAGATAGATATTTTATGGGTACAGAATATCTTCAAAGAGTCTCAAAAGAAAAATAAGAAGTGACACAAGAGGGAAGTTTGTTGACACCCCATTCTACTGGAGTAAGAAATGATTCCACAGACTTGGCTGCAAATTCTTGGCATAGTATGGATGCTTTCGTTGAGCCGCCCCCTCAAATGGATATCATACCTAGCAGCTTAGATGCAGTAAAGGAAGCAGTAAAGTTCAGAAGATCTCGTAGGCGTAGATCTGGAGTAAACTATGGCATGTTTGACATATACTCAGAAGGGGTCACATTGTGAACTGCCGATCCAGGTACTGGACACTTCCTTCAGACCATGTCTAGGTGGATGTTTCCTTCGACTGTCCTTGTAATCTTATTCAGGAACTTATAACCTTATTGCATTCATGATTTCTCTTGGAGTGTATAATTTCCAAATCTTTTCCTTCAGCTGGTCTGTTTTGGAGATGATTAAATGCTTTAAACTTCTCTGACATCTGGGACTTTGATCTCAGATAAAGAATGATAAATATAAAGTTCATTTGGTGTAATGTGACAGCTTAGTTTCCTCCCTTTTTTCCCTAGTTAAGGGGAGATGGTAGGGTTGGAATCCGGTCATTGGAGTGGGAACCCACTGCTTCAACCACTAGACCACTACAAGGGGTTTGCTTAGTTTCCTCTTAGTACATATTAGTAGTTATTCAAATTATTCACTTCTTAACAAATTCCACCTATCTGTCTTTTTGCCAATTTAAATCTTAATCTTCAATAAGGACCCTGAAACCCCATTTATTTTATTTCATAGAAGCGGTGATCTCAAATAATATATATCTTGGGCATTCACATCTAGAAGTTTTTAAATTTAACCATCTAACTCTACTTGGTCAGTTGGCTTATCGACCTCACTCTAAGCTAGACTGGCAAGGGCTGGGTGGGAATACTCGGCATATGAGCTGTGCAACATAACTTGTATGCAATAGAAGAAAACTAGTATGTACATATATTTGGTTTGTTTCCATGTATGTTTTGGATAGATGCTCAACATTTGGTTCCTGCACATTAAGTATGAATTTGTGATCTCCCTTGTCAGTGTTCATAGAATAACCTTTCAAATGGTTTTTGTGTCGTGTGCTCTGTGCAAAATCAAGTGATATTTTGCTTCTTTTTGAGTCTTTATTTCCTCTAGATTTTCTGTTAATCAAACCAATACCATTGATCGATTATGTAATCTTTTATCAGAAGAATGGGAAACTGTTATTTCTCAGCGTTTGATTATCTGAATGTTGTATTGGTAACATGAGACCAATGCATGTCAGGTAACCCAAAGGTGGCATCCGGAGGATGCATGCAGGCCCATCATTGACGAAGCCCCTACATTTCATGTTATATCCATAATCTCATGCATTTTTTTCTTTCACTGTATATTCTTATGAATAGTTATTTTTTCTCATGATTATTCAGGAGTTTAAAGACACTCTAGCTTACATTGCTAAGATACGACATGAAGCTGAAAACTATGGCATTTGTCGCATCATTCCACCACCTTCTTGGAAGCCACCATGCCCCTTAAAAGAAAAGAGAATATGGGATCGTGCTAAATTTGCCACTCGAATCCAGCAAATCGACAAGCTCCAGAACAGGGATCCAGTGAAGAAAAGGACGAGAAACCATGTTCAAAGAAGACCGAAAGAGACGGTGGCGCTTTAGGTTTGGAATGACTCGGAGGCGTGCTGGTTCAGGTGCATCTGAGTATGATTGTGCAGGCTCAGATACCGACGAGAAGTTTGGTTTTCAATCTGGTTTGGACTTCAGTCTTAAAACCTTCCAAGAATTTGCTGACCAGTTTAAGAAGAAGTATTTTATAATGGAAGATGCAGTTGTACTTGTCCATTCTATGAGTGAGGGATCTCAGAAAAGATGGCAGCCCTCTGTTGAGGAAATTGAGGGAGAATACTGGAGAATTGTTGAGAAATCAACCGAAGAAATTGAGGTGCTGGTGACTGCAACAACATTTCTTTGCTTGTTCTTTTTTATGCTCAACTGGTCATTTTTTTAAATCTAGGTAAATTATGGAGCTGAGTTGGAGACTGGAAATTTCAGTAGTGGATTTCTGAAACAAAACCAACTATCAGGAGGTGACTTGGATTCGTATGCACTGTCAGGATGGAACTTGAATAACTTCCTTCGGTTTTCATGATCTGTTCTTTCTTTGGAGAGAAGTGACATATCTGGAGTTATGGTTCCTTGGTTGTACCTAGGGTTTAGGGTTTAGGCCCCTCTTTGCCTCCAAATGTCAATGTTGATGATCTTATTGTTAGGATTAGAGTCAAATTAGGATTATGAATTCTAATGGGATTGAACTCTTAATCTTAATAGTAGTTGACTTGTATTCTATTTATAGTCCTATTAGAATAAGACCATGGGGTTGTATTTGGCTATATAAAGAGGGAGGTGGAGACATTGCCTCAACACCACAAGAAGAACAATGTAACCCCTAGAGAGGGGAGAGAGAGAGAAGAAAGAGATGAGAGAGCGACGGAACGGAGAGAGACGTACTCGTTCTATATAGTGATCTTTCTTCTCCGGTGGTCGCGAGAGGTGACCGACCACCGTTATATCTACTTGTTCTTTCTTCACGTGCTTCCACGGTGGTCGATTGTGCATCCGTTTCTATATCCGAGGGGTTCGTATCCAACAACCGATATCCGAGAGGAGACGATACCGATGGATCGTGTTCCTATCGTCAACTGGTATCAGAGGAGAGTTGGTACCGCTTCTGTGCCCAACACTTATAAATTATGTTGAGGATGCATGCAAGATAAAAAAAGAAAACTGTTTTTGATTTGAATTTGGATGGAGCATGCCTGGATTGTCAGGAAATGTCTTGCATGGATGGTACTACGGTTATTAAGGAGGAACAATTTCAAATCCCCAATTCATTGGGAAAGACATCTTCTCTTCTTGAATGTACAACGGCTAGCACTTCTGATGACAATTTAACTCCAACCAGTGGCCTATTGTGGGGGAAAGAATCATCTGGCTGAGCAAAAACTGGAGAGCAATTCGACCTTTTCACAAAAATTGTCATCTGACTTAACTGCCTCGGAAACCTTCATTGAAAGAAATTTTAGTAGTCTGTTGCGTCCCCCAAGTGCAATAGACTGTCACCAACCTGGAGGAAGTATGCTTTTTGGTTTCAACCTTCTGCCTCAGCAATGCGGTCAATCCTCTTCATATGGTCAAAGAATTCCAAACGGCAGTGGAACTGTCTCAGTTCTGGCATGCATGCCTCTGAAGTTAATACCATGCATAGAATCGAACTGCTTGAGTTGGGCACTGTTGTGCCTGGAAAATTGTGGTGCAACAAAGAAGCCATATTTCCAAAAGGAATGGGTCTTTGTGATGCTGGCCCTTTGCTAAGCACCGTTTTTAGAATATTGTCAATTAACCCAATTTGATGTTGTAGGATTTAAGAGTCGTGTCGAGTTCATAAGCATTCTCGATCCTTGTGAGACTTGCAACTATATTTCAGAAGTGCTACCTGGTGCCCTTGGACCTCTATTTAAGGTGGGTGTCTTCTGTTGCTTTTTGCCACATTCTAATGTATAATAAAACCCTTCAGCATGTTTGAATATAATTTATTGTATTGTGATACAGTTACTGTTCTTGTTGGCGAATGATTTCAGTAATATTTTGTAGATCTTGTTGGGGATAATGTGGCAAACAATCAATCAATCAGGATATATCCCCTATAAAACTGTCCTGCAGCAAAGATAACACAACAAATATATGTTCCCCACATGGGAACTCAATGGCAACAATGATAGCACAACCACAAGCAAGCAAGCAACCACACGAGACAAAGATTTTTACGTGGAAACCCTTCCTCAATGTGAGCAAGGGAAAAATCATGGGGCAAGACTGGCAACGATTCTGCTATGGTCAAAGCAAGCCAAAGTTCTTCCCGGTTTTGTTGCCCACAAAACCGAGGTACAAGCCACACACAATGGATAGTTGTCTAACAAGTATCAAACTATCCCTAGGTATCTAACTATACCAATATTGTGCTCAAAACAAGGAGGACAAAGTAACTCCCCTTGTGGGCTCCCGGATGGAGACCCAAACTTGGCTTCTTGGGGTCGTCCGCAATGACCTCAACGGCTGCTCCCAAACCCGAGCTCGTCCAACCGCTGCTCTTCCCAAATCCAACGCCGTAGCCCTAGCCGCTGCTCCTCACGAACCCGGCTGCTGCTGTTCTCGAGCACGGATGCTCGGCACTCACTCGTTCTCCTACACGCGTAGAGGAAGACAGACAAAAAAGGGTCGAAACCCTTGCTGCTGTTGTCGCCGAAATGGGGAAAAGGACGTCGTTCTCTGTTCTGAAAAATGGAATGGGCGGCTCCTGGAATGGGTTCCCCGATTGGGGTTCCCTGGAATGGAATCAAAAGATGGGCAAATATCAAGGATGCCCTTCCAAGTTGGGGCTGGACATTTTTGCAAGTAAACCCAACAACCTCTCCCTCCAGCCCCAACGAGGAGGTGTTGTCCTGGTGATGGAGATCAAGAAGAGGTGACACCGCTCAGCTCTCTACAGAGCTGAAGCTTCTCACGAGTGACTGCCTTTGTCAACATATCTGAGGGGTTCTCATCTGTGTGAATCTTCTTCAACATAAGCTGCTTCTGTTCAATTGCATCCCTCAGCCAATGGTATCTCACATCAATGTGCTTTGTGCGAGCATGGTGCATGGTACTCATGCTCAAATCTATAGCGCTCTGGCTATCACAAAACACAACCGGCTCACTATCATCCAATCCAAACTCACCAAGAAAGCGTTGTAGCCACAACACTTCTTTCCCAGCCTCTGCTGCTGCAATGTATTCTGCCTCGGTAGTAGAGAGAGCAACACATTTCTGTAGCTTGGATTGCCATGATATGGCTCCCCCTGCAAATGTGAAAATGTAGCCTGAGGTGGACTTTCTCTGGTCCATGTCGCCTGCCATATCTGCATCAGTGTAACCACAAAGTTTGGGATATGACCTCCCAAAAACAAGACACATACTCGAGGTCCCTCTCAAGTATCTCAAGATCCACTTCACTGCCTCCCAATGATCCTTCCCCGGATTGGACATGAATCTGCTCACCACACCCACTACATGGGCTATGTCCGGTCTAGTGCAAACCATGGCATACATGAGGCTCCCAACTGCTGACTGGTATGGGATCTTGGACATCTCTACTTTCTCCTCAGAAGTAGAAGGACATGACTCTTTGGTAAGCTTGAAATGAGAGGCTAAGGGCGTACCGACAGGTTTGACATTCTTCATGTTGAACCGTTCCAACACGCGTTCAACATAGCTCTCTTGTGACAACCACAACATGCGCTTCTTCCTGTCCCTTGTAATCTGCATCCTTAAGATGTGACTTGCCTTGCCCAGATCTTTCATCTCAAACTCCTTGGAGAGTTCCCTCTTGAGCTTTGCAATGAGGTTGGAATCATGACCTACAATCAACCTGTCATCCACGTATATCAAAAGAATGACGAAACTGTCATTGGGAAGACGACGAACATATACACATGGGTCGGCTGTAGTCCTCTTGAAGCTTTGCTTTCTCATGAAAGCATCAAACTTCAAGTACCACTGTCTCGGGGCTTGCTTCAAGCCATAAAGACTCTTTCTCAACCTGCAAACTATATGCTCTTTCCCTTTCTCTTGAAAACCCTGTGGCTGCTCCATGTAGATCTCTTCCTTCAAATCACCGTGAAGAAACGCCATCTTCACATCCATCTGCTCCAGCTCAAGGTCCATGCTAGCAACAAGTCCTAGCACCATTCTCACTGAATTCATCTTCACCACTGGGGAGAAGATCTCATCATAGTCCACGCCTTCCTTCTGGCTGAACCCTTTCACTACCAACCTGGCCTTGTACTTCACCTACTTGCCGCTGTCATCCGACTTCAGCTTGTAGACCCACTTGTTCTTCAAGGCTCTCTTCCCTTTAGGAAACTCAACAAGGTCATAAGTGTGATTTTTCTTGAGAGATGACATCTCTTCATTCATTGCATTCTGCCAATGACCCTTGTCTTTGTGCAGCTGTGCCTCCTCAAAGGTGTATGGCTCACCTGCATCTGTGAGCATCACGTACCTAGAAGTGGGGTAACGGGATGATGGCTGGCGTGTCCTCTCAGATCTCCTGACCTGAGGCTATGCTGTGTCTGCAACTGGATGAGGCTGCTCCCCCTGCCCCAAGTCCCCTGGACCTGCATCAACGAGGTTTGTATCTGGCTCATGCTGCTCTAGCTGCCCATCCTCTCCACCTGTACCCTGTACTGGAGAGGGCTCTGTGTCCTCATCACTGTCATCATCAAGTGAAAACTCATCTGCATCACCACTCTCAGTGGTGTCCTCAGCCAACGTTTGGTTCTCAAAAAAGATCACATCCCTGTGCCTGGTGACTGTCTTCTTCCTTGGATCCCAAAGACAGTATCCAAACTCTTGATCTCCATAGCCAAGAAAAATACAAGGCACCGCCTTGTCATCCAACTTCTACCGCTGCTCCTTGGGTACCAATGCATATGCCTTTCATCCAAACACCCTCAAATGCGCATATGAGGGGTCCTTCCCTGTTCAAACACACTCTGAAATCTTGAAGCCCAAAGGAACCGATGGAGATCGGTTTACCAAGTAACATGCGGTGCGAACCGCCTCAGCCCAAAAGGTCTTGGGCAACTTCGCTGTCTTCAGCATACAACGGACTCTCTCAACAATGGTCCTGTTCATCCTCTCAACTAGACCATTGTGCTGGGGTGTACCTGGCTCTGTCCTCTCATGCTTGATGTCGTGCTCTGCACAATAGCCCTGAAAGCTATGGGAGGTGTACTCTCCCCCATTGTCCATGCGTAGACACTTCAACAATTTTCCTGTCTCGCGCTCAACCATGGCATGAAACTTCTTGAAGAAATCAAACACCTGATCCTTCGATCTCAGAATGTACACCCACACCTTCCTAGATGCATCATCAATGAAGGTGACAAAGTACCTGTTGCCTCCCAAAGAGGCGGTGTCCATAGGACCACAAACATCAGAATGAACCAACTGTAGAAGGTCTCCCTTCACCTTGGATCTGGCTCTGTATGGCGCACTCCTGCTCTTCCCAATCTCACATGCATCACAAGGAGACAAAGTGATGTCATTGTGGTGGGGATCAACTCTTTCTTGCTCAAAAGCTGTAAGCCCTTCTCGCTCATGTGCCCAAGCCGACGGTGCCACAAATCTTAATTATCTGCCTCAGTAGCATGCAAACTGCCGTCCGTGACCTTCACTCTAGTCATATAGAGTGTGTGACACAACCTGCCTCTCGCCATGATGAGAGAACCCTTGCTTATCTTGCACTTGTTGTCGCCGAACTTCAGATGGTAGCCTTCACTATCTAGCTGTGAGCCAGATATAAGGCTAAGCCGCACATTAGGAACATGCCTAACATTCTGGAGTGTCATTGAGCACCCAACATCCGTCTGGATCGAGATGGTGCCCATGCCAATGATCTTAGAGTAACTCTCGTTACCCATCAAGAATCTCCCGTAGTCACCCCTAGTGTAGGGGGTGAAGAACTCCCTGTATGGAGTCACATGATAGGAGGCGGCCGTGTCAACGACCCACTCAAATTCACTCCCTGCGTGCAAGCACTGGTCCTGGATGGTGAGAATCACCTCTTCTGCACTTTCATCTGCCACAACTGCAGCTACATTTCCATCTTCCTTTTTCTGGTCTTTCTTGGCTTCAGCTTGTTCTCTCTTCCAAAGCCTGCAATCTCTCTTCCAGTGACTGGGTTTCTGGCAATGGTGACACTTTCCTCTGCCCTTGGACTTGTCTCTGGATTTCTGCCTCTCCTGTGGCGCTCCTCTGCTGCTGGACCTTCCTCTCCTCTCAACTGCATACACATGTGAGGAGGAGGATGCCTCTCCCGAAGAGCGACGTCTAATCTCCTCATTGAGGAGACTGCCCTTGACCATAGTCATGGTCAACTTGCTGTCCTTCGCAGAGTTGCTCACGGTGACTACTAGAGTCTCCCAACTGTCTGGCAGTTAACCCAATAGGAGAAGTGACTGCAACTCGTCATCAAGTGTCAAACCCATGGATGTCAACTGGTTGATGATGCTTTGGAAATCATTTAGATGCTCTGCCACTTTGGTCCCATCCTTGTACTTTAGGTTCACAAGCTTTCTAATCAAGAAAGCCTTGTTGGTAGCGGTCTTCTGGTCATAGAGCTCGGACAACTTGTCCCATAGCTCCTTCGCATTCGTCTCCTCAACAACATGGTGGAAAACCGACATGTCAAGCCACTTCTGAATGGTCCCAATGGCCTTTCAGTTCAACTTTGTACACTCTCCTGCGGACATGTTCTTCGGCTTGGCGCTCTCACCCTCCACGGGATCGTGGAGGTCCTTGCAATACAAGATGTCTTCCATCTTGGCCTTCCAAATCTGCCAGTTGCTGCTTGTGAGCTTGATCATTGTGCCTTCATCATCTTTGCCCATTATGCACAACCTGTGCTCTGATACCACTTGTTGTGGATAATGTGGCAAACAATCAATCAACCAGGATATATCCCATATAAAACTGTCCTGTAGTAAAGACGACACAACAAATATATGTTCCCCACACAGGAACTCAATGGCAACAATGATAGCACAACCACAAGCAAACAAGAAACCACACGAGATAAAGATTTTTACGTGGAAACACTTACTCACTGTGAGCAAGGGAAAAACCACGGGGCAAGACCGGCAACGATTCTACTACGGTCAAAGCAAGCCAAAGTTCTTCCCGATTTTGTTGCCCACAAAACCGAGGTACAAGCCACACACAATGGATAGTTGTCCAACAAGTATCAAACTATCCCTAGGTATCTAACTATACCAATATTGTGCTCAAAACAAGGAGGACAAAGTAACTCCCCTTGTGGGCTCCCGGATGGAGATCCAAACTTGGCTTCTTGGGATCGTCCGCAACGACCTCAACGGCTGCTCCCAAACCCGAGCTCGTCCAACCCCTGCTCTTCCCAAATCCAACGCCGCAGCCCTAGCCGCTGCTCCTCACGAACCCGGCTGCTGCTGTTCTCGAGCACGGATGCTCGGCACTCACTCGCTCTCCTACACGCGTGGAGGAAGACGGACAAAAAAGGGTCGAAACCCTTGCTGCTGCTGTCGCCGAAATGGGGAAAAGGGCGTCGTTCTCTGTTCTGAAAAATGGAATGGGCGGCTCCTGGAATGGGTTCCCCGATTGGGGTTCCCTGGAATGGAATCAAAAGATGGGCAAATATTAAGGATGCCCTTCCAAGTTGGGGCTGGACATTTTTGCAAGTAAACCCAACAGATCTAATGTCTAGTGTAACCGAGACTGGTATAACTATATGTAAGGGTTCAAAAGCGGATCAGATGTATGCGTCTTTACTACAATAAGGCTATTATAAAATTAAGGAGGTTAATATTTGAATTGCAGAAAAAATAATTAATTTTATACTAATGAGAAGGACACACATTTATTACATGGAGGATCAGCATGCAAATAACTGGAGTATATTAAACTACACAATGGCATGGCACGGAAGCCTAAGTCTGTAAATTGCTAGGTCTTCAAGACTTCCCCTAAGATTGTAGGTGAATGTATATATCATGTGTAGCTTGTAGCAATGTGTTGGGAGAACGGACGCACAATCAACACTAAGGAAGCATGTGAAGAAGATGACACAATATAATTGTGCTCGGTCACCTCTCATGACCAACATAGAAAATAATAATTAAGGAGAACAATTTTAACTTTCTCGTTCCATCACCCTCTTTCTTCTCTTATCTCTCTCTTATTGTGCCTTGTATCGTGTAAGTAATGCTTCCACCCTATGTATATAGCCCAAATACAATTCCCATAGTCCTCTCCATACTAAGATTTTACATGGAATACAACTTTAATTTTATTACCATTAAAAGTCTAATTCCATTAGGATTGAATATCTCATAAAGTACTCTTAATCCTAACAATCTCCCACTTGAGTTGAATTCCGTCACGATCTCTACGTTGTCTTGAGTCTATATTGATCTGTCCTCATCATTTATAAGATCCTCTTGCAAGAACCTGCCACCTTTGGGTGCTGCATGCCTTCGACACGCATCTTCTTCAGTACTCCCATGGAATTCATCTCCACTGCCCTAACTAACCACACTCGCATATTCTTCTTCTTTTTGTAGACTCCTACAACGGAGATGCCGACTATCTGCTATTTGCTTCTTGTATTTTTACTCGTTTGTGGGAAAATTGGATCTTCGTCACATGTCACGGCCTTCCCTTCAAGTGTACACCCTCTTCTGCATCTTTGTTCCGTGTATCACCACACATGCTCCTTTATTTTCTTCGAGAATTCTCCCTTCAATAGTACTTCAATATACTTGTGAGTCAATCGTTCTCAACAAAATCAGATTATTTTTTATTGCAGGCACGTGCTTCCCACTTCTTAATGTTCATATTGTTTCCTCCAACATGCAAAATTACAATTATCTAACCTTTTATGACGTGATGAACTTCTCAACCTACCATCATGGGCGTACCATTATTACATGCGCAGTATGTATTGACTTCTCCATGAATGATCACACATGATTCAAACATGCTAAGTCTAGAAACCATCCTAAATTTGCCTTTGTCTCTCTTAAGTGCACTTGCAAGTCTCCCTTACAGACTACAATGAAATCCTTTTGGTCTGAGTTTGAATTGCACACTTCTTTCTTTTTCCCTTTCTCCTTCCTACATTTCGAATAATCTACAATCTTACGAGTCTCATTGTCACAATAGACACATGATAGGATCTTTTGACTTGGATCGACATTTGAACTTCATCTTCATTGATTGAGAACGTCTGATATCTATCACCATCACATGACCTTTATCATTTATTGCCTCAAAAGTCGGACTACGCTGAGACTCATATATAAGTAGTGAAGCAACTGTGTCATCCAATATAATGGTCCCCTTGCTAGAGCGATATTCTCGCAATATGATTGTAAGAAAATGGAAGAACTCCATGTGTCAGTGCCTTATCCTCCTCCTTGAAGAGAGAAACTCTCCTTTTGTCGTCTCTTGATGGGAAGGGGCTCATTCCCACTAAAAATACATATCTAAACATTATATTAGATGCATGATGAATCGGAAGTCTATCACCCTTTTTAGTATGTACCTAGGGGGAAACCTAGTAACGTGGAGATGTAATAAACAAGTAGTGGTCTCTCGTTCTAGTGTAGAGAGTTAATAAATGGCAATGGCCCAACAACAACATTGATGCAGTAGGATCAGGCAAATCTTACAGATTTTCAAATATCTTTTGATAAATTGATGGCACTTAGATGTGATAACACGACAACTATGCATATAGGAAACAATTCCGTGTTTCATGAGTGCAAGATGTAAGAAATTTGTGTAGGCAACTACCATATATGGTAGTTGTCAACATTTATTTCTATTTTATTTTTGTGGCTCATGATTAATTATGAAGGGATGCATCTCTTAAGAAGTTGCATTTGGTGGTTACCTTAATGGATAGGTAACCATCATGTATTATAAATATAGATTGGGGTCCCCTCTCCCTCAACTAATGAATGCAAGAGGATCCATTACTCAAGCATGTTAGACAATTGTTGAGAAGGAGAAGGAAATCCCACTTCATCGCTTCACTTCCGCTGCGATGGATTCCGGTAACTTTTAAGTATCTTAGATTTTCTTGATTAAGTTTATAGATCTATCAGGTTATTAGATCTATCAATTGATATCAGAGCCATGTTGATAGTTAAAACATTGCACTGAGAAATCCGTTATATTTTTTTAAGGATGACATTGCACTGAGATAACTTTTATTTAAGAAGAAGTTTAGATCTCGGTAAATCTGCAATGAAACTTGTTTTTGGGATTCAGAGTTTTTATTAGTTCAAATGCACCTGGATGTATTGGAAAAGCCTATCTAAATAGTTTTTTGGTCAAATGTTGGATTCCAATCTATTTTTGAGAAACTTACGGATTGTCTTTTTACATTTTTTTAATTTGGATGGTGCGTTTTTGAGAAACTTACGGATGATGCATTTTTGATAAAAAATTTTTTGTTGTTGCTAAGTTTTGAACTGGGGACCTCCATTATATGTAACTAACATGATAACCAACTGCAACAGAGTACTCTAGCGTTTGATTTCATACGCATATGGTTTATATTATCAACTCTGGAATTTTTCAGAGAAAGCAACAAATCTGTTTTTTTATTGCGTATTTTTTTTAATTGCTCACATTGTTCAAACTTCATGTGTTTCGGATAGGCATGGATTTTATTCATAAAAAATCCTTTTGGGAAGTTTTTTTTAATATATGGTTTGATGATAATTGTATCAAAAGCCATATACCATATTCTTTTACTACTCTTTTTGCCATTAAAATGGACATTGATGGTGAAATAACAAGCATCCTTGTTTAAGTATTGCTGTTGAGATGATTTAAATCAAGTTTCCCTTTGGATTTCTATCAAGGTTTCCTTCGGATCTTGACTCTTGGGTTTGTATATAATGTGATATTATTTTTTAAGGACTTGTACAGAGTGTATACAATTTGGTTACTGTATACACGTGATTTGTACACATAAAGTGTATAAAAGTATGGTGTTTATATTGTTGCACTATCAGTTAGTATTGCGGACTTGTTGATAATACTGTATGGTTAGTACCACTTTAGTACACTTGTGTACTAACCATACATTTTACTACCATTCTTATTACTTTATTAAGTTTGTTTGATGCCATTTGGTTTGATTTGTATAACTGGATTGGGAGGAATAACCACAACATCCTACCAATACCTGTAATTTGTTTTACTTTGATAAAGCATAATTATTGGCTAGTTATCTTAGAGTAGCCACAACATCTTGGATAACAATGTCAATAATTACATTAAGTGGTAAAGTTCAATTATTTGAACTAACGACATCAAATTGCATCTACATAGTGGAGATTGCTTGATTAACTCCATTTAAAGTTATTCGGATAAGTGTGTATAATTGAATCGGGAGGAGTACCACAGCATCTGATCGATTCATATTGTACATATATTTCTGGTAATGAGTAATTATTGGTTAGTTATCCAAGAGTAGCCACAACATCTAGGATAACAATGCCAATACTTACATTAAGTGACGGAGTTAATTGGATTTTTTTTTGAATGAGAAAAATAAATTATTTTGTTAGTTATTATAATGCCCACAGGTGCAGAATTTCTAATGAATATTTGAAAATTTATTTGTCTCATTTATTAAGAAAAATCAATTGTATATTACAATTCTTTAGCCACAGCAAGTCTTGTAATGATACTACATTGATTTCTCAAAATATTAAATAAGTTAGTATTTTGAATTAAGTTTTATGCTTGAGTTATTTGCTTATTGTAGTTGTCTCGTTATGATTTATTGCAGATAGTTCTGCTTTCATGTCTACTCAATTCAATGCAATAAATTCTGTTTCGATTGTTGAATGTCATGTATGTCATGAATCTAATTTCATTGATATTCCTATTAATACTTGGTGGATTGATTCTGGTACTTCAATCCATATTTCCAACTCCATCCAAGGCTTTTGAAAACAAGGATTCCACTAAAAAATGAGCAAAACGTTTATATGGGAAATCGCATGACTTCACATGTTGAAGCGATTGGGACGCAACGACTCATTTTGGAAACTGGCCATGTACTTGATTTGGAAAATGTATTTTTTGTACCCAAGTTCTCTAGAAATTTAATTTCAATATCTAGACTTTGTAATCTTGGATACAAATTTTCATTTGAAAGTACATATTTCCAAATGTTTAAGAATGACAAGTTGATTGGTACAGGTGGCTTAGTGGACTATTTATATAAATTACACTTAGATCCACATTTTGAAAATAATCTCCTTATTTGCAATGTAGTTGGTAAAAAGAGAAAACGTAATAGTGATCGATCATCAATGCTTTGGCATAACGGATTAGGTCACATCTCCATTAAAAGGATTAAGAAATTAGTAAATGATGGAGTGATTGATACTCTAGATTTTACTGATTCTAGTGTTTGCATGGAATGTATTAAGGGAAAATATACCAACAAACATGCTAAAGGGTCAAGGAGAAGTACTAATCTTTTAGAAATTATACATACTGACATATGTAGTCCATTTCCTGTGGAATGTTTTAGTGGTCAAAAATATTTCATCACATTAGATGATTTCTCACGTTACATGTATCTTTATCTTTTATTTGAAAAATCAGAAGCTATAAATGCTTTTAAGGATTATCAAATAAAAGTAGAGAGACAATTAGAAAAGAAAATTAAAATTGCGAGATCAGATAGAGGTGGTGAATATTATGGTAGGTATGTTGGAGGAGAACAAAAACTTGGACCATTTGCGCGATTTCTTAAGGATGAAGGCATTGAACATCAATTTTCAATGCCCGATGAACCGGATCAAAACGATGTTGCCGAAAGACGGAATCGTACGTTAATGGATATGGTTCGAAGTATGATGAGTAACTCCTCATTGCCTTTATCCTTTTGGAGTGAAGCTCTAAAGACAGCCGTGTATATATTAAATAGAGTTCCATCAAAAGCGGTTCCATCCACTCCATTTGAGCTTTGGAAGTGATGGAAACCAAGATTGGAACACATACACATTTGGGGTTGTCAAGCTGAGATTAGAATCTATAACCCACATGAGAAAAAATTGGATATGAAGACTACAAGTGGATACTTCATTGGTTATCCAGAAGGCTCTAAAGGTTATAGATTCTATTGTCCAAATAGGGAATCGAGTATTGTAGAATCAAGGAATGCTATATTTTTGGAAAATAGCGAGAAAAGTGGGATGGTAATTAAAGACATCATACTTGATGAATTACCGGATCTTGTTATACCACTAGAAAGGGAGGAGCAAAATATTCAACATGATATCTTGGATGAGTCACAACATCAAGACATTGTTGTCTCTCAAGTCCAAGATATTCCTTTGGTTGAACCAATGGTGAATTCTCCACTAATTGAAAATTAAGTTGAAATAGCACCAACTGTTCAACAAGGTGTTGTTACAACTAGATCTGGTCGTGTAGTAAAATCTACAATCTCATCAGATTTCATAACATACCTACAAGAATGTGACTATGATACAGGAATTTCAGGGGACCCAATATCATTTTCACATGCCATGAGTGGAATTAATTCTACTAAATGGTATAATGCCATAAGGGAGGAGATGGATTCTATGAGTGCAAACCAAGTATGGGACTTGGTAGAGCTACCCAAAGGAGCGAAATCTATTGGTTGCAAATGGGTCTTTAAAACTAAGAAAGACTCATTAGGCAACATTGAGAGATATAAAGCCAGACTTGTGGCTAAAGGTTTCACTCAAAAGGAGGGCATAGATTACCATGAGACTTTCACTCCAGTATCACGAAAGGACTCATTACGAATAATCATGGCATTAGTAGCTCATTATGATTTAGAGTTACACCAAATGGATGTGAAAACAACTTTTCTTAATGGAGACTTGGATGAACATGTTTGCATGCGACAACCTGAGGGTTTTATTTTAGATAATAACAAGCATTTGGTTTGTAAATTAAGGAAGTCTATATATGGACTAAAACAAGCATCTCGTCAATGGTACATTAAGTTCAACAATGCAATAACTTCATTTGATTTTGTTGAGAACATTGTTGATAATTGTATATATCTTAAGACGAGTGGGAGTAAATATGCTTTTCTAGTCCTTTATGTAGACAACATTTTACTTGCTTGTAATGATCTTGGGATGTTGCGAGACACAAAGATGTTCCTTTCTAATAATTTTGAAATGAAAGATATGGGCGATGCTAAATATGTCATTGGCATTGAAATTCATAGAGACAGATCTCATAGAGTACTTGGATTGTCTCAAAAGGCCTATATTGAAAAATTATTAGAAAGATTTGGAATGAAATATTGTTCTCCTACCCCAGCACCTATGGTAAAAGGAGATAAAATTTTTTCATTCAAATGTCCCCAAAATAATTTAGAAAAGGAACAGATGAAGGACATTCCATATACATCTATCATTGGGAGTCTAATGTATGCCCAAACATGCACTAGACCAGATATATGTTTTGCAGTTGGAATGTTGGGTAGACATCAAAGCAATCCAGGCATGGACCATTGGATAGCGGCAAAGAATGTCTTGCGATATTTGCAAGGAACTAAGGATTTTATGCTAATCTACCGGCATTCAGATTCCTTAGAAGTTATTGGCTATTCGGATTCGGATTATGCAGGAAGTAAGGAGGATAGAAAATCTACCTCTGGATACATTTTTCTGCTTGCCGGAGGTGCTATTTCATGGAGAAGTGTGAAACAATCACTTGTCACATCAAGTACCATGGAAGCCGAATTCGTAGCATGTCACGAGGCTACTACACAAGCACTTTGGCTAAATAATTTCATTGCAGGTCTTAAGATTGTGGATTCAATCTCAAGACCATTAAAGATTTATTGTGATAATTGTGCAACCGTATTTTTCGCCAACAACAACAAGTATACGCGTGCCGGAATGAGAATCGACATTAAATATCTTGTTGTTAAAGAGAAAGTTAGAGATCATTTAGTATTGATTGAACATATAGGTACTAAGTACATGATTGCGGATCCTATGACAAAGGGTTTGCCGCCTAGTGTATTCATCAATCATGTAACTGAAATGGGCCTATCTAGTACCTTGTAATAATATCAATACATCCATGTGTGTACACCTTAAGTTTGGTATAATAATCTACTTGTTTATTGTCTGTTATATTTCAGTAGCATGCAATTAATGAACAGAAATAAAGAAAGGACCCGTGTTAATATCTGGATATTAACACATAAAGGTTTGTCATGTTAAGTAAACTATTGGTATTGTAATGCTTGGAAGGATATATCTGCTTGAAAGGTATCTACCGCCAAGATTCATATTAATAGAGCTTAACTAGACAAATGTAAAGCAACAGTTTTGATACATGAGCCAAGTGGGAGAATGTAAGAAATTTGTGTAGGCAACTACCATATATGGTAGTTGTCAACATTATTTTCTATTTTATTTTTGTGGCTCATGATTAATTATGAAGGGATGCATCTCTTGAGAAGTTGCATTTGGTGGTTACCTTAATGGATAGGTAACCATCATGTATTATAAATATAGATTGGGGTCCCCTCTCCCTCAACTAATGAATGCAAGAGGATCCATTACTCAAGCATGTTAGGCAATTGTTGAGAAGGAGAAGGAAATCCCACTTCATCGCTTCACTTCCGCTGTGATGGATTCCGGTAACTTTTAAGTATCTTAGATTTTCTTGATTAAGTTTATAGATCTATCAGGTTATTAGATCTATCACAAGAAGCATGTGGAGATGGACTACGACTTCCTAGAGATCTCATCTAGAGAGGTTTTCTCCACACGTGTAGTGTTTCTTGTACAAAACAAACAACATATGTGTTCATCAAGACACATCCCAGTTATTTTTGAACATTGCTGTCATAAGTTAATCATGAAAGATATCTATCCCCCAGTATAAGGGAGAATATTAAAGTATGAGTTCAGTGTTAGAGTTTGAGCGCCACCCCTTCAGGGTTACTTATGTATTTTGCTTTTGTTTGTGTTAACCCCGACTCCAATCTTTCTATATATAATGAGGCCTAGAGCACATTATGCAATATATCAAAGTATTGCATTCCACAATCACCAATCTGCCCTCATGAGGAGCAATATGAACAACCTTAGCTTAAGCGGTATTTGCGAATCCCAGATCCTCTTGCCATTGATTTCCAAGGTTGTAATGACATGTATCGTCTCCTCCCCAAGTAATCCACATCCATTCTTTAATGTAAAAAATCGGTCACCCATGTCAAAGCATCATGGACTCTTGTGCAAGGTACCGCCTTGAATTGTAAATAGAAGCTAGCAGAGGTAAATAAGTCACTTTTGAGATTGAATCATGGTTAAAGTAGCGACTAGATGGCACAAACATGTACTTAAGAGCCAATCCAACAATCAATAATATGACCGTGTCTTTCGCAATAATTGTATACATATCTGCATGTACATGAGTACTTTTGTGATACTTATAAATCTAACCATCCAAAGCATTTTTGCTAGGCATCTAGCTTCCTGTTGTTCGAAGTCTTGCGCGATTACATTTTGGGATGTGTTGTAAAATATATTCTCTTGGGTTCTACCTTCCGGGGTATGTGAAGCTTTGCACGAGGAAATTTTGTTATATGACCCCGTAGAAATGTGCCCAGATATCATACCAGCTTTTCATTACTAGTTGCATAACTTGAATATTCAGTTTTCACTTGTTAATGATCTTTTTGACATCATGACAGGTTACTGTAGAAAAGTCTCTTGATGTTAGCTTCATTAGCACATCTCCTGCTCTTTGCAGGGAGTCAGCTCCAAGGGTATTGCCAGAAAAGCTCATAGGATGCCACAGTGAAGGCCAATGTCTCCTTTCAACTCATAGGAGCTCATAATTCAGGTAACAATCAATTTAGCACATGGTTTCACTATGTCATTCTTAGTGGTGCGTAGAAGCTGCAATTATTGACAGAAACATCAATTTGATTGCCATTTTTTTTCACGGGTACCTGAAATTAAACCATGTCTGGAGGAAGCACTCATGTGGTAATTCCCAAAAGCATGCTCCTAACTCAGAACCACATCTTTATTTCTATAGGCTTCCGTGTGTTATAAAGTTGGCTATGTGATTGTTCCAGTATTCTTTTGTTGCCAGATTATTGGAGAATAGGATTTTCTACAACTATTTAGTGGTACAGTTTTATTGGTACTACATATATGGAAGGAAGCTTGATCGTTCTATATTCTGGTCTTTGAGAGCATCACCCTCATTTTCTTTTGATGTAGATTCTCTTCTGCATCTTCTTCTTCTTAGGTGCACACTGATCATGTGATGCCATGGCAAGAAACATACATAAGAAGCTTCGCCGATTTCTCAGCACTCTATCTGTAAAACAGAAATTATTATGGAAGATAGTGCCTACTTAGAATATGCCATTCTTTTCCATGATTACTTTAGATGAATCCAAAGACCATTAGTTACATGAACTTTCACACTTGTGCTGTTCTGAGTTTCACCATGAAACTTTTCACTTTTTTGCAATTATACACACTCCTAAGAAAAGTTATGCTTATTTGGTTAGTTGTCGTCCCAAACAGATGTTAAATTATGGGCATCCATCGAACCATCATTGTGTTGGGGATAATGGGGCAATCAACCCAGGATATATCCCCCTAAAACTGTCTTGCAACAAAGATGGCACAACAAATATATGTTCCCCTCACGGGAACTCAATGGCAACAATGATAGCACAATCAAGCAACCACAACAAGCAATCACCACAAGACAAGGATTTTACGTGGAAACCCTTACTCGATGTAAGGGAAAAACCACGGGGCAAGACCGGCAACTAATCACTACGGTCAAATGGAGCCAAATGTTCTTCCCGGTTTTGTTGTCCACAAAACCGAAGTACAAGCCACACACACAACGATAGTTCTTCTACAAAGAACTAACTATCTATGGGTATCTAAAATACCAAAGGTGTGCTTAAAACAAGATAGATGAATTGACTCCCCTTGTGGGCTCCCGGATGGAGACCCAAACCGATGTTCGGCCCTCTTGAGGTCGTTCCCGACGACCTCCGACTGCTCCCACTCGGGCTTGACTTGTCGCTGCTCTTCCCAAACCAATGCCGCAACCCTAGCCACTGTTCCTCTCGAACCCGACTGCTGTTGTTCTCTCCCTCGCGTGCGTGAAGGAGGATGGGTTTCCCGTAGAAACCCTTGTTATAAAATAGAAAGCGGAAGCGGAATAACATAATAAAGAAGAATAATCACGAAGAACACAAAGATTTTTATGTGGAA
Organism: Ottelia alismoides; assembly: GCA_037367405.1. NCBI lineage: Eukaryota > Viridiplantae > Streptophyta > Magnoliopsida > Alismatales > Hydrocharitaceae > Ottelia > Ottelia alismoides. The sequence goes on along the minus strand of JAZKJV010004661.1, from coordinate 80,744 downwards.
CCCTACTCCGTGAGGAGCGGGATGAAACCACAGGAGAAGCCCTCAACGGGGCGGATATTCTACTCACTTTCTCAATGAGTACAGGAGGTCTGGGGCTCCTTATATAGCCTTCCCAGAGCCTCCAAGTCCCACCGTTGGTCCATGTGGGACTAAACACATGATGGGGGTAAATGGATCTTCTCCAGGATCCATTTACCCTGTTACAACATAAAGGGCGCACAACCAAATACTCTAACACTCCCCCTCAAGCTGGAGCATGCAATGCTCAGCTTGGACAAATAGAAAGAAACTCAACTCACGCTACAGGACACTACGGACAATATCAACACAACGCGCACATTGCTGCAGTCGAGGACGTTGCTTCTCATGCCGTGCAGGTGAGGAGGACGAACGGGCTGGAGTGTGAGTCAACTGAAGACTCGAGACCTGACCATCGAGTCTGAACTTGCGCCTGGAGTCTCCTCGTCGGAGAACTGGGTCTCTCCCATCTGGCTCAGAGAATGGTGCACTGCTCTGGTGTACCTATGATACCACATGAAAACCCTTGCCAACATATGGCATAGGGAATGGTCCTCTACTCTGGAGTCCCTATGGCTCACATGAAAACTCTGGCCTGACAACTAGAAGAATGATGGGGACCTCTGACAAAAGATGGCAACTTATGCTCATCTGACAAATGACCGCACACTTGTGCGTGTCTGAAACTGGACTCGGGATCAATCGTCGAGTCTGAACCTGGATCTGAACCGTAGAGTCTGGAATCTGATCGGTCTGGAAATCTGAATATGCATCTGGAATACAAGACCTGTGACTCTACATATACTCCCCCTTTCTCCCATACTTGTCGGAACATGAACATCGACAAAGTTGGGAGAAGACAACATAATGGGGAAAACAAAAACATTCAAAGAATTTCTTGCGGCTTTTCATCAATTTTTTTTTAAGCCGCCAACATTTTTTTTTCATAAAGCCGTTTCATTTTTTTTTCTCCGGCTTTCAATCATTTTTTTTTCTTTTTCTTTTTCTTTTTTTTTTAACGTGAGGACCCCCTTCTCTCCTTTTTTTTATCATGGCCCACCAGGACCCACAAAACAGTCTCGCTTCTCTCTCTCTCTCTTTTTTTTTTAAGTCAACATCACAAGGCCCAAAACGGCCAAATTTCTCTCTCCCTTAATTTTTTTTAACACGACAAAGCTGCTTAGGGTTCTCTTTTACGAGAACCCCTTCGTATACCCGCCGCACCTCCAAAGGTGCTCTGCTCTTGCCGCCCCTGTCGGAGATGGAGGAGTTGCCGCCGCGCCCGTCGAGCTTGGTCTGGACCGCCGCCGAGCCTGATCTGGATAGAAGGTGCTGCTCGATGCGCGGCTCGAGGAGGCGACGCCGCTTGGGTGCCTGGACAGGGAGATGGGAGAAACGAGGCTCCTCCTGGTGGCTGTCATCGACCTGGAGCCTCGATTGGACCGCCTGGGGTTGCGCAAACCTGGATGCGGAGTCCTCGGTCGAAAGGGGCTGCCGCCTGAGGAGGGCGCGTGAGGAGGGCGGAGGTCGCCTGTCGCCGGGAGTCGCGCCTGGGGTGCGCCATCGCGCCAACGGCGCCATCGCCTGGGAGGACCCGGTGTCGTGCGCGTTGCGCGCCTGGAGGATGCGCAGGGATCGCCTGGAGAGGGAGACACGCGCCGCTAGCGCGTTGTCTGTGCGCGAGGGAGGGGCGTTGGCAGCGAGAATCGCCTGGAGATGGGCCGCCTGGAGCAGAAGAATAATCACGAATATTGCTGTTCGTCAAAATGGGGAGAAGGAGGCGTCGTTCTTTCTGGAAACGACAGGGAGAAGGTCAAGAACGAATAGGGCTATTGTGTACCTGTTGTGAATCCCTGGAATGGGGAAAATAGGGGCCGATTGGGGTTGCCTAATTAATGGAGAAATATCATAAGTAGCCCTTCCCCCAAATTTGGGGCTGGAATGCTAATTTCCCAACAACCTCCTCCTCCAGCACCAACGGGGAGGTGTGGCACCGTGATGGAGATCAAGAAGAGGTGACACCGCTCAACTCTCTACAGTGCTGAAGCTTGTCACGAATGACTGCCTTGGTCAACATGTCTAAGGGGTTCTCATCAGTGTAAATCTTCTTCAACATGAGTTGCTTCTGTTCAATTGCATCCCTCAGCTAATGGTATCTCACATCAGTGTGTTTTGTGCGAGCATGGTGCATGGTACTCTTGCTCAAGTCTATAGCGCTCTGGCTATCACAAAACACAACCGCCTCACTGTCATCCAATCCAAACTCACCAAGAAAGCGTTGTAGCCACAACACTTCTTTCCCAGCCTCTGTTGCTGCAATGTATTCTGCCTCTGTAGTCGAAAGAGCAACACATTTCTGTAGCTTGGATTGCCATGATATGGCTCCCCCTGCAAAACTGAAAATGTAGCCTGAGGTAGACTTTCCCTGATCCATGTCTCCTGCCATATCTGCATCAATGTAGCCATATAGTTTGGGATCTGACCTCCCAAACACAAGACACATACTTGAGGTCCCTCTCAAGTATCTCAAGATCCACTTCACTGCCTCCCAATGGTCCTTCCTCGGATTGGGCATGAACCTGCTCACCACGCCTACTGCATGGGCTATGTCGGGTCTAGTGCAAACCATTGCATACATGAGGCTCCCAACTGCTGACTGGTATGGGATCTTGGCTATCTCTGCTTTCTCCTCAGAAGTAGAAGGACATGACTCTTTGGTTAGCTTGAAATGAGAAGCTAAGGGCGTACTGACAGGCTTGGTATTCTTCATGTTGAACCACTCCAACACGCGTTTAACATAGCTCTCTTGTGACAACCACAACATGCGCTTCTTCCTGTCCCTTGTAATCTGCATCCCTAGGATGTGACTTGCCTTGCCCAAATCTTTCATCTCAAATTCTTTGGAGAGTTCTTTCTTGAGCTTTGCAATCAAGTTGGAATCATGACCTACAATCAACATGTCATCCACATATATCAAAAGAATGACGAACCTGTCATTGGGAAGACGACGAACATATACACATGGATCAACTGCAGTCCTCTTGAAGCCCTGCTTTGCCATGAAGGCATCAAACTTCAAGTACCATTGTCTCGGAGCTTGCTTCAAGCCATAGAGACTCTTATTCAACCTGCAAACCATATGCTCTTTCCCTTTCTCTTAAAAACCCTGTGGCTGCTCCATGTAGATCTCTTCCTTTAAATCACTGTGAAGAAACGTCGTCTTCACATCCATCTGCTCCAGCTCAAGGTCCATGCTAGCAACAAGTTCTAGTACCATTCTCACTGAGTTCATCTTCACCACCGGGGAGAAGATCTCATCATAGCCCACTCCTTCCTTCTGGCTGAACCCTTTCACTACCAACCTGGCCTTGTACTTGACCTGCTTGCTGCTGTCATCAGACTTTAACTTGTAGACCCACTTGTTCTTCAAGGCTCTCTTCCCTTTAGGAAGCTCAACAAGGTCAAAAGTGTGATTCTTTCTGAGAGATAGCATCTCTTCGTTCATCGCATTGCGTTAATGACCCTTATCCTTGTGCTCCTGTGCCTCCTCAAAGGTGTATGGCTCACATGCATCTGTGAGCATCACGTACCTGGAAGTGGGGTAACGGGATGATGGCTGGCGTACCCTCTCAGATCTCCTGACCTGAGGCTCTGTTGCATCTGCATGTGGATGAGGTTGCTCCCCCTGCCTTAGGTCCCCTGGAACTGCATCAACGGGAACTGCATCTGGCTCGTGCTGCTCTAGCTGCCCATCCTCTCCACTTGTACTGTGTACTGGAGAGGGATCTGTGCCCTCATCATTGTTATCATCCATAGAAAACTCATCTGTATCACCACTCTCAGTGGTGTCCTCAGCCAATGTCTGATTCTCATAGAAAATCACATCCCTGTATCTGGTGACTGTCTTCTTCCTTGGATCCCAAAGACGGTATCCAAACTCCTGGTCTCCATAGCCAAGAAAAATACAAGGCACCACCTTGTCATCTAACTTCTTCCACTGACCATGGCATGAAACTTCTTGAAGCAATCAAACACTTGATCCTTCGATCTCAGCATATACACCACACCTTCCTAGATGCATCATCAATGAAGGTGACAAAATACTTGTTGCCTCCCAAAGAGGCTGTGTCTATAGGACCACAAACATCAGAATGAACTAATTGTAGAAGGTCTCCCTTCACCTTGGATCTGGCTCTGTATGGCGCACTCCTGCTCTTCCCAACCTCACATGCATCACAAGGAGACAAAGTGATGTCATTGTGGTAAGGGATCAACTCTCTCTTGCTAAGAAGCTGCAAGCCCTTCTGGCTCATGTGGCCAAGTCGACGGTGCCACAAATCTGAATTATCTGCTTCACTAGCATGCGCACTGCCATCTATGACCTTCACTCTAGTCATGTAAAGCGTGTGACACAACCTGCCTCTCGCCATGATGAGAGAACCCTTGCTTATCTTGCATTTGCTGTCGCCGAACTTCAGATGGTAGCCTTCACTATCTAGTTGTGAACCAGATATAAGGCTAAGCCGCACATCAAGAACATGCCTCACATTCTGGAGTGTCATTGAACATCCAACATCTGTCTGAATCGAGATGGTACCCATACCAATGATCTTAGAGTAACTCTCGTTACCCATCAAGACTCTCCCGTAATCACCACTGGTGTAGGTGGTAAAGAACTCCCTGTGTGGAGTCACATGATAGGAGGCGATCGTGTCAACGACCAACTCCAAATCGCTCCCTGCATGCAAGCACTGGTCCTGGATGGTGAGAATCACCTCTTCTGCACTGTCATCTGCCACGACTGTTGCTACATTCCCATCTTCATTTTTCTAATCTTTCTTCTTGGCATCAGCTTTCTCTCTTTTCCAAGCCCTGCAATCTATCTTTCAGTGACCGGGCTTCTGGCAATGGTGACACTTTCCTCTGCCCTTGGACTTGTCTCTGGATTTCTGCCTCTCCTGTGACGCTCCTATGCTGCTGGATCTTCCTCTCCTCTCAACTGCATACACATGTGAAGAGGAGGATGCCTCTCCCGAAGAGCGACGTCTAATCTCCTCATTGAGGAGACTGGCCTTGACCATATCCATGGTCAACTTACTATTGCTCACAGTGACAACTAAGGTCTCCCAACTGTCTGACAAAGAACCCAATAGGAGAAGTGCCTGCAACTCGTCATCAAGTACCAACCCCATGGAAGTCAACTGGTTGATAATGCTTTGGTAATCGTTCAAGTGCTCTGCCACTTTGGTGCCGTCTTTGTACTTCAAGTTCACAAGCTTTCTAATCAAGAAAGCCTTGTTGGTTGCGGTCTTCTGGTCATAAAGCTCGGACAACTTGTCCCACAGCTCCTTTGCATTCGTCTCCTCAGCCACGTGATGAAAGACCGACATGTCAAGCCACTTCTAAATGGTACCAATGGCCTTTCGGTTCAATTTTGTCCACTCGTCCGCGGACATATTCTTTGGCTTGGCACTCTCTTCCTCCACGGGATCGTGGAGGTCCTTGCAATACAAGATGTCTTCCATCTTAGCCTTCCAAATCTGCCAGTTGCTGCTTGTGAGCTTAATCATAGTGCCTTCATCATCTTTGCCCATCTTGCACAAATGCTCTGATACCACTTGTTGGGGATAATGGGGCAATCAATCCAGGATATATCCCTTAAAACTGTCCTGATGGCACAACAAATATATGTTCCCCACACGGGAACTCAATGGTAACAATGATAGCACAATCAAGCAATCACAACAAGCAATCACCACAAGACAAGGAGTTTACGTGGAAACCCTTACTCGATGTGAGTAAGGGAAAAACCATGGGGCAAGACCAGCAACTAATCACTACGGTCAAATGGAGCCAAATGTTCTTCTCGGTTTTGTTGCCCACAAAACTGAGGTACAAGCCACACACACAACATAATTCTTCTACAAACCGATGCTCGGCCATCTTGATGTCGTTCCAAAATACCAAAGGTGTGCTCAAAACAAGTAGATGGATTGACTCCCCTTGTGGGCTCCCGGATGGAGACCCAAACCGATGCTCGGCCCTCTTGATGTCGTTCCCAATGACCTCCGGCTGCTCCCACTCGGGCTTGACTTGCCGCTGTTCTTCCCAAACCAAACCCGCAGCCCTAGCCGCTGCTCCTCTCGAACCCGGTTGTTGTTGTTCTCTCCCTCGTATGCGTGAAGGAGGATGGGTTCCCCGTAGAAACCCTTGCTATTGTTGTTTGCCGAAATGGGGAGGAGGAGGCGTCGTTCTTTCTGGAAACGACAGGGAGAAGGCCAAGAACGAATATGGCTACTGTGTACTTGTCGTGAATCCCTGGAATGAGGAAAATAGGGGCCGATTGGGGTTGCCCTAATAATGGAGAAATATCATAAGTAGCCGTTCCCCCAAAGTTGGGGCCGGAATGCTAATTTCCCAACACATTGCAACACTTTGGTCCACTATTCTTCTCAAGGAACATAGTAGCCGCCAATTTTCTAAAATTTACGATATGATTCGGTAGATCATTTTGTCTTTCTCTCTCACATATACAATGCTATTTCGACATTTTAATTCAACCATTGCAGTTCAATCAAATACATCTAAGTCAACAAATGAGAAATTCCATAGTCTTACACATAGGATAAGAGGAACATAACATTGTTCTCACTCTCAAGTCTAATATGCAATCAAATGGTGTTTGCCAATATCAAATAATAAAAACAAATAAACAAACAATAACTCTATCAAGAGCAATGGCAATGATAAATTGATAACAACAAAATAATCAACTACACACAATTTATACTTAATTATCATTGTTAGGAGTGATCAAGTCATAAATTTGGAAGCCCATGACCTTTGCAACATCGCTACCCCCATCCTTTTTCCTCCTCACTGTCTATGAGAGTTCACCCTGCTCCACCACACCTCTTCATCTTTAACTCGATCCCGCCTCCCCTGTGCCCACCCTTCGACCTCTGCAAGCTCCTCTACCTCCTCTCCCCTCTCTATCACCAACGAAGGAGGTGATGGAGGTCTGTGTTGGGGTTAATCAATGGAGGAGCGATGGATGTGCTAAGGCATGTGGCTGCATGATGATTAGAGGGAAACAATCGACATTGAGCTAACTATGCCCCAAGTAGTCAGCATGGAGGTTCAACGTGACATATGGGAGAGAGGAGGAGCTCCAAATTGGGAAAGTCTCCGTCGAGTGGAGTGCGTGAGTGACGTGAAGTGAGTGGAAGCCGTGGAGGCGACGGGAGGCAATGGCTGTGAGCTTCATTCTCGGCAGAGCGGGGAGGAAGGTGATCAGGGTGGAGGAGGTTCTGGAGAAAAGAAGGTGGGTCGGCGTGGATGAGGGTGATGCAACAGGTGTATTGGGATGATCTGTGATCGATGAAAGTGGCGGAGTGCGGCGAGATAATTAAAAGAAAAATGAAGAAAAACCAGGGGGAAGAAGTACCTGGAGACCGGAGAAGAGAAGGATGGTCGGAGCGGCTTGGGCTGAGGACATGGGTGATCCTCGTGTCGTCGCACGGCAAGGGCAGCCTGTCCTTGGTGCTCAGCAGGCCGGAGGTGCCGCGACATGGTCAGAGAACATGGGTTGACACCTGAGCATAAAGGTCGTCATTGCCTCGCCAATTTCGCATTCCGCTGTCACCGGAGGGGCGACGGAGGTTGGGCCTCAGCTCGTGGATTGGTGGACGATCATGAAGGGTGGCGGAGTGGAGGCTTTTATAGGCGGAGGTCGTGGGTGTAATGGAGGTGACGATAAGGATTGCAACGTCTGCAATGATGGTGAGGAGTCATGGAGGGAGACGTTGGGGAGTTATGCAAGGGAGAGGAATGTTTGGGCTATGGAGGGCGAACGTTAGGTGGTGGAGAAAGTGATCAGAAGAGTGGCTAGAAATGGAAGGGGGTGTGGCTGGCGCGAGTTGAAAGGGTTGGGAAGGGGGTTACGGAGGTAGGGGATGACCTCCCAGCCGTTGGATCTAGCGATCCAACAGCTAGCATGAGGGCGCGGAGTAGCGGCGTGGATCTGATTGTGGAGTTTGATCAAACGGATGGAAACGAAGCGTGAGTGAACGGTAGTGATTAGATTGTAGAGCTGGTCTGACGGTGGAGGAAAGAGAGGTGACGTGGAGCGATGCTAGCCATAGGATAAAAGGGAATCAGATGACTGAGAGCGAGGAGCGGGGGAGTGGCTTAGATCTGATCTGAGCTCAGATCAGACGGCTGAGATGGGGTGCGTGATGAGCGGCTAGGATTGAAGGGTCTGCAGGAGGATCAGATGGCTGAAAAAGAGGGCGGGTGGCAAGAGAAGAGGCATGCCACGTGGGCAGCCCAGAGGGCGCCACGTGGCTTAATTAGAAATTTAGAAAATGTAAAATCAAAGAAAAATGTGGAATAAATAGTTAGAGAAAAAATTAGGAAAAAGTCAAAACATGAATGTTGTTCGTCTTGATGAGATCTACAAGTTTCATGTTAGACGAAAAGTCAAAAGAGGTCATTTATATAAAAGTATTTTTGGGGGCATCTTTAAGGAGGTAAAAACAATTGCTTTTGAATTGCTTTTGTATTTTTTTAGTCTTTTTAAGGGTTATGAACCTATAGACAATTAATTCTCCTAATTTTTAGGGTTTTTTGATGAGAAAATAATTACAGAGTAAATAATAGTACTTAAATACAAGTAATTATAGGTTAAGTATACACAATATATACAATACAATAATGAAGAATCATTGGTGAATTTTAGTAGATTGATTAAGTCAGGGGTTTAATTAATGGATTTTAGCACGATGAATACGAGATTAATTAGGCGCTCATTGACGGGTGCATCACTTAGAGTTGGCGATATCCTGCTAACGAGACCTGCAGATGACGAGGACGGCTCCGTGCAGACTCAAGACGATTAAGAGATCGTGATGGAATTCAACTCAAGTGGGAGATTGTTAGGATTAGAATCAAATTAGGATTAGGAATCCTAATGGAATTGTACTCCTAATCATAATAGTTATTAAGTTGTATTCTATTTATAGTTCTATTGGGAATAGGACTATATTGTATTTTGGCTATATAAAGAGGGGGGGGTGGAGGCATTGCCTCTACACCACAGGAAGAGGGAATACCACAAGGGAAGAAAGAGAGAGAAGAGAGAGATAAGAAAGCAAAAGAAAAGAGAGTGTTGTACTCGTCTTCTTATAGTGATCTTTCTTCTTCGGTGGTCGTGAGAGGTGACCGACCACCGTTATATCTGGTGTTCTTTCTTTAACGTGCTTCCGTGGTGGTGGTGGTCGTTTGTGTATCCGCTTTCGTATCCGGGGAGGTTCACATCTCCAACATCCGGTATCCGAGAAGAGATGATATCAATGGGTCGTGTTCCAGTCACACAGAGGATAATGTGCAGTTTTAAGCACGGTAAACCTTTTCGTGAAAATTGCTTGCAAGGTTTTTGATTCGATTTGAGACTGACAGGAGGTCTGTGCAGGCTATTGAGGCTCTGGATCCCTATCATTTTTGCACTGAATACTGGGATGCCAAAGTGGCTAGAAAGTTGGAGCTAGCAGATTCAATTTGGTCACCAGCACACTCTACTGAGGAATTGAATGGAAAAAGAACAGAAGTCAAAGATTATCAGAAAGATGATGTCTACAATTCTAGACCAAGAAAATTATTTGGCGTAGATTTGTTGCAAAAAGAACGGTCTAATATGGATCCCATCGCTGATGAGGTCAGTCAAGTTCTAGGTGGGCTGATCAGGAAAGCCAGCACACGCGAGTTAGATATGCTGCAAGATATATTCTGTGCGCTGCCTATTAATAACAAGCGAGCAGCAGCAGCGTTTAAGAAAGGTGCTTCTAGTAGAAGATTCATTATTGATTACAAATAATCTCACCAAATGCGTCGAACTACAATTCTTCCTTGCTTCGCCTCTCTGATTCACACAGCTCACAACTTGTTTTAGTTAGTTTCTGCCTGAAGTGAAGATCTGAGACTCTGCCAGCATATCTTTGAGCAGCACATTTTTTCAGATCATTGAAATTACAGGCATTAATCAAACATCAGATACTTTAACCCCCTGTTCTTGTTGAAGGTTTATTTATGAATGTAGCTGCGATACATTTCATTTGTAGTATCCTTAAATATCGTCTCATGATTCCGTTATTCCCTACTGATGAGATTTGTCCAGTCTGTCGCAAGGCATGCTTAGACAATTTTGGTGATCATGCAATTCATTGCAGGGAGCTCCCGGGGTTTAAGTACAGACACGATCTTGATAGAGACATTTTATTTGGTGTGCTCAGACGTGCAGGTATTGCTGCTAAGAAAGAGGCGCCCGTGAACTTTTTAACTGACCCACAGGAGGGAAGATCTACACTTAGACCTGCTGATATTTTGATCTTTGGGTGGATAGGAGGAAAACATGCTTGTGTAGATTTGACAGGAGTTTCACCGTTGGTGGGGTTGAAGAGCAGGACCTTCACAGGAGGGCATGCTGCCCTTAAAGCTTCTTTAGCAAAAGTGGTGAAGCATGAGAAAGCCTGCACGGAAAATCAACATGCCTTCATCCCTTTTGGTTTTGACACCTTTGGCTTCTTAGCACCGGAAGCTATTGAGCTTTTAAAGAGGATCCAAAAAGTGATGAACAACAATGTGATGGACCCTAATTCTATAAATGTAGTGTTTAAAAGGATCGACTTTGCAATTCAAAAAGGTCTAACGGCGTAGCTTGTTGCCCGCTTGCCTTCTGTTTCGATGTAAACTTGCTTCATTGATAAACTGTTTGATAAGTTATGGTAACGAGGGTTGAGGGGAATACCATGCTTTGCGGATGCCAGATATTCATTCTCCCCATGAGTTGCAGATATGTCAATCTAAATGAGGTTACTTCTGAAGGTGATGATGGTTGCAACACATGTTTTGTTCTGCGGCATCTATTCATTTATCTATCTATTTTTGCAGTAGGAGGCATTTGCAGCACGATTTACAGTGGATATCCATCCTATCTGTTGAAATGAACTGGCTTGTAGTTGCTACCATATTATCATGCATGAGTATATCTGTTTAAATAAACCGGCTTGTTTTTAGCAAGGGAGTAATCACTCTCCAATGGCATGTCTCAATCAGAACAGCAGGGGTTAGTGATCTAGCAGCAGGCATTCAACATGTTCTAACAAGCATGCATCACACATACATGTGAATGAATATGTGATTGTCATTGAGATACAAATCACCTATTTTGATAAGAGTACTGATACCATATCTTGATCAGGAAGGTGGTTGGTGAGACATGATTCCGGATTCAAGGGGGTAGCTGTTGTTCTTCTGCTCCTCTACTAAAGGGAGCTACTATTAAAAGCTACTATTAGCAGTATAGTACCCAAGACTGGGAAATCAGTGCAATCTCTTCATTATTCTCATTATTTTGACAAGGACAAGATTCACACTGTTCGTACCCACAGGGATTTACTGTCTTGGTAATTACCACTCCACTGTCTTCTTCTTGGCTTTGCTCTTCAAAATCTTTCCTTGTGCTCCAGATGTTGCGTTCTTGCCCCCCACATGATGACAGAGCCATCTCTCACCCCGACACTATTTTTTTTCCAAAAAAACAGGATGTTTACATAATCGCCCCTAGAAATATTCGATGGAATACAAATCTCTGCATATTGCATGTACTTAATTAAGTTAATTGCATATGTACCCTTGCAAGGCTCACGTACTGTTCTGTAAGAGTAATTGCTTACACATCAAAGGGTGCGTTTTGTTGGTGGTTATTTAGGGGCGGATAACTCGTTTTTGTGTTAGTCTGTTTGGTTGGTGGGTTAAGGGTTGGGAGGGTTTGTGTGATGCGATTCTATTGACATTTGAAAAAGTTGGTAGTTATTATGGTATGATTGTATTGAATTTTGAAAAAGTGGGTAGTTATTGTGATGTGATTGTATTGAAGTTTAGAATAGCGAGTAGAAGTTGAATATTTTATAATTTTTAGATGATATGATGGTATAATATATATATATATATATATATATATATATTATGGGAAGGAAGTGAGCTCCACTAGTGTGTTAGAAATGTAGGGTTTGGAGGGTAACCCGCTCAAATTGGAGGGTAACCGCCCAACCAAACGGTATCTAAGGGTTTGTTTGGTTGCTGAGTTGAAGCGGGTTGGGATGGGTTGGAGTAACCTGATGGTAATAATAACTGTTTGAGATGATTATGAGAGTTGGAGATGGTTGAATAAAGAATGTGATATGACTAGAATTTACGATAGAATTCCATCTAAAAAAGAATAAACCGAGTTACCTGGAGAAACCCGGTTACCAAAGTAGCCTAAGATACAAAAAAACAGATAAACTACAGTGGCATCTTCATGATGTGACATGCGGAACAGGTTGAAAAAATCCCGAGGTGGCCGTTCCCGCCCTCCCAAAAACAAACGATCGACGCGATCTACCACGAACGCCTCAGATGAGGACACCTGTACATGGAAAGAGATTAAAAGAGCCTACGTGGATGCCGTAAACGCCACGTGGCGAAGCGGACTCGTTTATGTTGATATATAAACCCTTCAGAGAAGAACATGAGAGGAGCCGATGAGCGTTGGCAGCGATGAACAGCATAAGCATCAGCAGCATCAATGGCGATAGCAATGGCATGGCTCCTCCCCTTCTACCTCCTTCTCCTGAGAGCCTCATCCTCGAGCGCTGCCCACCCAACGGAGCAGCAGCAGCTGCAGCATATGGGTGGCTCAGCAGCCCCGCCAGGATCTCCTTCAGCCACGACGACGACCACCAGCAGCTGAAGACCCACCTTCCCAAATCCATGCAAGATACCCACGATGAAGAAGACGAGGACGACATAGTTCTCGACTTCGAGTTCAGGTTGAACGACCCCGTCACGATGCTCCCCGCCGACGAGCTCTTCTCCGACGGGAAGCTTGTCCCCCTCCACCTCAGGCCTCCTCCGGGAACCGGATCTCCTCCCCCTCAGAAGCTCCGGGTGGAGGCGGCTGCGTCGGCTTTGGCGGACCCTTACGCCTTCTCCCCCCGCGCGCCCGTCAGGTGCACCGCCAGATGGAGAGAGCTCTTGGGTCTCAAGAAAGCCAGGCAGCAACAACAAGATCACCACCACCTTCAAACTTGTAGTAAATCTCCTAATCCACCTTCTTCTGCTGCTGCTTCTGCTCCTGCAACCACTAATACTAGTGTTAGTAACCCGAAGACGAATGGAGTACTGAGGCACTACTTGCTGCACCGTAGCTCGAGGTCCAACTCCGGTGAGAGCTTCTCCTCCTCCGAGTGGTCGGAGTCGCTCTCCCGTCTCTCACTCTCGTCATCGTCCTCCTCCTCTGCTCCGGACCACGAGGACCTCCCCCGCCTTTCCCTTGACTCTGAGCGTGCGCCGCCTCCCAAGCTCCGGATCTCGAACCCGAAGACCGGACGCAGCGGGCGGGGACGAGTGCGGGCAATATCCCCACGTGGGTCGTCGGTGGATTCCCCGCGCATGAACTCGTACGGGAGGATCGTGTTCCAGAGCCTGGAGCGGAGCTCCAGCAGCCCCAGCAGCTTCGGGGCCGCCAAGACGAAGCTACTGCCACACCGTCACAGAGGTGGAATGGAACGCTCCTACTCAGCCAACGTCTGCATTGCTCCCGTCTTGAACGTCCCTGTGTGCTCCATACGCGTCTCGTCCTCTACGTCCAAATCCTCGTCCGTTTTCGGTTTCTTGTCGCCGCAGAAGAAGGATTCTTCTTCTCCTTCTCCGGCTACACGCCGTGGTTGTTGATTTAGATCAGACAATTTTGGGTCGAGTTCTGATTACCATTTTGTAAATAGAGATGGTTTTGTAGGAGGTTGATGGGTTCATGTCTAACCATGTTTTTGAGATCCAATTCCTTGCTGTTTTCTCGGGTGTGGGGGTGCAGGGTCTCTCCTTTGTTTTGCAGCATCATGATTGTTAGTTGTTATTGTTGTTGTTATTAATGTTGGTTTACTGTTCATTGTTCCTGCCATTGATCTTGTTTCTTTGTTTGTTATCTTACCATTGCATAAGAAAGGAACAAAAGTGTGCTGCTGTGGTTTGTGTGGGTCTGTTAATTTTCTGAAATTTCCATGTGAGTAGCACTGTGGCAAAAAATTTAGCTTGGATCTATCCAGACTGTGGGTGTCTTTTCGGCACATGCTTCTCTGCAGTACTTTGCTACAGGTCGCTGACTGCACTGGTTGGAATCGGAGAGGTCCGAACCTTATACCCCTTTGGTGCTGTTCAGTGCTAAACCTCCACCGCCCTCCCGCTCCTCCCCGGCCTTTTCTAAGAAATTCTTTCTCCATCTTTTCCTCTTCTACCAGTTTTTACCAGTAAATTGAAGAGAAAAAAATAGTGGGCATTGATGATCCTCTGTTTTTCATGGTTTATACTCGTCTGCATCTATTTCCTGCCAACAAAAGATAGTGGAAAAAGCAAGATGGGTTGCCTTTGTTTTCTTCTTTATTTTTTTATTTAATACCCAAACGTTTAGCTCGGGGAGATGTCTGTACTGTGCCCCATTGCTTTTACTCACCACTGCCATCTGGTGGTAACATGGTGAAGGCTGGTCTTTCTGGGTCCTACGTCTTGTTCTTAAAAAAAGGCTGCAGGGATTCCCTGTCTTCATATCAACAATATAAATCTATGATAAAATCATCATTATTATTGTAAGCGTTCTTGAATCTTGTGATCTACATCTGATATGTCTTGTCCTCTAGCGAGTCAAAGATGCCGGATGGTGGTGGTTTGCAGTCTGAGTCCCCCTGAGAAGATTCCATTTATCTTATCAATCCATCAGCTCTCAGCAGCTTAGACAGAAAGAGAGAGATAGAGGGATGAGAAGGCATTGCAAAGCACACTCTTCTTTTGTTGTTTTCCTTTCTCCTGTTTTGATTAGGTGCCCACTTTAATTTCTTTATTGCCCTTTTGGATCCTTCCCATGAGGAGAGTGGCCAATTGGGTCCCAGCCACTGTGGTGCTTTGTTTTTAATTGGGCTCTGTCTCGTCCTTGGGGTGCCCTTTCCTCTATAGTGCCACTGTTCCGGGGGCTCCACTCCACTGGTTGCTTACCTTGTTTATTTGCAAGTTGGTTTCATTTGAGTTTGAGTCACATGACTATGGTTTGATGTGATGGGATGGAGATGGCATTGGACCAAAGTCACCAAATCTGCTTTGGATTGTTGGAACATTTTCTTGCCTGTGCATCTCTGCTATTACGAGGAGGAAAAGAAAGTTTTCTTCCATGTACTTTCAGATGATAATACTGATCTTAATGGACGTAGTTATGGTAAAGATGGGGAATGGGCAAGGTCGAGTGCACATTCTTCCAGGTCCGGTCCATCCAGTTAATGCTCACTGCCATCCAGCCAGCTAACTAGCCTCCTCGAGATAGTAGATATATTTATCGTTTCTCAAATTTAATGGCATTATTTTCTATTGCAGCGTTATCTATATCCGTCAAGCTGTACCAGATGCCAATAAAGTAGAACGTCTGCCCATTGTTAGGAAAGGAGACTCTGCATGTCTACTACCCTGTTTTATTAAACATAACTAAAGCACCGGGTTCATAGGATAGTATTATTACCATACTTGTGTATTAAACATATCGAAAGCTGTACCAGATTACCTGTTTTATGTGGAATTACCATACTTGTGTATTATAATTACCTATGAAGAGTATAGTTGTTGGTTTTGTTTCTTTTTAGTAACGATCATGAAGTCATTTACTGTTATCTTTCTTCATTTTTAACTTAAATAAAAAAAAACAGTAGCAGATCTTTAACTGCAACCTGTGCTCTCATCCTGAAGCACTGGCTTTTCTGAGAATGCAAATAATTTTCTTCTCGAACGGAAATTTAAATAGAAAACTGTTCTATGGCATTGGCTGCCAATATCAAGGATCCATAACTTCATCAGCACGAGAAAGGGTCGACAGCGGAACATGACCCTGTTCCTACTTCCCACAAAGATGGGAGACATTGAAACCGTGCGTGGTGCAAGGGCGCACCTTTTAATATTCTATCCGCCGGTTCTTCCGCGCAAAAACAAGGGGATGGTCAAACTCTAAGGAGGAATGGAATAAGGGGAATAAGCCTCCAACACGTTTTCCCGTGGTACGACTATTCCCCACTATTTCATCTTATTTCACTCTTATTCCTATCTTTATCCCACCTTACCTACCTTTATTTCACCTTATTCTCCTTATTCTTATCCTCCAGCCGAACGGAGAATAGACCCTTATTCCCATTATTCCACATCCTAATTCCTGCTTATTCTCCTACCGAACGGGCCCTAAGTATGGATACTGGTAATAGTGTACACTGCTTCTTTTAATATGTGAGCTGCATGTAACATTAGAGATCACATCCATTAGCATCTGAGCCGAGTTGAATTCTGCAACTGACGGGTTTAGTTTCCAGAGGCGTGTTGAACTGGTTTCCTTTGGAAGTGCGCATTCCATTGGAAGTTGCAACCCAACTATTTAGCCATTGACCATATGGGCATGCAGGTGATCCCTTTGCGTTCAATGAGACGAGAACGACGCGGTTGGCTACGGGGATAAGTGAGTTGTCTCTCCATCCGCATCGTCTTACTGGTCATGATCCATTCCTTTCATACATACGGACATTCTCTCGCAGTCAGCCTCGTGTTTAAGTTGGTGGTCTTTGTTCTGTTGCACAGGCACAACAGTCAACTAGGAAGTTTCGTATTATATGGAAAGATATGCAGCAGCACATAGTTGAGTAATAATGGAGAAATCTACGTGGACATTTCCTCCAATATACGTTACCTGTCGTGCATCCACATGTTCCCGTACGTACACACGCAATATCCGGTCAACGGAGTTCCGCCTCTCTACCAATGGCGAGAGCTCCAACACAGAGATTGGATCTGCTGCTATAAAATATATACGATGAACTGTAAGGATAGCACCATAAGAATAAAACTACGAGATTAGACGTTGTCTTTCATGAGGGTGTACGCATCCTAATTTAAGAGTGAGAAGAAACAGATTCAGTAACATGGAAGAGGGTCTCTGGATCTATATCTTCCATTCTAAATAGTATTTCTATGAGATATTCCTTGTTGGGGCAAATGGATTTTGAGTGTTGATCCATTCATTCGTGCGTGATACCCATAGATTGTACACATCTCCTCATTGTTTTTTTTTCAACCCTCGAGGTCGAAGAAACAATGCTATGAGCTAAGTGCCTTCTTCAACTTGGTTATTGGAATGTAAAAATGGAAAAGGATCCCGCAAGTGCCTACCTTACTGAGATCTAAGATCATCAACTAAGATAGCGCTACTTGACTAAGTTTCAACTAAGACATGGAGATTGCGCTACTTGACTAAGGCGCTAAGTACCTACCTAATTGAGGTTTGGTAAACATAGCCACGAGCTTGAGAGGTAAACCCTAACATTATTGAGGTTCAAAGTCCCCCACTAACACCAAGTAACGTACCCACGACATGGGGCGCGCCTACCTCATTGAGGTCCGTAGACTTTCACCCATATTTGGGGAACATAGACTTGAGAAATCAAGCTCATGCATGGGCAAGGTAAAACCGTTTGTCAACGCCTATGGGTCGATGCTTTAGGGCCAAGTGTGTTGCTTTCAAGGGCAATGCTAATTCCTTGAGCATTCCATCTAGGTGTAAAAGAACCTTCAGGAGGGTCTCATGTCATGCTATCTCCAACATGATTATAAGTGTCGTAGGAAATAATATTTATGTATTTCTTATTTCATTTTTATCTAATTTTCTAATTGATTATCCGCCTTTTAGAAACCTATATAAATGAACCCTATGATTATAGAATAAACATCTCATTCATTTATTTCCACATGGTATCTAGAGCAACTGTCCTACACTGGAGCCATGGTATCCTTGCTACCCTAGACCCCACTCACCTACCATCACCCTCCCCTTCCCTTTGATCTCATACCTCCATTACATTGGCTTGGAAGATGCACATATTTTCCATCGCATCGGGTTGCACACCCTCGTGCTCGGGTTATATGCTGTTTGCCACTACCTTGGGGAGGCTAGTGTTCCGTGCGCCACTGCCAAGCGGGTTGTTGCACCTCTTTGGTAGTTCCCAACACCACAACCAGGCCCTGCAACCCCATAGGGGTCCAATGATCCCTCTGACAATCTCGTGATGGATGCCCAGGCAACGTAATTCACCATCGACACTCCCTTGCCCAATGGGCCTTTGATTGAGTTCTAATTGTCTTAGTTAAGATTGCATCGTTGTAATACGATCCAATTAGGAATCAATCAAAACCACACTTAATATCTCTATGAAGAGGATGCGGTTTATTTATACTTGGATAAGTCTATGGTCAAACACAAGGACACAATCAATTAGATCTATCAGTTAGGACTTAAATGCTAGGTTAAGCGATTTCGATGTGATTTAGGTCAATGTTGACAAGGATAATGAATGCATGATCTTTTTGTCTTTTTTGTATGCAAACAAATAATATGCCACAAAAAATATGTCAATACAACACGATACACACAAATGTATAATTATAAAATAATAATCTTGAATTAAATCCTAATAATGATATTCAATTAAATACAAAATTGATTCCAAGTTAATGATAATTAATGATCATGCTAGTAAATTATCTGATTCATTTCAACTTCAATGAGCAATTAATCAAGCCAAGATGATATGAAATTAGAAGATTACGAACCTAATTAAATTCTATACGAATTAAGCAAATCATGGCCTTTTTAATTACTCAAAATGAACTTAATAAGAATTTATGGCAATTAATTTAATATATATAACAAGTAGTAAGATTCACTTTTTATTAAACTAATCTACATGGGTCACATCATAGAATTAAGCATGTCATGTTTAAGATAAAAATCATAGCTTTCAAACAAGACGAATTTTAATTTAATTGAATTAAATATGCTCAAGTTATTTAAGTTATAATCCAAAGTCTAATATGCAATAAAAAAAATAAATTTGAACCACATAAAGTCTCACAAATAATCCTGAAAGGACTCAAATGCAATAATCAAAAGCTGCTAGGGTCTTATCTATAAATATCCCCGAGCTAGAGCATGTTTGTAATTAAGGGAAATCGGTTGGGGTGTTATGCAAATCTCCTAGGGCGGCACCCATTGGGATGCATGCTGGGAAGCTTCGGCGTGAGGCGTAGGTACATGCAGGCTTAGACCACATGGAGGCAGAAGGCAGCTTCGGGGCAACTTCGGTCCCACTCGAGGCTGCACGCTTGAAGAGGTAGTTCGAGGCTCCTCTAGATCGTAGGATCAAGTTTGAGTTATATGATCCAATGATATTTGTAGACTGAAGTCTCCTCGTTCCTCCACGTACGACTGACATGGAGTAGTGCTCCAACAAGAGGCTCGCTCCTCCTCAGTGCTCGTCTGAAGTCAGTGAGCATCGGGAAGTTTGCCAGGGCCCATCAATGTTTGGAATATTGTAGAGACAGTACACCAGACTGGTTGTTGGAACTATTATCACTGATGTTGACAAAAAGAAAGCTACTTACAACTTGAAGGCAATGAACACTATCTTCTATGCCATTACATTAGGTGAATTCAACTGAGTGTCAATATGCAAGGCAACCTATGGGATTTGAAATAAGTTTAGTGTTATGTATGAAGGTACAACTAAGCTCCAAGAATATCAAATTAGCTTGCAACAACACAGATACGAATTATTCAAAATGGAAAGTGGAGAATCCATCAGAGACATGTATACGAGATTCTCAGCTATTATCAACAATCTCAGGAATCTCAAAGTTGAGATTATCGATCCATAACACGTGAAAAAGTTGCTCAGATCCCTCACACCTATTTGGAGCACTGTGACTATCATCAAAGAAGCCAATGACATCAACACACTCCCATTTGATGAGTTAATTTGCAAACTTCTAGCCAATGAGATTGAGAAAACTCAGACAATAGAGTTAGAGGCAAACATCAAGAAAAAGAAAGAGATAGCACTTCAAGCAACAGAGTCAACCTTAGAAGACAACTCATAGGAAGACCTATCCATTTTCACCAGGAACTTCAAGAAATTCTTCAAAAGAAACGACATGAATAAAGGAAGTGATCAAGAATGCTTCAATTTCAAAAGAAGGGACACTTCAAGAAAGTCTGTCCACTCCTCAAAAGAAGCAGCACTCAAAAACGACAAAGCCGCGACACAAGTAAGGGCAAGAAGATAGTCAGGGATTAGCAGAGAAAAGGTCATAGACACCACCACAAGAATTCGAAGATAAAGGCTTTTCAAGCCACTTGGGATTCTTCTAACTCTGACTCCAATGCCTCAACATCTTTTGGGAGCGAGTTACATGACTCTCGTAAAGAAGAAGCCTTGCTAGGGGTCATGGCTCTTGAAGAAGAAGAGGGAACTCCTTAGATGAATAACAAGAGCATGTTTCTGAATTACATAGCTTAGTGGTAAAATTGAAAAGGAAAATGAAGTGCTAAAATTAATTGCACGCACCACTATAAGGGATCATTCAAAAGAAACTATATCTCTGAAAGATCACATTATAGAACTCATATCTAGTTTGTCTCTTTCTGAAAAACATCACGGAACTAAAATTAAACTACATAAGACAAACAGAGATAACCTAGAAATCACTTTAGGCAAAATAAAATAAAATACACACACCTTAGTTAATGACCCAGCAAATTTCACTAAGGCTAAGGGGAATCTAGACAAATTAATAGGAGGTAACTATCAAAGTAGAACTAAGTATGAGTTAGGGTATAACCCATAAAAGGATAATATCTCTAAGTCTGTTAAAATAGACAAACTTGTTTTAACAATTAAGAAAGTTCAAGGTCAAGTGAAAGACAAGAATATTATGGAATGAAGGAGAAATCCAATGAACCATACTAACCCTCCATGGACCTGCAAGCAATGAGTATTGGAGAAACTTGTAGATTATTTTACAAAAATCATGATTAATCAAAGGAGAAATTGAATGTCCATTCATGACCGGACCGTATTCGCCAGACATCAAGCGAAACCTAAAAGTGGATCATGGATAACGGATGTTCTCGATACATGACTGGAGACAAGGTTCTCTTCCTCAACATCAAAGCTAAAGCTGGTGGGACTATCAACTTTGGCAACAACCACAAAGGTATGCTAGTTGGTGAAGGTACGATCAAAGCCCCCTTAACTTATATTAGTCATGTTAGATTTGTTGATGGTTTGAAATACAATCTTTTGATTGTGTCTCAAATATGCGATAAGGGTTTTAAAGTAGTGTTTTCTTATTTTGATTTTGAAGTTCGTAAGGAAGACACAGTAGATTTGGTTGGTAATGAAGACAAGCATTTTCGATATTTCCTTTAAAATTTTTGAGCATTTTTGATATACCACAAAAATCCAAAAAAATCACACTTTCTGCATTTTTGTGTATAAATTTTGTTATTGAATTTCATCTTTTTTTAAAATAAAAAAATATATTTGCAAAATAAAAAAACGAAAATTTCAAAACATAAAGTAAATTACAAATTTCTAAAAAATAAACTAAAAGATTAAGAAAACCACAAAAACATACATAAAAATATAAAAGGAAAAATAAAAAAATATTTTTTTGAGTTTTTCACTACCTAGTTTTTCACGTGCTCCTTGTATTCGACCTTGGGAGCTATACTAGGTTAAAACCATAGCTAGACCGCATTAGATTTTATTGTGTATCATTTTATGGTTGAATATGGAGATTTTTATGGATTGAATTTCTCAGTTGACTAAGGGAACAACGACACCTTAATTTGATAACTTAACCTAGACGATCAGGCGGCTCAACATGTAAGTATATATTAAATATATCCTATTGAGAACAAACATGTAAAAGAAAAAGTCTTCCACCTGCACACATCAATATCCACGACCATTGGATAGGGAGATCTCATCATGAAGTGTGTCTAATAGTTTTGTAAAATTAGAAAAAGTATAACACTTTGAAAGTGATGAAATCTTCTAATATGTTGCACACACCTCTCGGTGTGCAGGGCCACATACCACCTGATATGGAGGTACGTAAGGTGTGTGAATGGTTTTGTATGATTTTCTACCAAAATCAATTTCTAGTGTCAATAAATATCTGACTACAAATTAATGTGAAACTCATGTGACACATATCTATCTACAAAGAATATGTAATTGATAAACTTGATCAATAGATCGATTACTTGTATCCATTGAATTTTGAGGGAAATAAATAAAATTGTATTAATGTTTGTATATATAAATATTTAAGAAAGGAAGTATTTTCCCATAATCCTTTCCTCTGAATATGTTCAAGTACACTTTTGAAAAATCGGATGATTCATTTTATTTGAGATTGATGATAGACTATAAAATAGTCCATATTTTTAAGAAATCAATGACTCCTCTAACATGCATGTTCTACAATCATAAATGATCAGCCATGCATGTAGTTCCTTATGGGTTATTTCATGAGGTTATGACTTCGCTATTAATTGAAATAAATGATGAGTGAGTGCAAGCATTCATGAACGTAGTATTTCTCTCATTCAAAAGGGACGAGCCTTGATATGATATAAAAAATAAATAAATAGAAATGTGAGATTAGATATTCAAGGTCAAATGAGCCTACTATATAATTAGATATAAATGGAGGAACAACTAAGTGTCAAAAGATTAATCATATCAAATACAATGTATTAAGAAATTTGCATAAAAATGTATATATTGAAACTTATACCTTTGAATATGAGGTGAGGTGGTGACGGAGATATCTTGGGAAGGATGTACGATCGAGGTGACACGCAGGGATGTGGCGGTGGTGGGGAGGAGCTGGAGGTGGGGAAGGTGACCTAGAGGTCGAGAAGGAAGTGGAGGTGGAGAGGTGCGGGCAGATGGGGAGGGGGAGGGATGAGGTGGAGCCATGGGAGAGAGTGGGAGTCAAAGGAGTGGGAGGTAGGAGGTTGGGAGGGATGGAGAGATGGCTGCGAATGGAGGTGTTGGACGGTGGAGGGAGGGAGGAGGAGGAGTCGAGAGAGAAAGGAAGGGAGGTAGGAGGAGTCGAGAGAGAGAGAGAGAGAGAGGGAGAGAGCAGGAAGGAGTAGGTGAGCGGAGGGTGGCGTTGGGTGGAGGAGGCGGGAAGGGCGGCATTGGGCGGGGAAGGTGGGAGGGGAGTGACGTTGGGCAGAGGTGGGAGAAGGGCAGCAGAGAAAGTAGGATATCAAAGAGAGGAGAGTCGGAGGTGGGAGGAGGGAATGGAAAGAGGAATGGGGGAAGGAAATTTCATTCTTGAATTATGGTATATTATTCACGGTGGTCAGAACGATCACCGCTAACTTATTTACGACGTAAGCTAATATCTAGCCATCGCGTAAACTTTTTTACATTATTTGCGGCGTTTCACAACATGTCATCCTAATTATTTAATACTTACAACGTCTAAACATGGCTACCGCAAATGGACCAACACAAATGCTCATATTTCCAATAGTGAAGTCATGTCTGTCTCACTTAGATATCCCAACCTAGGGTGTCATAATTTGGTGTGACCTATCTCTAATGCATTAAGAGAACTGTAACACTTGTAATAATATCTCTTTTCAATGCATACAAAATTTTTTGATCTCTCATCAAACAAGAAAAAATGCTCATCTTTGGTAACGGTCGGTATATTACCTTTTTTTAGTATGCTCGCACCCTTTTTCTAATATAGTACCAAGGGATATCATGTATATCATTATATATGGAATATAATGAGCACATGTTAAGGCAACCGTTATTCCATTATGCATTTTTACTTTAGTATGGACTGCAAGTCATTTTTCATAACAACAACTCTTCCATTAACCGATTCGTATAAGGAAAAGTAAGGTCGATCGGTGGTCCATCAGTTCACGGTCCATCAACTCCTTCCAGGGAAGGAACGATTTGATCCTAGTAAAGAAGAATTGCAAGGATTGGACAGGATATTCTTTATTACGGGTTGATCCTAATAAAGAAGAATATTAGCATTTTGGCATGCAAAACACGAAAGGTGCACCTTCACATCTAGGGATGCAACCGGATGTGGACATATCCGTATCCGTCCGCTACCGTATCCGCTTTTAAGCGGATACATATATACATTTTCTGATTTTAGTAGATACGGATACGGATATTAATTTTAATTTTTTTTCAGATACGGATATTAATTTTAATTTTATTGCGGATACGGATACGGATACGGATATGGATACCATTATAGGATTTTTTTCGGATACGGATACAGATACGGATGTATATATTTCACGGATACAGATATCCGTATTATCCATATTTTCAGTAATATTTCAGCTTCAGAAATGTTTTGCATGCATCAATGTAGCTCTGACACGAAATTGTACCTCATCATGAAATGTCAAAAAAAAGTAATAAATTTTTATAATTTATCATAATATCGTTTCATTAAAATATACCATATCACCTTTATCTTATTAGTTGGTTACAATGTTACAGTATTACTTATATTTCGGAAATATTTCAAATGAAGGAAGACAAAGCTACATCATCATAAAATTTTATTATGTGCTCTTCAATTTATCATTCAATATTTTAATGTATTTTCTTATTTATTATTTAACATTGTAAGTTTATTGAATTTAGGATTAATCATCCATCAATTACAGATTCGTAAAGATATCATTTCTAATTAAAAATATGAGGAAGCACTTAATATTTATAAGATAATCCGTATCCATTTCTTAAATATCTGTATCTGAATCATGATTGTCCGATTCTGAATCCGTATCCGTATTTAAGGATATGATATTCAATTTTCGACATCCGTATGATATCCATTTCCGTATCCGTATTCATATTTTAAAACAGATAAGAATATAATAATACCTATATCCGTATCGGTATCCGTTTATAAATGCTCCGTGTATGTGCGGTATCCACCAACTATATATTGCTCTCCTTTGCGCGTTTGGAGCACTATGCAAGTTGTTGCTGATCGTTATCCCGTGAGCCCTCGACTTAATTTGACCCCATTGGTCAAATGTGGGCCAAATGTGATATTATTGTCATCTGCTTTTTAGTCCCGCGTAGAGTACGGATGGAATCTCTCCTCCTTCATTCCTCGTTGAAATTTAACAATGCAACAGTGCTCCCACTCACCAATCTCCCTACAAATTGAGCAGCCTTCGATTTGCTTCACCAACCCCCATCGAAAGCAATGGCAATTGATGATCACCACTGGTGCACTACCACGATCGTCGTGATCATCTCCTTCTCCTTCTGTTTACAGTTGCCCATCAGCTACGGAGCCAAGATCGACGTCCAACTGGAAGCCTTGTTGGCCTTCAAGGACTCCATCTCCGACGACCCACTTGCCGCTTTGGCCAATTGGACTCGCACCAACACCCCCTACTGCAACTGGTCCGGCGTCATCTGCAATCCCGCCACCTCCGCGGTCATAGGCATCTCCCTCTACGAGTCCCAGCTCGCCGGCGTACTCTCCCCCTTCGTCGGCAACATCTCCACTCTCGTGCTCCTCGATCTCGATACCAACAACCTCACCGGATCCATCCCTCCGGAGCTCGGTCGATGCTCGCAGCTCCGCAAGCTCGTCCTCGCCACCAACCGCTTCCTCGGCCCGGTCCCTCCCGAGCTTGGCTTGCTCCGCAACCTCCAATACTTGGACCTCGCGTTCAATTCCTTGAATGGAAGCCTCCCTGATGAGCTGTTCAATTGCACTTCCCTCCAAATGCTTGCCTTCCAAGCAAACAACCTCTCAGGTGAAATTCCCGCCACGATCGGCAGTCTCGTCAGCCTCGATTTCCTCGGCGGCTACTCCAACAACCTCGCCGGGCCACTGCCGATCTCATTTTGGCAATTGCGGAGTCTCCGGATCCTCGATCTGAGCTCGAACCAGTTCTCCGGTGAGATACCGCCCCTCCTCGGGAACCTCTCGCATTTGGAGATCTTCCAGGCCTTCTCCAACCAATTCGTCGGGCCGATCCCGCGTGAATTCGCCCGGTGCACGAACCTCACCATGCTCAACTTATACAGCAATCGCTTCTCCGGCGACATCCCGCGAGAACTCGGGAACTTGGTGAAGCTCACTGTATTGAATCTGTATGACAACATGCTGAGTTCCACCATCCCCGTCTCACTGTCCAATTGCAAGTCCCTGACCAGACTTGGTCTCTCCAAGAACCAATTGGTGGGGAGCATACCACCCGAGCTTGGACTTCTGAGCTCGCTACAAGTGTTGACACTTCACGAGAATAGATTGACCGGTGAAATTCCCGCGCAATTGATGAACCTGACCAATTTGATTTACTTGGCACTGAGCTTCAATAACCTCACCGGCTCTATCCCTTCCAATCTTGGCTCCCTCTCCAATTTGCAGAAGCTGATGATCAACAACAATGATCTCGAGGGTCCGATCCCGCCGAGCATCATCAACTGCTCGCATCTCGTGAACATAAGCATGCCCTTCAACCGGCTTACCGGCCCGATCCCCGTCGGAATGGGACGACTTGTGAACCTCACCTTCTTCTCGGCCGGAGCCAATCGATTGTCCGGGAGGATACCGGAGGACCTGTACAATTGCACCAACCTCATCACTCTGTCGATAGGAAACAATCTCACCGGACCGCTCTCCGCGGGCATCAGCAAGCTCACGAACTTGCGGATACTGGGTCTGGATTCCAACCACCTCTCCGGGAGAATTCCGGCGGAGATAGGAAATCTGAGCTCCCTGATCCGCTTGAGCCTCGGGAGAAATTCCTTCGTTGGAGAAATTCCCATGGAGATTGCGAAGCTCTCGACAATCCAGGGGATATCCTTCGGGGGGAATTCTTTGTCAGGAGCGATCCCCACGGAGCTGTTTGAACTGAAACAGCTTCAGATTCTCAATTTAGATAGCAACAGATTCAGCGGTGCGATCCCTGATGTCATCTCCAATCTTCAACTCCTTTCCTACTTGGATCTCTCGAACAACATGCTCCATGGCTCGATCCCCAGAAGCATTGGGAAGCTTCAGGGGCTCCTGTCCTTGGATCTTTCGCACAACCAGCTTTCTGGGTCGATTCCTGGGTCTGTTCTTGCAAGCATGAAGAGCCTGCAGATTTATCTGAATCTCTCCAATAATTTCCTGGAAGGCGCCATTCCTCCGGATGTCGGATCGATGGCGATGGTGCAGGCTATCGACATCTCCCGCAACAATCTCTCGGGGAGCATTCCATCAGCCATCAAAAACTGCGTGAATCTGGTCTCCCTCGATCTTTCGCAAAACAACTTGAATGGTGAAATTCCCGGCGATGTCGCCGCCTTGAAGCACATTGTTTCACTTAATCTATCTCAAAACGAGTTCACAGGCAATATCCCCATAAGCTTGGGGAGTTCAACAACATTGCAAAGCATCGATCTTTCGTTCAACAAGCTCGAAGGCCCCGTGCCGAGTCGTGGCGTGTTCAGGAATTTAAGCTCGTCAAGACTCGAAGGAAATCACGATCTCTGCGGAGCAATATCTTTTCCTCCTTGTAGCAACACAACTAGATCAGGCCGCTTCTCGAAGAGGGCAATTATTGTTACTGTCATCTTGTCGTCTGCTGCCCTGTTCTTACTTCTGGTGTTGGTTCTTCTGGTTTCTGGACGGTATCGGAGGAAGGTTGCCCAACTGAGAAACGATTCTGAAGCTGAAATGAAGCTCCCAGATACACTGAAAAGATACACACTTGATGATCTTAAGATTGCTACTGATTACTTCAACGACGAGAACGTGATCGGTAGCAGCGCGCTGAGCACGGTTTACCGGGGGAGAGTTGGCGGCAATGGGCAGCTTCTAGCATTCAAGAGGCTGAACTTGCTGCTACCTCGTGAGGCCGACAAATGCTTCATGAGGGAATTGAAGACACTGAGCCACCTGAGGCATAGAAATTTGGTGAAGGTGGTGGGATTTGCTTGGGATGTAGGGAAGCTCAAGGTCTTGGCTCTGGAGTACATGGAGAACGGCAACCTGGAGAGCGTAATTCACGGGCCAGGAACTGATCGGTCGAGGTGGCCGTTCCGCGAGAGGTTGCGCGTTTGCTTATCGGTGGCCAATGCTCTGTTTTACTTGCATTCTGGATATGATTTCCCAGTGGTTCATTGTGATCTGAAGCCATCCAACATCCTCCTAGATGCCGACTGGGAGGCTCACGTTGCTGACTTCGGCACGGCTCGAATGCTCGGTGTGCATTTGCCCGACGGAAACGCGAGCTTGTCGACATCTTCTGCATTCCAAGGAACCATAGGCTACATTGCTCCAGGTATAACACTTCTTATAACTTCAGCATTGTTACCAATACATTTCTTGCTGGCCAATTGTGGTCATGACTGTTGCTGTTTATGTAGAATTTGCGTACATGAGGCGAGTGACGACGAAGGTTGACGTCTTCAGCTTCGGCATCGTTGTCATGGAATTCCTCACTGCGAAGAGGCCAACGGGAGTACAAGATCATACCAGTGAGCCCTTCACACTGTCACAGCATGTAGCTAATGCTCTTGCCATCGGAAGAGAGGGAGTTGGTTGTATCATCGACACAGAGATGCACGTATCAGATGATGAGGAAGAGGTGGAGAAGGTGGTGGGATTGTTGGAGCTGGCTGTGTCGTGCACGTGCCATGATCCGGAGGAGCGGCCGGAAATGGAGGTGGTTGCCTCCTCTCTGTTGAAGCTATATGGCAGCAAGCAGGATCCAAATAAGCAGGTTCCTAGTTTTGCTGAGAGAGATGATAGTTCATATGAGGAGGATTGATACTTCGATTTCAAGATATAGTACAGATGTATGTATAACATATGTATACGATACATCTCTTCTTGTAGAACTAAAAGCTCAACTCACCTGACCGATCTCCACAAAGCTGATACAGTACAGATGTATGTATAACATATGTATACGATACATCTCTTCTTGCAGTACATTATACTTCCGTTTTTTCTTCATAGTGGAATCTCTTTTGCCTGTGAATTTTTCCCAGGTACATTAGTGGGGTTTTTTTCCATGTAAGATTGTGTGTTCTTCGTGGTTGCTTTCTTTTGATTGATTGTGTGTTTGGATCATCTTCAACAACTTGGTATCGGAGCTTTTGGTGATTATCCGCTTTACACGAGAGTCTCATCTAGATCTGTCTAGTTAATGGGTTCCACTTCGACATTGAGACCTCCCATAACATGTGATATATATGATCTATCAATGAAATGCAAATGATCGGCAAGGTGTAATCGATCAATGTGAAAGAGTGATCGATAAGTTCATCAAAACTTTGATCTTCCTACTAGGAAATGTTTTGATTGAATCTTGCTAAAGTTACAACTTATAAAAAAACTAATGAAGATAATCTATTATAAGTCTTTTGAACAAGAAATAGCAAAGTTGACCTTCTACTTCTACTTTAGAGCAACGGCTTTAGACAGTCGGGTTGAGCTGAGATCTATACTTGTAGTCTTGCAATCACAGCGAGTGACTATAATATAATCTTGTGTATGTTATCTTTAAAATCACGGAGGGCCAACGTACTAACACTATGGACTTGAACAGTCTTCAAGGGATTGGTTTGAGAGCCTTTGGATCATTATGCTTGGTAATGACTATAAAAAAGAAATAGAGATTATACTCTGTTGGACAAAATCACAAGTTGAAGAACCTCAATCCCTCTCGTCTATGTTGATAATATGATTAATACTGGTGATGATGAAGATGAAATTTACGAACAAGTTTGCCTATGAGTTCAAGTTAAAAGACTTAGGGGGCTAAAATATTTTCTGGACATGTTCTTTTCTTATTCTTACCGAGCCTGACATTACATATACAGTTAACATGATCAATTTATGCATGTTCTTTCTCGTAAACATCGGGAGGTTGTTTTTAGGATCCTTAGATATATCAAGAAAAATCGTGGTAAGGGATTAATCTTTAGGAAAGGAGCAAACTTGAATGTTAAAGACTACTACACTAAAGAGGATTAAGCAGCTTCTCTTGTTGGAAATTGTATTATCTAGATAAGTAAAAAGAAGTCAGTATATGCCAGATACTGAACGTTTCAAATGGCATCATCGAGCAGCATTAGTTGAAGATCATTCTACATGATATTGGGATTGCTGTTAATCTACCCATGAAGCTATCCTCTGACAACAAGGCCACCATCAATCTCGCCAATAATCCCATTCTCCATTATAGAAGGAATCCTATTGAAGTTGGCATACATTTTACAGGTGAACATGATGGACTATGGAGACTATTGTCTTCCATACATGGGTTGCTGATTTGTTTACCAAGGGTCTTTTCACGGTGAACTTTGAGAAGAGTGTGGACATGCTTGATCTATATGCTCAACTTGTGAGGATTGTTAAGACGTATTCGAGCAAATGAATCTTGGATGACGATCCATTTATCTCACTCAACTTATTTATGTAACTCGCCCCACATCCTAAAGATAGATTAGGATTAAAGTGAAATCCCTCTCCACAACTTGAGGTTAAGGCTGTGATTCTTCTCTCCATTTTGGACAGTTTTCCACACTAGATTCCTCTTGCATTGTTATTGGTTGAATCATTCACATGTGCAATTATGTTCATGATGAGGGCGTTCAGATGCAAAGAGATCTAGTAAGAAATATCCATGATATATTGGAAGGCCTTGTTTTCCAAGTCCGATCCGACCTTCCCTAGTTCAATATGCATCCAACTCAGTCTGAGACGCTGCCTCTTCAGCCCAGTTTGAAGCACTTGGTCGATGTATGCTTTAGCTGGTGATGCGTTTAAATACAAAATAGCTACTGTTAGCTCGAGGATACACAAGTACAGAAGGAATATCAGTGGCACACGCTCAGATGGCACAACGTCGAGAAGCTATTTACATGTTTCAGATTGGAACTTGGAAGCATTCGATCTGAGGGTTCTTCAGATGTTGCACAATTCCCTGTCTTTATTAAGTAAAAAAGTACTTCTACATCAATAGGACACTAAGAAATAGTTAAAGACTCCAACTACTGAAAGAAACTCAGCACGCCTGCTAAGATTTCCCTTAACCATCCCAATGAACTAGAATCATCCGTGCACATTCGATGTTCAACCGAAACCAAATTTCAACTGAAATTTATACTGACTCTTGCACCTTCCGCGTCTAAGATCCAAGCTCATCGACAGAATGCTGGAGGTAATAACTTACGAGGATTCAATAGTAGCATCATCCTAATCCAACTAATCATTCCGGTTATTTTCCGAGGGAGCTGTTCCATCAACAGGACTGCTACCAGTTAGTGATATTGTTGGGCAATTAGGCTGCACAAATTGAGACGACTGAGGAGCAAATATATTCAATCCCTGCAAAATAAGTTTGGAATAATTATTCCCCTTCCATTCGATTGCATGCAAAATGAAGCAGCAGCAGTTATGACAGATAGAAACCTGTGGTGACGGCATGTTTTGAAGCCCGAGACAGCGCAAATAAGCTTCGGGTAAGCCGGAATTCTGAATCTGGTTTGCATAATTAGTCAGATTCATGGATTGAGCAGGGATGGTTGTTGTTCTTCCAGTTGTGCTTGCCAAGGACATGGCTTGGCTATCTAAAGGAACTCTTGGCATCTGAACAGCTCCTGGAATTGTTGGCATTGCTCCCATGAATGGAAAAAGGTGTTGGGGGCCGGGGAACATCATTGGTGCCATCCCATTCCCCATCCACATCATCTGGTTCATGGTGATATCATTTCAGTGATCTTAAAAGTACCACCTGACTTGCAGAGGGAAAATAATTCAAGTTTCAACAAACCTGGACTTGTAATTGCAATGACTTCAAGTACTCAATTGCCTCGTCTAGCATTGAAGCTTTGTCTGTCTGGATGGTTATACTTAAATCAGTTCTTGTTTAAATCGAGAATGAAACGAAGATTATACATTACAACTACAGTACAGGAAATTTCCAAGTTTTCTTGGTACCTTGTTGCAGTGAGGAATGAGTTCCTGCAATGCCTTCATCTTTTCGTTGATACGGTCTCTTCTTCTCTGTGTACAGAAAGTAAGAAAACAAATTAAGCATATTTCTTAAAGATACTAAAAGAAATCTAATGATTTGGAGGTTCTACCCTCTCGGATAAATTATGGACTTCAGCAGCTCTACTTCTACGTGTTACTTTGGATTTCTGGGCTGACTTGCCGTCCTCAACTGACTGGAATTCAGTCTCCTTGAAATCGTAGAATAAGGATGATTAGTATTATTCTTGTTTTTAAATGTTCAAGACATATATTAGAAATGAGAGCGAGGATAAATAGCGAACCTCACTCTGGCATTCGGATTCTTCAACATCTATTGCTTTCCGCTTGTGATCGTAAGCATTTGGGCAAGAAGTCCTGCCCACACTAGATCCAGAACCAGCAGATGAGGAAGTGACTGTGGCTGTATCATGTGTTTCTACGTGCCCTCTTTCGAGTGTCTTCCTGTGGACATCTTCCATTGGCCTAACGATCGACTTGGAGTTGGAGCAGACATTCGTGTGTGTTTGAGGTGCTACTGGCTTGTTCTGCATGGGGTTGCACTCGTAGTTGCTGGATAATTTTGACGACATGGCCGAGGACTGTCCAACTTGTTTGTGATTTTCGTTAGTCTCTACACTTCTTTCCACTGGTCGACAACTTGGATATCCAGAAACGAGCTTGATGGGCCTGGAGAAATGAGAAAAATTTACAACTCCACTTGTGGTGTTCGCTTTTGGTGGCGTAGAATTCACAGGTTGTGGCTTGGGGGGTGGCAGTATGCTTTGATCAAGATGGAGCTTCTTGGTCTGCTTTGGAGCGAGAGCTTCCAGCAATTCTACATCTTTGATGGTTCCCGATTTCGTGCAACGGTCAGTGGATAAGGTATCCAATTTGTTTTCACCAATCGGCATACCTTGGAAGAACTCCGTGCAGAATTCGGTATCCAGAGGATCATCCAGTGGGTATTGGAGCCATGGCGTAGTCTCCTCTTCTTCAAAGAAGATGTTGAAGTTTGCAGAGCCACCTCCACATTTTGGTAGGAAATCTGCTTTACTCTGCTGCTTGGGCTCATTCATGTCTGCGGTATTTTTGCGATTATTCTGGCCCTGCATAACAACGTGCCCATTCTGCCACACAAGCTCTGTGAGTTCATGGTCAGCCCTGCAACCGTTACAGTAGGAAATCAACATGAGCTCAAAGTACCTTGATTTAGAACAAGGCCCGTAGTACGTGATTACGAGCAATTAGTTCGAGAATTCGTCTAGCAGCACTGAAAGAAGTTCTTGGTTTCCTCTAATCTCCATCAAAATAGTTCGTCTGATTTTATAATTTAGGTGGTGATGCATATCCAGATGAATCTTATTGAAGCAGATAAGAATGGGAACACCGGTCATTTAATACTGACTGACCTCATCGATGTTCTCTGGCTTGTCAATGGAAGGCCATGGAAAGATCTGTGATCTTCTTCCACATCCCAATCTGGAACACAGCCGTTCATATTTTCTGATATGCTCCTCTTCGCTAAAAACGCAACATTTGGGGATTAACAAGTAATTGATGCAATAAGGTAAGTAAACGGCGTGCAATCTCATGCAATTCCGATACTGTCATAGCCTATCGAAAAAGTAAAATCGAGATAGATGAAAGGAATAGTGTAGTGATATTAAACAAAGAATAACAGCAGTACTTCTTGGATACACAGATGGTTATCCACTGTAACCCTTGACATAGTAGGAGTAATGGTTCTGGTTGTGAACCGGAGCCATAGAAAGAAGGATTCTATGAGAACAAAATTAAGGATCAACAGATAAAAGAAAATGGAGTATAGAGCTCAGATGGGTTATGTACACGCTCCTTCGCTGACAGAAGCAAAAGAAAGAAACAGAGAACACAGATCCCCAAAAAAGAATCGCCCAACGAGTCAGGAACAAAACGAATAACTGAGACCAAGACTGGAAACTGTACTTAGGATCTGAACTGAGGATGAGATTTTTGACGAGGACAGAAGAATTATTCTACAAAAGGAAGAACATAGGCTCACCTTTTCTTTCCCTGTTTGGGCTCCTGCTTCGGAATCCAAAAAAAATGCACAGAAGAGATAACACTCCAACTCTTCTACACAAACTTCTTCCTCCACCACCTGCTCTTTCCCTATCGATTTGAGAAGAGAAGGGCCTGCGGGGGGCAGCGAGATTTGACTGTGGTATATAATCATAGCATACGAAAGAGGGGGGGTCCATGACATCATTATCACCTTATCATATCATATCAGATAATAGATTCTGAGATTTTCCTCTGTTTTTTAAGGTGGTTCCTCCTCTTATTATTCCATAACGGTAAAATATTTACAGAATGGTACTTGAGCAACCGTACCACCGACGTCCGTTTTGAGTAACAGGACGTATTCTTTTGACATATATAATAATTTTTGTTTATGCCATATATGGTCCTGAAGAACATCATGCATGCAGACTGTGAAAGAGGAATATTATATAGAGTGGGATACTAACAGATGTACACGATGTTCACTAAAGGACGAGAGGAGGGAGATGGTGAAATAAATAAAGGGTGGCGTAGGTTCAGAGGACTTGAACGTCCATTAATCGTTAAGCATTCCACCCTGATCACTCGTTTCCCATTTCGCCTTCCCTTTGCTTTCGGTGAGTGCAACAGTTCTCGACTCACTCAATCACCCACCGTCCATTATATATTATATATAATTTAGATAAAAAGATTTTATTTTAACGAGCCCTCGGAGTTCATTCGCTTGCTCTTCAGCCGTCCGTCCACATGATCCCTGTCATTATCAGTCAGCAAAGATGGGTATTATCTACAGTGAATATCTACTGTGTGAGATCTTCATGATAGATTAACGAATAGGGTTTCACGCGGAGGTGGAAGATAAGTGAGCAAATACAAGATAATCTCATGCTCATCATCGTTCTGTGGAGCTTTTGAAGACTTGGCTTGACCATCATATGCACACTCATGGTGAACAGGAGCAACTACATTAGACGTCATGAAGATGGAACGTGCACTCGGGTCCACCCTAGAGATATAGACAGTACTTGCCTATTTTTGGAATCCCACAATAATGCTCAGGGTGGGAGGGGATTTTTATATACAGATACCTGTATTTTTCTAATAACCACACCATATTGCATCAGGAGCCTTGTAAAACACCTCCGTTTTACACCATCTACCCATGTTGTCAATCGTCTTCCCTTCTTAATATGATCACTCGATTCTGAATTATTGTGGCAGAGATAGGAATAGGTGTGGGTCGTGAAGCCTGTTTGGAGTGGGTAGGTGATTTAGTATAACCCTGTAAAGAGTGCATGAGTGCTTCTGGTTGATCCCTTAATCCGAACTTCATGCATCCTTGGTAAGCAGAGGTATTTGAGGCCGAACAAGGTCAATGACAGACATAAAGGAGTAGCAACTCCTCATCGGGAGCCACGCAAAAGAAGGTCCAGATCCCCCAGCTACCTCTCGGAGAAGAGCATGAGAGTAAAGGATCAAGTTACACATAGGAGATGATGATGTTGTAGGAGGATGTAGAAGATCATAACATGAGCGATTCGACGGATTTGGATTCCTATATATCAACTCATATGGTACTTCATCATGCGATTTATATAAGATCTATCTGTCTAGGTAGCATCATGTACATCTAGAAAATTATTTGCTTTGGAAGAAGCTTGTACAGTTTGGGAATGGGTTTTGATTGAGAAAAAAGAAGAATCCACTTCAACTGATATGCCCTTGGGCACGGCCATACATAACATAGAAATCACACTTGGAAAGGGCGGACAATTAGATAGAGCAGCGGGTGTTGTAGCGAAATTGATTGCAAAAGATGGTAAATCGACCACATTAAGATTGTCGTAAGGAGAGGTCTGTTTAATATTCGAAAATAGCTTAGCAAAAGTCGGACAAGTGAGTAATGTTGGAATGAACCAAAAAAATTTGGGTAGAGTCGGATCTCATTCTTGGCTAGGTAAACATCTTGTAGTAAGAGAAGTAGTTATGAACTATGTAGATCTATCTGTCTAGATAACATCAAATACATCTAGAAAGTTGTATGCTTTGGAAGAAGCTTGTACAGTTTGGAAAGTGGTTTTGATTTAGAAAAAAGAAGAATTCACTTCAACCGACATGCCCTTAGGTACGACCATACATAACATAGAAATCACACTTGGAAAGGGTGGACAATTAGTTAGAGCAGCATGTGGTGTAGCGAAACTAATTGCAAAAGAGGGTAAATCGACCACATTAAGATTACCATCTGGAGAGGTCCGTTTAATATTCGAAAATAGCTTAGCAAAAGTCAGAGAATTGGGTAATGTTGGGGTGAATCAAAAAAGTTTGAGTAGAGACGGATCTCATTCTTGGCTAGGAAAACGTCTTGTAGTAAGAGAAGTAGTTATGAACTATGTAGACCGTCCCATGGGGGGTGAAGGGAGAGGCCCAATTGGTAGAAAAAACCTATGGAGGAGCGCGAGAGCAAAGGATCAAGTTCCACATAGGCGATGACGATGTTGTAGGCTCCACCTCCCGGAAGGAGCCATAGTATAAGTATTTGATGCGCATGTAACGTGCCCAGACAGAGGAGTCACATGATAAAACCCTCCATGCCCAAGAAATAACCATTGCCATCCTAATGGTGGCCAATGAATGCAGCCCCACCCCCTCTACCTTTGCGAGGTAAATTGCATGAGTCCTAAGAAATCACATGACACCCATAATCCCACTGAAAATATGCACAAAGCATATCCACCCTATGTGCAGTGCATAGAGGGATGATGGTGACGGATGCTCCAAAGAATACCATGCATTAGCCACCAACCTCAAGAGTTGAAACCAACCGACCATAGACAGGGCCTTTGCTTTCCAGCCACATCATGACACCATCCTCCAAAAGCAATGCTGGCAAGCCACGGCTATATGAGGACGAAAAGGGCAATGGCAGGTAAGTAGAGGGCAGGGAGTGTTGTAACTTACCCAGATGAAGACAAGTCCCAAACTCTTCAGGAGAGCACTTGATTCGGAACATCTTTCTCTTACAAAAAATCATCAAAAAACCAAACATGACGAGAAAATCATCCAACGGTTCTTTAACTTCCAATAGAGAAGAGAATGAGGCCTTAAGAGCATTTCATCAGCATATATGTGGCGTGTGGGGGCAAGAGAGTGCCCCCATGTCAAGGGCATGAGAGACCCACAAAACAAGAGATAGAGGCCTCCACCAAACCTGAGTGAGCCTCCATGCCCACCACAAAAAGGAGCAGTTTTAAAGGATCTCCTTAGCGCAACCCCTTGGTGCCATAAAATGGAACTTAGATCATAAGTTGTTCACAGTGACAACTGATAATGATGGAGCTAACGATGTTTCTATTAGGCATCTTAAAAATCACCTCGGTGATGCTATACCTCTCAAAGGTTTATTTTTTTCATGTTAGATGTGTTGCCCACATCATAAATCTTATTGTACAAGATGGTCTCGAGGTGATAGTCTGATCAATTGAGAAAGTGCGGCTCTTCATAAAATATGTTACATGTTCACTGCAAATCGAAGTAATCTTTGTTGAAGCATCACAAGAAATAAATCCACGTTTAAAAAAGACTTTAGCACTAGATTGCTGCACAAGATGGAATTCCACATATCTCATGTTGGAAACTGCTTTGTAATACAAGGTTGTATTCAAAAGATTCAGATTTCATGATGCTACTTTTATACATGGATTTATTGATGAAGAATGTGATTATATTAAAATGTTCGGAGAGCGTTTGAACATTTTATGATGCCATTGAGTTATTATATGGATCTAATTATGCCACGTCTAATCTATTTTTTAAAAAATTTGTGAAATACAATTACTTTTTACATAGTATCTCAAAAGTGTTGATGCCATTATTATTGCCATGGTCACAACAATGAAAAATAAATTTGATAAATATTGGAACATGTGTAATAAACTTTTAATTGTTGCTTTATTTTTGCCCACGATGCAAATTAAGGCAGTAGAAATATACTTTAATGATATTTATGGAGCAGAAAGAGAAAGAAAGTTAGAAGATTGTGAAGTAATCAAGACTCTTTTTTATTCTTATGCTATTATTGGCAATACTCAGTTGGAAGTATCAAATGCTAATACGACATCGGCTTCATCAGAAAATACAAGTGATTCAGTAAATATAGAAAAAATAAAAAGTATATTTGCACAAGTGATGGATGATGAGCATATTCAACTAAAGAAACTGAATTCAATGAATATGTGAAAGAAAAGTGTTTGTGGTGGAAAGATGATTGCGAAAGCAACTTTGATATTCTTGCATGGTGGAAGAAAAATATTGTGCGATATCCAATACTTGAAAACATGGTCAAAGACATTTTTGGTGTTCATGTTTCTATTGTTTCATCTAAAGCCGCATTCAGCACCGGTGGTAGAGCAGTAGATGTATATGAGAGTTAGTTGAATAAAGAGATGGTAGAAGATTAATATGCACACAAGGTTGGATAAGAAATGAAACAAATGGAGACTTGTATTACATAATTTATTATTTCAATCACACTCCATGAATTCTCATAATATTTATGTATGTTAGATTCATATGATGCATCCAATGAATCCACAATCTTGAGGATGTTGAAGACATTCCTTCTCAAATTGCACCATCTAGTTCCCGTAAGTATTTTAAAAATAAACCTTTTACGACATTTTATAGGCCATCTTGATTGTTTTAAATGTAACTTCAATTTTTGCAAATGATTCTCGTCTTGGTGAAAGATGAGGAGGAAAGCTATGTTTGCGGATTTGATAGCATGGTGGATGATGATATATAATATAGGAAAGTATTTTAAATTTTTCTTTCATAAATGTAAATATGATCTTACAAAGTAAAACTTTCTTATTCTTGAATTTGTTGGTAATATGAAGAATAAGAAGAAGGAAAATCATTCATGTCATGAATCATTTTCCAGTTTGTTGGAATTTTTGGAATTTAAACTTCAAAATTTTGTCAAACTAGTTTGAATTATATTTCTTTTTTATTGTATTTTGATGTTAGGATATTTAATCAAAAATATATATTTAATTAGTAGTTGTGTATTTATATGTTGAGTAAGCACGACATGCATTGTTTACATTTCATGAATGCTTTTGCATGCCGCAATATATCATTGTTACGAAATCGTACCTATATTATATAATGCCAAAAAAGGTAATACATTTTCACATTTTATATTAATACCATTTCACAATATATATCATTTCATGTCCGTCTTTCCACATTTGTTACAATACTACCGTTATTTCTGAATTGTACTTAAACGAAGGATAGAAAAAATACACCATTATGCAATTCAGTTACATGTTATTTAATTTATCATTCGATATTTCAATTTATTTTCTTGTTTATTATGTTGCGTTTTACATTTATGGAATTTAGGTTTAGTCATCCATTAATTACAAAATTTGTAATAGCATCTTTTTCTGATTATAAATATTAGAAGACACTTATTATCTATATGATAATCCTTATCCATTTCTAAAATATACAATCAAATTCATGATTATCTAGTTCAGTATCTGTATTCATATTTAAGGATATGGTTTCTTATTTTTGATATATGTATGATATACGTTTTTGTATCCTTATTCATATTTTAAAAATGATAAGAATATGGTAACACATATATCTATGCCCTTATATGTTTGTTTGCTTCCCTATACACATCTCTTCATCCATATCACTAGCATATCGATAAACCCTCATATCCCACATATTCTCAAGCATTAATTTGGAGAAATCAACCTTCCATAGAAGACTATGTACTTGTTGTGTGTGTAAGAGAAACTTCAAATGAGATGGAGGCTCACCCTATAGCCGGTGATCCAATGGTCAATTTAGATATCTTTCTCATTTAATTTACAATTTCTTATGTCAGATTTAATAATAAATATTAATATAACATGTACAATAATATAGAATTACGAAAATATCATTATATTGGATGAAAATGTTAGTTACAACTAGATGCTTACAAAATCATTTTTTACAACGTGCAGTTTATACTTTTATAAGATTGTTATAGAGTTTTTTACTAAATTAACAGTGTATTTTACAATCTCAGAAAAGATCCATATCATTTGAAGGGCACCTTATATATATGGTAAAATGGGGCTGCCTCCTGGGGGAACTTACTTGCTCCTCTGCATTTTTTTCATATTTTTTAATGGAATTTTTTAAAAATATATGGAGGTTTTGATCTCTAAATGAAATATTTTATCATCAAATTTCGACTCAATTGGATATTCCTATCCCCTCCATCAAGACCATCAAATTTTAGCGATCTCAGAATTGTTCCTCCAAATGGACAGCTTAACAGTGTTTGTTTTACACAAAATTTGAATGACAAAATATTTTCATTGAGTTATCAAAATCTCCCTATGGATTTTTAAAAAAAATGACCCAAAAAAACACACAAAAAAGTGAGGGGAGCCAAGTTAGCTCTCGTTTGAGGGCATACCATATATATGAAAAAAAAAGGAGTATGCTCCCGAGATAGGATTGGTTATCGAGCCCAACGAGCCAAGCTAGGTCTGGCTCAGGCTCGGACTCGATAAGCCTAGCTGATTTTGGGCTCGAGCTCGTTCGAGCCCAACTGAGTTAGCTCAGGCTCAAACTCGATGGGCTCGAGTCTCTAGTCGAGCTAGTTTGGGCTTGATAAGGCTCGAGTCGAGCCCCTTATCAAGCCCGAACCCCTTATCGAGCTCGGAGCCAAGTTAGGCTCATTAAGGAAAATATGCATTTTTTGTACAAAAGTACGTTCCCTCGGCTCGAATTTGTGACCTTCTCTTTGAAGAATGTCTTCCTTATCAGTAAGACACTATCTGAGTTGCATAATAAAAGCTAAATTATATTATATATTATAACATTCTATCTACTAATAAAAAATACAAAATATTAGTTTGCTAAATATAACTTTAAAATATAGATGAAGTCTAGGAAGTTCAAGTCTATAACATAATCCACCTAGCATTGCCATCCATAAACCACAATGTCCACCCATCATTTATAATGTTGCAAAACTAATACAAATAAAAATAAACATCATTATAATTTCAAATGGGACTAGTCTTTGTGTGTATTGTATATATTCATTACGAGCTCCTTATCGAGTTATCGCACTGAGTAGGGCTCAGGCTCGGCTTGTTAAGCTATCGAGCCCAAATTATTGCTCAGGCTCGGCTCAATAGCTTAATGAGACATGCTCACGAGCCGAGCTCGAGCTCGAGCCTGGCTCATCGAGCCGTGACTCAATAGTCAACCCTATCCTGGGAGCATGTAACTTACATGCTCCCATCCTTTTTCCCATATTATTTTAATTTTTTGAACTGAAATCTAGAGGGATTTAGATCACCATATATCATCATGGTGCCATTTAAAATTCAACTTAATTTGAAATTTCTATCCCCTCCATCAAAACTGTCAAATTTTAACGATCTTTGGATTGTTGAAATCGGCCCCCTCCAAATGGATGTGTTAGGAATGTATGGTTTACACGAAATTTGAAACACATATTCTACTAGTTATTTTAAGTAAATTCTCCCATGAATTCATTTAAAAAATACACTAATGTGGGAAAAAGGTGGAAGCATACTCTTATGTGGGGATTAACTTCGATTAATATGAGGAATATGTGATTCAAGTTTTATGGAAAATAGACATTCCTAAAACAATCCTCTAGAAGGAGATGATTTTAGCAACTCTGAGACGTTAAAATTTGATAGGTTTGATGGATTGATAATAACCTCGAAATGACTTTAATTTGTAATGAGAACATGTTGATATTAGGTGATCTAAAACCCCCTTATGTGTTTGAAAAAAAATATCGAAGAAAGTTAAAAAAATAGAGGGGGGGGAAGCTAACTTGGTTCCCCCTTGGGGGAAGCATGTTTTTTTTTGAGAAGCAAGAGGGTGAAGTCCAAGGCAGGACCCACCGCAAAACAATATATTCAAATCAGATCAAAAGAAATACATTATCTTGCAGACCAAAGGCGATAAAGGGAGAGGCACAAGGCAATAACATTTTCAGAATAAAATCTCTGGTTGTTAAAAACTAGATCGTTCCTTCCTCCCCAAATGGTCCATAAAACCGCAAAAGGAAGAGCACAGTCATCCGTCGAGTTTCTCCCAAGTGATCTTGCTAGCCTCCAGAAATCAGACTCACCACTGATAACGGCCCACGGCGCCCCCACCTCCTTCCACACTTGCATCGAAAAGGGGAAGCCATGTTTTACACACATGTATGGATGTACGCATGCATGCATGCATGCATGTATGCATGCATGTATGTATACACATACATACATAGGGGTAAAATGGGGATACCCTTATGGGGAGCCAATTTAGCTTCTCCGCCTCTTTTTTAAACTTTTTTATGTTATTTTTTTAAAACATGTAGGGGGTTAACTTATATTAATAAGAGGGTTATGTGATTCAAGTTTCATGAAAATTAAACATTTCTAACATGTCCATCTGGAAAGGATCGATTTCAACAATTATGTGATCATTAAAATTTGATAGGCTTGATGGATGAGATAAGAACCTCGAAAATGTCTTCAATTTTAAATGAAAACATGTTGATATTAGATGATCTAAAACCACCTATATGTTTAAAACAAATACCGAAAGAAAGTTAAAAAAACAAATAGGAGAAAAGCTAACTTGGATCCCTCTAGCGGTAGCCCCGTTTTACCCATATATGTGTTCGTTGTGAATATGTAAAGACTAGTCTTATGAATTTTGAGTTCCCAGTTTGCGGATTCAATGGAAGTATGAAGTTCCCAATCTATATGTAAAATTTTAGATCTGTTGCTGGTTTTAATCGCATTCGTTGGGATTTTATAGGTAGTATATTGTTTTTTTTTTTACATGTAGGTAGTATATTGTTGCTACAGGTATATATGTGTATAGGTTTACCTTACAGGTCACCTGAGCTGTGGATTAACCTGCACGCTCAGGTTGCGAGGAATTTAATTTTAGCTAATACTAAAGCAAGCTGTGGATTCTCTTGTCTCCATCGTTAAACTGCTTAATTTTTTTTCATTTCATTTATCAGCTGTAAATTCAAATTTTATCTCTATATGAAAATAGAGCAAGTTTACATCGAAACAGAAGGCAAGCGGGCAACAAGCTGCACCGCTAGACCTTTTTGAATTGCAAAGTCAATCCTTTTAAACACTATATCCATAGATCTAGGGTCCATCACATTATTGTTCATCACTTTTTGGATCCTCTTTAAAAGCTCAATAGCTTCCGGTGCTAAGAAGTCAAAGGTGTCAAAACCAAAAGGGATGAAGGCATGTTGATTCTCCGTGCAAGCTTTCTCGTGCTTCACCACTTTTGCTAAAGAAGCTTTAGGAGCAGCATGCCCTGCTGTGAAGGTCCCGCTCTTCAACCCCACCAACGGTGAAACTCCTGTCAAATCTACACAAACATGTTTTCCTCCTATCCACCCAAAGATCAAAATATCAGCAGGTTTAAGTGTAGATCTTCCCTCCTGTGGGTCAGTTAAAAAGTTCACTGACGCATCTTTCTTAGCAGCAATACCTGCACGTCTGAGCTCTATTTTATTTATCAACTATTTACACAACCAAGTAAATGCTAGAATTTTGATGTTCCACAGGTCCCATTAAATCGCCCACAGCATTTTTTTTCCAAAGGTCTTGTCCTTCGCTAAAGAAACCAATGACAGCTGATCTGGATCTGGAGGCATACCCACTCCGCCTGTAGTCGAAGTTACAAATACTTATCCAGAATACAAGACGCATTACATATACTTGTGTTCATTCTCTTCTTTCCTGAACTGCCCTCGTGAGCTTGGGGACGTCGATATTCAATAATTTGACGGTCCCATGTACAGGAAATGTCGTGCACAGTTTATTCTATTCCTT
Source organism: Ottelia alismoides (assembly GCA_037367405.1). NCBI lineage: Eukaryota > Viridiplantae > Streptophyta > Magnoliopsida > Alismatales > Hydrocharitaceae > Ottelia > Ottelia alismoides. The sequence goes on along the minus strand of JAZKJV010004661.1, from coordinate 36,747 downwards.
GGTTGTTTAGCGTGGGATGACTGATCAGTACGTTCGAATCTCTTCATCATTAATAGGATCGAAGGTCATATGCTCAACTCATCGCATAAAGCAAATTCCTTGAACCTTTTCTTATATATCGTCAAGCTCACTGCACTGGGTTTAGGTTTAGGGTACGTCTAATGATGCAATCATTTATGACAGCCTGTCGAATGACAAGGGGAAGGAGGTTGGGACGATATGGATAGGGATAGGCCTAAGGAGAGCTGTGTGTGTGTGCATATCTGCAAGTTGGAATAGGGGAGGGGGAATGGCAGCCACAACTTTCAGGGGAAATCTTTCTGCACCACAAGTTTTATTTCTAGTATTTTAGCAGCATATCATTTTCGTGGCTGTGGCCAATTTGCACCGTGCAAGAAGATCTGATCCAAGAGAGCCATGCCTTGAAATGGAAGCCAGAAGAAAATAAGGGAGGAGGAAGGCCACTTGCAGTGTGCTGTGTCGTGCAGAATATGCCTGCAAATAATAGTTACTTTATCCTCCTCCTTCTCCTCTTCTTGTTACCCTATGCGTTTGGTTCGTGGGTTATCCAGGGGTGGATAACCTGATTTTGTGTTTGTGTGTTTGGTTGGTGGGTAAAGATGTGTTCGTTTGGGAGGTTACCCCCACTTTGGGTGAGTTATCCCCCAAAACCCATATTTTTAACCCACTTGTGGGGTCCCCCATCTTTTCATCAAAAAAAATATATATTATACCATCATATCATCTAAAAAATCATAAAATACTCAACTTATACTCACTATTCCAAACTTCAATACAATCACATCACAACAACCACCCACTTTTTCAAATTCCAATACAATCATACCATAATAACAATCAACTTTTTCAAATCCCAATACAGTCACATCACACAAACCCTCACAACCCTTAACCCACCAACCAAACACACAAACACAAAACCGGGTTAATCTACCCCTGGATAACCCACCGAAACCAAACGCACTAAGGGCCCGTGCGGTAGGAGAATAAGCAGGAATAAGGATGGGGAATAAGGGTCTATTCTCCGTTCGGCTGGAGGATAAGAATAAGGAGAATAAGGTGAAATAATGGTAGGTAAGGTGGGATAAAGATAGGAATAAGAGTGAAATAAGATGAAATAATGGGGAATAGTCGTACCACGGGGAACCGTGTTGGGAGGAAAATGATGGCTTATTCCCCTTATTCCATTCTCCCTTAACCTCCTACCGAACACGGCCTAAGGGTTGGGAGGGTTTGTGTGATGTGATTGTATTGGAATTTGAAAAAGTTTGTAGTTATTATGATATGATTGTACTGAAATTTGAAAAAATTGGTGGTTGTTGTAATGTGATTGTATTGAAGTTTGGAATAGTGAGTAGAAGTTGAGTATTTTATGATTTTTAGATGATATGATGGTATAACATATAATTTTTTGATGGGAAGGAAGTGGGCCCCACTAGTGGGTTAAAAATGGGGGTTTTATGGGGTTACCCACCCAAAGTGGGAGGTAACCCCCAAACGAACGGGGTTTATATGAAGCAAAAGTTCTACATTTTGCTCCTTCCTTGGGTATCCGAACTTTGATTCCCTTTCTTCCCAACCTCTTTAGCATCCGATGCCTAAAACCCCTCAACTGAAGATGCATCAAGCAGTAACCTATTCGAGTCTCAATCCATTTCAAGTTTGACAGTGACTTGTAAGTCCACAAATCCGTCATCCACTTTCAACACTGTCCTTGAACATCAGAAAATAATAATTAGATTTTTGAACTTTTTTCGGATCGCATTCGATCATACATGAATTGTTGTCCAGAGTATGTTGAAACTTTTAGGACTCGTTTGGTTGGTGGGGATAGGGTGAGGCATTGGGTCGGGCCAGCCCGGACCCGACCCTGTCCTGACCCGGACCCGATGTATATATGGGTCGGGACCGGGTCCTAATTTTCCTCAAATTTCTTATTCAGGCCGGGCCTAGCCCGAACTGTGGCGACCCGGATGGACCCGACCCTGCCCGCTTCTTCCAATTGCATGCCTCTTGATCGACAATGTTGATCTCTAATGCTATACGTTCCATCAAATTATCAAACCTGTGATTTAAGATTTTTTTGGCCAATTAGACTTTGTGCGAGTGATCCTTTTCTGCATATGGTATTTGCATGATTGTGCGCATCTTTGTGTGCCTGTTCTCTTTAATTTCGTTTCTTTGTACTATATATTTCCTTGTTTTACATTTATGCCTACAATATGGAATTGTGGTTCAAAAGTATACGTTGGGTTTGGATTATAGAGTTTGATTCTATTGGTTTAACCAGTTTCAGAATCTAAATACATGAAATTTGCAGGAGCAAAATTGCTTTTATGTTCAGATTCGCAAGTACTTGTAACCTTTGATTTGAACAAATAATTGTTGAATTGTAAAATGGGCTAATTCATATGTATGAGTTGAAATTTAATAGGAAAATTGGAACCACGTGGATATAAACTTGTTTTTTCCAAACAAGCATATAACGTAAGATTAGGTTCATTTGAACGTCTCTTAAACACACGTGAAAGCACGGATCCCATATTTAAATATTGACTTTCGACTCCAAATGTTACAAACTTGTTACCTTTGAAATCCACGCTGCAATGTTTTGAAAAGAGATCCCTCATTCATGAATGAGTAATGGATGGCAACTTGGGAGTGGGCCAAACCCGACCCGAACCCGGACCTGGACTCGCTCTCGCGGGCCTTGGGTTGGGCCCGGGTCGTCGGTTTTCTAAAAAATCCGGGCCTTGACCCGATCCACGGTCCGTGAAAAATTAGCGGGCTTGGATCGGGCTTTTTCGAGTTGGGCCGGGTCGAGCCCAATGCTCCACCCTAGGTGGGGTGGTGTGGGATGGAGTAACACGTCCTTGAGTGGGATGGTAAGATGAATAACCAGATTTGAATAGTAATGTTTGGTTGGTGGGTGGGTCGAGATGGAGTTGGATATGAAATGAGTTGATTTGATGACTGATTGTAGTTATTGTAATAATGGTTGGGCAATGATTAATGAGAATAGGGTGTATAAAGTAAATTACTTAAACATAAATAACTACTTTTGTATTTGAGAGTTTACACTACACATCCCAATGTTTACTCAAAACGTAACATATTATTTTTAGAGGTATAGATTGTATAAACCTATGGTTAGATTTTCTATGAATTTTTTCTTTTTTTATAGTTTATTGTACACGCCCCGTACATTAATCACAACCGGAATTTTTTTTCAAAAATGGTAAGACACATAAACTGTTAACTTGGCAAAACCGTAATTATTTAGCAAGAATGTATATTATCAAGTAATTACAACGATTTCCTAAATAGATTGTGTTTTTTTGTGAACTTACAGTACGAATCCCATGAATTCTATCCAACAAATATCATATTGTTACGGAGTATGTTGAATAAGGTAGTCATAGGTAATGACTACGATTTTTGTCATCCTAGTTTATTCGTCCCCCCCCCTCCCTCCCTCCCCCCCCCCCCCCCCCCCGATCTAGTCCCACCACACCATGACTACAGTAACTAATAAGAAGACAACTCACATACTGCTCTTATGTATATCGTGTGCTTATCAATCACGACATCTTCCACCGCCTCCATTCCCACACTTTGTATTTGTAGACGAAGTGACTCAACCATGTACATAAATGAAATGTCGTGCCCCCGGCATCATGTAGCTCCGAGTAGCAAGTTCATTATCCTTTTCTTGTATTTGTTTCATTGCAATTTCAAGCTTCTAGTGAAGTTTATTATTTCCAACTTCTGTTTTCCCACAATCGTTAGGTGATAAAGCTTTAACTTCATAATAGTTCATGTATGTTCAAACTCGTTAAACTCTAGAATGAGAGTTGCAATAAAGTAGTAAAAATGCTACATGTTCCTGCATCCAGAAAGGAAATCGAGTAAAGTAAAATAACATGTTTTATCTTGGGAAGTAATTTCCCAACTTATACATGTATCCTGCAAGGAAAATCGGTTAAGTTTAAATTACTTCAATATGTGTGTGAAGTGATTCCAATTATGCCAAACTTCACAAGTTACTTTACCACAACATGTAATTAATGATGGTTCGGAAAAGAACATAGATTGAATTAAAATATACCGAATAGAGTCGTGGATTGTTCCTACTTAAGTAGATCAAACAAAGTGTAAGCTACGAGTTAAACGATAGTCTGCGTGAGGTAGGTGGCGAAATAAAATTTTGGAATGCAAGACATCAAGGTCGAGTGGTTCTTTCGATCCATTCATTCAGCTTGCCTGGATCGCCTCTGATGTGATAGTAAATATTTCTACCACTTATTGTTGATAACTTCTCGGCAATCATCTCAAATTGGTTGATGTCTAGTTCCGGTCGCATGGCACTTATTTCCTTGCATGATGCATTCTACAATACATCAGGATCACATCTCGCCTCGACCATCTTGGCAGGAAGCGTACTCAGAAGGTTCTTTGGCACCGTCTGGCTCGTTGCAATCCTCGACCCTCCACTCTTTGGCAGCTTGGTACTTGCATGTCCACCACCTCTATTCCCACTCCAAGAAGATGGTGTAGGATCCCCCTTGTCACTACCATTCATTTCCTCCGATGGTTCGGGCATACATCCATCCAGTAATTCATAGAAATTTAGCTCCCTTTGGCTAGCTGGTGCTCATGAGGTAGAAGACCCAATTGGTTGTTTGTCCCAACCTGGGTGAGAGGATGTTGCATGCACTCCGATAGCGATGTCCTTCTCTAGGAACCTCTGCATTTCACCAAAGTACAAGAAGGTCTTGTTACAGTATTTGCGATGTTTATCTACAAGTTGTCACACACGTCGTTATTAGATCTGGTTCTCCCTCACCAAAAGGCCGCCAGGCAGACATCTCACTTGAAGTGATCACATAAAAATGCATCTCAGTTTTTACAGTGGGATAAAGAGCACTTCTAAGTTAACAATACAGTAAATATTGTCGCTAACACAAAAGAAAAAAAACATCTCCATTTTGCTAACCCCCCATATTTTCATAGTATTCTTATCTTCCTGTTATTTTGTTGGAGGAAAAGCAATGCATTTTTTATTATAATGCAAATGATCCTCTTATTTCAAAAATAGCATCTTAAAAACATCCTCTCCATTCTTTGCAATTCTGTGTCGACAATAGTTGGGCATGTTAAAGTTTTTCATTTTAGTACAAGTGATCATCTTATTTTAAACCAGTAAATATAGGAGAATTTATTTACATGCATGGTTCATGGAAAATATAACAACGTGTGTTAGTTGCAAGACAAAGCAATGTTAACATACTCTTAAATATCTACTGATGCAATATAAAATAGTTTCACCGCTTCTATGCTTAAAGAAATTTTTGACTACATTTGAAAGTTTTTGATATAGCAGTCCCAGGCAAGTGTACCTAAGTCACTCATTTTCCAAATAACAATTTCAATTAGATGATAAAGCAGCACATATTGGTATGTAATTTTTATTCTTATATCTGTTAATGATATGGCTTGTTAGATAGCAGACAATGCTGACCCTTCTATGAATAGTTAGATGACAAAGCGACACCTATTGGCATGCAATTTTCATTTTTGTGTCCCTTTGGATTCCTTAAGATGGTCTAGCATAGTATGTTGGTTGTTTAAAGTATGTTGTTATATAACATGCATGGCTTTTATGGCTATAGACGATGATATAATTATCTTGTGCTGATATAAGATAATATCTTGGACAATTGGACCTTGCCTCAGACGAAAGATTGCTTAAGATATAATGGAGACTAAGGCCTTTGTCACATTATCCTCAACTATTCATTGTTTAAGTGTGGACACATTAGTTGTACAGGTTTATGTCAATGACAATTCTAACAAAAGATGACAAGAAGGGGATCATACACTGAAGAATGTGTTAAGTTGATCTTTTACAAGATGATGGCATAGTATTTTTCAAACTAGCTCGAATTTATATGGATCCCAAGGATTGATTGTATACAGAGAACAAGCTAGTAGATGAGGGGCAGTATCATCTACATGTCATCTATTGTCTTCCTATCAATAGACCTACCATCTCTGTGGCAGTTGGAGGACTTTCTTCATGTGCGGGCCTAAACAAGGTTGTTGGGATGCCATCAAGATGGTCTTCAACTATCTAACCATCAATGGAAAGGAACTACTCTTTACAGTAAGATTGACAATTGCAATATATTATGATGTAAATTATGCAAGATGCCTTGCAAATAGGAAGTCCATCAATAGTTTTGCACCTTCCTTCAAGCAATTGCAAACTTACAACAAATATCCCACTTCATTGAAGGCATCATCCAAAGATATCTAGCTCATGCAGTGATATCTTGCTCAGGCAATTGCAAAGATGAAATAGATACAATAAGCACTAATCTTCATATTCCTCCAAGAAGAGTGATGAGGCTGAATTGCAACAATATCCCACTTCATTGGAGGCATCATCCGAAGATATATTCCTCAAATTTCCAATGTAACTTTTGCATATCAAATAATAGATGTTGCCCAAGTCCAAGGCACTAAGGTTTGATTTAAGGGGGACTATTACAATGTGAGCATAGAGATGAGGATCTGAATGTCCACCCCTTACATGATTTTTCTTCCGATGGAATGGGTAACATAGGATTTATAAACCTACTCTTTTTCACCCTAGTTTTCTTCTATCTTGCCTCCCATCCTTCCGGTTGCATCTCTGTTGGAAGTTTTATTGACAGGTCCTTGTTTCATTTCTTGACCTTTAATAATATGTCGTACTCTCATAGTTTGCTTGTCATCAGTGTAAGGACATTAATCATCTATTCTTCTATTTATCGATAATGGACATGTGGATGTTTGGTATGGTAATGATGGCAGCTATAAGAGACATGTGAATTCTTTAGTAATATTTCACATACCAACGTGAATAGGAGAAGATCCAAGATAGAGTGTAGAAACCATTAACTCTACAGTATTACTTCGCAAAGTCGAAGAAATGATCCAACAAAGAGGACATACCTTCCAAGCAGCAATCTCAAGCTTCTCAAGATCTCCCGCAGATCCTTCGCGCCAATGTTGATCCCTGCATGAACAAGAGAGTGCAACGCAACGATCACCGTTGCGCACAATTTATAAATGAAGATGTCCTCATGTGCCCTTGATATTCTCCTTCCTCCCCTCAATGGCATAGGGGAACGAGAAGGAACCATCGACTCACGCGAAGACGTGTGCCCTTCCATCTTCATCATTTGTAGAGTTGGTGAAGGCGATGAATGCTTGCAGCGTGGGGGAGGTGAAGATCACGCATGCAACAGCCTTTGCATCGACTTGTCGAGATTGGGTGCAAGGCAGATGAAGGCCATAGCTTGAGGAGATCAGAGGTAGGTTCAGAAGATGAGGGGGAGGATGGTGAAACCCTATTTTTTCGTCTGAAATCGTGCCACTTTTTAGGTGGAAAAGGGAGTGCGGGTCAAAGTAGGAACATGTTGTGTCAGTCAAACCCTCTTTTTTCGTCAGAATCGAGTTGTCCCATCAAGATGTGTCAACCATTTAAGTCCCTCGACCGAAGAGCTCCAACCCAACACAAATAGCAACTCACCCCATTCCACCTCGCCAACCTAATAGAGGATGAGCCGACCCACCCCATTCCACCCCCGCCAACCAAACATGCCCTTAATGTTATATATTTTTTGCCCTTCTAAAACCACCATTTGTATCCTCTTGCCCCCTCCTAAATATTCTTTCCCTTCAACTTCCTTTTGTCTGATCAAATATCAACAACTTTTGTTGGTATCGTTAAGTGTGTATTAATTGAATTTCTCGACCTCTTTTTGGATCATGGATTTCCATGGACTGATGCATAAATATATATCGTTCCTACGAATACCTTTTACCTATATCCTAGTATATAAGTACATAAATTTTTCTCAAAATATAATATCTGATTTTCTATTTTTAATATGTTTTAATAAATATATTCTATTTTTTCAATACATCTCGAGATGAGAGCTGAGAGTTGATCCTGTGAGAGCATAAAATCTCATGTTCTTACACGTCACAACATAATAGGGTTGCTGAAAGGAAAAATAATCATTTATTGAATGTCACCAGAGCACTCCTACTCGAACGAAATGCACCAAAGAATTTTTGGAAAGAAGTCGTCCTGATTGCTACTTACATGATCAATAGGACACCCGTTGTTGTATTGGGAAGAGAACTCCTTTCTCTATCGTCCATCTAGATACCTCTCCCTTCAATTTGGACCAACGTGTTTTCGGATGTATCTACTTTCTTCATAATTCTGGACCAAGTCAGCATAAGCTGGATCCAAGAGCCACGAAATGCATCTTTCTTAACTATTCTGGAACTAAAAAAGGATACAAATGTTATGACCATGTGATGCATCATCTTCATGTGAGTAAGGACATTACTTTTTTTGAAATCGAGTCCTACTTCTCTAAGAGTTTTCCTTTAGGGGAGAGTCTTTGATTACATATGTTGGGAAGAATGAGAATGGGATTTACTTTCTTGATGACATACAAGAGACTAGCCATGTGAGGGAGAGCAATGAGCAACATATGGACAAAGACAATGAAATATATGTGATTTGGACAGACTTATAGCAGATGAAAGGAATCAGATAAAGTGGTGGAGATTGGAGAAGAGACGATACCAAACCATGATGTCAACCTTTCATCGGACCATGATGTCAACTTTTCCACATGTGATTTTGGCCACGAAAACTCTGCAAGTGTTCCTCTCTCTCTATGATATTCATATTGATAATGCCAACCCTTTATCGGATGATCATCTCATTGCTACGAGAAAATCTATAAGAATTATTTGAGCCTTTATCCGATATCCGGTGGAGGATTTTGTTACTTACACCCAGATGAGTCTGAGATATAAATGCTTTATTATCTCTCTTGATGCTCATCATGTTCCCAAAAATATTGATGAAGCCAAAAAGGATCCGAAATGGATTAATGTTATGAAGGAAGAAATGGATGTCTTGGTTAAAAATAATACTTGGATATCATTTATGTTGATGGGAATGTTGACAGATTCAAAGCTCGGCTTGTGGTTAGAGGATACAGCTAGAAATATGGGATTGATTACTTGGAGACATGTGTTCATGTTATCAAGATGAATATGACCAGGGTTGTTATTTGTCTAGCAACTCATTTTTCCTGCAAAATATATCATTTAGATGTGAAAAATGCTTTCTTGAATGGTGAATCTTAAAGAAGAAGTGTATATGAAAATGTCGTATGGGTTTGAGAAGGATAACAAGTGTTGCAAATTAAAAATGTCTTTATATGGACTAAAACAGCCACCAAGAACTTTATTTGAACGTTTATGTGCGGTCATGATTAGGGATATAACCAAGTGAATGGAGACCACACTCCTTTTATAAAGAGGAATGTCGAAAAAAAGTTCTGTTCTTTTGGTGTATGTCGATGACATGATCCTTACAGGTGATGATGAAGGGGAACTTTCAATGATAAAGAAAACACTTGCAAGTAAATTTGAATTGAAGAACTTAGGGAAGTTAAAGTACTTCCTAGGTATTGAGATGGCTCGATCTCCAAGAGGTATGCCTCTAAGTCAATGAAAATATGCTCTTGATTTATTGAAGGGCTATGACATGTTGGGATGCAAGCATGCTACTAATCTTATTGTGACAAATCATAAACTGAACAAAGAGGATGGTGACCTTCTTGATGATGCTGGAAAGGCGGGAAAATTGATCTATCCTACCCTTAATAGATCAAATATTACATACGTTGTAAATGTGGCGAGTCAATTCATGCGAATGCTTCTACCACCTCTCATGCTAATTCGGTAGATAGAATTTTGTGCTATATAAAAGGATCAACAGGAAAAGGTCTTATGTTCAAGAAAAATCCTGAGATCAATATTGAAGGATACATTGATGATTAATAGGTTGGCTTCATTGATGATAGAAGATCCACCTCAGGTTATGTTGTATATCTATGTGGAAATTCGATTATTTTGAAAAGTATGAAGCAGAATGTGCTTTCAAGATCAAGTGTTGAAGCAGAATATCGGCTCTTGCCGATGGCATTACAGAAATTCTATGGCTAAAAATTCTACTCCATGACTTGAGCATCATGGTCAGTATGCCAATGAAATTGTTTTGTGATAACAAGTCTGCAATAAACTTGGCCAACAATCATGTAGTGCATGACAAAACGAAGCATTTAGAGATTGATACACTTCATCCTTGAGAAGATTTGGCGTGCCTTCCTTGTCTGAAGTCTACCGATCTGGTTGTTAGATCTCTTCACAAAGAGGCTGCCTACGATATAATTTGAATTGAATATAAGCAAGGTTGGGCATGGTGGACATGTATGCCCAATTGAGGGGTTGTTGAATTATCATACGTGTATGGGTAAACGGATCTTTGAATGAGATACCGTTTACTCATCTTTATATATTGTACTCATCTCTCCTCATTATTTTTTCATCATAGTGAAGAGAACCCTAGTATCTACTGAGGGAGATTACGGATTGAGAGTTCCATGATTTTTCCCTCTCCGTAGGGTTTTCCCTATAAATCCTTGTCTCTATTTTTATATACATTTTATACGTTTGATTCTAAACACATCATAAGTCACAAGAATGTCATGCAGCTAATGATACTAAATATTATATACCCAAAAGTAGAGTAAACCCAAAATAAATCCCAAACAAACCATTCTCTCTTTCTCTCTCTTTCTACTGTGTACCTTCAGTGGACTCTTCTCATCACATCAATTGTTCACTACAACAATAAACATTACATGTCATTTCCTCAATACCTATGCTCGATTACATCTATCAAAATCCACATCCCATCAAAACTGAGACCTTACAAGCAGGGAGACATATTTGAATATGGATAACTACTCACGAACAACGAATCAAATTTAAAACAGAAGAGAACATTAATCGATTTATTGTTTTTGAGAGGCTTGCCCCGTCCAGTAACTCTTCACAGCGACAAGGATTTTCTCTGGATTGAACGGTCCAGATTCATGATCCATGATCCTGCTGTTCCATCTCATGCCTTCTGTTATTCCCTGAATCTTCACGAGGACCTCAACTGTATCACGTATGATGGCCGTCCCTTCTGGTCTCAGTATCCTGTCCATCTCCAGTAGAATGTACTTTATGTCACACCTGCAGTGACAAACATTCATAAGAAAATGCATCTGCTGAAAAGATAAATAAAATGCCATTTATCTCAATAATCATAATTTCACAAACATGGCATGTTTGATGCTTTATTAGTTATTCATTTGTATCTTAATAATCACCGTTTAATGTATGCCTTGAAGATCATGTTAACAGCATTAACTTCATAGCTCTGAACAAAACTTTACCTGTCCTGATACATGCTGAATAAATTACCAGCATGTATGAGATCATATGTTCTTGGGTAGGTGGAAAATGCCTCGCACCAGTCCTGGTATGTTCCAATAAAACCTCTCTCATAGATCACTCCTAAAGTATCAGGTTCGGAATTTGCAGGTACCACATTCATCACCCAAACTGGATACGGGACCAGAGATGCAGCCAGACCACCCAGATTGGCATTCATATCCATGATGTTGCGGTAGTGGCCGGATACTAGAGGTGGTATTATGCTTTTATAATGGTCCAACCTCACCTTCCATGCATTGTTATTCTCTTGGAAATTCTCTTCAGTTATTCCAGAAATCGATCCGCTAGATATCCTTGGTGGAATCGCAAATGCACGTTTTGGCCATTTCTCTACTGCTCCACCTGCAACTTCATCTGCATTGATCACCTCAGGCAATGGGGTTATGCAAGCCTCCATTTTCTTGTACCTGAACACATTGGGCATCCCTTAATGGTGAGCTCAGTTGGATGTATGACACACGTTAATTTCAGCACTGGAAGAACTTGCTTACCAAGCTGTGTCGGCGTTGTCGTTCTTGCAAATGTGTGGTGTCTTGTAGATCGCACGACTCTCGATGCATTCGAGGTGGTTTATGGGTTTTTGCCAGATCGAAAGATCTTCCTTTTCAATCACCTTCTTCCAGCAGATACGCCTTGCAACTTCCTCAATGGAATCTTGTTCTTGTTTGAGGTCTTCTTGTGTTCTTTCCCACCCAATGTAGTATTTCTTCCAGTGAATCGGAGGACCGGAGAGAATCCAGTAACCTCCTGGCCTCAGGATTCTATCGATTTCAATGAGATACAACCCATCTGAAAAGAAACAATGCAAATAGTAATAATGCTAGAAAATGACCCATAAAAGAACCTCTTGAAAAACGATGGAAGATGTCAGCATTTATCTGTCCAAATAGACTTATTTAAGATTAATACATAATATAGCAAATATGACAGTAAGATACATAGCTCATCTCATGTAAATATGCTTACCATACTTAAACCAAGGGATCAAACACCGGGAGCAGTGAGCCATATCAAAAGCTCTGGCCGGGTAGGCAAGTCTTTCTGTGGCCATAATCCCAATCATGGCAGGAACTCCTCTCTCCAACGCGAACTGGACTTGTGCTTCATGGGTATCTCTTGGTGCAACTGACATGGCTATGATGTCCCTCTTCAGAAGATAAGCACCCCAACTAGCAACCTTAAACAACCCCAAAAAGAATAACAATTAAGTGCATTACCTAATAAACTTAAATAGTTACTGAGAACCAACACTGAAAGGATTATACTTATACCCCACAACCAGTGTCCACAGCAGTCCTGATACTCCCATCTGTCAAGGGAATAAGCACGTTGATATCGTCGATGTAGGCGTCAGCACCGCGTGGGAACATCGTGCCGCCTCCGGGGAATCGGAAGCGGTCACCTTCAACCTGGATCCAGTTCTGAACAGCCTTCTCTATGCTGAGCTCCTTGTGCGGGATGTTGTCGTACCAAGCATAGTCTCTACTCTGTGGCCACTTGAAGGGGTTCTTGTAATTGGGAGGAGCAGGAATCAAACACTCCATCAGCTCATCCTTCCCCGGGCAATGCCTCTCCCTGTATCTCAACATCTCCCTGTCAAACCTCCTCCCTCTTTCAGGATATTGGCAAGGAGTGTACTCACTATATGCCATGTCACAAGGAGGGAAGATGTGGCTTGCTGTCCACGAATCATTGATGCCTATCTGATGATGGGCCTCGAAATCGAGCCCTTCCGAGGACGAATCGGAGAATGACGGGATCTTGCGGTTACCAGATGGTAGATTCTGGCAGGAGGATCCATTTGAAACCTGCATATAAGATAATGCATGTGTATGAATTATATCAGATAATTGATGAAAAATAATATCGGGTGATTATATATATCTAATTGAAAATACATGTTCAGTCTTTCTACTATCCAATGCTAGTACATCTCATTAGTTTGGATCAAATATATTAAAGCTTTTTGCGTGACAAATATGATTCAAAGGATTTTGCTAATAGAATGGCAAAGTTCGGTGCATCCAGGGCCGGCCCTGAGCATTGTTTTGAAGTGCAAATGCCCAGGACCTATTAGTTTTAGGGGCCCAGGTTTGCATGTAATTTGATTTTTAGGTTAGGAATAAAATAGAATTTGTCGGTGAAGCAACTTACTAAAAAATAAGCCTCTATAAATTAGGGATGAAAACAGATATGATACGGATTGGATATGCCAATTTCTATATCCATATTCGTTTTATATCTATCAAATACCGATACGGATATGATTTGGATGTGCATTAAGGAAATCATATCCTTAAAAATACCGATATGAATTCGAATTCGAGTACGGATCAAATAAAAAGCGGACCCAAATGTGGATCAAATAAAGAACCAATCCGAATATGAATCAAATAAAGAGTGAATCCAAATATAGATCCAATAAACATGGAATCCGAATACGGATAGAATAAAGACCGCATATGAATACGAATTGAATTTCTAGCAAAGTTCAAAATGATTTTAAAAAAATGACAATGAAATATAAATAAGTTGTATCATGACAAGAGGTAACGTCGAAGTAACATTTGTTCTTGACCGGAAGCAAAAGGGAGGATAGTGTTCCGTAACTTTTGTTAGTGCCCATTCCCAAACAAAAGGAAGTTTATTGATACCATTAATATATTATATTATATTATATATAATGCTAATAAATACATGGTGTTGTGGCGTATATTATATAAAAAATATTAAATATTTCATTCGAATATCCGAATCTGGATCCAGATATTCAAGCTATTACCATATATGCATATGTATTTGAAAAAATTTTACAATCCATATCCATATTCGATTAGTAGTCGAATACAGATATCTGTATCCAGTAGTTTTTCGAATATTGTAAGCTGATAGTCCGATATATTCGTATCCATTTTCATCCCTACTATAAATTCGAATTTTCGGTGAATAACTCAATGTTAAAGTCAAAATTTTAATGAGATTATATAAGGGTTGGTTCTCCAAAAATAGAATGTTTTATTTTATGCTTGACGGTAAACACACTAGGGAGAATTTGCTCTTATTAAAAAACTTTAAGGACCTCCTTTTTTTCTTTTGCCTAGGCCCCATGAAATGTCAGGGTGCATCCAATTCCAACAGCAGCATATTGGGTGCATATTTATCGATCCAATTAAACCCTTCTAGCTCGATACATGCAGTTTGTTTTGCTGAGTGGTATATGATCTGTTGAGAGCGTCCTCACCTGCGAGTTATTGGTGGTGTTGAGGGACGAGGGAGTGGTGGTGCCTTGCCAAGCACCGAGAATGTAGAAGAGAACACAGAGACCGCTGACACCTAAGATATAAGTGAGCCTTTTCTTCCTGGAATCTAATTGATGGAGCTTGGGAGTTCCTGAGTATTCCTTGGCCATGAAACCTGCAAGGTACGTGGAAGGATTAATACAGTATATGTCAAAGGATCTATAACCATGACAGGTAACGATAGTCACGATGCTTCTGTCCTCGGACACATCACAATCTGATCTGAACCAGTTGGACAGGTTGGTTGGTTTCATTAAACAATACAGTCGAAGAAAAGGTAGCCAAGTTCATATATATATGCCCTAATGCTATATATGTATCATAGTTATAGAGGGTGACGAGGGATTTGAACGTCGAAGATGGCTGGGATTTGAACCTCAATGTCTCGTTGACCAGTAAGGTCCTCCATTAACGTACCTTGTGAGAGGGACAAGCAGTGGCTCCACACAGTTCCAGTTTTTTGTCCGAGAGATCAATCTCTCATGTAAAAAAGGATATCTTGTGTCTTCGGCATTTGCCAATATTCTTTCTTCCTGCTATGGAATGATGAGGTCTTATATTGGAAACCATCTGTCTTCCTTCTCCTACTATCTCTCATCTCATCTCCCTCTGTCGGTCTCCAACATGCACACCACTTTCCTCATCGTTCATCCGTTTCTCTCGCTCTCCAAAAACACGGAATGGTCCTCCCTGAATTTCTCCCTTTTTTTGCCTCAAGACTTCCCATTCTCCACGTATCTCTCCCTTAGTTACTCTTTCTCTCTCTCCACGTATCTCTTTGAGAACAGGAAATACCTTATAATTGACAACTTTTTATGAATATTTTCAATAATAAGGTTAAATGATTATTTATTGAAAAATATGCACATGGATTACTTGATTTTTACAATGGGAAGAGGATCTTTTGTTGTAGGGAGGATTGCAACAGAGGTCTTGTGATCCTCTTTAATTCTTTTTTGTGATTTAGGTTCCGAACTCCAGTCTTATGGATTGAATCTTATATTAATGTTCTAAATATCCTCTAAATTTCGCTTAAATCCGATATTATTTGCTATTTTATCTTAATGGTTTAAGATTCGGATCTTTTTTAAATGGAGTTTGAGTTGCTTAGATCTTGACTGAATGTTTGACCATTAAGTAAAATAGCAAATAATCTTGGATTTAAGCAAAATTTAGAGGATATTTAGAAAATTAATCTAGGATTCAATCCATAAGGTTGGATTTTGGAACCTAAATCACAAAAAAATAGCAAGGATTGCAACACCTCTGCTACAATCCTCTCTACAGCAGAGGATCCTCTTCCTTTACAATGACGTATTAAATATTCGCCATCCACGCACACATAGAGGAGCGATCATGTGAGACGGGGCATATATGAGATGGTAAGATGGGTAGTCTCAACCACTCATTTTACCATCTTGATTTGACCTTGGAAGATTTGGATAGAAAAATGAGTACAACATATGTTTCAAAATTCATGTAAAAAACACTCTTAGCATGTCTATTTTGATTGAACGATTTCAACAATATTATGACCGTTAAAATTTGATATTCTTGATGGATGAAATATAAGCCACAAAATAAATCAATGTCATGGAAATATATAGGGATCTAAATCCCACGGAATCTTATATCATTAATGATGATAAAATGAGTGGTTGCAATTATCCATTTCATATATGCCGTTTGATTATCTCATTCATAGCTTCTACCACAATATGTAAATGTCGATATTTTCACAAAAATCCCATTCTTTCGTCCACATGTTGTTCACCCTCAATTTAGAATTCAAAGTCTTTATGATTATGGAATTATTACTAGCGTTGTTATATAAGTTGGCATTTAATTAAATACCAAGCATATGCTCTAAAAATTAATATTTTCACGTTGAATTTTTGAAATGCATAGTAGTTTTGAAGTTTTTGTGTATCATAGCAAATGTAAGATGGGAATGTAGAGATATTGAGGGGTACACTATGTATGCTATATAGATTAAATATGGAATGATTATATTTTTAATATATTGTATTATAAAAGAATTGGAAGGAGGAACGGGAGATAATGGTAAAAAGATGGGGGTAAAGTCAGGACATATTTCGAAAAACTAAAGTTTTAAATTGGTTCTATCATTACTTTATTAATTTATATTTGGTAAAAAAACATTTTATCAAATAAAATTTGACCTTTTTATTTTGGGATTTTTACCTGTCATATTCTATAAACTTTGCCAATTACCTCCCGACCTTTGAAACAATCTAATTCCCCCCTCGATCTCGTAAACTTGCCAACTCTTACCCATGAACCCACCGGTTAATCTGTTTGAAGCCCGTAAGGATTCTCACTACAACAAAATGATTTTTTGGCGACTAAACTGTGATGACAGATATATGACTCTTAGCGACGGAAATTGACTGTTGAGTCAGCAATCCGTCGCCACTAATCCATCTCCAAAAGTCGTGTCGCCAGAGACTATGACAACGGTTGCCTGATGATATATTTTATTTGACGGATATTCCATCGCCACAGTTGGAAAAGCAGGTAACCTGTAGCGACGAAATTATCCGTCACTACAAACTTAAATCAGCAATATTTTTCATATGGTACATATTTTGCCAATGAGAAGCACCATAAAAATCAGAACCAATATACATATAAATGATACACAAGTTTTGCTTGTGTATCAAGAAATATGAAATGTACACATGTATGTTCCCATTTCTAATAGTGCATGTCCTTATACAATTATTCACTAGATAGATTAAAACAAAGAGAAAACATAGAGCAGATAGTAGTTCCTTGTGATTTGGAGTAACATGATTACAATGTGGTCGAACTTGACAAAAGCTACATTTTTTGTAATTAAGCCATTAACAAGTCTTGCAAACAGAGTTCATGTAAAGTAAACCAAGATTTTAGTTGGAGAAGAAATTGACGGGCTTTGATTTCTCCATGCATGCCATGTCGACGCACCTCTCAAGCTTGTCCACCTGCCTCTCTTCTCCCCTCGTCTCCTTCTTGCAGACTTTGCATGTGTTGTCCACCCAACCTTCTTCCACATATTGCCCTTCCACTGTTGTTCATAAACTCAAGTTAATTAACTCCCTTGATCCGTTGCATCATCTTATCAAAAAAAAACAATAAAATTACCTTCAACATAAGACTTGAAGAAGTCCTTGTAAGTACCGTCGATCTTCCTCCTCAGATCTCCATACTGTTATCAATGAATTAAAATCGACTTAGTAAAAAAATGTACAGGGAACCATGAAAATTTGAAATTCACACAAGTATCATTCGGTGGATTATACAAAATAGACCATCATGGAAACTATGAGCATAAGATTGTGATCTATTATTAAAGAAAAAACAAAGATATATTAAGGCCATTACTTTTCGAACAATGAAGTGAACCTGTTCTCTAGTCATTCTTCCTCCAGACCTGGTAACCTCTCTAGCCTCGTCAAGAAGCTCGGCATCCTCAGCTGACCTTACCAGCGAGAAGTCCAGAGCTTCTGTCACGCTCCCAAACAAGGGCTGCTTACTATTTGTTGAAGAGAACACTATTTGTTGAAGATCACCAATCTTGTCGTCGATCTTCACCTTAGGCAGTTGGAATTGTATTCATCACATAGAATCAATTAAATGTATGAAGTCTCCTGGTTAAAATGATGTCAAAGCATACTTACTTTGGCAGATGAAGGATTGGAAGTTTCTTGTTTAACTTTCTTCGTCAAAAGCATTCTCGGGACTATCCTCGTATCTTTTCCTTTTACCCTCACTTGCCTTCATGTTACCTATAGCCTGCACAAAGTGTTTGTACGTCAGACGATCTCTTATCCTACACAACCACAAACAAAACCCAAGAAAAATTATATGAACATCTACACCAAAGCTTGTCGCATATACAATGTCAAGTATGTATGCACCATTATGGAACTAATGTGCATAGTATTATATGGGACCTATGGAATGCCAGAGTGGAAAGCCAGTGGGTATATCTCTGCACTACAGGAGGCATAAAAACAAATTTTTTTTCAAAAAAATCTTACAGTAACCTAACTCCTGCTTTTGTATTATTATTATTATGAGTTCAGATTTATGTACATTGATAGAGAACAATATCTTCTATCAGAACTTATTAAATGTGCAGAAATGCCTCTGCAATATTTTTATGAATATAATTCATCGGGAAAGTTGCTTCATGTTAATGATTTTCCCACTATAACATATATTAACCATTAAGAGGTGTTCTGGAGAACTCTGAGAAATCTGCATCACCTGTAGTGGTGTCACTAATGACAATTCCTGACTTCTCCACATCATGACCCGTTAAGCAAAGAATGGCTTTCTTAACAGATCTGGCCGACCTATCAGAAAGAATGGCTTCCTGAAGTCTTAGCTTGCAGTCTGGCAGAAGTAATTGCCTCTTCGTTCCTAAGGACAGATTTACAACCTAATGGAAATGGAATTTTTTTGATATAGCAAAAGTGGTACGACCAGAGACAACCCAACAGAAAACATAAAAAAGCCTTAAAATTAGCATGGCAGAAAGATCTTACAAATGTCATCTTTGGGCGTAATTTGGGTGCTCTTCTTGTGAAGAGGCTAATGTCCAATATCATCCTCTCCCCCTATCGCCATCATATATGATGCCTAAACTTGGGTCCAGCAATTGCCTGCCTTTCTCATTTTGTAAAAATGGCTTAGCCTGAGAATAGTAATCATCATTTCAAAGTGGAATTGATGGAAAAAAATTAAGATAAAATTATGATTAAGCTCATCTGATATAGGAGAAGCATATGCAATGCTTAAAAGAATATGCAGAATGGCAATTTTCATTATTTTTCAGCAATTTGATATCCTTGTACTATACTATTTACCTTTGCCGAGAACATATGGACCCTGACCAGCAAAAGCCTATACTAAGCCACAAGCTCTTGGCATCTTCCACCAACAACAACATTGACTTGCCCTTGTAGGTCACATCGCAGCCTGCATGAATCTCATTTCCTCCCATTTGAACATGAACTAATATGCATAAATGTTTGGCACAAAAGCATGTTATAAGAACAGACTGAAAGAGATTATCTCCAAACGCCGTAGAGGAATCAATATAAAAGCTTTTATGAGAGGAGATGGAGACGAAAGAAAATCTCCAAACAGTCCACCCTTCAAGAATCAGGCATAAACAAAAAGAAGCTAAAAAAAGAAAAAAGAAAGAAAGAAAATCCACATAAACTTGATATCCGTCATAGTCAAATTCATAAACAAAAAGAAACTAAAACATGATCAAAATTCGACATGCATATCACTATGTCCAACTTATACTCAAGAAGATATGATTGTCTCCTATATTAGAATCAAACGGGTTTTCATTTTGATGTTTATGTCAGCTTCAATGGTCCTGTATCAACATAGGAAAGTAATTAGAAGATAAATTTTATTATAAATAAAAATGACATTAAAATAAATACTATACCTGCAAATGCAATAAATGTTCCGTTGCATTTGATATTGCTCACGACAGATTTTGAAATGGATCGTTGATAAAAGATTGACCTCCCTGAATGATAAAACATGATTTAACAAATAAATAAATTAGGGATTTTATCACTTGTGCCCCTCCGAGATGTTGCAATATCAGTTATGCCCCTATCTTTTTGGTAATATCAGTTGTGCCCCTCAAAACTTGCTATTTTATCACTTGTGCCCCTCGGGTTAGTGACCGTCCATGTACAGTGCAAACGGACGTTAACTTTGAGGACATAAGCGGAATTATTTTTTTTTAAAGGTTATATGGTCATTTCTTCCTGCTCTTCCCCAACCTCTTCTTCTTCCTCCTCTTCCCATCTTCCTCCTCCTCCTCCGACCTCCTCCTCCTCCCTCTCCGCCCCGAGCTCCTCGCAGCCCCTCCCCTCCCCGGCGCCTCACCTCCTCCCCCCCGCACCTCCTCCCAGCCCGCCGCCCCCTCCTCTCCCCGGCGTCGCCCCCTCCCCTCCCCGGCGCCGCCCCCTGTGCCCCCTCCCCCTGGGCTGCACCCCTCCCAGCCCCGCATCTCCTCCCCTTGCCGGCGCCGCCCCCTGCTCCCCCAAGCCCCGCCCCCCGCCCCCTGGGCCTCCCCTTGCCCCGAGCACCCAACCCCCCCGCCCCTGCCCCGCAAGCCCCGCCCCCACCCCCTCCCCCCGTCGCCCTCACCCTCCGCACCTCCCCCTCGCCCCCCACGGCGCGCAAGAAGCCCACCGCCTCCGCCCCATCGTCCAAACCCAAATCCACCGAACCCCTCCCCGCCATCAAGAAGGACAAACCCCAACCCTCCAACAAACCCAAACCCCCACCCTCCTCCGCCGCCTCCACCTTCCGCAAGCCCAAGCCCAAACCCAAAGCCGACTCCTACTTCGATGGCGTCGACCTTCCACCGTCCGATGAAGACGAACCCGAGATCGATGCCGCTGACGAAGAGGACGTCGTCCGATCCCGAGCCTCCAAGCAGCCCCAGCACGAGCTCTCCGTGGGGCTCTCCTCCAAGGAGCTCAAGAAGCGCGAGAAGAAGGACCTCGTCGTTGCCCACGCAGCAGAATTGGCCAAGCACGAACCCCTCAAGGATGATCGCGATGCCTTCTCTGTTGTCATCGCCGCCCGTGCCTCCAGCCTCGATGAATTTTGTTAAATTTTGATAAATTTTTGACAATTTGATTCATAAAAAATCATCAAAAAATTCAATAAAATTTGCCGTTTGATCCGTCATGAATGATATATCCGTGAAAATGCAAAAATTTTAGAGATTCCATGGATGTATGAAGGTGTCACTAAGAGAGAGAAATTATGAAGAAAAAGAAAGAAGAACAAATGGAGGAAGAAGATGAAGAAGAGGACTGGACAATAATACCCCTCTTAACTGCACCAAGGTTTGAAAAAACCATGGTTAAGTCAACTCATAGACGGTCAATCTGACGGAAGGGCACAACTGATGACGGAGCAAGTTTTGAGGGGCACAACTGATATTACCAAAAAGATAGGGGCATAACTGATATTGCAACATCTCGGAGGGGCACAAGTGATAAAATCCCAATAAATTATAATCCTACTAACCAATATTTTGAAGAACTTTTAAATTTACATGTAGATTACTTGACAACGAATTGGTAAGTCTTCCAGAAGTTTGATTTTTGAAGTTTCTCTATGTATGGTATCAACATAAAATTATATACCAATTTAAAACATTCATCTGCAATATATATATATATATATACACATACTTTTGGCTGAGACATAGCACTTGAAGATGGAATCGTCCCCCCTACACTCGCATTTTGAAAACCACCTCTTCCATTATCGCCATCGCCACTCCTAACACTTGCAATATTTCTACTACCACTCCCAGTTGCACATGAGAAATCTGAGACATTCTGTAAAAAAAATGATATATGATTGTTTACTGCATACTTTCAAGACACCAAAGACAACAACTTAATCACAACCAAAATAAAGATAAAATCATTCTAAGAAAATTAATACAATGTTGATGAACTAACATCAATATATGGATGCTTGCTTCTGAAAATGTGTTGTAAAGAGTACAATTTAATGTGATGGAATGAATGCAATTGTCATGAGAGTACTAGCTTCTTTATTGGTACTTTCTCTACATTCATCACTAAGGGAATACATTTAGTATAATACCTCGAAGAAGTATAAGAAATGATTTAGTAGAATTAATTCAAGCATTCTTACATGTGGACTTGGATGATGAGAGTTAAATTCAACATGCTGGCTTAGTTGTTGCACAAAAGAACGCAATTCAGTCATCGACGAATTTTGATGTTCAATTTTTAAATTCAGTGAAGCAATAACATCATTTAATTTTTTTTCACGGTTTCCTAAAATAAAACACTTGTTAGTAAATGCATGGTACATTACTATGACAACATATTTTGATGATGTATTACTATGCATGTTACAACATGTTCGTTTCTTATTTTCATCAAAGATGCTTGCAGCATCTCCCTCTCAGACTGTCCATGAGATTTTTCATGCCCCAAACCTACAAAATAAATGTAATCTCATTTTCCAGTACCAATAAAATGAGAATATGCCTCAGTCATGATTTCTTTAGATGACAAATGTGGTTGCATCCTTTGAGATCTTTGAAAATGGTCTTAATCTTATCCTATGCATGTTTTAAAAAACATTAATTATATAAATAATATAACATAATCGTTGTAATAATATTAACTCACCAGTATATCCTCATTTGGATACATAATTTTCATCATGTCGATATCAGTAGGTTCCCTATTTTTTTCATTTTCCTAATAGAAAAAATTAAAGAAATTACTTCATGTTCGTTACAAAATATTATAAAAAATCTTGACTTACAAAATCCTATCGATGAGTGGCCAAGGGACGCCTTCCACATCTATGATCCAAAATCATTTTTTTACGATTCTCTTTTTTGATCAAAGCCTTTGTCTGATTCAAAAATAAAATGGGAACTGTAAGATTTTTTAAAATAGAAAACAAATGTTTTTTTTAAATCATGTCTTTAAAATGTTTACTAGATTATTTAATATGTTTATTTAATATGCTTTGAAGAAGCTTTAAAGCCAGTGCAACATTGAGAATGGAAAGCAAAATGAGTACTGAACTGGGAGAAAACGAAATTAAATAGCAACTAATCCAGAAAGTGCATGATGAAAAATGCATGATGAAGAAATTAGTTATATTATCTAGTTCATGCAAGCCATGGAATATAGAATGCATAATTTTAGTTCTAAAAACAAGTAACAGTCAACCATAGAACGTAAGTATATAATTTTAGTTAGGAAAATAAGCATCACAATATATAAGAATTACAATGTATATCATCATAGAATACAAGTATATAAGTTTATTTATAGTTATAGAACATAAGTATATACTTATAGAAATATAGAACATGAGTATCTGACTTTATTTAGGAAAAAGAATCAATAGTGAACCATATAGCATAGGCATAATGAAGAAATTAGATATACTATCATAGAACATAATTATTACAATGGAATATAGATTATATAATTTTAGTTAGGAAAACATATAACAACAAGCAACAGTCAACCAAGCTCGACATGCATATAAGGTTATATGGAAAAAATGGAAGAACAACTAGAGCTGCATATATTTTGGCACATAAATATAGAACAACAACCCAACTCGACATAACTTGTACCCAAGAAACTACAGTGAAATAATCCAACAGTGTCGCAGAGTACAGGAAGAAATAAACATAATCCAACAGAGTTGCAGATCAGTTTATAAAACTCAATACCATGCTCAATCAAGTCCGACACAAAGCAACACAGTTGTAAAAGGAACAATTACAATCAAGATAGAAACTAGATTAAGATGCCTTAGAATCCAGTGTACTCCATTGTCTGACCGCATTGGCAAATTGGGATTTATTGGTGAGGGAGTTCTCTGAAATCTTCTCTTTTAAAACTTCTGAATTATCTTTATTAGCCGTCCATATTGCCTTCACTCTACTCTTCCAATCCTTAAAACGAGCATGGATGAGATCGAAGACAAACTTCAAGGCATTTAGATGCCCATCCAAAACAAAATCATCCTATAAGAATTTCTGTAAGTCAAAACAATGGAAGCAGTAAGTGTTTGGATGCATATTAAATAATGTAATATTACCTTCAGCAAATTCCATGTATCCATCCAAGAATTTTTGGCATCTCATTCCACTTCTTATAGATGGGAAATAGCCATGAACAATGAGCATAATAAGCACACGCGGCACGCAGTTTTGATGCATTTTTTCCTATTACTTGACCACACTTATTTCATTCATGTCGATGACAGTCATCACCTTTATGTTTAAAGAACTGTAATGTATTCAATCCCTGTCCTTTTTTCTTGACATGAAATGCATCATTGCATACATCATCAAACTCTTGTTGTTTGTCGAGATGTGTATCATGTGTTGTTTCATGACCCATAGAAAACAAATGTCCTTTCTCAAAACTAGACAACTTCTTCATTTTATTCATTTTTCTGCATTATGAAAAAATACAACCATAAAATTACATGATTAGTAACATTAAAAATATATAAATAATCTTTCAAAGAAACATATAAATAGAATTGAGTAGTCATATTTTATAACAATGACTAAATTACATGTGTATATAAATTATATGAAAAGATAGAAACTTTACCTGATCCATCGGCTACATCATGGACAACGCACTCTCCTGGTATATCAGTTCTCATCCAAGTATTTATTTCTTTATCAATGCTTACCACACTTGGATGCATCGTGCCAATACCATATACACCATCAAGAGGCATGTCATACAAATCTCTAGGAGGAACTTTAATGATAATGTGATGGTCCCCTTTTCTTGTATTATCTTTGATGTAAAAGCAAGCATTGTTGTGCTTAAGCTGCTAAAATAAATGGATCATCTTCATATTTTCTCCGACCGAAGTCAATGGATGTAAATCCATATTTATCGACTATAAGTCCAACATTGATTTTCTCATCAAACCACTTGCACTCAAATAACACTATTCTAATAGTAGGACCATATCGCACCTCAAGCACATCTTCTAGTTAGACCATAATATGTTCTAGTTTTGGAAACAAAGGTACTACTAGTATCAGCGAATAGATAAACCCCATTGTTTTGAGTTTGTCGATTAACGTATACACGTTTACAATGAAATCGACATCCATTACTTATATATCCATCATGTGATGTCACTTTGATGAAAGGACCTTGGGATAACTGATGAAGCCACATTTCATCATCTTTATTCTATCATTTTGGCATCAAAAACCCTAGTAAATGCTTGTAAATACCCTTAATTAGAGCATCTTAGCATTCATGCATGTGCATGTAAATAGTGTATAAAATACTGTATTTAAAGCCAAAATTATAGAATAAATAAAAGAAAAGAAAAAGAATAAAATATTGTAAATATTTTATGACCCGAACCCCCAAGACCTAGGCATCTTGATGAATAGGTCGACAAGGAATAAAGTAGGGGGAGATGAGGGTCAAAATACAGTAAAAATACATATTCAATCTATTCATTCTTTATTCATTTTGAGGCCTATTTTTGGTTCCACTTTTTATACCTCAAATAAAGAAACTTTAAACATAAAAGTTGTAGATAATTTAATAAATAAAAATTCAAAATTGATTTCACCCAAAAATAATATACAGATAAAAAGTTATGATCTGAATAAGATTCCAGAACTCCAACTTCCCAGACGTATCTTGCAAATAAAAACTCGAAACGTACCAAACTCACCTTTAATTGTATATAGTTTAAAATAAACTATTTAATGAAGGTGTTTTCGTATTTTTCGGAGTTACGGTTTGAAAGTTGAGTTTTGGACCCCTCTTGTATACTTATATCGATTAAAATAGTCATTTTATTATTTATCCATTACTTTTATAATTTCATATTTTTATAATTTTGTAAATACTATTTATAATATACTTGTGTATTAAAACGGGAATCAAAACTCAAATAAAATACAAAATAAAAATACAAGTATATAGTACATAGGTATGATACCTATAAATATACCTACAGAATTCATAGTTTTATTTTATTAAATGTACAAAACATATCATAAAAATAAAATAAAAATATTTTTAAGTGCATAAAAGTATTCCATAATTTTATAAAATAATACACATAAATAAATAAATTAAAATTACAAAATAAAAATAAAAGAATAAAATATATAAATATTATACCTATAAGGGCATAATAGGTAACTTGTAAAAATATACCTCATAAAAATAATTAAAATTCATGATAAAATAATTTATAAATTAATAAACATTTTTTATTTTATAACCTAAAATTAAATAATTCATTTTCTATTTTTAAATCAATTTTTAAACCTTTTTTCCAGGGGTTTTCCTGGTTGGTCCTCGTGGACCAACCAGGGGGCTTGGACTGTTGACCGAGGTCAACAGTCTGACCCTCCTCCTGTAGTCGTGACCCAAGTTCACCCATTTTTCGAGGATGCTCCTTTCACCTATTCGCGTTGGTGTCTTCTGCAAAATTGCTCCTCGAAGATCCACCTATCACGCCAGTGAGTTTTTTTCGGGGATCGGATCAAAGATCCACCCATGACCTCATCTCGAAGGGAGCTCTTTGACCATCCTTCAAAACACCCCAGCCAACTCCCATTTGATTTTCGAACCGGTTTGGAGAGCTTCAAACCTCATGGTGCTTGAGGGTTGATACTCCTGTGACAGGGGAGGCTCCCCTTACTCCTGTTGAGGTGCGACGAAGTTCGACAGCCGCGTTCCAACCATCTCTGATGTTCATGCCATTGAGGTCGTGTTTTTACTTAATTTTCTTGCATTTCTTCAACGCCTTTCGCTGTAGGAACCTAATCCCACCTTTAGTTTCGACTATTGTGTTACCTTTCATCCCCGCCACCACCTCGTCGGAGCTTGCTCCGGCGAGCTCATATTCACTCCGTACATTTCCCAATACACCTGAGTTGGCCCTGGGAGCCCTCTTTCTGTCGTCTTGCATTTTGTTTGCAGGTCCCAGGTGCCGAAAAGCCCCCGTCGAGGGTCGTTTTTGCTGAAGCCCGAGTTGCCTGAAACCACCCCCCTGCGCTGACATCGCGGCGGCGCTCAGGAGGTCTTCCTGCCATTTTGTAGTTGTCATCTGTACGAGGAGGCTTCCAGGAGGTTGCGGGGACCATTGGAGAGGCTCTTGGTTGCCGGAGGCACTCGAATCATCAAATCCAATCTCCCCGGCGGCCAGTTCTTCACGCGTTCTTCCATCATCGTCCGGAGCCGTTGATCTCGCAGCTGTTCTTCCAGCGCTTCAGGGACCGTTCGATCCTTGCACATTCCCGTCGTCCGATCCACGAGGAGCATCTAATCTGGGCTGTGCATCCGAAGGGGTATCGCGCGATCTGGGCGCGACACGTGGCGTAAATAGGCGGCGCCCCACCGTCTGATCTGCGCCGCTGTGGGTATTTTGCATAAACCCCCTCGCCAATTTTTGTATTATTCTAATAGTATTAAAACATTCGTCTGCTTAAAAATTTTGTGACATTTACGAACATAACCCCAAAGTTTTGTAATAATACAGGTTAGTCCTCACCTGGCTCACGTGCTTAGTGCGTGAGCTTTGGCGTTTTTGCAGGGTTAGCCCTGGCATTTTGGGATATTTGCATTTCGTCCGCAAACATGTTTAACTAGTTATAGACTCTGTGGAAAAATTATGGTTGTGCCCTCAGACTTTCTGCATATTACCAAAATACCCCTGCCAAACCTTGAATCTTTATATGCTTTCTTTATTTATTTAAAGCATCATTTTAACTCGAGAAATTCCCAAAAAAATAGATTAGGCTCCTGCTGCATCACACTTTCACGCTATATTTTTGTATTGCATTTTCATATTTATTAAAAACCAAAAACATGCATTTTCAGTACTGTCTATCTTAGAAAACCCATAAAAATTAGCAAAACACCTTGAAAAATTCCAAAAAAAATTACCTAAGGTATATTTTAGTTTATTTTAGTGTTAGTCCAAAAATCAATAAAAATTTCAAAACATAAACCTTAAAAATTAGAAAACCCTAAAAAATCATCATAAAAATCTAAAAAATTCTAGAAAAAGCCTAAAAATATAAACTCAGTTGATGTAGTTTCTCTATTTTGTTGTCTTTATTTTATTTTAAAATTAATTTGGGAAAATTTTGCTACTGTTTGATATTTTTCATTCCTATTTTAATCTCGGCCAGTAGCTAATTCCCTATTTTCTTGTATTTTGACTTTTAAAAATACCAAAAACATTCTGAAAAATCCCCAAAAATCACAAAAACAGTAGAAAAATATAAAAAGACTAAAACATTTTATTTCCTAATTCTTGAATATTTTTGCCTATTTTTATAAATATCTTATCCTATTTTGTCTTATATTGTATATATATCCCAATATTGAAAAAGAAAATAAAAAAATATAAAATATAAAAAGAAAATATAAAATCAGAAAATTAGAAATCAAGATACAAAAATATAAACTTGAAAATTAAATAAAAAAATAAAAATTAAAAACCCACAAAATTTTGCATAATTGTAGACACATAATCACAACACATTTTTGTGCATCATTGCTTGATCTATCCTGCCTTGCTCCCTGTGTTCGAACTCTCTACATACTTACACCTATACATCTGTTTGTAGAGTTAAAAATAAATTTGACTCCACATTAGTTTTTATTGCTTGATTTATTAGTGTGGGTTCATTGTTGACTTTAGTCCGGGATTTTGAGTGGTCGACGCATCGACTGAGTTTCCGCCTTGTGTGGAACTTAAGACCATCGAATTTTGGCTAAATCAAATGGCGCCGTTGCTGGGGAGCAACAGCGCATAATTCGGCCTTTTGCTTGTGCTTGTGATTGCTTGTCTACTTTTGCGTCTTTATTTCTTTGCTTTTTATTTGATATATCTTTTGAGCTGTCTAACCGCTCTCTTGGTTGACTTCATGCGAGAAACTGTGGATCGAGGAAGGCGCTTCACCCGAGGCGCCGACGCACCCACGAGAAGCCGGCTTTAGCCAACCTAGCACCGAGGAGACTTAAAGGAATTTTGAAGACCGAGCTCCAGTTTACTTTCATGCATTTATTTATTTGTGTAATATTTTTGTGAGAGAGAGATTCATTTAAATTGCAATAATACAGGTACCCCCGAACTTTGGACTCTTGAGCCTAATTTCCAAGTGTTTGTTCACTTGAGGGCTTGCTGCAGTTTTTACGGTTTTCACCGCCTTTTTCATTTTGTTTTCCGATTTCGTTTTCCTTACTTTGTGTGATTGAGCCCTTAGTTTTAGGATTGCTTGCGATAGATTAAGGCCAAATACCTAATATATTTGCATGTACCTATAGACTCGTTTAGACTTAGTCAAATTTTTAAACAAATGTTTCATCATCTTCGAGCCTCCGCGTCGCGAGCCCACCCTGTCAAGCTACTCCTGAACTCGATGTGTCGAGAAGAGGAGGGGTGAGCCTAGACCGGACTCTTGGATTGAAGAATCAGTGACCGACTTGTGGTGCTTCACGCTAATAGGAATTTCTGAACTTAGGGCGATTTCTTCAGCTTTGCATTTGCATATAGATAGGTTTGAATTCTGCTGAGTATCTTTGCATTTAGAGTGGTGGAGGTAAGGTGAGCATTTACACTTTAGCATTCATCATTGTTTTTGCCGCTTGCATTGCTTTTCTGACTCTCTATCTCTGATTTTGCCAACCTAGGTGCTAAGTAAAATTGACTCCTCGTTAGGCTCGTGCATTTCTCACTAAAAATCCAAAAAAAGTGATAATCAATAAAATTGAGACTGTTAATTTCACTTGACCCTAAAATCGAGCAAAAAGAAAAATCTTGTATTAGGGCGAGTAATCCCCTCATTGTCTTCGTTTTACTTGCTCGCGCACACACTAAGGTTAGTGCCCAAATCCTATTCAGCCCCCTAAGTGTTTGTGCAAATTTTAGACTTCTCACCTAACTCTAAAACAAACAAGATAAAAAGACCGAATTTTCGATCTCTACCGTGTTGAGTAGGTGAATTGAGGGTTTGTATTGTGTGAGTTTGTTTGTGCTTGTTTGTGTGCACTTCTAGATCATCTCTGCGCATTTGCGCCTTTCTTCACACTTTTCTTGACTTGACCGTCGTGTTCTCCCGATCGTTTTTTCTCTTGTTTCGAGATGGATCCTTGGAGCGATTTTTATCCGAATTTTGCGGATCCCTCATACACTCCAGCCGGTCCACCTCCTTTTTTCCAGGAGGACTTTGCTCCTGATTTTTGTACATATCCGTCTCAACCGCATTATCAGACCTCAGATTGCTACCCACCTCCACCACCACCTGTATATTATCCACCTCCACCTTCACATCCACCCGAGTCTGACCTGTTGGAGTCACCTCCCGCGACCTCCATGAGTGTTGTCATGAACCTAATGCTAGATCACATTATTTTGATGAGAGAGCATCTGGCCACTTTGAGAGAATATCAAACCTATATTAATGCTCTTTTCGTCAAGGATACGGACTTCCTTGTGGGTGATCATGGGAGCTTGCAATCGTCAAAAATACAAAAAATGAGAAAAATTTAAAAACCCAAAAAGAGTTCGGGAGACCTTTGTTTGATTCAGACCGTGAAGAGGGGGTCCATATGCCAGATCATTCACCCACACAACCTCTCACACACTGTCCCACCTTTGACCCCGAGGATGCCACTGTATAGACTGCTCTTGGCATTCCTCGTGTAGATGTTGATTCTGACTTCCTCCCTCGTATGGAGGAGGTCCAAAAATTCAAAAAAATGTTATCTGAACCCGAAGTGGTGGCTACTATTCATGAGATCATCCGTGCCCCACTTCAACAGGCCATGACCCATTCATCTGCTCCTCTTCCCAAGAAGAGAAAGCGGAGGAGCAGATCTGAGCGTCACATTCTGACCATGGCCACTGCCCACGCCATCACACACCGTCCCATTCCTAGAAAGAAGAACACAACTACCCCTTTCATCACTTGCACCATCTCTAACCATACTTGTGATCACACTCTCCTAGACGGCGGTGCTTCGATTAGTATATTACCCTTCTCACTGGTACAGTCTCTTCACTTAGGGCCTCTCAAAAAGACCAGGATGATAGTTCAATTTGCTGATGGATCTATCAAGAGGCCGAAGGGTATCCTTGAAAATGCCGTCATCTCAATTCAGGGAACGAGCTACCGTGTTGACTTTGTCGTGTTGCCCATGGAGACCTCCACAGGGGAGCCATCTCCAATCATCCTGGGACGACCATTTCTCTCCTCTGCAAGGGTCATTATTGACTATGGATCAGGAGAGACTCGCTTCCGTCATGTCGACGAAAGCAAAGTGTTGATCACCGCACCCAAAGTTGACCAGAGACCTGCACCTGATGCACCTTCACCGATTCTAGCTGACTCCGAGGCCTGTGACCGATCTGATGCTATTAGAGATGTTTGCTTAGCGACCCATGATGAGACCCGAGAAATCCCCCGAAAGGGGGAGGAACTCGAAAAGCATAGACCTTGCAGTTCCTCCTTCTGGTGTGTGGTGATGTGTTGATGAAATCCAAAGTATTTACGTGATTGATCCCATTGAGCGGAGGGCAGATACCAAGATTAGACAGGACGGACCTGTTTGACTACTTCCACTGATAAGTATGTTCCTGGTCACTCTAAAGTAAAGATCATTGAGGTCGGTTGTGATGCTGGCCATTATTTTGATAGATTTAGATATTTTGATGGAGACAATGAGTCGGGTGAAACTCTTGAGGACGATCTGAGTTCGTATACTTCCACTGATAATTTTGTTCCTTTTGATTTTGACCTGGACGATCCCTCGCAGGACGACTCTGATTACACTTCTTCCGATGAGGATGAGTTTGTCCCATTCCACTTTGATATCAGCGAGACTTCCAAGGGCAGACCTGACCATACTTCTTCTGCTCGCCCGTCTGCGCCTTCACACCATAGGACCACCAAAGCCGAACCTAGCCATACTACTTCCATTGATCAGTTCGTGCCTTTTCGATTTGATTCCATTGAGGGCCTTCACTCGGTCGATCCTGATCGGCTTCCGTCCACAGTGGACCCCGATGTCGACCTGCACCACACTAGATATATCCCTCAGCAGTCTCGCAAGAAGGTTAGCTTTCAACCTTCTTGATCCTGTGTATATCCATCTCTGTTGTATATTCCCTTGTGTACCTTTGTTCTCTCCACCGTATTGCTCATCCATCCATCCTCATGTTTGCCTTACTTAGGACGTACTTTGTCCTAAGTATAGGGGGTGGACGAGCTAAGTGTTCATTCTTCGTTCCATTTCATCTCTCCTGTTGTTTCTTATACTTAGGCTTCTTTTACCCTAAGTATAGGGGGAGTGATGCGTACATTCCTCTCTGTCTAGATCCATATGTTGATATCTTTTCTTCTTTTCTTCTTTTCCTTTTCTATCTTCTGCATCTATCAAAAAGGTATCGCCCCTTGTAGACACTTTTCTATACTTAGGACGTACTTTGTCCTAAGTATAGGGGGTGTGCACCCCGAGTGTTCTATTCTTTGATCCTCTCCATTGTCTCCTCTTCTTGTCTATACGTAGGGATGTCTTACCCCAAGTATAGAGGGAGACAATCTGAGTATGATCTGTTCATTCCCACCCTTGACCCTCCCTGCTTTGTGTACAGTCTGTTATACTTAGGATTATTTGATCCTAAGTATAGGGGGACGGTCAACTTCTCATTGGTTTATTCATTCATCTCTTATTCATTTGTTCGTTAGACTTTTCTATACTTAGTACGAGTTATTTCTTCTCTTTTCTCTCCGATCTTATGAGGACATAACTCAAGCTAAGTATAGGGGGTCGTATATACTGTGTATATACTTTAGCCATTACTCGTACTTTCGTATTTTACTAATACTATGGCTAATAATTCTTTAAATTCATTAAAAACCTTAATAAAAAGATGTGATTATTCCTCAAATTCTTTGTGTATTTACCGATTAATAAATCAGGTGAAAATGTTTTTTGCAAAATGTTTGAAAAATAGTTTGAAAATCTTTGTGAAAAATCTTTTGAAAACTATTTGGAAAACATTTTGTTATATGTTTTCAACCTTTGTAAAAATATTTTGTTTTGAAAAATTATTTTCTTTGTGTGAAATAAAAATGTTTAAAAAATGATTTGCAAATGGTTTGAAAAATGGTTGCAAAAATATTTGAAAAATCTATATATACTGTTTGGAAAACCTTTGCAAATGATTTTCAAATGTGTGTACATGTTTGTAAAAAATGTTTGTAAAAATTATTTTGGACTATAGTTTTCAAAAACTGTTTGAAAAACCTGTGTGAAATAAGTTTGAGGAATACATACATCACACCTAAAATTCTTTATGTATAAAATTAATCACTTACCCTTGTAAATCCTTAAAATCCACTTCTTGTATATATAAGAAGCATCCCCATGTAAATATTTGTACCTAGTTTAAAGCCAAAACCTTTTGTTTTCAAAAATACCAAAAACATTTGCAAAATTAAAATCCAAAAACATTTGAAAAACTTTTTCAAAAATCTAAAAAAATGCATGTGCATCATCTTTTCAAAAACCCATAAAAAGTTCAAAATCTTTGAAAATTACATCACAAAAATATTTTCTGCATAGCATTTGCATGGCATTCGCATTTTTCGGATTGAGTTTGATAGTTGAACGAGTCTAAGTAAAATCCAAAGATGCTGCCTAAGTAGAATATTTCGGAACACACGCACGACTCTTGTTGATAATGACCTAACTTGGACACATGCACCTTTCACATGGCTCAACTCAGTTGGAGTGGTGAGGGGGTTGGATTTGCCAGTATGAGACGCACACAGGTGGAAACACTTGTCCTCCTCTAGGGAGGGAAGTGCACCCCAACCCGTCCAGTAATGATGAGTTTCGAGGATAGGAGATCGTGGGTTGCAATAAAGCTTCAAAAGAGGGATAGTCTACTGGCTCAAGAGGAAAAACTCCCTATGTAAATGATGATGTATATAGTATTCAAAAAAATGCAAAAAGCAAAAACTCCAAAAAGTGGACAGGTCTGTACAAAAATAAAAATGCCTGCCGGAGTGGACATATGTTGTAAAGTCAAATAAGCAAGCTTGAGCTTCAAAGTCAAATCATGTGAGCCTGCAGCTGGATGACTTGACTACACTGGCCTTGCATCCTAGGATAGGTAGCTACACTGGCTACCGTCCATTCTTCTCTTCACCCCCTCCTCTTGGGTTGGTTGCCACTTGAACTTAGAAGGGAATACCCTGCTCCTTGAGGGATGAGTTGTTGGATTGGGGAATCATTGGATTGTCATACTGGAGAAGTCAGTCTCTTTGTCATTTCAGTTGGGGAGAGCCACCATCACTTACATTGTACGAGTCAGATTCATAGTCATAAGGGTTTGCGTATGAATTGAGATATTTCTGACCTGGCTATTGAGGAGACTTGAACAGAGTATTGGGATTCTCAGGGACTGCTGGATTTCAAAGACGGTTCTCATTAAGGTTCCGCCCGCACTAAAATTCCAAAGGTCCGACTTAAGCTCCAAACTTTGATTTTGTGAAGACAAGTTTGATAGTTAAATTTAATCCATCTTTCTTCTTTTTCTTTTCTTTCTTTTTTGCATAAGTGTTTGCTAGGGACTAGCAAAGGTAAAGTATAGTGGGATGATGAAGCCACATTTCATCATCTTTATTCTATCATTTTGGCATCAAAAACCCTAGTAAATGCGTATAAATACCCTTAATTAGAGCATCTTAGCATTCATGCATGTGCATGTAAATAGTGTATAAATACTGTATTTAAAGCCAAAATTATAGAATAAATAAAAGAAAAGAAAAAGAATAAAATATTGTAAATATTTTATGACCCAAACCCCCGAGACCTAGGCATCTTGATGAATAGGTCGACAAGGAATAAAGTAGGGGGAGATAAGAGTCAAAATACAGTAAAAATAGCTATTCAATCTATTCATTCTTTATTCATTTTGGGACCAATTTTTGGTTCCACTTTTTATACCTCAAATAAAGAAACTTTAAACATAAAAGTTGTAGATAATTTAATAAATAAAAATACAAAATTGATTTTACCCAAAAATAATATACAGACAAAAAGATATGATCTGAATAAGATTCCAGAACTCCAACTTCCCAGACCCGTATCTTGCAAATAAAAACTCGAAACGTACCAAACTCACCTTTAATTATATATAGTTTAAATAAACTATTTAATGAAGGTAGTTTCGTATTTTTCGGAGTTACGGTTTGAAAGTTGAGTTTTGGACCCCTCTTGTATACTTATACCGATTAAAATATTCATTTTATTATTTATCCATTATTTTTATAATTTCATATTTTTATAATTTTGTAAATATTATTTATAATATACTTGTGTATTAAAACAGGAATCAAAACTCAAATAAAACACAAAATAAAAATACTTGTATATAGTACATAGGTATGATACCTATAAATATACCTACAGAATTCATAGTTTTATTTTATTAAGTGTACAAAACCTATCATAAAAATAAAATAAAAATATTTTTAAGTGCATAAAAGTATTCCATAATTTTATAAAATAATATACATAAATAAATAAATTAAAATTACAAAATAAAAATAAAAGAATAAAATATATAGATATTATACCTATAAAGGGCAATAATAGGTAACTTGTAAAAATATACCTCATAAACATAATTAAAATTCATGATAAAATAATTTATAAATTAATAAACATTTTTTATTTTATTACCTAAAATTAAATAATTCATTTTCTATTTTTAAATCATTTTTTAAACCTTTTTTCCAGGGGTTTTCCTGGTTGGTCCACGTGCACCAACCAGGGGGCTTGGACTGTTGACCGAGGTCAACAGTCTGACCCTCCTCCTGTAGTCGTGTCAGACTAGGTTTTGATCCAAGTTCACCCATTTTTCGAGGACGCTCCTTTCACTTATTCGTGTTGGTGTCTTCTGCAAAATTACTCCTCGAAGATCCACCTATCACGCCAGTGAGTTTTTTTCGAGGATCGGATCAAAGATCCATCCGTGACCTCATCTCAAAGGGAGCTCTTTGACCATCCTTCAAAACACTCCAACCAACACCCATTTGATTTTCGAACCGGTTTGGAGAGCTTCAAACCTCCTGGTGCTTGAGGGTTGATACTCCTGTGACAGGGGAGGCTCCCCTTACCCCTGTTGAGGTGCGGCGAAGTTCGACAGCCGCGTTCCAGCCATCTCTGGCGGCCGCACCGTCGTGAGGTCTATCTCTGGTGTTATGCCATTGAGGTCGTGTTTTTACTTAATTTTCTTGCATTTCTTCAACGTCTTTCGCTGTAGGAACCTAATCCCACCTTCAGTTTCGACTATTGTGTTACCTTTCATCCCCGCCACCACCTCGCCGGAG